>CM040629.1:86425436-86515528 GCA_022817965.1 Solanum lycopersicoides | reverse complement strand
TAGTATATCAAATTATAAAAGTAACAAAATTATGTTAAAATGGAATTTAATAACATGACTTTTTTATTTGACATTTTGCCATAAAAAAAAATTAAATTTATGGCTTTAAATTTTGACTGAGCCTTTATATAATGATAATATATTAGAAATAACTTTATATATTATTCTTAAAAGATATATATATATAATATATATAATAATACAACCCTATTGTTCCTTTACATTCACTAAAGTGAAAACTCTATTGCTTAACCTAAAAACAATATACAATGAATTCAAAAACTCCACCACCAATGTTACGCGTCCAACTGATTATTTCTTCGAGGCTCTGTTATCATGGTAAAATCTTAGTTTAATTGATATGCATATACATAGCTTCAGGACACGTGCGTTGCACTGTGTCCTCAATTTTTAGCTAGCATTTCTTTTAATTTAAAATAAATAAGATGAATATTAACATGTGTTAAAAAGAGTAATATTAAATTTGAAGAAGAAAGTAAAATTATAATTTGACAAATAATTAAGCTATTAAATGACTTAGTTGTTATACAAAATATTTAAAGGAATGACCTTAACACTGAGAAAAAAAAAAATTAAATTTAGTTAATAGGTGCAATGTGTATCAATAATAAATATGTGCGTTGTTTGTTAACAACTATAACAACATGACTTTATAAAATTAAGTTGTACCAAAATTTTCAAAACTAATGTTCACTACAAATAGGTCTAAAGAACCTTACTCAAAATTAAGACACGTATACCTTTTAAGTGTAATGTAAGCATATAACTAAACTTTTTTTTTCTAATACAATGTGTAGGAATAATTTTATAGACTGCTAGTATCCAGATCGCATTTTAACCATTGCGACTACATAATTATAAAACAATTAAGTATTTATATGGGAGAAAATAAATATCAACCTCAGTATCATTTCTTACTATGTCTAGGTGAAGAAAAGAAATGATATGTATACTTAGTAAATACGTCAATTTATTTGATTATTGTGAAGTTGGGCGAGCACTGTGATTGAAATCGAGCATAATAGTCCATTATTTGATCACTCTTTTGTAAAGTAAAATTTTATATAATAATCCATACTTAAATGTGATCCCTTAAATTCCGTATCAAAATTGGAACGGTCAAATTTCATTTTTTTAAGCAGAAAAGAAGAAAAAGTCTACCTATAAAGTTGATTATCATAAACCATTAACTTAGTATTTATAAGAAATAAAAATACATTAAAAAAATTCAAATACACTCCGACATTCTTCATTCTTCCTAATCCAATGATAATTTCAATTTTGAGGTTTAGGACAATATATATATATATATATATATATATAACATATACATAGTATATCACTATATAGTATATGATATATATACACATATACATATATATATGATTCTCCCGAGAGTTCTCTCAGAAGATCTACTAGAAAGAACGTACTTTCATCTCGTTATCTCCCAATGAGTATGTACTCTTGACTGACAGGTAAGAACCATAGAGTCTTTATGAGGCCATGGAAAGTAAAGAAAAAGAGATGTGGGTTGATGCTATGGAGGATGAAATGAAATCTCTACTTGATAATCATACCTTTGATTTGGTTATGTTACCCAAAGATCGAAAAGCTTTAAAGAACTGGTGGGTTTTAAGGTGAAACATGAAGATGGTAACCTGATTCCACGGTACAAAGCTATATTAGTTGTGAAGGGCTTTAACCAGAAAAAGGGAATTGATTTTGATGAGATATTATCTCCAGTTGTGAAGATGTCATCCATCCGTGTTGTTCTAGGTTTGGTTGCAAGTCTGGACTTGGAGGTTGAACATATGGATGCTAAAACTGCTTTTCTCCATGGTGACTTGGATGAAGAAATTTATATGGAGCAGCCGGAAGGCTTTGAAGTCAAGGGAACGAGAATTATGTTTGCAAATTGAAGAAGAGTTTGTATGGTCTAAAACAAGCTCCCAGGCAATGGTACAGGAAGTTTGGTTCTTTTATGAATCAGCAAGACTTCAAGAAGACTTCTTCAGATCATTGTGTTTTTGTGCAAAAATTCTCTGATAATGACTTTATTATCGCTTTGCTTTATGTTGATGACATGATTGTTGTTGGTCAGAATGCTTGCAGGATTAAAGAGTTGAAGCAAGAATTGAATAATTCTTTTGCTATGGAAGACTTGGGACAAGCAAGGCAGATTCTTGGCATGCAGATTGTCCGTGATAGAGATGCCAAGAAATTGTGGTTGTCACAAGAAAATTACATTCAGAAAGTACTTCGTAGATTTAACATGGACAAAGCTAAGGTTGTCAGTACACATTTAGCTTTGCACTTCAAATTGAGTACTAGACATTGTCCTTCAGTGATAGTGAGAAGCAGTGGCGGATCCAGAAATTTTGTTGAGGGGGTGCGAAGTGTAAAGAAGTAAACACGTAAATATTACAAAATGAAAAACTTAGTGATGTGCGAGGAAAATATTAGTTTTAATATGTTAAATTTAACTTATATTGTCATGTTGGGTTTAGGTTCCTCATACTTTTACATTGGTCCACCGTGCTTTTAAAAATTCTAGTGTCTTTCCTTTTATTTTGTGGTATTCTACTATTTATATTTTCTTTTCTATTTGAGTTAATGCACATTTGATCATATGTTAGTTTAAAAACCATCAAGATTCTTTAGAAAGATGGAAAGATTGAGTTACTAATATTATAGTGCATATTCAGAAGATTAATAAATGACATTGCCGATTTTTTTAGTTAATTTAATTCAATTTACTAGGTTAATCATTTGTTAAAACTAAATTATGAACCAATCAAATAAGTTTGGTTTAGTTTCAATCTCTTTAGAATCGACTTGAAAATAATAAGAAAGAGATACAATGAAATTAAGAGAAAAAAATTTCAATTAAATAGATTTTATCAAAAACATATTCACAACTTTTATATTGTTCCATTCAATTAATTTTAACTTACTTATTTTATATAATAGTTTTTTAATTTAATTTTAAATTTAATAACAATTCATCATTTTCTTAAAGAGTTTCTTTAAGTTAGTGCATGAGAAGAGAGTTATGGTAGAAATAAAATGAGCAATATAAATAAGAAGAATAAAAGACAAAAATATAAAAAATGTGGCTAATAAACTTAAACAAAGTTAAATTGAGAAAAACATATAACATAAAAAGAAAAACAAAAAACAAAAATAATATAGTTTTAGATTGACTTCAAAATATAATGAGGCTATTGGGTATTCTAAGCCCAAAACCTGAGCCCATCTCAGCCTTTTCAAAACAGAAAAAAAAAAGTGAAACCTCTTGCATTCGACGAGAATCGAACACGGAACCTACAGCTTAACAATGAACCGCCTTGCCAGTGAGCTACTCTCATCTTTTGGTTATTGAGGGGGTTCATTTTAGTATATTTACGCTTAACAGCAGAAGTTTACCTTATATATACGGTGTAATTTTTCGACGAGGGGGTTCGGGTGAACCCCCTGAGGACACGTAGGTCCGCCCCTGGTGAGAAGGAAGATATTAAGCAAGTTCCTTATGCTCCAGTTGTTGGTAGTTTGATGTATGCAATGGTGTGTACAAGACCTGATATTGCTCATGATGTTGGTATTGTTAGCCATTTTCTTTCTAATTCGAGAAGAGAGCATTGGAATGTTGTAAAATGGATTATGAGATATCTTTGTGGCACTTCTAGTCTGAGTTTGTGTTTTGGATAGGGAAACCTGTGGTTATACTGATTCAGACATGGCTGGTGATGTTGATACTCGTAAGTCTACTTCAGGCTACTTGATTACTTTTGCATGGGGAGCTATGTTTTGGCAATCTAGATTGCAAAAATGTGTTGCTTTATCTACTACAGAGGCTGAACTTATTGCAGTTGTTGAAGCTTGCAAAGAATTGATATGGATGAAGAGATTCTTGGGGGAACTAGGTTGTGCTCAAGAGAGGTATGTGCTTTATTGCGACAGTCAAAGTGCTATTCATCTTGGAAAGAATTCTATATTTTATGGTCGGTCTAAACACATTGATGTGAGGTATCATTGAATTCGAGATGTGTTGGATTCTAAATTGCTTGAACTTGAGAAAATTCATACTAATGATAATGGTTCCGACATGATGACTAAAGCTTTGCCAAGAGGGAAGTTTGAAGAATGTTGTATGATCGTCAAGATGGCGGTTTCCTCCACATAGTCGGTAGGGGAAGAATTGTTGGATTTGACCTTTTTTCCCTTCTTATGTGGATGAATTAAATTCTACGGTTTTAGGTCTTCCATTTGAAGAGAATCACAAGAGCTGAAAGCAGCCAATATAGAGAGAAAAGTGAGAAAGTGCAGATTTTCGCACAAGCCATAACAGTCAATTTCAAATCGCGATTTCCGCTTCGTTTCTTGTCCGATTGAGCTAATATTTGGATAGCGTGTTCCGTTCAACTAAATCTTTGATTGGGAACTGAGATAGGGTGATTTGAAGTCTTGTAGCTCCAGATTTTTGCTCGTGAACAGTAGCTGCGGTTTGGTGTTTTTGCTTCTTTTGTTTCTCTAGTTTTTTTGGTGTTATCTTGTAGTTGTGTTGCTCATTGTTTGGCACTTTGTTGGTGACCATTTTTTAGGACACTTTTGTAACTCTTGTTGATTATAGTGGAGCATTGGTCTTGTGGTTTTTACTCTTCACACCGAAGAGGTTTTCCACGTTAAATTTGACGTCTCTTGTGTTGATTTATTTTTTCATACAAATTTTTTAATACATTAACACTAATCCAACATTTTAACATACAAAAGCTCAACTTTTCTATCCCTTTACATGGCACCTGACAACATTTATATTATGCCTATCCGAACTCACATGAATAAGTTTTTCATACAATTTTCTTAATACATTAACACTAATCAAAACAACCTAACCAATATTATCTAATCACTGTAATATTCGTTCTTTCTCCAATCACATTTTCCTACACCACACATTATAGTCACTCTTTCAATTCTTGACCAATCATCACGTTCCTCAACTTTGCACCATTCAATTTCTGTTTAATCTTTTTTTCCCCACTATTTATCATAAAGATCCACTATCGATAATTAACCCACAATTATACATGTTAACAATTAGTAAGGAAGCTTACCTCTAAAAGAACCCCAAGTTGATCTTTGATGTAGCCGCACAGGTAAACCGTTCTCTCACTTGGTTTTTAGGCTTCTATTTTTCTTCTTTTCTATAGATTAGTTATCACCCTAATTGTATACCTTAAATTATAAAAGTGACCCATTATTAATTTTAAAGTTATCTTTTTTAACCATCAACTAACTTAATTATAAAAATCACCCCACTAATTTCATAATGGTAATCACGAATAGTCCAAAATACCCAATTAGAATCTATCGAAAAAAATATTTTATGAAACACGAGACTTTGGCACTCGAAACAACCAAAAAGGTCCTTACAGATGTATTATCATTGTCTATAATTGTTTTTTATAATCTATCCTTGTATGTTGTTTATGGTGTTTCGACTATCATATGCTTTATTGTTGTTTTAGTTTTCTTTGACAGACGTTGTCAATGTTTCATTATTATTTTTTATATTTCTCTTCATTGTCTCATCCTTCTTTATACCGATATTTATTGCACTTGAACTCAGAGTCTTTCATAAATAATCTTTTTACCTCCACAAGGTAGTGATAAGGTGTGTGTGCATTCTACTCTCTCCAGACCTTATTTGTGGGATTTCACTGAGTATGTTGTTGTTACCTTTGAATTTTATTGGTGACACCAAATATATTAATTATAAAATTCCTCCAAAATATATTTTATAATATATTTCAAAGTATAATTAATATCAATAAATTGCTTTCTTATCTACATTCATATGATAAGCAAAGTTTAAAGTATGAATATTATAATATTTAACTCAAGAAAATAAAATGAATTATAATGATATATTTTTTCCTCTTAAAAGGTACTCCCTCCGTTTAAAAAAGAATATCCATTTTTCCTTTTTAGTTTGTTTAAAAAAGAATAACCCCTTTTCTTTTTTGGCAACACTTTAACTTTAACTTTCCACATGACATGTTTAAGACCACAATATTAAAGGACATTTTGGTACATTTGAAATAACTTTAATTTAGAACCACAAGATTAAAAAGTCTTCTTTCTTTTCTTAAACTCTGTTTCAAGTCAAACTAGACTATCCTTTTTGAAATGGAGGGAGTATTTTGTAAATTGGTCAATCCTTAGAGCTATCACGCTTTTCACAAATTAATCATTAGATATTTGAATTTGAAGGGCTTGTCATATGTTTAATTGATTAGACATTGCAATTAATATAAAATTGAATCTTGTAGTATATTAAATATAAGTAAAACAAAATTATGAAAAATGAGTCAAACGAATTTAATAACATAACTTTTTTATTGACTTTTGCATAAAAATATTAATTAATTGCTAATATTAATTTATATATATACAACACTATTGTTCTCTCTACATTCACTCAAAAAGTGAAAATCTCTATTGCTATTTAACCTAAAAACATATACAATGAATTCTCAAAAACTTTCCACCACTAATGTTGCGCTTCAAATGATTACTTCAGTGACTCTCTTATTCATGGTTTCACATTTATATGTAGATCTTTTTATGTTCTCCACTCCCTTTTTTGATTTCGAGTTTTTATTTTTTCTATTTAATTTAATTAATTAAACGAAGAGAAGTCTCGACATAGATGGTAAAATTATTGTCATCTAATGAGGAGATGACATGTTCAGATCTTGAAAATAACATTTTACAGTTACGCAGGTTAATGTTGCGTAAAACAGACGCCTCCCCATGTTGCGTAAAATAGACGCCACCCAATGTTGCTTAAAATAGACGTCACCCCTATTTCATGAGTCAATTACATTCCCCTATTTCATGAGTCAATTACATTAAGCTACTTTACTCTGTAACATTAATACAAGAGAAAAATGACAAATATACCCTTGAACTTTTTGATCTAGAGCAGATATCCCTCATTTAATAAATGACGCATCTAAACCCCTGCCGTCAGATAAATAACGTATATATATATATATCCTTTTTGTTAATAACCTACATTTTCCAAATCTAAAAAAATGGTTTTTAATTTTAAAAATGTCAAATGAATTTAATATTATATCGCCCATTTTTTTTACCCATCCATATCTAATCCAAATGAAAAAAAAACATATACATGTTCTACTTAGTCATAAACCCCAGGGGTTTGGATTAAATCTGAATAAAGTAAGAATCAAAATTTTTAAACGAGAATTTGCATGATGATATATATGCATCAATTTTTAAACGAGGATGTTGTTTTTAAAAATTTCAAAATTGAAAGGTATATTTGTGTCTTTTTTTTAATCATACAACTATATACACTAGAGACATGTTGTTTCATTTTGCTTACCTAAACAAATGTTTTTTTCCCTCAGAGTGTGTATCTGTCATTGTTTTTAGACCATATTGGAGAAGAGACAAGGTATAAATATAATTTTTATTTTCTTTATTTGATTTAGTATATGATACAAGTACGTATTTTCATATCTAATTCATTGTTGTAGGTTATTTTTTCCCGAGCTTAAAAGATCTATCGAGATAGTTCAAGAATTAAAGCATGGTGTTAGTGAAGATTTCTTCTTTTATCAATGTATATCTAGTAGTGATGAGAGTTCTGATAGCGATGGGTATGATACTATTACACATGATGGAACGGGTAATGATGATGGTGGATCTTCTAATAACGATGCAGAGAATAATAATAATGGCAATGACCGTGAAGATAACGATGATGATAATAATAATAATAACAACAATAAGGATGAAAAAGATAATGATGACGATAAGGATGAGGTTGACGATGATGATCAGGATGAGGATGAGGATCAGGAAGAGGACGAGGATGTGGACGATCAAGATTGTGATGAAAATGACCATGAAGAAGATCAAGCACCAAAAAACAAGAAGCAAAAGGTTGAGAAGGAAAAGGAGATAGAGGAGGAGAAAGTGGATGAGGAGGACAAGGGAAGGCAAACGTAAAAGGAAAAGGGATATGAAAAGTGTGAAATGAAAATTCATGCTTGATTTAATAAATAAGACTTATTTCATAGTGCATATTATTCTGTTTTGAAAGATACTTGGAACATTTTATTTCAGGATTAGATATCTTGGGGTTAGCTATTCTGAAATAACTTATCCCATCACTATAATATAAATAGTGGGATAAGTTATCTCAACATAACAATCAACCAAGACACAAATTTTATCTCATCACTATTTTCTTATTCCAACACTATTTATTTTTATCCTTTACACCAAACGACCCCTTACTATTACTAATTTCTAAACACATGGACATCATCTCACACTTATCTATTTTCACATCTTTAGATCATTCAAACTTAAGCAGTTATTGTGTTCTATAATACAACAAATAAAATAAGTAAAGATAAATAAATTCATCACGGGTTATTTACAATAACTTCTCATACATGAAAAATGTGTTAATTTTATCTCATTGTTTTCACCAACCGAAGTATTTGGAAAACTATAGTAAATGATAACACATGATTAAGAGTCACGATTGATGCAAGAATATATCTTATGTCCACTAAGGGGTTGTTTGGTTTGAAAACAAGTGACGTTGGAATTTGTTGTATTGGATAAGCTATATTGAAATTAGTTATGCTACGATAAGTTATGTTGGGAAATGTTATGCTAGGATTAGTTATCCTGAAAGTAATTCTTATTGATTGTTTGATTAGTTGTATTCAAAATAATGTACATTGTATAATATCTGAGAATAAGTTATTTATTTATAAAAATACCCTCCATTTATATTTTCTTTGCAAACTTTTGTATTTCCATTTTATATCGCTTGAATATTTTGTGTGTGCATTCTCATGATTGTACTATGTATGTTTTAATATAAAACTTTCATTTTATTTAGCTTAAAAATAAAAAAAAATCATCTTACGTTTTTAAAAATAAAAGAATATATATTATTTATATCACTTAATTTAAGCACATATATATAACTCATAAATTGTAAAATATTAAAGTTACTTCCAAATTAATTTTTATATATAATATAATATTTCAAGTGACTAAAAAATATTAAATTAAAAATATTTAATTCATTAGTAGAGAAATAAAAATATAAATAAGCATAAGAATTACTCAAATAAGTTCAACATATGATATATTCATAAATAAAAATTATATTTATGTAGTATAATTTTATAATGAAAAATACGAAGAATCGACATAAAAATAAGGAGTTGTGAATGTTATTATACAAAGTATTAATAGTAATGTGAATAGACATGAATGTGCAAATTATGTATAAAAAGGGTTAAAGGGATACTTTAGTCATTTTACCTATTTTATCTCGGGATAAGTTCTCTGAGTATTATATTCCACTAAAAGGTAGAGGTAACTTATCCTAATGCTAACTATTAATCTTGAAATATATAAGTAATTCCAGGTTTTGTAACCAAACAAGAGATTAAAGGCTACTCAAAATTTATTTTGAAATTAGCTTTCCTTATTCATCATAGATCATACCAAATAACCCCTAAATAAAAAATAAAATATGAAATATATATTTTGTTAACTCTTAAGCAATTCAAGTTAAAGGCCAAATTCATCGATGACCCCCTAAAGTTGACATCAACTTTCACTTAGGCATTTCAACTAAGCGATGTTTATTTAGACACCTCAGTCTTCATGTAAGGTTTCAATGTGTCATTTTGATACTTTCCGCTGACATGTCAAACTAAGTGTGATACACTCAACACACTAGCGCGTAAAACACTTCATTTTGCTATTTTTAATTTTATTTTGTCTTTTTCTTCTCCATTTCTCAAGCCACCACCCCCCACCATCTTTTCAAGCTTAAACTCCTACAATTGAAGTTGATTTTTTTATTCAAATCCATTTTAAAACCAATTTTTTCTTCATTGTATTGCTTTTCTAAATATACCATCACCTCGCTCCACCTTTTTTGGTGAGAAAATGAATACGAGCACCAATATTTCATATCATATTTCTTCTCTCTTTCTTTCTTCCTCTCCCTCTTATCTTCCTAAAAAACACTTTAAGAAAAAAGAATAAATATGAAAACAAAAGAAGAGAATATTTTTATAAAAAAAAGAAGATATTTTTTACTGTAACAAAATATACGTAAAACGAATAGTACGTTCATATTTTATGTATTCTCTCTCTTTCACTTCCTTCCTCCTCCCCCCACCCCTCCCTTTTTCTCTCAAAACAACATCAAAATAAAAAAAGATTTGAAACAATTTTTAAATTAGATAAATAAAAAAATGTTGCACGTAGTGTATATTATTTACTAAATAGATTTTAAATTATTTTAAACATTTTTTAACTTAAAATAACACATGTAATTATTTAATTAATGTTTGTCACATCATCGGGTGTACTGTACTCTCCAATTTTTGGTAATTGTCAGAAAGTGTCAAAATGACACTCCAAAACTCTATATGAGGTGTCTAAAATGAACATCTTTCAGTCGAGGTGTCTAAGTGAAATTTAGTGTCAACTTTAAGAGGTCACCGATAAATTTAGCCAAAGTTAAATTCATGCACCTTAATTCTATATACTTATCATAAACCAACTCTTTGCTAGATATTGTTTGCAACGCTTACCAATTGAAAAAGAAAAAAAATAACTTATGAATGTTGGAATGAATGTTATTTGATGAAATGACAAGGGAACAAAGAACAATAATGAAAGATGGAAAAAATTTATCCGCACTAGGTGATTACACCAAATCAATGCAATATTAATTATTACGTGATTTAATGAAGTAAAATGAACTATAAATTTAAACACATAGCATGCATGTATTGGCTTGGTGTAAACACCCGGTGCAGATAAGTTTTACCAAGAAAGATCACATGTTTACAGTTTCAACAGAAACCACCGGTACAATCGGAATAGAGAAAGTGATCAACTACAATGCAAGAATACGAATACCAATTATCTCAGCAATTATATACTCTATTCATCGCAACAAAAACAACTTTTAGCGGCAAGAAATATACACATTAACAAAGAGCACATTAACAAAGAGTGATAAAGTCTTTGTCAACATTAGTTAATTGTTATTGGATCTAGTGTCTCTATGAGCTTTAAAGACATTTACAAAAAATGTTAAATGCTGCTAAAATACATTTATAGTGGCAATTAAGTTATTCTTAATTAAATTATGTGTTAGTCTATACATTCATCAAGATTCTAATACCACATAAAATATGTTGCTAGAATTTGCAATAAATATCCAGGCTTTAGAATAGACGTATGATTGATGAGCTATATATGCTTCTAAATCAAATCTCAGAGGGTAACCTAGACTGAACAGTGATATATAGATCGAGAGCTACAAAAAAAGTGTGAAATTTTTCTGAGAATTAATATGAAAATCTGCACAAATCTTAATTTCCTGTAAATTTTCATACTAATTCGCAGAAAAATTTCCATGTAATAAACAGTTTTCTTGTAGTTATGGTAAGAAAGTTCACATGTATGTTAAAAGATGATGTGATCAATGAATTAGAAGCACAACTGTCATTCATGTAAAATCAATGATTACACACCTTCAACAAGCAGAACGTAGCCTAGTTGCAGGCTTGAGTGAATGTAGGGTTAGTTAATGGTCGTAATTATAAAATAAAATTGATCCGCAATTCGAATCAAATTGAATATTAAAAAATCGAATGTGATTTAATTTGGTTAGGCTTGATTTTAAATTTTGAACAATCAATATTATTTGGTTTGGTTTTGAAATTTTACAAACAATCAACCGCAAAAATAATCAAACCGAACATCGAGACCCCCCTTCAGCCACTCTCTGACAAGGACCACGGGTGACCAGCATGGTCCGTAAGTGGACCCACAGTCCATAGGTCTGACCGTAGGTGGGAACTAGCAGACAGTTAAGGGGGAAATGCAGTTGGGTCAACTTCAAATGGTCATAACTCTTAGCACAAAATTAATTTGGTGGCCTATAACCTACCCACAGATAGATAATTGAATTATATTTCCATAGCCACCAACCTTGATAAAATTAGACCTCCGAGAAAAAGTTATGCCCGTTTTAGTAAAGGCTTGCCGAACAGGCCCAACCTACAGACCAAACGACGGACCGGCGATTGAACGACGGACCGGCAGTCCTGGTCGTCATTTGGTCCGACAACAACTTACCCAGGGGTCTTTTGGTCTTTTCCCGCTTCGTTTAAACTCTAAGATACGTCATTTTGACCCTAAATCATCAGATTTTAGTCATTTTAGGCCTAGAAACATAACTAAAACTTACCTAAGTCAAATCATTAATCAAAAGTTAGAATATTAGAAGCAAGAAAGGAGAAAAAAGGTCAAGAACCCTAGTCAATAATGCAACAAGTTTCCAGCAGTTCCAGCCACAAAATCTAAGTATTTTTCCGTAAATTTCATCACCAGGTATGTGGGATTTTACTAATGGGTTTCTTTCACCCATTAGATTCCTAGTTTTCTGTCAGATTCTTGATTCCATATCATGATTAGACCTAAGGTTTCTAGAACCTTAACAGAACTTGATGAATTTATTAGTTATATATTCCAAATCAGATTATCCTGTTATTAATCAGATTATAGCATGAATTTCAGAACCCTAGCTTTGTATTTCTTTAGTTCTTGAATTACACATGCTAGGACAGATATTTCAGTTACTTCAGATATACATGCCTCAGTTATTAATGCATCATTATCAGATTAAATGTTGTATTCTCAGTTTGCACGTTCAGTTTTGAGCTATCCAGTATTTTATAGAAATTCAGACACAATCAATTAATTACATAAATTCAATGGGAGTAGCATAATACCGAGTTGGACTAGGGTTCAGCGTACCCAATTAGTCCCAGAACTACTAGTCAAGTAGGTTGTAAGTCCCCTCTATGGGCAATCAGTTTAGTGATCACGCCAGCATACCTTTATACCTTTGGCAGGGTATATTGTGTCCTCTCGATGGGGCGTATACATCGGACTCCACATTTAGCTCATCTGGTTTTATTATCGGTTATTAGTAGCTCCCACAGTTCAATCAGACTCTCTGCGTTAACCATTTATCAGTATATTCAGTATTAAGTTTCAGCATCTTATAAATTGGTCATCCAGTTAGCTCAGAATTCAGCATATCATGTTCAGATTATTATACTTGCTTTTGTTCTTGTTCAGTTATGTTTTGTTTCAGCTTTATTCTATCCTACATGCTCAGTACCTTTCAAGTACTAATACATACGTGCGCTAATCTTCTCGTGATAGAGGTTCAGGTTCTCAGCATCCAGATCACGCATAGACCGATTTTTGATATCCAGTTCAGCAGATTCAGTGGTGAGTCCTCATTCTCCGAGGACAATAGTTATGACTTTCATTTCACTCTTTTAGTCTTTAGTTTCAGTTTTTGCTAGATTTAGCTGGGCTTGTCCCAGTATTTCTAGTCCAGTTTAGAGGCTATTTTAAGACATAGTTAGTTTCAGCTTAGTAGTGAGTTGATATTTCCTTTGTATTAAACTCATCAGTTTTCATATATCTCAGATTTAGCATATGAGTATTTCCTATCTTTTCATTTTAAGTATGATTTAGCTTCCGCAACAGTTTATTATTCTTTATTTTGCTCATGATCATGCCAGTAGGGTTAGCTTGGGATCACTTTTGGTCCTAGGTTCCGTGTCCGCGTCTCGGGGGTAGCTCGAGGCATGACAAAACTTGGTATCAGAGCACTAGGTTCAAGAATTCTAGGATTTCTAAAAGCCGCACTAAGTAAAGTCCTTTTCATGCGTGTGAAGTGCACCACATCTAATGAGAGGGAGGCTATGAAGTGTTTTAGAAAAAAACTTCACTTTGTTGTTACTCTTATCGTGCGTAAGGTATGATCTAATCCCATTCTAACTTGACGTTCTACGTTTCAGGTCATGCCTCCTCGTAGAGCCAACGCTAGGAATGCAAATGCCAGGAATGCAGAAGCAGCTCCTCCAGTCCCAGATCAAGAAGTCTCCAATGCTGAGTTCAAGAATGCCATACAGATGTTGTCCTCGAGTATGACCCACCAGTACAATCGGGTTCATACTCTTCTGAATTAAAATGGTGGATCAGCAACAACAAGGGTCCGTGACTTTTTTAGGATGAATCCGCTTGAGTTTTTAGGATCGCAGACTAATGAGGATCCTCAGAATTTCTTAGACGAAATCAAGAAGATCTTTGAGGTGATGTAGGTTACTGGGAATGATCGGGTTGATTTGGCGTCATACCAGCTGAAAGACGTGGCTCATATCTGGTACACTTAGTGGAAGGAGAATAGGAGTGCAAATGCAGCTCCTATTACTTGGGAGTGCTTCAGTGAGACTTTTCTCGACAGGTTTTTCCCAATAGAGTTGAGAGAAGCAAAGGCTCAAGAATTCATGAACTTGAGGCAGGGAAACATGACAGTCCAAGAGTATCGGCTGAAGTTTAACTAACTCTGCAGGTATAATCCTCACATGGTTGCTGACTCCAAGGCTCAGATGAATAAGTTCTTGTATGGAGTGTAAGATTTGGTGAAGACAGAGTGCAGAAATGTTATGTTGCTGGGAGATATGAACATCTCTAGGCTTATGACTCATGCTCAGCAGGTTGAGGGTGACAAGCTTAGGGAACAGGCCAAAGAGAATAAGAAGTCTAGTACTGGGAACTATGACTATTCTCAGCAGAAATTGGGTGGTGGAAATCGCTCGCAGAGTCAGCAGAAGTTCTCATCTCCAGCCCCTTCATCAGCTAGTGTTCCATCCTCCAAGAACAGGTACGACCAGAAGGGTAAAGCACCAGGCTCTAAGTCTCAGGGAAGTGTTTCAGGCACCAAGACTTACCCCACTTGCCCTAAGTGTGGTAAGAACCATCCGGACGAGTGTCTTGCAGGAAAAGAAGGATGTTTTGGGTGCAGTCAGTCTGGTCGCAAGTTGAGGGATTGTCCTTCTAAACAGGTTTAAGGAGGTGGAAATGGTAGAGCTCAGTCTACAACTTCAGCAGCACCAGCAATTCGCCCGACCCAGCAGGGTAACTCATCTGGTACAGGTGGCGGGCAGCGCCAAAACAGGCTGTAACAGGGTACGCTACTCTTTCTTTCTTTGTAACTCCTTACATAGCAGTCCAATTCAGTGTCAATCCAGAAACTCTCTCAGAACCTTTCTCAGTATCTACTCCAGTCGGTGATCCAGTTATAGCTAGACGGGTATACAGAAATTGCCCTGTCACAGTCTCTAAGAAAGTCACCTCAGCAGATCTAGTAGAGTTAGAAATGGTAGACTTCGATGTCATTCTAGGCATGGATTGGTTACATTCATGTTATGCCTCAGTCGATTGTAGAACTAGGATTGTTTGTTTCCTGTTTCCAGACGAACCAATCTTAGAATGGAAGGGTAGTATCCTAGCGCCTATGGGTCGATTTATTTCTTACCTTAAGGCCAGAAAGATGATCTCTAAGGGTTATCTCTATCATCTAGTTCGGGTTAAGGATTCTAGATCTGAAACCCCAACTCTAGAGTCAGTTCCAGTAGTCAGTGAATTTCCAGAAGTATTTCCTGAAGATCTTCCCGAAGTTCTCCGAAATGGAAATCGCTTTGGAATTGACCTCTTCTAGATACCCAGCCTATTTCTATTCCTCCTTAGAGAATGGCTCCAGCAGAGCTTAAGGAATTGAAAGAGCAGTTGAAAGACCTTCTAGATAAGGGTTTCATCAGACCTAGCATTTCACATAGGGTGCACCATGTTGTTCGTAAAGAAGAAAGATGGTTCTCTCAGAATGTGTATTGACTATAGACAATTGAACAAGGTCACAATCAAGAATAAGTATCCCATCCCCAGGATTGATGACTTGTTTGACCAACTTCAGGGTGCTAGTATTTCTCAAAGATAGACTTCAGATCAGGTTATCATCATCTCAGAGTCAGAGATAGTGACATTCAAAAATAGACTTCAGAACTCGGTATGGTCATTATGAATTTGTAGTTATGTCGTTTGGACTAACCAATGCTCCTACAGCTTTCATGGATTTGATGAACAGAGTGTTCAAACAGTACTTGGACTTGTTCGTTATCGTATTCATTGATGATATCCTCATTTACTCTAGGAATGAGGAAGAAAATGATTCATTTGAGAATTATTCTACAGACTCTCAAGGATCGCCAGTTATTCGCTAAGTTTAGCAAATGTGAGTTTTGGTTGCAATCCGTTGCTTTCCTTGGTCACATTGTGTCTAGGGAAGGGATTCGAGTGGATTCGCAGAAGATAGAAGCAGTGAAACAATGGCCCAGACCTACCTCTGCTACAGATATCAAAAGTTTTGTAGGTCTAGCGGGTTATTATAGAAGTTTCGTGGAAGGATTTTCATCCATAGCCTCACCATTGACTAGGTTGACTCAGAAAATGGTCAAGTTCCAATGGTCAGATGATTGTGAGAAAAAATTTGCAGAATTGAAGACTAGATTGACTACAGCTCCTGTCTTGACTCTACCAGAGGGTTCAGATGGTTATGTGATCTATTGCGATGCATCCAGAGTTGGCCTTGGTTGTGTGTTGATACAGCGAGATAAGGTTATAGCTTATGATTCTAGACAGCTTAAGGTGCATGAGAAGAACTATCCAACTCATGACCTTGAGCTTGAAACAGTGGTGTTTGCACTCAAGATCTGGAGACACTACTTGTATGGTGTTCATGTAGATGTGTTCACTGACCATAAGAGCCTTTAGTATGTGTTCACCCAGAAAGAGTTGAATCTTCGCCAGAAGAGATGGCTTGAGTTCCTTAAGGATTATGATATGAGTGTGCATTATCATCCTGGTAAGGCGAATGTAGTAGCAGACGCTCTTAGTAGACTATATATGGGTAGTGTAGCCCATGTTGAGGAAGAAAGAAAGGAGCTAGTGAAGGATGTTCACAGGCTTGCTCGCTTGGGAGTTCGCCTTATGAGCATATCAGAAAATGGTGTAACAGTTCAAAATGGGGCAGAATCTTCTTTGGTAGTGGAGGTTAAGGAAAAGCAAGACAGTGATCCAATCTTGCTTGAACTAAAAGGTGCAGTCCACAATCTGAGAGTGGAAGTTTTCTCCCAAGGGGGAGATGGTGTACTTCGCTACCAGGGTAGATTGTGTGTTCCTGATGTGGGCGAGTTGAGACAGCATATTCTTTCAGAAGCCTATAACTCCAGGTATTCTATTCATCCAGGTGCCACTAAGATGTACCGCGATCTGCAGAAAGTCTATTGGTGGAATGGCATGAAGAGGGATATAGCAGATTTTATGAGTAAGTGCCCCAATTGTCAGCAAGTCAAGGTAGAACATCAGAAACCAGGGGGTACGACTCAAGAGATTGACATTCCTACTTGGAAGTGGGAAGTAATCAATATGGATTTCATCAAAAGGTTACCGCGTACTCGCAGACAGCATGACTCAATTTGGATGATAGTTGATAGGATGACTAAGTCTTCTCGCTTTTTGGCTGTCAAGACTACAAATTCGGCAGAAGACTATGCCAAGCTTTACATTAATGAAGTTGTGAGGTTGCATGAGGTTCCTTTGTCTATCATCTCAGATAGAGGTCCTCAGTTTACCTCTCATTTTTGG
Source organism: Solanum lycopersicoides (assembly GCA_022817965.1). Classification (NCBI taxonomy): domain Eukaryota; kingdom Viridiplantae; phylum Streptophyta; class Magnoliopsida; order Solanales; family Solanaceae; genus Solanum; species Solanum lycopersicoides. The sequence goes on along the minus strand of CM040629.1, from coordinate 86,497,849 downwards.
AAGTCATTTCAGAAGGGTCTTGGTACTCAAGTTAACCTTAGCACAACATTTCATCCGCAGACGGATGGACAAGAAGAGCGTACTATTTAGACCCTAGAGGATATGTTGAGAGCTTGTGTGATCGATTTCAAATGTAGTTGGGATGATCACCTTCCTCTAATTGAGTTTTCCTACAACAAGAGCTACCATTCCAGCATTCAGATGGCCCCTTATGAAGCTTTGTATGGGCGTAGATGTAGGTCTCTTGTTGGTTGATTTGAAGTAGGTGAAGCAACTTTGATAGGGCCAGATTCAGTCCTTCATGCTATGGAGAAAGTGCAACTCATTAGAGATAGACTTAAGACAGCCCAGAGTCATCGTAAGGAGAAGGGAACTAGTGTTCCAAGTTGATGATTGGTTTTTTTTGAAAGTCTCACCTATGAAAGGGGTGATGAGATTTGGCAAGAAAGGGAAGTTCAGTCCAAGATATGTAGGCCCTTACAAGATCTTGAAAAGGATTGGCAAGATGGCATATGAGTTAAGTTACCAACAACTTAGCAGCAGTGCATCCGGTTTTCCACATCTCACTCTTGAAGAAGTGTGTGGGTGACCCAGTATCTATAGTGTCATTAGAGAGTGTGGCGGTGAAAGATAGTCTTTCTTATGAGGATGTACCAGTTGAGATTCTTGACCGTCAGGTTAGACAGTTGAGAAACAAAGAAATCGCTTCAGTCAAGGTTTTGTGGAGGAGTCAGCCATAGAGGGAGGTACTTGGGAAGCAGAAGCAGCCATGAAAGCCAAGTATTCTCACCTTTTTCCTTCCGATTCCACTCCAGCTTGAGGTAATAATTCCTCTTCAGTTTTCCAGTCATTCATGCATAAATTCAGTCTTAGAATCATGTTCCCTCAGTTTGTACTTGCATTTTCAGCGTATTTGCATGTTCTCGGAACTCAATTCAGTTAGAAACTCAGTTCTCAGTGTTTAGTAGTAGGGTTTGCAGCTCTCTCCCTCTATTTCAGCTAATTTAGTCTTCATTCGAGGACGAATGTTCCCAAGAGGGAGATAATGTAACACCCCGTAGCCAACACAGACCAAAAACCAGCTTTTCAGAAAAATCTACAAGTGCAACCAATGGTGGCATCGACGGACCGTAGCCTGACCCACGGTCCGTCCTGCACATCCGTTGATAGGGTCATAAACTCCCAAAAAAATCTCAGCCCAGGAAAATTGGCTAAGTCTTGATCGACGTACGGACCTACGGTCCGTAGTTCGTGACCGTCGATTGAGACCCCCCTTCAGCCACTCTCTAAAAAGGACCAGGGTGACCAGCACGGTCCGTAAGTGGACCCACGGTCCGTAGGTATGACCGTAGGTGGGAACTAGTAGACAGTTAAAGGGAAAATGCAGTTGGGTCAACTTCAAATGGTCATAACTCGTAGAACAACATTAATTGCATGTCCTATGACCTTCCCACAGATAGATAATTGAATTAGCTTTCCATAGCCGCCGACCTTGCTAAAATCAGACCTCCGAGCAAAGAGGTATGCTCGTTTTAGTAAAGGTCTGTCGAATAGGCCCAACCTACGGACCAAACGACGGACCGTCGATTGAATGACGGACCGTCAGTCCTGGTCGTCGTATAAGAGAGGAGAGAGGCAAAAGATGAACAAAGGAGAGAGGCACAATAATTATAACTAAAGAGGCTGCAAGTAGTAATTAATTTAAAATTATAACTATATTAGCTAATTAACTAGTATATATTTATTTATTCGCATAATTTTTCCAAAAGATAAGGCAACCCCGCAAAGAAAAAAGAAAACAGCAACAAAGAGTAAAGCAAAGAAACTTGTCCATGCATATCCCCAACATTAGGAATAATATGGGGGGAGGGGGTAGAAATTCCTGATATAATTAATGTTTACATTACTAGGTCATTTTATAAATAACTTCTTATGAGGACAAATATCAGATGATAATTTGAAAATTGATAGAATATCTAGAGTTTAGAGTTTAAGAATTTCCGTGCTTGAAATATCAAGTAAATATATAATATATAATAACTAAATTTATAGTAAAAAAATTTATAAACTTTTGTTGTAAGCTCAACAAAAATTATTATGTTCTCGTTAATTCAATGTTGTAGTCAAGATATTAAATAGGATAAATAACACAAATTTCATTAGTTTAGGGCTTAATTATGTATCTTTCAGTGAGTTTTCAAAATTATCATTCGTCCTAGATTTCATTCGTCAAATTAAATACATATATCTGGTGCATCCCAATACATGTATATCAAATACAAGGTCAAATTAAGGAACGATTTATCTAGATACACTATATCCAAGTGTATATTCGCATGTATCTGACTCTTTCGCTCACCTCTCTCTTATCTTGCTCGCCTCTGTCCTATATCGCTCGCCTCTCTCCAATGTATTTCATAATGTATTTGATATTCAGATATATGTATCAAGTGTGATTTACATGTATTTGAGTCTCTCAGTCACCTTTCTCCTATCTTGCTCGCTTCTGTACTATGTCGCTCGCCTCTCTCCCTGTGTATTTGTATTTCATAATGTATTTGATATTTTAAATACATATATCTAGTGCGATTTACATGTATTTGAGTCTCTCGCTCACCTTTATTCTTATGTATTTGTAATTAAGAGTGTTCTGGTAGCAGAAATATGTGTATCTAACTTATAATCTCCTATGAAATTATCAACTAATTTGACAATATGTAATTATTTCAAACTATTGGAAAATCCATTACTCCCTCTTTTATGTGTCCTTCTTTCCTTTTTATGCCACCCCTAAAAAATATTAATTTACTATAATTAGAAATAATTTAACTTCAAAAATCTTCGTTATCCTTAATGATATAATTTTCACTAATACAAATATCTAAGGATTGTTTTAGACATAAATTTTAAAAATGTTCTTTTTTTCTTAAACTTCGTGCCAAGTCACAGAATGTCACATAAAATGAAACAAAGAAAGTAGATATAATAGAAATTATGTAATTAGACAGTTTCTATTAAATAACCTCATAAAACTACATTAATATAATATAAAAAATCATATTATTTTAAGAGTAACATTTACATATAGCAAACATAAAAATCATATTTGTATGTTATAACTATACTTTGCATAATTGCACTCCATAACAAACATAAATATGTATAGTTTGCTATACATATACAAAAAATAATAGTTGTATAATTCGATATACTTTTACAAAGAAACCAATTGTATAATTCGCTATACATATACAAAAGATCAATTATATAATTTGTTTATGTATAAAACGAGAAAGAGAGAAAGACAAAACGAAATTGGGTAGGGAAATATTTGTATTGTATAATTATAATTTTATAGGACGAATATATATGTATTTGCATGTGAATATACAATTTTTTTATTGTAGTTAATGTAATACTAGCGACGAAGCACTAAATCATCTTTGTATACATTTAGCGACACACATTTAGTGACGATTGAGTGACGAATTATTTTTCGTCTCGCAAATTTTTTATTGACGAAATATGATTTATAAATGACGAAGTTATTTGTCCCTAATAATCAAATTTGTTGTAGTGGCTATGGGGCTTGTATGAGGCTTTTCGAAGTCTTGTACGTCGTGTTACATCTAGGGAGTACTCCTGGTTCATGACATTCAGGGGAATGGAAACATCAATGATAATATCACAAACCGTATTGGTGCAACGTGGATGAAGTGTAGACTTACCTCTAGAGTCTTCTGTGATAAAAAGGGTACCATCGAAACTCAAAGGTAAGTTTTATAGAGTGGTGGTTTGTTCGACTATGTGACCGAGTGTTGTCCAATCAAGAACTCTCAAGTCCAAAAGATGCATGTTATGAAGATGAGGATATTGAGGTGAATTTGTGATCATAGTACGAGATATAAAGATTAAAAAAGAGGATATTCTATCATAAGCATGTTGAGGTGGATGTATTATCATTGTCTATAATCATTTTTTATAATTTATCCTTGTATGTTATTTATGGTGTTTCGACTATCATATGCTTTATTGTTGTTTTGGTTTTCTTTGGTAGACGTTGTCAATGTTTCATTATTATTTGCTATATTTCTCTTCATTGTCTCCTCCTTCTTTATACCGATGTTTATTGTACTTGAATTGATCTTTCATAAATAGTCTCTCTACCTCCACGAGATAGTGATAGGTGTGTGTGCATTCTACTCTCTCCTGGTCTCATTTGTGGGTTTTCACTGAGTATGTTGTTGTTACCTTCGAATTAAATTGGTGACACAAAATGTATTAATTATAAAATTCCTTTAAAATATATTTTATAATATATTCCAAAGTATAATTAATATCAATAAATTGTTTTCTTATCTACATTCATATGATAAGCAAAATAAAGTTTAAAGTATGAATATTAAAATATCTAATTTCAGAAAATAAAATGAATTATATCACACTTTCAGAAATTTATCTTTAGCTTTTTGAATTTTAAGGGCTTGTCATATGTTTAATTGATTAGACATTGCAATTGATATAAAATTGAATCTTGTAGTATATCAAATATAAGTAATACAAAATTATGTAAAATGAATTTAATAACATGACTTTTTTATTGACTTTTGCAAAAAAAAAAAAAGTATATATATATATATTTTGACTGGAGCCTTCATATATATATATATATATATATATATATATATATATATATATATATATATATATATATATATATATATATATATATATATAAAAACATCCTCTATTGGTCCCTTTACATTCACTTAAAAACTGAAAACCTCTATTGCTCCTTAACCTAAAAAATATACAATGAATTCCAAAAGACTTTCCACCACCAATGTTACGCTCCAAATGATTATTTCTTAGGGGTCTCTGTTATTCATGGTAAAATCTTAGTTAATTGATATGTATATACTAGCTTCAGGACACGTGCGTTGCACGTGTGACCCAATTTTGGTAGCACATTTAAAAAAAAAATAATAAGAGTAATATAAATTTGAAGAAAGAAAGTACAAATAGAATTTGACAAATAATTAAGCTACTTAAATGACTTAGTTGTTCAATACAAAATATTAAAGATGACTTAAACTTAAGAAAAAATAATTAAATTTAGTTATATAGGTGCAATGTGTAATCAAATAATAAATATGTGGTTGTTTGTACAACTATAACATAACATTATAAAATATAAGTTGTACCAAAATTTTCAAAACTAATGTTACTACAAATAGCTCTAAAGAATCTTACTCAAAATTAAGACAGGTATACGCATTTTAAAGTGTAAGCATATAACAAACCTTTTTTTTTCATAATACAGTTGTAGGGATAATTTTATAGAGCTAGTATCCTAAATCAACATTTTAAACATTATGACATACAATTAAAAAACAATTATTTATATGGAAGAAAATAAATATCAACCTCAGTATCATATTCTTACTATTCTAAGAGAAAAGGATGATATTGTATACTTATGTAAATACGTCGCATTTATGTGATTATTGTGAAGTTGGGAGTGTGATGAAATGGAGCATAATTATACTATTTATCACTCTTTTGTAAGTAAAATTTTATATAATAATCCATACTAAATATGAGTCCTTATAATTCGTAAGAATGTGAACGGTCAAATTTTTATTTTTTAAGCAGAAAAGTCTACTATAACGTTGATTATCATAACCATTACTTAGTATTTATTAAGAATAAAATACATTAATAAATTAAAATACACTCCGACATTCTTTATTCTCCTAATCCAATGATAATTCAATTTTGAGGTTAGGATCATATATATATATATATATAAAGAGAGAGACTTTCTCTTTCTTTATCATAAGTATTTGAAATCCAATGTACTATAGTACAATATCTCCTACAATCTAAAATAGTCATTTTATATCTATAAAAAAAATTGTATTATATTTGAATCAACACTAAAATTATATGCCTGCAATATACTAAAAGATTAGTAACAATATATACATATGCCATTTTTTTCTCAAGATTTTTTAGGGTAAACTCCTCTGTGTATGACGTTATCGTCATCTATCAACAAGTCAAAATCATTATAGTTCAAGCTAAATAAAAGAGATTCAGCTACATTATTCCTAAAAAGTACCTCAAAAGATATTCTTACCTCTATTTTGTAATTTTTCATAATGTTACATCATTTAGCCTCCGACTCGACCATCAAGTATTTTTATCCACATCTTAAAATACATAAAATTTGTATTCAAGAAAACAAACTTATAATTAGCACGTCAAAAATCTCACCATTGGATTAGTTAGAGAAGAGCTAAAGACGGAAGTGCAAAAAAGAATTGTTTAATAGAGCAAAAATACCAAAAATTGTGGAAGGTAACAAAAAGAAAAACAAAAAAAACTACCTAATTTGGAATAAGGAGATGAAAATTAACTTGAATATGCAATGAAGCGTCATGCTTTAGTATTTATAATAAGTAGTACAATTTGTAACTTGCATAAAAATAATAAAATATTGTAAACAAATTAGTGTTGAGTGATTAATTTGTTAGTAATATTTTTTTGATTAAGTTGTGATGAACTTTTATTGTTAATTTCTACAAACATCACATTATTAATAACTCTTAATTATATTAAGAGTTATTTGTATGCTATAACTATATTTTGCATAATTGCATTCATAGCAAACATAAATATGTATATTTTGCTATACATATACAAAAAAAATAGTTGTATAATTCGCTATACTTTTACAAAGAAATCAATTGTATAATTCGCTATACATATACAAAAAATCGATTGTATAATTTGCTTATGTATAAAACGAGAAAGAGAGAAAGACAAAAAGAAATTGGGTAGGGGAATATTTGTATTGTATAATTATAAGTGCTTAGGACGAAGATATATGTATTTGAATGTGAATATACAATTTTTTAGTGTAGTTAATGTAATACTAGCGACGAAGCACTAAATCATCTTTGTATACATTAAGCGACACACATTTAGTGACGATCGAGTGACGAATTATTTTTCGTCGCAAAATTTTTAGTGAAGAAATATAATTTATAAATGACGAAGTTATTTGTCCCTGATAATCAAATTTGTTGTAGTGGCTATGAGGCTTGTGTGAGCCTTTTCGAAGTATTGTACGTCGTGTTACATCTAGGGGGTACTCTTGGGTCGTGACATTCATGGAATGGAAAGATCAATGATAATATCACACCCCATATTGGTTAACCGTGGATGAACTGTAGACTTACCTCTAGAGTCTTCTGTGATAAAAAGGTACCATCGAAGCTCAAAGGTATGTTTTATAGAGTGGTGGTTTGTTCGACTATGTGACCGAGTGTTTTCCAATCAAGAACTCTCAAGCCCAAAAGATGCATGTTATGAAGATGAGGATATTGAAGTGAATTTGTGATCATAGTACGAGAGATAAAGATTAAAAAAGAGGATATTCAATCATAAGCATGTTGAGGCGACTGTATTATCATTGTCTATAATCATTTTTTTATAATTTATCCTAGTATGTTATTTATGGTGTTTCGACTATCATATGCTTTATTATTTTTTTGGTTTTCTTTGGTAGACGTTGTCAATGTTTCATTATTATTTGCTATATTTCTCTTCATTGTCTCCTCCTTCTTTATACCGATATTTATTGTACTTGAACTGAGAGTCTTTCATAAATAGTCTCTCTACCTTCACGAGGTAGTGATAAGGTGTGTGCGCCTTCTACTCTCTCCAGATCTCATTTGTAAAATTTAACTAAGTATGTTGTTGTTACCTTTGAATTTAATTGGTGACACAAAATGTACTAATTAGAAAATTCCTTTAAAATATATTTTATAATATATTCAAAGTATAATTAATATCAAGAAATTGTTTTCTCATCTACATTCATATGATAAGCAAAATAAAGTTTAAAGTATGAAATTTAAAATATTTAACTTCAGAAAATAAAATGAATTATATCACACTTTCAGAAATTTATCTTTAGCTTTTTGAATTTGAAGGGCTTGTCATATGTTTAATTGATTAACATTGCAATTGATATAAATTGAATCTTGTAGTATATCAAATATAAGTAATACAAATTACGTAAAATGAATTTAATAACATGACTTTTTTATTGACTTTTGATAAAAAATAATTTATGGCTTAATTTTGACTGGAGCCTTCATATATATATATATATATATATATATATATATATATATATATATATATATATATATATAAACACCCTCTGCTTGTCCCTCTACATTCACTTAAAAACTGAAAATCTCTATTGCTCCTTAACCTAAAAAATATACAATGAATTCCAAAGACTTTCCACCACCAATGTTGCGCTTCAAACGATTATTTCTTCGGGCTCTGTTATTCATGGTAAAATCTTTGTTAATTGATATGTATGTACTAGCTTCAGGACACGTGCGTTGCACGTGTGTCCCAATTTTGCTAGCATATTTTTTTAAAAAAAAAGATAATATTAAACATGTGTAAAAAGAGTAATATAAATTTGAAGAAAGAAAGTACAAATTTAATTTGACAAATAATTAAGCTACTTAAATGACTTAGTTGTTTAATACAAAATATTAAAGATGACTTAAACTTAGAAAAAATAATTAAATTTAGTTATATAGGTGCAATGTGTGATCACATAATAAATATGTGGTTGTTTGTACAAATACAACATGACATTATAAAATATAAGTTGTACCAAAATTTTCAAAACTAATGTTACTACAAATAGCTCTAAAGAATCTTACTCAAAATTAAGACACGTATACGCATTTTAAAGTGTAACCATATAACTAATCTTTTTTTTCGTAATACAATTGTAGGAATAATTTTATAGAGCTAGTATCCTAGATCGCATTTTAACCATTACGATATACAATTAAAAACAATTATTTATATGGAAGAAAATAAATATCAACCTCAGTATCATATTCTTACTATTATATATATATATATATATAAACCTCTATTGATCCCTCTACATTCACTTAAAAACTGAAAACCTCTATTGCTCCTTAACCTAAAAAATATACAATGAATTCCAAAGACTTTCCACCACCAATGTTGCGCTCCAAACGATTATTTCTTCGGGGCTCTGTTATTCATGGCAAAATCTTAGTTAATTGATATGTATATACTAGCTTCAGGACACGTGCGTTGCACGTGTGTTCAATTTTGCTAGCATATTTTTTTTTTAAAAAAAAGATAATATTAAACATGTGTAAAAGAGTAATATAAATTTGAAGAAAGAAAGTACAAATTGAATTTGACAAATAATTAAGCTACTTAAATGACTTAGTTGTTCAATAAAAATATTAAAGATGACTTAAACTTAGAAAAACAATTAAATTTTGTTATATAGGTGCAATGTGTAATCAAATAATAAATATGTGGTTGTTTGTACAACTATAACATAACATTATAAAATATAAGTTCAAAAATTTCAAAACTAATGTTACTATAAATAGCTCTAAAGAATCTTACTCAAAATTAAGACAGTATACGCATTTTAAAGTGTAAGCATATAACTAACCTTTTTTTTTTCATAATACAATTGTAGGAATAATTTTATAGAGCTAGTATCCTAAATCAACATTTTAACCATTATGACATACAATTAAAAAATAATTATTTATATGGAAGAAAATAAATATCAACCTCAGTATCATATTTTACTATTCTAGGAGAAAAGGATGATATTGTACACTTATGTAAATACGTCACATTTATGTGATTATTGTGAAGTTGGAGTGTGATGAAATGGAGCATAATTATCCTATTTATCACTCTTTTGTAAGTAAAATTTTATATAAAAATCCATATTAAATGTGAGTCCTTATAATTCGTAAGAATGTGAACATCAAATTTTCATTTTAAGCAGAAAAGTCTACTATAAGTTGATTATCATAACCATTACTTAGTATTTATTAAGAATAAATACATTAATAAATTAAAATACACTCCGACATTCTTTATTCTCCTAATCCAATGATAATTCAATTTTGAGGTTAGGATCATATATATATATATATATATATATATATATATATAAAGAGAGAGATTTTCTCTTTCTTTATCATAAGTATCTGAAATCCAATGTATATAGTACAATATCTCCTACAATCTAAAATAGTCATTTTACATCTATAAAAAAATAGTATTATATTTGAATCACACTAAATTATATGCCTGCAATATACTAAAAGATTAGTAACAATGTATACATATGCCATTTTCTTCTCAAGATCTTTGAGGGTAAACTTCTCTATGTATGACGTTATCGTCATCTATCAGCAAGTCAAAATCATTAAAGTTCAACTGAATAAAAGAGATTCAGCTACATTATTCCTAAAAAATACCTCAAAAGTATTCTTACCTCTATTTTGTAATTTTTCGTAATGTTACATCATTTAGCCTCCGACTCGACCAACAAGTATTTTTATCCACATCTTAAAATACATAAAATTTGTATTCAAGAAAAAAACTTATAATTAGCACGTCAAATCTCACCATTGGTTAGTTAGAGAAGAGCTAAAGAAGTGCAAAAAGAATTGTTTAATAGAGCAAAAATACAAAAACTGTGGAAGGTAACAAAAAGAAAAAAAAAAAAACTACTAATTTGGAATGAGGAGACGAAAATTAACTTGAATAGCAATGAAGCGTCATGCTTTAGTATTTATAATAAGTAGTACAATTTGTAACTTGCATAAAAATAATAAAATATTGTAAATAATAAGTGTTGAGTGATTAAATTGTTAGTAATATTTTTTATTAAGTTGTGATGAACTTTTATTGTTAATTTCTACAAAAATCACATTATTAATAACTCTTAATTATTTAAGAGTTATTTGTATGTCATAAATATATTTGCATAATTGCATCATAGCAACATAAATATGTATATTTTTGCTATACATATAAAAAAGTTGTATAATTCGCTATACTTTTACAAAGAAACAATTGTATAATTCTCTATACATATACAAAGATCGATTGTATAATTTGTTTATGTATAAAACGAGAAAGAGAGAAAGACAAAAAGAAATTGGGTAGGGGAATATTTGTATTGTATAATTATAAGTGTATAGGACGAAGATATATGTATTTGCATGTGAATATACAATTTTTAGTGTAGTTAATGTATACTAGCGACGAAGCACTAAATCATCTTATACATTTAGCGCACACATTTAGTGACGATTTGATTATTTTCGTCTCGCAAAATTTTTAGTGACGAAATATGATTTATAAATGACGAAGTTATTTGTCCTGATAATCAAATTTTGTTGTAGTGGCTATGAGGCTTGTGAGGCTTTTCGAAGTCTTGTACATCGTGTTACATCTAGGGGTACTCCTGGGTCGGACATTCAAGGGAATGGAAACAAATGATAATATCACACACTATTTGGTGCAACGTGGATGAAGTGTAGACTTGCCTCTAGAGTCTTCTGTGATAAAAAGGTACCATCAAAACTCAAAGGTAATTTTATAGAGTGGTGGTTTGTTCGACTATGTGACCGAGTGTTTCCAATCAAGAACTCTCAAGCCCAAAAGATGCATGTTATAAGATGAGGATATTGAGGTGAATTTGTGATCATAGTACGAGAGATAAAGATTAAAAAAGAGGATATTCTATCATAAGCATGTTGAGGCGGATGTATTATCATTGTCTATAATCATTTTTTATAATTTATCCTTGTATGTTATTTATGGTTTCGACTATCATATGCTTTATTGTTGTTTTTGTTTTCTTTGGTAGACGTTGTCAATGTTTCATTATTATTTGCTATATTTCTCTTCATTGTCTCCTCCTTCTTTATACCGATATTTATTGTACTTGAACTGATCTTTCATAAATAGTCTCTCTATCTCCACGAGGTAGTGATAAGGTGTGTGTGCATTCTACTCTCTCAGATCTCATTTGTGGAATTTCACTGATATGTTGTGTTACCTTTGAATTTAATTGGTGACACAAAATGTATTAATTATAAAATTCCTTTAAATATATATTTTATAATATATTCCAAAGTATGATTAATATCAATAAATTGTTTTCTTATCTACATTCATATGATAAGTAAAATAAAGTTTAAAGTTTGAATTTTAAAATATTTAACTTCAGAAAATAAAATGAATTATATCACACTTTCAGAAATTTATCTTTAGCTTTTTGAATTTGAAGGGCTTGTCATATGTTTAATTGATTAGACATTGCAATTGATATAAAATTGAATCTTGCAGTATATCAAATATAAGTAATACAAAATTATGTAAAATGAATTTAATAACATGACTTTTTTATTGTCTTTTGATAAAAAATAATAATTTATGGCTGACTAATTTTGACTTCATATATAGCCTTCATATATATATATATATATATATATATATATATATATATATATATAAACACCCTATGCTGGTCCCTCTATATTCACTTAAAAACTGAAAACCTCTATTGCTCCTTAACCTAAAAAATATACAATGAATTCCCAAAGACTTTCCACCACCAATGTTGCGCTCCAAACGATTATTTCTTCTGGGGCTTTGTTATTCATGGTAAAATCTTAGTTAATTGATATGTATATACTAGCTTCAGGACACGTTTAATGCACGTGTGTCCCAATTTTGCTAGCACATTTTTAAAAAAAAATAATAAGATAATATTAAACATGTGTAAAAGAGTAATATAAATTTGAAGAAAGAAAGTTCAAATTGAATTTGACAAATAATTAAGCTACTTAAATGACTTAGTGTTCAATAAAAATATTAAAGATGACTTAAACTTAAAAAAATAATTAAATTTTGTTATATAGGTGCAATGTGTAATCAAATAATAAATATGTGGTTGTTTGTACAACTATAACATAACATTATAAAATATAAGTTGTACCAAAATTTTCAAAATTAATGTTACTACAAATAGCTCTAAAGAATTTTACTCAAAATTAAGACACGTATACGCATTTTAAAGTGTAAGCATATAACTAACCTTTTTTTTTCATAATACAATTGTAGGAATAATTTTATAGAGCTAGTATCCTAAATCAGCATTTTAACCATTATGACATACAATTAAAAAACAATTATTTATATGGAAGAAATAAATATCAACCTCAGTATCATATTCTTACTATTCTAGGAGAAAAGGATGATATTGTATACTTATGTAAATACGTCACATTTATGTGATTATTGTGAAGTTGGGAGAATGATGAAATGGAGCATAATTATCCTATTTATCACTCTTTTGTAAGTAAAATTTTATATAAAAATCAATACTAAATGTGAATCCTTATAAATTCGTAAGAATGTGAACATCAAATTTTCATTTTTAAGCAGAAAAGTCTACTATAAGGTTGATTAGCATAGCCATTACTTAATGTTTATTAAGAATAAAATACATTAATAAATTAAAATACACTCCGACATTCTTTGTTCTACTAATCCAATGATAATTCAATTTTGAGGTTAGGATCATATATATAAATATATATATATATATAAAGAGAGAGACTTTATCTTTCTTTATCATAAGTATTTTAAATCCAATGTACTATAGTACAATATCTCCTACAATCTAAAATAGTCATTTTACATCTATAAAAAAAAAATAGTATTATATTTGAATCCACACTAAAATTATTTTCTTGCAATATACTAAAATATTAGTAACAATGTATAATATGTCATTTTCTTCTCAAGATCTTTTAGGGTAAACTCATATGTGTATGACGTTATCTTCATCTATGAGCAAGTGAAAATCATTAAAGTTCAAGCCGAATAAAAGAGATTCAGCTACATTATTACTAAAAAATACCTCAAAAGATATTCTTACCTCTATTTTGTAATTTTTCATAATGTTACATCATTTAGCCTCCGACTCGACCAACAAGTATTTTTATCCACATCTTAAAATACATAAAATTTGTATTCAAGAAAATAAACTTATTATTAGCACGTCAAAAATTTCACCATTGGATTAGTTAGAGAAGAGCTAAAGACGGAAGTGCAAAAAAAAATTGTCTAATAGAGCAAAAATACCAAAAACTATGGAAGGTAACAAAAAGAAAAACAAAAAAACACTACCTAATTTTGGATGAGGAGACGAAAATTAACTTGAATATGCAATGAAGCGTCATGCTTTAGTATTTATAATAAGTAGTACAATTTATAACTTGCATAAAAATAATAAAATATTGTAACAAATTAGTGTTGAGTGATTCAATTGTTAGTAATATTCTTTTGATTAAGTTGTGATGAACTTTTATTGTTAATTTCTACAAAAATCATATTATTAGTAACTCTTAATTATATTAAGGGTTATTTGTATGCTATAACTATACTTTGCATAATTGCACTCCATAGCAAACATAAATATGTATATTTTGCTATACATATACAAAAAAACACTTGTATAATTCGCTATACTTTTACAAAGAAATCAAATGTATAATTCTCTATACATATACAAAAGATCAATTGTCTAATTTGTTTATGTATAAAACGAGAAAGAGAGAAAGACAAAAAGAAATTGGGTAGGGGAATATTTGTATTGTATAATTATAAGTGTATAGGACGAAGATATGTGTATTTGCATGTGAATATACAATTTTTTATTGTAGTTAATGTAATACTAGCGGCGAAGCACTAAATAATCTTTTTATACATTTAGCGACACACATTTAGTGACGATTGAGTGACGAATTATTTTTCGTCTCGCAAAATTTTTAGTGACGAAATATGATTTATAAATGACGAAGTTATTTGTCCTTGATAATCAAATTTGTTGTAGTGGCTATGAGGCTTGTATGAGGCTTTTTGAAGTCTTGTACGTCGTGTTACATCTAGGGAGTACTCCTGGGTCGTGACATTCAAGGGAATGGAAACATCGATGATAATATCACACACCGGTTCGGTTCAACGTGGATGAAGTGTAGACTTACCTCTAGAGTCTTCTATGATAAAAAGGTACCATCGAAACTCAAAGGTATGTTTTATAGAGTGGTGGATTTGTTCGACTATGTGACCGAGTGTTTTCCAATCAAGAACTCTCAAGCCCAAAAAATAAATGTTATGAAGATGAGGATATTGAGGTGAATTTGTGATCATAGTACGAGAGATAAAGATTAAAAAAGAGGATATTCTATCATAAGCATGTTGAGGCGGATGTACTATCATTGTCTATAATCAGTTTTTATAATTTATCTTGTATATTATTTATGGTGTTTCGACTATTATATGCTTTATTGTTGTTTTGGTTTTCTTTGGTAGACGTTGTCAATGTTTCATTATTATTTGTTATATTTCTCTTCATTGTCTCCTCCTTCTTTATACCGATATTTATTGTACTTGAACTGATCTTTCATAAATAGTCTCGCTACCTCCACGAGGTAGTGATAAGGTGTGTGTGCATTCTACTCTCTCCAGATCTTATTTGTGGGATTTCACTAAGTATGTTGTTGTTACCTTTGAATTTAATTGGTGACATAAAATGTATTAATTATAAAATTCCTTTAAAATATATTTTATAATATATTCCAAAGTATAATTAATATCAACAAATTGTTTTCTTATCTACATTCATATGATAAGCAAAATAAAGTTAAAGTATGAATATTAAAATTTTTAACTTCAGAAAATAAAAGAATTATATCACACTTTCAGAAATTTATCTTTAGATTTTTGAATTTGAAGGGCTTGTCATACGTTTAATTGACTAGACATTGCAATTGATATAAAATTGAATCTTGTAGTATATCAAATGTAAGTAATACAAAATTATGTAAAATGAATAACATGACTTTTTTTATTGACTTTTGCAAAAAAAAATTAATTTATGGCTTAATTTTGAATGGAGCCTTTATATATATATATATATATATATATATATATATATATATATATATATATATATATATATATATATATATATATAGATTAGACATGGCCTGTGCTGAGCACGGGCCCAACATGCTTGATTTAATTTTTTCTTATCTACAATACTAAAACAAATAAAAAAACATGAAAGAGGGAAGTTTAGTTAAAAGAAAAATATGTGCTAATTTCAAGCCTTTCAAGTTCAGTTAGCATCCTTGAATAGGGTGTAGTTTTTTTAAACATGTGGTCTATTCTTCCTAAATGTTGGAGTCGAGGTCATGTTCCATGTCAAAGAAGGTGTAGGCCTTTATGAAATCGAATCCCTTCCAACTTCTTTTCTTTTCCAGCTTTAGTAATCTCTTAGCATGTGCTCTTTCAACTTTTAATTTTCACAAAAGGAAAATTAAAATCCCCAACGAGGCCATTCTATTTGGCCCATTTTTCAACTTGACAACCACAAAAAGAAAAGACTCAAAGCTTCTCCCATATATCCATACCGAGTCAATAACAAAATTATTCCCAAATAACATTCTCCAAATTTTTGACTGCAACATATTCTCCTCGAGATAGCTTGAGAGCATCGATCAGGAAAGTAATAAAGGGAGGAAAGTAATAAAGGGACGTTAAACGTAAAACATAAAGTAGTGAACATAGTGTATCACCTCACACATATTTTCCCACGTGGTGTGCTTAAAGGAGCATCATATTTCAATTCAGAAGCAGTTATACCAAGCACACATTCATACGGGGCACTAGAGGATCAACTGTATCAATTATATGAAACTGGTTGGGTAGCGATACAAATGTACTAGCACATGCTACAACTCGCAGAAATGCTTCTACATGAGATGAGAGGGGTGTTGCTCGCTTGTAAGGTGTACGTTGCCTCCTAGTCCATCTCTTACCTTACTGAAAATAATACAACTTAAACAATTTTTATGTTATCATGAACATGACATTTTTACATATAAGTGTGTAGAGGAGATGACTTTAGTCTTTGAATAGGATTGATTTAGCTGCTTGAATTTCGTGTGGATCAAAATTGATAAACATAGATGAACCAAAGTATTGTTTTTACTGAAGGTTAAATAGATAATAATAGGAAAGATCGAGTAATAGTCTATGTATAATATGTGCATAATTTTTTAAATTACAATAAGTGCATAAGAACACCCATAAATCAAACCTTGTAGATATTAGATTTTCTCTCTACTCTTGATTTAGATCAGTAGTAGTCGATACTATCAATCAACCAAAATATTCAGCAGGTTTAACCTAAATAGCATGTAGGATATATACCTTGTTATCTTGTTCACATTTTTTAGCCTTATAAGATCAATGAATTTAATGCATAGATAATCAGTATTTGTAAATTAGAAAATAACACAGATCTATTACTTAGCAAGAGATCCAACATACAAGATGACACAAGCATACTTCTTTAGTTTCTTGTTCGACTTGATGGTGCTTGTAGAACCTCTCCGTCTCTGCATTGAGATGTTGAGCACAGAAGAGAGTCGTAAAATGTAAAATGCAAACCACAAGTTAACTTGAACCTAAATTTTTAGGTTGTTATCTTGAAACTCTAAACCCAAAAGCTCAACTCTACCATACCAAATTTCCTCATTATTGTCTAATGAGAGAAATATCAAAATTGTAAATTCAGAATTCACATTACTTTTATTCAGAGCATAGCATATCTTCTCTGAAGAATGTCTAAAGTTCCAAACTAATTCAAAATAAGCCAATTTGGTCATGTCATTAAAAAGAAGCTATCTTTTTTAAGAGATTCTACTAAATATACAGAAACATAGAAAATATTGTCGCACAACATTTGTTCCACAGGTAACATTTTATTCCATAGGTAGCATACATGTATAAATCAAGTGCTTGGAATATTCATGCACTACAACAAAATATAGTAACAATATATATCTTTCACTATTATTACCTTAGTTTAATTGTTTAAGAAAGTTAAATGTATCTTTCAACTCAAAGAAAGATGAAAAAACAGAGATATTTGCTATCAATTAGTTATAACTTATTGTCTTTGAAGGCAACTCGTTCGGTTATTTTTATCAAAAGTTAAAGCAAAATATCATAGTATATTGAAAATTTATGCTCAGATTGAAAGCCTAAATTCAATTGACGCGTAATCATTTGTTTCGTCAACCTCTTTTCCGTTCATTCGATTGGAAATTCCAAGAGAAAATAGAAAACGATTATTCGAATCATCAAATAATTGGGAAGAATCAGTGTGAAAAATATTTTGTGATCAAGCAAAATGCGCATACTTAATTCACAGGGGAATACAAATTTGTTAGGCAAATTTGAAAAATCCAAAATGGAGAATTTGGTCACAACTACCAGAAAGAAGATGAAGAGAACTATGGATGCACGTGGTGCTTGAGAAATAAAGAGCAAATACATGTGTCAAATAGTCAATCAAATGGATCCAAGTCTAGAGTACCATTTTCATTACTTTTGGTACAACAACTAATTGCTGCGTTCGTACACTCTTGTTCGCTTATATATATTGTTCTAATACAATACACACACCTCTATTGGTCCCTCTACATTCACTTAAAAATTGAAAAGCTCTATTGCTCCTTAACCTGAAAAATATATAATGAATTCCCAAAGACTTTCCACCACCAATGTTGCGCTCCAATAATTATTTCTTCGGGGGCTCTGTTATTCATGGTAAAATCTTAGTTAATTCATATGTATATACTAGCTTCAGGACAAGTCCGTTGCACGTGTGTCCCAATTTTGATAGCATAATTTTCTGAAAAAAATAATAAGATAATATTAAACATGTGTAAAAAGAGTAATATAAATTTAAAGAAAGAAAATATAAATTGAATTTGACAAATAATTAAGCTACTTAAATGATTTAGTTGTTCAATACAAAATATTAAAGATTGCTTAAACTTAGAGAAAACAATAAATTTAGTTATATAGGTGCAATGTGTAATCAAATAATAAATATGTGGTTGTTTATACAACTATAACATGACATTATAAAATAAAAGTTGGACCAAAGTTTTCAAAAATTAATGCTACTACAAATAGCTCTAAAGAATCTTACTCAAAATTAAGATACGTATACACATTATAAAGTGTAAGCATATAACTAACCCTTTTTTTAATAATACAATTGTAAGAATAATTTTATAGAGCTAGTATCCTAAATCAGCATTTTAAACCATTATAACATACAATTAAAAAATAATTATTTATATGGAAGAAAATAAATATCAACCTCAGTATCATATTCTTACTATTCTAGGAGAAAAGGATGATATTGTATACTGATGTAAATATGTCATATTTATGTGATTTACATGTATTTGAGTCTCTCAATCACCTTTCTCCTATCTTGTTCGCCTCTTTACTATGTCGATCGCCTCTCTCCCTATGTATTTGTATATCATAAATGTATTTGATATTTTAGATACATATATCTAGTGTGATTTACATGTTTTTAAGTCTCTCGCTCACCTTTCTCTTTACGTATTTGTATTTAAGAGTGTTTTGGTAGCAGAAATATGTGTATCTAACTTATAATCTCTTATGAAATTATCAACTAATTTGACAATATGTAATTATTTCAAACTATAGGAAAATCAATTACTCTCTCTTTTATGTGACCTTCTTTCCTTTTTATGCCGTACCTAAAAAATATTACTTTACTATAATTAGAAATAATTTAACTTCAAAAATCTTCGTTATCCTTAATGATATAATTTTCACTCTTAAAAATATATAAGGATTGTTTTAGACATAAATTTTAAAAATCTTTTTTTTTCTTAAACTTCGTTTCAAGTCACAGAATGTCACATAAAATGAAACAAAGAATGTAGATATAATAGAAATTATGTAATTAGACAGTTTTCTATTAAATAACCTCATACAACTACATTAATATAATAAAAAAAATAATATTATTTTAAGAGTAACATTTACATATAGCAAACATAAAAATCATATTTGTATGCTATAACTATACTTTGCATAAATGCACTTCATAGCAAACATAAATATGTATAGTTTGCTATACATATACAAAAAAAACAGTTGTATAATTCGCTATACTTTTACAAAGAAACCAACTATATAATTCGCTATACATATACAAAAGATCAATTGTATAATTTGTTTATGTATAAAACGAGAAAGAGAAAAAGACAAAAAGAAATTGGATAGGCGAATATTTGTATTGTATAATTATAAGTGTATAGAACGAAGATATTTGTATTTGCATGTGAATATACAATTTTTTATTGTAGTTAATTTAATACTAGCGAAGAAGCACTAAATCATCTTTGTATACTTTTAGCGACACACATTTAGTGACGATTGAGTGACTAAATCTCTTTTCCGTTAATTCTATTGGAAATTCCAAGAGAAAACAGAAAACGATTATTTGAATCATCAAATAATTGGGAAGAATCAGTGTGAAAAATATTTTGTTATCAAGCAAAATGTGCATATTTAATTCACGTGGGAATACAAATTTGTTAGGCAAATTTGAAAAATCCAAAACGGAAAATTTGGTCACAACTATCAGAATGAAGATGAAGAGAACTATGGATGCACGTGGTTGCTTGAGAAATAAAGAGCAAATACACGTGTCAAATAGTCAATCAGATGGATCCAAGTATAGAGTACCATTTTCATTACTTTTGGTACAACAACTAATTGCCGCGTTTGTACACTCTTGTTCGCTTATATATATTTTTATAATACACACACCTCTATTGGTCCCTCTACATTCACTTAAAAACTGAAAACCTCTATTGCTCCTTAACCTAAAAAATATACAATGAATTCCCAAAGACTTTCCACCACCAATGTTGCGCTCCAAACGATTATTTCTTCGGGGGCTCTGTTATTCATGGTAAAATCTTAGTTAATTCATATGTATATACTAGCTTCAGGACACGTGCAACGCATGTGTGTCCCAATTTTGCTAGCATCTTTTTTAAAAAAAAATAAAAAAATATTAAACATGTGTAAAAAGAGTAATATAAATTTGAAAAAGAAAGTACAAATTGAATTTGACAAATAATTAAGCTACTTAAATGACTTAGTTGTTCAATACAAAATATTAAAGATTGCTTAAACTTAGAAAAAACAATTAAATTTAGTTATATAGGTGCAATGTGAAATCAAATAATAAATATGCGGTTGTTTGTACAACTACAACATGACATTATAAATATAAGTTGTACCAAAATTTTCAAAATTAATGTTACTACAAATAGCTCTAAAGAATCTTACTCAAAATTAAGATACGTATACGCATTTTAAAGTGTAAGCATATAACTAACCTTTTTTTTTAATAATACAATTATAGGAATAATTTTATAGAACTAGTATACTAAATCACCATTTTAAACCATTATGACATACAATTAAAAAATAATTATTTATATGGAAGAAATAAATATCAACCTCAGTATCATATTCTTACTATTCTAGGAGAAAAGGATGATATTGTATACTTATTTAAATATGTCACATTTATGTGATTATTGTGAAGTTGGGAGTGTGCTGAAATGGAGCATAATTATCCTATTTATCACTCTTTTGTAAGTAAAATATTCTATAAAAATCCATATTAAATGTGAGTCCTTATTCGTAAGAATTTGAATGGCCAAATTTTCAGTTTTTAAGCAGAAAAGTGTACTATAAGGTTGATTATCATAACCATTACTTAGTATTTATTAAGAATAAAATACATTAATAAATCAAATCCACTCCGACATTCTTTAAATTTTGAGGTTAGGATCATATATATATATATATATATAGAGAGAGAGAGAGAGAGACTTTCTCTTTCTTTATCATAAGTATCTGAAATCCAATGTAATATAGTAGCATATCTCCTACAATCTAAAATAGTCATTTTACATCTATAAAAAGAATAGTATTATATTTGAATCCACACTAAAATTATACGCCTGCAATATACTAAAAGATTAGTTACAATGTATACATATGCCATTTTCTTCTCAAAATCTTTGAGGGTAAACTCCTCTGTGTATGAGGTTATCGTCATCTATCAGCAAGTCAAAATTATTAAAGTTCAAGCTGAATAAAAGAGATTCAGCTACATTATTCCTAAAAAATACTTCAAAATATATTCTTACCTCTATTTTGTAATTTTTCATAATGTTACATCATTTAGCCTCCGACTCAACCAACAAGTATTTTTATCCACATCTTAAAATACATAAAATTTGTATTCAAGAAAACAAACTTATAATTGTTGACATCCAATTTTGGCCTCCCACAATATAAATTAGTCATAAGCTTTTTAAAAATTCGCTCTGACCCACCACCCTGGTAGGAATTGCCAGATTTACATTTAATGAATCCTTTTCAAATGATTTGAAATAATTAAATTATATAAAATTTTAAATATTTTTCAAGTCATTTTAAGTAATTTTGTCATTATTATAAATTTTAAAATGTTAAAAGAATAATTTATATAGACTATATAATTTTATATATATTTATCAAATTAAAGTTTGAAAATTATCTCAAAAAGATTTTAGTTTTACTTAAATATTTGATTAATTAGTTTAGCTAATTTATAGTTTATATTTTTGGTTAATTATCTTATAATGAAATTAATTATTATATCTCGTTAAGATTAAGAGACTCGTTAATTAATTAATATTAATTCATCTAGAATTCAACTCAATTGACTAACTTCTTAATTGCTATTTGGCTATAATTGCAATTCCAATAACAATATTTCAATCCCCTTTTAACTCAATTTGCAAGACCAATTTTTGGACCTTATCTGCAGCCCACTACATTCATCAACAATTCCCAACCCAACTCATTCTCAGACCAATTTTCCAGACCCAATTCTCTCCCCAAATCTCAGCCCATAACCGATCCAATTAAAAAATACCAAAAATCCAACTAAGGTCTCATTTGTTTGCACTTAATGAAGGTCTGAATCTTAATCATTCAGATTCAGCCTATTAAGTACGTTTGGTTTTTAGGTCTGAATCTGAATCATTCTGATTCAACTCATTAAGTTCATTTGTTTTATTTTTTAAAAAACCTCTTAATGGGTCTGAAGAGGTCTGAATGAATCAAATATATATGACACTCTTAACAACATTCAGACTCATTTAATAAGTTATCAAATAATAAACCATCGCTTCTATACTTTAAGCGTGCCTTTTTATCTCATAATTAAAAACTTTCTTTCTCTCTTTTCTCAATCAACACCATTTTTTCCCTCTTGAACTGGTAAGTTTTAATAAATCCGTTCAAATTTTTTTTTATATTAATAATTTTCTTGAATTGACTGTGTCAAGAACATAGTTGGTGTATTGGTGTTTATCAAAGTTTTTGAATGAAAAAAATTGTACTCCAAATCATGATTATTAAAACTTTTAAAACTTTTTTTTTAATCAAAAGTGATAAATTTTATTGAAATGAAATTTTATGATATTTTATTAATTTAATGTTAATTTCACATGCACATTCAGATATTGAAAACAAACAACATTAATTATTTAGTGTTCAGATTTAGAGATCACGTCTTAATATTCAGATGTGTATTCAGATCTAAATACCTAAATCTTAGTGCAAATCTTAATATTCAGATGTGTATTCAGATTCAAACCTCTTAATCTTAATGTAAACAAATGAGGCCTAAATATTCCATTATGAAAAACAACAACGTACAATACAAAAAAAACCGTTTCAACTCCAAACAATTTACATACGTACATTACGCAGTACACCAACGACCCTGTTCTTCTTATCCATCCGCGAAATCATCCCGAAAAATCGGAAAAAGTGTCGCGACTCTGACAGCCACAGAGCAAGCGGCGAAGCGATAATCCATCACCATCGCCGTTTCCTGTTTCCCCTTTCCAGGGATTTCTTGCCTCGAAAAGGGGCATATGAATTCAAAATCTGATTTTTGCCTTCTATAAATACATCCTTAGTTTTCATTGAAAAGAGGAGGAGAAAAAATTTCCGAACATTAATTTACTGCCCTAAAACAGAGGGAATTTCATTAAAAAAAGAGTTGTTTTACTTTCCGGAGCTCATCAAAATCGGCTCATAGTGGTGGAGTTCTTCACGGTCAAGCTCGTCGTCCTAGTCTCGCTGCTCCAAAGAAGGTAATATTCCCTTTCTCTTTGCTAAATTTTCCTTCATCTCGTGTTAATGCTGTTTCAAAATTTTCAATTCTTATGATCATGTTGATGTTGTTTTTATATCTGATTTCCTTGAAGATACGAAGTTATGATTTTAACATTTGAATATGACGAAGTGTTACTCTTCTCGCTGAAGAGCAATGTGTTGTGCCATAAATTTAGTTTAAGCTTGTTTGAATGTGATTACTGTGATTTATTAGACCATTGGCTCTTGATTGTCACTCGTGTGCTGATATTAGCCAAAAGTTATGGTTTATGTTGTGACTCGTGCTTATTGTCCGAGTTGGATTTCAACATGATTTAGAATCGGAAATTACATGATATTAGTTTATTCATGATTTAAGATCCGGATATTGATAGTAGAGTTGTAATAAGCTAATTTTATTAAGCATGGGTTTGAAATCACCAATGTGCTCCTCGAGATTTGCCATTTTATTGGTTTCTTTGGGAAACATATTTCTATAGTATGATTTATATGGTGTTTAGCTATTTTTGGGAAACATTAGCAGTAGATCATTTGTTGAGCTTTAATTAGTATAGTTCAATTATTTTGGTTTTGATCGTGAATAAGCTAGAGTTATAAGGAACACATATCTTTTGGTTTGCCAGTGTTATCCATTACTAGTTCATAACCCAATTAGCTTTCCTTTTATCATAATATATATAAATAGTAATCATTCTGGTCTTTGGTTTGCTGATACTTGTCTTTAGTTATCATGGCTTTATTTTTAGTTTGTGTTTGTCTGCAAGTGTTTGTTGTCCATCCACGTGTGTTGCAAGTTGTATTGATTCATTAGCTTGAAAATGATCAGTATTCTCCCTTAATTAATCCCTTGAAGCTTGATAGTTTTCAAATGTGTCTCTGTATGATATGATTTAGTGGGATTATATGTTGAATTATACTCTCTTGAGTTCGTTCACATTGTTTTTCATAAATCGTTTACTCCTTATTTTTTATCTCAAGTTTGTTTATATATTAACTCTTTTCCTTTTCTTTGTTTGCATGTGAAAACTCGTTTTGAGTCACTATGGACTCTTTCTCCTCTCCTTTGCATTTTAAATTTAGACAGAGGCTCAATTCTTCCTATCGAGTTGACCTCATCATTCAAAGGAATTGGGAGCTGAGGCAGGTCCCAAAAGCACCCAAAAAATGGTTGTATACGAGATGTATACACTATATACATCATTACACATAGATATACAGGTCGAAAATGTGAAATACCGGTGCTCGGAAGCCAGAAATACATGGAAAGAGCTGGTATACACTCTTATATACACTGATATATAGCCAATGTATACAAAAATGGGATTGGGTTAAAACCCAAAAATCTGCAGCGAATTGGCCAAAAAATGGGCCGAATTTCATTATCTCTTTCACTCTCCTAATTGTTTTGATTATGTTGACTAATTCATTTAACTCTCACTTTAGAATTGGCAATTAACTTACTTAAATCCTCCAAAAGATGAGTTACTATTTAAACATCTTTTGCAATCATTTATTTTTATGTCAAGTATATGAGTAAAATTAATATCTTTAGTTAAGTCAAATCTATGTTCTTAAAAGATATATTATTTAATGCTTTTCACTTAACCACATTTTACTATTTTTAAAAATTATTTTAAATTAGGCGAAACTTTTATTCTTCCATTAATTTGAAATGGGTTTTCATGCTCAAATTGATCAATTTGGTTTGAGTTATTATCTTTTAAAATGATTCAAAAAAAATCTAATTTGGTTAAATTCTATTCACTTGTAATCAAATTTCAAAAAATCTAATTAAGGTTCCATTTTTTTAAAAATAAAAAAATTAATCTTTGTTAAAATATTTTCTTAAAGTTGATCGAATATTGTTAATTATTATATTATATTATATTAAATCATGTTCCTAAGAATAGTAAAAAATAATTGACCTAAGTCATAGGATAACCGTGTGTTAGCGGATGTTTCAAATGCCTTAAAAACCTTTTTGAAGCGTAAATAAGAACATCTTACCCATTTTCTCTAAATTTATTAAGATTTAATCTGTTGAAATCTTTTGGATTAAGTTTTCTTAATTTCTTTAAAAAATTAAGTGACAACTCTTTCTAAGTATTATTCTCAAATTATTTTATACTTAGAACATTTCAAAAAGTGATTTTTCTAAAGATAGTAAAATTACGGCATAACAGAAATGGCGACTCTGCTGGAAATTTCATAGGTTCTATCCATAATAGACTTAGGTTAATTATTAAAAAATTTATCATTTGTTTGTTTCATTTTATTTACTTGTGTTATTATACATGTCTAATGCTTTTTTTATCATGCTTATGTGATATAAACTGTTTATTTGTTACCATTTTATATAAATTGTTTATTTGTTATTGCTTTATAAACTGTCATTCCGTTCATATTTCTCAACTTCTTGGAAATTCACACTATCACACGTACATGCGAGGTGTGTTTTGTGCACCCGCAAATTTCTTTCAAAATTCCCAAAGTTAGGAGAGTTGGCATATGCGCGGGTGTCCGGATCTTTTTCCGTGTGACCGCGTAGCCTCCTCACTCGAGTTGTCCGCTCGGGAACCTTGTGTCTAGTAAGCCAAATCTTAGAAAATATAAGATAGAGCTAAACCGCTCCTCAGTTTAAGTCATGCATGCATATACCTTAGGTGGATCGATCATGGGTATCGATTCGACATTTAAGAAGTCCGCCCTTACGTCGAGAGATTTCACGATCCAACGACCAAAAACATGTTTTGTGCAACTTGATAATGATAGATGGACTCAAGCCTAAGTTTGACATAGTGAGTTCGATTTAATGAAAACTCTATTTGTCACAAATTAATGGCTCGGATCAATCTATCATAATCACATTCTTTGAATCGTTAGGCCTACCCTTGGCAAAAAAGGGTCACATATCTGTTTGGAACGCACAATAACTGTTTATGTGTTATAACTGCTTATGTGAAAATGTTGCTTTATTTGGAGATATGTAGCTCACTCCTCTTCATATAATTTTTAGAAACCCTAAGCATAAATATCAAGTTACTATCAAAAGTACGTCCAAATATTCTTCGAGTCTTTAGCTTCCCAAAAAAAATATGTATATTCAAAACTCCCTTTCAAATCCTAAATCTTACTCTCTCATCTAAAAAAAAGGGTAAATTTTCCATTTCAAATCAAAAGGAGATTAAAAAAGGGAGGTCGAACTACGTAGGACTTCAATTTTTTATCCGTGAAATACGTAGGCAGTCTTTCAAGACTCGATCCGCATATTTGAAAAATTCTATTTTTTCCGCTCTCCCGAGGAAATTAAAGCATCCTCTCAATCAAAAGAACAAAAGTATGTCAATTACAGTACAAAAGTCCATTGACTCCACGCAAGTTAACTTTTCAAATTCACTAATCCCAAAATCAAATAGATAAATTCTGTCTATTTAGTCACCGTTATTTATCCGTGGGCTAGTTTATATTCAAGTAAAACAATTTTTATGTGGTTGCAATCATGTGTGTGATATTTTGCATTATTTATCATCTACACAAACTAACACATTTGTCTTTAGAGTTATTTTTCTTTGTCATGTACTCAAAACTGATATGTGTTGAAGGCATGGCAGAACATCCATACTTCACAAGGTCTAAAGATTCCAAAATTCCTTATCTGACCAAAGTTCGACAAAAGGCAACGAAAAAGTGATTGAAAATGTCGAGAACACTGATTTGACCAAAAACACTGAGAATGACCCTATCATCGTTGAACAAAACAAGCTTATTACACAATTGCTCCAACAAATTACTGAGATGAGGGCTAAAATGGATAAGTCCCGAGATTTGACAAATCTGGCTATCATTGTCAACACTCCTACTCCAAACAATGAAAGACCTCCACTCCATTTTCCTACTTCAAATTCAATTTCCAAACATTTTCCAAACAATCCATCTACAACTACGATTCCAAAATACCCCATCATAGACCTAACCACCTTAACCCGCATCATGCTAGCTCCTCACATCAAAAACTACTTAATCCTCAAAATCCAAATACCGACAATCTCCAAAATTTTCCTCCCATCCATCAAATTCCTACTCAAATTGTCCAAAACCCACCTACCATTCAACCCATACCTCTAGAAACCGCGTTTCCTCTTCCAATATCGCCAGAATTATATCCTTCTTCTACTACACATTTTGAACTTGATCATTGTGAGAAGGAGTGGAAAGAGTGAAAGGTCATAAAAGGAAAGGTTGAGCAAAGCATTAGAGATGAAGTTATGAATACAATAAAGTACTTTCAATACACCACAAACATTGCTGGATTGAATTATGAAGATTTGTGCATTCATCCACATTTGGAGATTTCGAAAGGTTTTAAAGTGTCAAAATTTGACACTTTTAGTGGAATTGAAAATCCTTTTGCTCATTTAAGGGATTATTGCGACAAATTTGTGGGAGTTGGAAAAATGAGGACTTATTAATACGACTCTTTGGTCGAAGCCTGAAAGAAGAATCTTTTGAATGGTATATTTCTCAAAAAATCAAAAAGTGGCCAAGATGGAACGCTTTGGCTGTAGACTTCATTGAAAGGTTTGGTTATAACGTAGAACTCATTCCCGATCGATAATATTTAGAGAGAATCAAACAGAAGTCTTGTGAAAACTATCGAGAATATGTCTACCACTGGAGAAGAGAGACTGCAAGGGTTAGGCCTCCCCTTACTGATAAAGAGATTATTAAAATCTTCGTGCGCATTCAAGAGCCGGAGTACTACAGTAGGATGTTCATCATTTTAGAAGGGAAGTTCAGTGAGATAGTCAAAATTGGTGAAGCTATTGAAGATGGTCTCAAGACCGGAAAAATCATTCGAATGACTCCCCAAGTTGAATTCTCGAGACCATTGAGGAGGAAAAGAGATGATGTTTCCTATATCTCATTTGAATCAAGTAAAAAATCAAAGAGGCATGCCGGTCTGACTGTTCAGAAATTTTTACCATCCAAAACCTACTATTTAGCTCCGCAAAATCCTTACCCCATCCAACAAAATTACCAAGCTCCACCACCAAATTATCCAAATTACCAATCTCCATTGTCATATTACCCAAATGTTAAACCAAATTACCAAGTAACTTTGCATAATTACCAAAATGCCCCTTATATCTACCCAACTCCACAATACCCAAATTTCCAAACACAACACCTACTCGCCAAAATCCTCCACTTTATCATCAAGTACACCACCTCCACAAAATAATCAAAATCTTTCTTGTCTAAAACTTAACAGAAAACAACCTCGAGTTTTTACATCATTGATTGAAAGTCGGACTCAACTTTTTGAGATATTGAAAGTAGCCGATCTGATACAAACAGTTGACCCAAAAAATGTCAATTCCAGACATTATAAGGATGATCTTCATTGTGCTTACCATTCAGGAGGTGTCAGACATACCACTGAAGATTGCATCAACTTGAAGCATAAAATTCAAGACTTGATTGATCAAAAGGTTGTAACTCTTCAAACTGTCATACCCAATGCCAATGCTGATTCACTGTCGAATCGTGGAGAGTTTACCGTTAACATGGTGAAGGTCGAAGAAAATTGGTGTGTGGATAAAGTTGTAATCCCAACCAATCCAGACAATCTTGAGAAAGTGCTAGCTTCTCTGAGCATAATTGAGAAATCCAGATTTGTGGTCATGACACCACATCAAGCGTTTGCTCTAGTGCCAAAAGATGATCAGAGTAAGAAGGAGGTCAATCATGTATCTCAAAGCCTTTGCCGCATTTGTATCAATCTATTATAGTAGAAGAATATGATAATGATGATAGTCTCAGAGAGGGAACTAGGGATCTTCTTGAAGAAGGTGATGTCATGCTGGAGGAATTAATGAAGACATCAAGCATACGAGACGCCGAGCCAATGAAACAAGTTCTTAATTGGACTTCCACGCCACTCTTGCATCCTCGTTCCTCTTGATAGACAAAGATGAATTTTATGTCATTTTTAATTTCCCTCATAATATTTTGAAAAAAGGAAAAATGACCATAGTCATGGCCAAAGTTCGTATTTCCTTATTTTCAATGAAAACCTCTTCTATTGCAAAAATTTATTCCACTTGCTTTAATTTTTAACAACCTTAGAGTTTGTTTTAGTAAAAATAATTTTAAATCTGTCAACATCATGTCATATCACAAGCTGAATGAACAAATGAGGTACATGACGATGTATTCTAAGAGTATGATGAGGATATCATAATATCTGAATACATCGTCAAAGCATTGAAGCAACTCAAGAATCATGATAAGTCAAATCTGGATGACACACAAAAGGATGATTGTGTCCAAGAGACTAGAATAAGCGTCTATATGATAGAAGCTCAAAAAAGAGAACTCATGTAACACCCCGTAGTAAAAAAAGACCAAAAATCAGTTTTTTTTAACAAAAATAAAATAAAATAAATCTACAGGTGCAATCGACGTGACCATCGACAGACCGTAGCCTGACCCACGGTCCGTCCTGCACAACCGTCGATAGGATCAGAAACTCTAAAAAATTTCAGCCTAGAAAAATTGGTTAAGTCTTGGACGACGGACGGACTTACGGTACGTAGGTCAGACGACGGTCCGTAGTCCGTGACCGTCGATCAAGACTACCTTCACCCACTCTCTGACAAGAGCTACGGATGACCAGCACGGTCCGTAGGTGGACCTACGGTCCGTAGCTCTGACCGTAGGTGGAAAATTTGCAGACAGTTAGGGGAAATGCGGTTGGGTCAACTTCAAATGGTCGTAACTGTTAGTACAAAATGAATTAGGTGTCCCATAACCTAGCCAAAGATATATAATTGAATTATCTTTCCATAGCCACCAACCTTGTTAAAATCAGACCTCTGAGTAAAAAGTTATGCCTATTTTAGTAAAGGCCTGTCTAATAGGCCCAGTCGACGTACCCAACGACGGGGCGTCGGTCAATCGACGGACCGTCAGTCCTGGCCATCGATTGGTTCGACAAAAACTTTCCCACTTCATTTAAACCCTAATATACGTCGTTTTGACCCTAAATCATCAGATTTTAGTCAGTTTAAGCCTAGAAACATAATTAAAACATATCTAAGTCAAATCATTAAATCAAAACTTAGAAAATTAGAAGAAAGAGAGGAGAAAAAACTCAAGAACCCTAGTTCAAGAACGCCAAAAGCTCCAGCAGTTCCAGCCCCAAAACTTAAGTATTTTTCCGTGGATTTCATCACCAGGTATGTGGGATTTCACTAGTGGGTTCCTTTCACCCATTGGGTCCCTAGTTTTCAGTCAGTTCTTGATTTTCTTGTCATGATTAAACCTAGGGTTTCTAGAACTTTGATAGAACTTCATGAATTTATTAAATATATGTTCCAAATCAGATTATCATGTTATTACTCAGATTATCGCATGAATTTCAGAACCCTAGCTTTGTATTTCTTTAGTTCTTGAATTACACATGCTAGATCAGATATTTCAGACACTTCAGATATACATGCCTCATTTATAAATGCATAATTACCAGATTAATTGTTGCATTCTTAGTTTGCATGTTCAGTTTTGAGCTATCCAGTATTTACAGAAACTCAGACATAATCAGTTAATTTACAGAATTCATTGGGAGTAGCATAATACCGAGTTGGACTAGGGTTCAGCGTACCCAATAGTCCCAGAACTACTAGCAAAGTAGGTTGTAAGTCCACTCTGTGGGCAATCAGTTTAGTGATCACGCCAGCATGCCTTTATACCTTTGGCAGGGTATATTGGGTCCTCTCGATGGGGCGTATACATTGGACTCCACATTTAGCTCATGTGGTTTTATTATTGGTTATTAGTAGCTCCCACAGTTCAGTCAGACTCTCTGCATTGACCATTTATCAGTATATTCAGTATTCAGTTTCAGCATGTTATAAATTGGTCATTGCATCTAGTAAGCTCAAAATTCAGTATATATCATGTTCCGATTATTATACTTGCTTTTGTGTTTGTTCAGTTATGTTTTATTTCAGCTTTACTCTATCCTACATGCTCAGTACCTTCAAGTACTGACGCATACGTGTGCTACATGTTCTCGTGATGTAGGTTCAGGTTTTCAGCATCCAGATCACGCATAGATCGATTTTTGATCTCCAGTTCAGCAGATTCAGTGGTGAGTCCTCATTCTCCGAGGACAATAGTCATGAGTTTCTTTTCAGTATTTAGTCTTTTGGTTTCAATTTTTGCTAGATTTAGCTGGGGCTTGTCCTAGTATTTCTAGTCCAGTTTAGACTCTTATTTCAGACATAGTTAGATTCAACTTAGTATTGAGTTAATATTTCTTTTGTATTAAACTCATTGTTTTCAAATATCTCAGTTATAGAATATGGGTATTCCCCATCTTTTCATTTTAAGTATGATTTAGCTTCCTCAACAGTTTATTATCTTTAGTATGCTCATGATCATGCCAGCAGGGTTAGCTTGGGATCACTTGTGGTCCTAAATTCCGTGTCCGCGTCTCGGGGGTAGCTCGGGGCGTGACAACTCAACAACCCGCTTAGGCAATATATCGATACATTTATCTGATGAAATGTCAGGGTTGAGTATGGACGTTCGTCTTAAGTGGCGTATCTACTCATATGCTATCAAGAGCTATAAGATTTGAAGTTTCTTTATTTTTTTTCCTTGTAATCACATCATTTTCTTGTAACCATCTTATGTTTTATGATTAGAAAATTATCATTTGTAACGAACTATGCTGACCTCAATTCTCAAGAATGAGATACGTAGACGGCCTATGTCGGCCTCGGTCATTTTCTTTGTCAAAATTTTTTATTTCAGTTAAGCCTCAAGAGGGGAACTACGTTTGACCTGATTCCTGTCTCAACGGGATACGTAGGCGCCACAAGGGTTCGGTCATATCTCCGTAAGATTTCTATTTTTCTTTACAATAGAAACTGAGACAGAATTTTTGAGAGGGACTCAAAAATTCTCAAGAAGAGGATCTCTCCAACAAATCAAAACTTAAGATACATTGTGAGTTGCAATTGGGACAGAATTTTTGAGGGGTCTCAAAAATTCTACAAATCATATATTAATAATCAAGATACACTGAGACATATAACCGGGACACAATTTTTGAGAGGAACTCAAAAATTCTCAAGAATAAATTTCCAAACAAGTAAAGACTATAAAGTCACATTGAGAATTGCAACTAGGACAAAAAAAATTTTGAGGGACTAAAAAAAATAATTTACAACTCATATATCAAATATTTGAGATACTCCAAGACATCTTACTGGGACAGAAATTTTTGAGAATGGGTTCAAAAATTTCTTCAAGCATCACTAGAAGTATGTAGTAAATTTTGAACATTTCGAGCATGATCAAAAGCTTAAAGCTAACTTCAAACATCTCTGACATTGTTAAAGTTCAAAGTCAACTTCAGTAATCTCAAACATCATTGGATTTCAGAGTCAACTACAAAACTGTCCAACTATGGAGGACTTCGGGATAACCAAGTCAGAAATTTCTCAAGCTTCAAAAGATTTTCTAAATCCTCCAGGACAAGCTATCGGATACGTCAAAAGTTTAAACCAAGGAAGTTCATTTAAGCTATGCATGACATGACATTTGACAGTGACTTCTTTCAATTTGATTCTAAAAAAAATTCCTTTCTCTTAAGGATTTTTTAATATGCCAAATATTTTGTATAATTTCATCTTATGTCTATCGAGAAGCAAGAGATCGGGGTGATCAACTGAAGATATCAAGACAAGGAACAATCGCTTAAAGAAGTCAACACAGATCAATTTGTTTCAAAAACTAATATTTTTTCTGTGGATGCAGGTCTATAAGTTTGCCTCAAGATCATCATATTTCTCCATTCAACGAATATGGAGAATTCAAAAGGGCGAGTACCTCCTCGAAATTGACCACTTTTATTTGGAGGCAGAGAAGTCATTGAAGTTCTTCAGAAAAAAAAAATAGTTCAGAATACGAGTAACAACACCTCGTTCAAATCTCCAAGAAAACATCAGTCACATTGAACACAAAATGTTCAAAATGGGAACAAGTGAAGACATCACTCTAACATGTACAAGCATCTACAAAAAAAATATCAAATTACATTTTTTCAGCATCAAGAACTATTGGAAAATATTCACAAATCCCGTTGATATCAGACACGGTAATGTGAACCACCCAGAGGGACATCGTATTTATCACGACGAAGTCATACATGTCGTATTATCAAAGGATTTAATACCATTATCGAGATATGCCATTACATATCCAAACCGCCAAGAAAGCCATCATATTCTAGCCGCTGAGAAGGCTGTTACATTTTCAAAACATCTAAGAAGGTTGTTACATCTTAAAATGCCAAGGAGGTCATTACATCTTCAAACGCTAAGACGGTCATTGCATTCAAGCCGCCAAGAGGGTCATTTCATATTCAAACCGCCGAGAAGGTCATTCATATTCAATTTGCCGAGAGGGCCATTCATATTCAAAACACGAAAAAGGTTATTCATATTCAAACCGCCGAGAAGGCTATCATCTTCAAATGCCAAGAGGGCCATTGCATCTTCATATGCTGAGAGGGCCATTGCATTCAAGATGCCAAGAGGGTCATTTCATATTCAAACCGCCGAGAAGGTCATTCATATTCAATTTGCCGTGAGTGTCATTCATATTCAATTTGCCGAGAGGGCCATTCATATTCAAACTGCCTAGAGGGTCATACATATTCAAAACGCGAAAATGGTTGTTGCATATCAAACTGCCGAGAGGGTCATTCATATTCAAACTGCCAAGAGGTTCATTCATATTCAAGCCGCCGAGAAGGCTATCATCTTCAAATGCCAAGAGGGTCATTGCATCTTTAAACGCTGAGAGGGACATTGCATTCAAGCCGCCGAGAGGGCCATCATCTTCATTTGCCGAGAGGGCCATTGCATTCAAATGCCAAGAGGGTCATTGCATCCTCAAACTCCGAGAGGGCCATTGCATTCAAATGCCGAGAGGGTCATTGTATTCAAATGCTGAGAGGGTCATTGCATCTTAAAACTCCGAGAGGGCCATTGCATTTAAGCCGCCAAGAGGGCCATTGCATCTTCAAACGCCAAGAAGGACATTACACCTTCCATTTTTGAAATGTCTATTGCATATTCAAACCACCGAGAGAGTCATTCATATTATATTATCAAGGGTGATATTATCATTGCGGTATAGATCAATGTCATCCTGCCGATATATTATCGTCATCGCACCAATCAAGTTGTGATAATAACATTCTACAATTGGATCAACAGATCATCAATGTAGCAGCAACATCTTATCAATCGAGTATCAACATCGTCATCATCAATATAGCAGCATCATTTTATAAATGAAGTACCCTCATCAACAAAATGACATTATCGATAAATTCATCATCATGCCGCACCACATCAACTCATTATCTACTACGTCAAAACCGACAGAGGTTGACGTTAGAACATTTTTCTTTAAAAGAAATGTATGCCGAATAGGGTAAAACATAACACCTCTTTATTCAAATTACAGTTTCTACTAACAAGTTTGTTTCAATCTTTGCCGAGAGTATCTAAGAGGATGAATTCTCAAATTAAACCACAGGTGCGGATGACACAAAAAAGGATGCGGCACAACGTGGAACTTTTTCCTAGCAGGGAACTGAGACATAGTCCAAAGAGGAGTATCAAACTCTTGGGACATGAGCTGAGGAGCAACTTCTACCATAGTTAAACCACACCCCTATCAAAAGGCATGTGGTTTTTTTTTAGTTCATCAGTTTAAATTTTGCATCCGAGAAACTTCTCACTCTCACTGGAGGCAACTTTCTAATCTGAGTGACAGTGCACCAAGAGCTTTGGAAATTATGTCTGTGTAAGTTCTTAATTATGGGTGTGAAGTGCCCCACTTTCATGGCTAAGAGGTTGCAAACCTCTTTTTCACACTCGACTTACTCGTCATTCCTCCAGAACCAAATGTTATCTTGCATAAAAGATTTCCTTTTCAACCGATCGAGTCGAACCACAAAAAGCCTGATTCCTAAGATTTAAGGATATGTAGGCGGACTCAATGTTGAAAACTCGGTTGTATTTCGTTATCCTCCATCAAATCTTATTCTCGAGCATTTTGATCTCCTCATAATTTGATATCGAGATAGCTTCTCAATTCTTTCATAATCGTGCGTCAAATCAAGCATATTGAACTACAAGTGGCCTGAATTCTCATATAGTCTGAGATATGTAGAAAACCTGCTACCAATTTTGCTTGCATACTTTTTTTAAAAAAATAATAAGATAATATTAAACATGTGTAAAAAGAGTAATATAAATTTGAAGAAAGAAAGTACAAATTGAATTTGACAAATAATTAAGCTACTTAAATGACTTTAATATAATCAAAAGGTTGAAGTTCTCATTATATCAATTACGCATATGGTTGCAGTTGCCGCCTCTGAAGTACAAATGACCACAAGTGTTGAGGAGCAAGAATGTAAGAAAAATTGTGAAGATTATAAATTAATTGATATTGCATTCATGTTGGATATTTTAACTTGCTATGCCATTATATAAGGAGCACATCATTCAACATTTCTGTATCAATTTCTCATGTTGTAATCACACACTTGAGTTATGGAGTGTGGTAAATGTTACTGGAAATAGTTGCAACAATATGATGCGATTATTTAATATAAAATACAAGATTGTTCTTAGACTGCAACACAGTAATAAGATAAATATTAGGCCCGTGCACGCACGGACAAAAATTATCTAGTATATATGTATATATATATATATATATATATATATATAAACACACCCTCTATTGGTCCCTCTACATTCACTTAAAAACTGAAAACCTCTATTGCTCCTTAACCTAAAAAACATACAATGAATTCCCAAAGACTTTCCACCACCAATGTTGCGCTCCAAACGATTATTTCTTCTGGGGCTCTGTTATTCATGGTAAAATCTTAGTTAATTGATATGTATATACTAGCTTCATGACACGTGTGTTGCACGTGTGTCCCAATTTTGCTAGCATATTTTAAAAAAAAAAAAGACAATATTAAACATGTGTAAAAAGAGTAATATAAATTTGAAGAAAGAAAGTACAAATTGAATTTGACAAATAATTAAGCTACTTAAATGACTTAGTTGTTCAATACAAAATATTAAAGATGACTTAACTTAGAAAAAAACAATTAAATTTAGTTATATAGGTGCAATGTGTAATCAAATAATAAATATGTGGTTGTTTGTACAACTACAATATGACATTATAAAATATAAGTTGTACCAAAATTTTCAAAACTAATGTTACTACAAATAGCTCTAAAGAATCTTACTCAAAATTAAGACACGTATACACATTTTAAAGTGTAAGCATACAACTAACCTTTTTTTCATAATACAATTGTAGGAATAATTTTATAGAGCTAGTATCATAAATCAGCATTTTAACCATTATGACATACAATTAAGAAACAATTATTTATATGGAAGAAAATAAATATCAACCTCAGTATCATATTCTTACTATTCAAGGAGAGAAGGATGATATTGTATACTTATGTAAATACGTCACATTTATGTGATTATTGTGAAGTTGGGAGTGTGATGAAATGGAGCATAATTATCCTATTTATCACTCTTTTGTAAGTAAAATTTTATATAAAAATTCATCTTAAATGTGAGTCCGTATCATTCATAAGAATGTGAACGGTCAAATTTTCATTTTTAAGCAGAAAAGTCTACTATAAAGTTGATTATCATAACCATTACTTAGTACTTATTAAGAATAAAATACGTTAATAAATTAAAATACACTCCGACATTCTTTATTCTCCTAATCCAATGATAATTCAATTTTGAGATTAGAATCATATATATATATATATATATATATATATATATATATATATATATATATATATATATATATATAAGAGAGAGACTTTCTCTTTCTTTATCATAAGTATTTTAAATCCAATGTACTATAGTACCATATCTCCTACAATCTAAAATAGTCATTTTACATCTATAAAAAAAAATAGTATTATATTTGAATCCACACTAAAATTATATGCCTGCAATATACTAAAAGATTGGTAACAATGTATACATATGTCATTTTCTTCTCAAGATCTTTGAGGGTAAACTCCTCTGTGTATGACGTTATCGTCATCTATCAGCAAGTCAAAATCATTAAAGTTCAAGCTGAATAAAAGAGATTCAGCTACATTATTCCTAAAAAATACCTCAAAAGATACTCTTACCTCTATTTTGTAATTTTTCATAATGTTACATCATTTAGCCTTCAACTCGACCAACCAGTATTTTTATCCACATCTTAAAATACATAAAATTTGTATTCAAAAAAATAAACTTATAATTAGCACGTCAAAAATCTCACCATTGGATTGGTTAGAGAAGAACTAAAGACAGAAGTGTGAAAAAGAATTGTTTAATAGAGCAAAAATACCAAAAACTGTGGAAGGTAACAAAAAGAAAAAAAAAAGAAAAATTACCTAATTTTGGAATGAGAAGACGAAAATTAACCTGAATATGAAATGAAGCGTCATGCTTTAGTATTTATAATAAGTAGTACAATTTGTAACTTGCATTAAAATAATAAAATATTGTAAATAAATAAGTGTTGAGTGATTAAATTGTTAGTAATATTTTTTTGATTAAGTTGTGATGAACTTTTATTTTTAATTTCTACAAAAATCACATTATTAATAACTCTTAATTATATTAAGAGTTATTTGTATGCTATAACTATACTTTTGCATAATTGCATCCATAGCAAACATAAATATGTATATTTTGCTATACATATACAAAAAAACAGTTGTATAATTCGCTATACTTTTACAAAGAAACTAATTGTATAATTCTCTATACATATACAAAAGATCAATTGTATAATTTGATTATGAATAAAACGAGAAAGAGAGAAAGACAAAAAGAAATTGGGTAGGGGAATATTTGTATTGTATAGTTATAAGTGTATAGGAAGAAGATATATGTATTTGCATGTGAATATACAATTTTTTAGTGTAGTTAATGTAATACTAGCGACGAAGCACTAAATCATCTTTGTATACATTAAGCGACACACATTTAGTGACGATTGAGTGACGAATTATTTTTCGTCTCGCAAAATTTTTAGTGACGAAATATGATTTATAAATGACGAAGTTATTTGTCCCTACTAATTAAATTTGTACGTCGTGTTACATCTAGGGAGTACTCCTGGGTCGTGAAATTCAAGGGAATGGAAACATCAATGATAATATCACACACCGTATTGGTGCAACGTGGATGAAGTGTAGACTTGCCTAGTCTTCTGTGATAAAAAGGTACCGTCAAATCTCAAAGGTAAGTTTGATAGAGTGGTGGTTTGTTCGACTATGTGACCGAGTGTTGTCCAATCAAGAACTCTCAAGCCCAAAAGATGCATGTTATGAAGATGAGGATATTGAGGTGAATTTGTGATCATAGTACGAGAGATAAAGATTAAAAAAGAGGATATTCTATCATAAGCATGTTGAGGCGGATGTATTATCATTGTCTATAATCATTTTTTATAATTTCTCCTTCTATGTTATTTATGGTATTTCGACTATCATATGCTTTATTGTTGTTTTGGTTTTCTTTGGTAGACGGTGTCAATGTTTTATTTTTATTTGTTATATTTCTCTTCATTGTCTCCTCCTTCTTTATACCGATATTTATTGTACTTGAACTGATCTTTCATAAATAGTCTCTCTACATCCACGAGGTGGTGATAAGGTGTATGTGCATTCTACTCTCTCCAGATCTCATTTGTGAAATTTCACTGAGTATGTTGTTGTTACCTTTGAATTTAATTGGTGACACAAAATGTACTAATTATAAAATTCCTTTAAAATATATTTTATAAGATATTCCAAAGTATAAATAATATCAAGAAATTGTTTTCTTATCTACATTCATATGATAAGAAAATAAAGTTTAAAGAATGAATTTTAAAATATTTAACTTCAGAAAATAAAATGAATTATATCACACTTTCAGAAATTTATCTTTAGTTTTTTGAATTTAAGGGCTTGTCATATGTTTAATTGATTAGACATTGCAATTGATATAAAATTTAATCTTGTAGTATATCAAATATAAGTAATTCAAAATTATGTAAAGTGAATTTAATAAAATGACTTTTTTATTGACTTTTGAAAAAAATATATTAATTTATGGCTTAATTTTGACTGGAGCCTTCATATATATATATATATATATATATATATATATATATATATATATATACATATATATATATATATATATATATATATATATATATGTATATATATATATGTATACATATATATATATATGTATACATATATATATATATGTATACATATATATATATATATATATATATATATATATATATGTATATATATATATATATATATATATATATATATGTATACATATATATATATATATATAAAAAAATAAACACCCTCTATTGGTCCCTTTACATTCACTTAAAAACTGAAAACCTCTATTGCTCCTTAACCTAAAAAATATACAATGAATTCCCAAAGACTTTCCACCACCAATGTTGCGCTCCAAACGATTATTTCTTTGGGGGCTCCGTTATTCATGATAAAATCTTAGTTAATTGATATATATATACTAGCTTCAGGACACGTGCGTTGCACGTGTGTCCCAAATATGCTAGCACATTTTTTTTAAAAAAAATAAGATAATATTAAACATGTGTAAAAAGAGTAATATAAATTTGAAGAAATAAAGTACAAATTGAATTTGACAAATAATTAAGTTACTTAAATGACTTAGTTGTTCAATACAAAATATTAAAGATGACTTAAACTTAGAAAAAACAATTAAATTTATTCATATAGGTGCAATGTGTAATCAAATAATAAATATGTGGTTGTTTGTACAACTATAACATAACATTATAAAATATAAGTTGTACCAAGATTTTCAAAACTAATGTTACTACAAATAGCTCAAAAGAATCTTACTAAAAATTAAGACACGTATACGCATTTTAAAGTGTAAGCATATAACTAACTTTTTTTTTCATATTACAATTGTAGGAATAATTTTATAGAGCTAGTATCCTAAATCAGCATTTTAACCATTACGACATACAATTAAAAAACAATTATTTATATGGAAGAAAATAAATATCAACCTCAGTATCATACTCTTACTATATATATATATATATATATATATATAAACACCCTCTATTGATCCCTCTACATTCACTTAAAAATGGAAAACCTCTATTCTCCTTAATTTAAAAAATATACAATGAATTCTCAAAGACTTTCCACCACCAATGTTGCGCTCCAAATGATTATTTCTTCGGGGGCTCTGTTATTCATGGTAAAATCTTAGTTAATTGATATGTATATACTAGCTTTAGGACACGTGCGTTCCACGTGTGTCCCAAGTTTGCTAGCATATTTTTTTAAAAAAAATAATAAGATAATATTTTATAATATATTCCAAAGTATAATTAATATCAAGAAATTGTTTTCTTATCTACATTCATATGATAAGCAAAATAAAGTTTAAAGTATGAATTTTAAAAAATTTAACTTCAGAAAATAAAATGAATTATATCACACTTTCAGAAATTATCTTTAGCTTTTTGAATTTGAAGGGCTTGTCATATGCTTAATTGATTAGACATTGCAATTGATATAAAATTGAATCTTGTAGTATATCAAATATAAGTAGTACAAAGTTATGTAAAATGAATTTAATAACATGAATTGTTTATTGACTTTAGAGAAAAGGAGAGATGTTCACAATTACTACCACAAGAAAGCTGACCCCTATCTTCTAAAGGGGCCCGTCACTTCATTCGTACCTTTGAAAAAAAATTAATTTATGTCTTAATTTTGACTGGAGCCTTCATATATGTACATATATATATATATATATATATATATATATATATATATATATAAACACCCTCTATTGGTCCCTCTACATTCACTTAAAAATTGAAAACCTTTATTGCTCCTTAACCTAAAAAATATACAATGAATTTCCAAAGACTTTCCACCACAATTGTTGCGCTCCAAACGATTATTTCCTCGGGGGCTCTGTTATTCATGGTAAAATCTTAGTT
This sequence comes from Solanum lycopersicoides, assembly GCA_022817965.1. Lineage (NCBI taxonomy): Eukaryota > Viridiplantae > Streptophyta > Magnoliopsida > Solanales > Solanaceae > Solanum > Solanum lycopersicoides. The sequence goes on along the minus strand of CM040629.1, from coordinate 86,455,585 downwards.
AATTGATATGTATATACTAGCTTCAGGACACGTGCGTTGCACGTGTGTCCCAATTTTGCTAGCATATTTTTTTAAAAAAGATAATAAGATAATATTAAACATGTGTAAAAAGAGTAATATAAATTTGAAGAAAGAAAGTACAAATTTAATTTGACAAATAATTAAGCTACTTAAATGACTTAGTTGTTCAATACAAAATATTAAAGACGACTTAGACTTAGAAAAAAACAATTAAATTTAATTATATAGGTGCAATGCGTGATCAAATAATAAATACGTGGTTGTTTGTACAAATATAACATGATATAAAAAAATATAAGTTGTACCAAAATTTTCAAAACTAATGTTACTACAAATAGTTCTAAAGAATCTTACTCAAAATTAAGACACGTATATTCATTTTAAATTGTAAGCATATAACTAACCTTTTTTTTTCATAATACAATTGTAGGAATAATTTTATAGAGCTAGTATCCTAAATCAACATTTTAACCATTACGTCATACAATTAAAAAACAACTATTTATATGGAAGAAAATAAATATCAACCTCAGTATCATATTCTTACTATCATATATATATATATATATATATATAAACACCCTCTATTGATCCCTCTACATTCACTTAAAAACTGAAAACCTCTATTGCTCCTTAACCTAAAAAATATACAATAAATTCCAAAGACTTTCCACCACCAATGTTGCGCTCCAAACGATTATTTCTTCGGGGTCTCTGTTATTCATGGTAAAATCTTAGTTAATTGATATGTATATACTAGCTTCAGGACACGTGCGTTGCACGTGTGTCTTAATTTTTCTTGCATATTTTTTTTTTAAAAAAAGATAATATTAAACATGTGTAAAAGGTGTAATATAAATTTGAAGAAAGAAAGTACAAATTGAATTTGACAAATAATTAAGCTACTTAAATGACTTAGTTGTTCAATACAAAATATTAATGATGGCTTAAACTTAGAAAAAACAATTAAATTTAGTTATATAGGTGCAATGTGTAATCAAATAATAAATATGTGGTTGTTTTTACAACTATAACATAACATTATAAAATATAAGTTGTACCAAAATTTTCAAAACTAATGTTACTATAAATAGCTCTAAAGAATCTTACTCAAAATTAAGACACGTATACGCATTTTAAAGTGTAAGCATATAACTAACCTTTTTTTCTTTTCATAATACAATTATAGGAATAATTTTATAGAGCTAGTATCCTAAATCAACATTTTAACCATTACGACATACAATTAAAAAACAATTATTTATATGGAAGAAAATAAATATCATCCAAAATATCATATTCTTACTATCTAGGAGAAAATGATGATATTGTATACTTATGTAAATACGTCACATTTATGTGATTATTGTGAAGTTGAGAGTGTAATAAAATGGAGCATAATTATCCTATTTATCACTCTTTTGTAAGTAAAATTTTATATAAAAATCCATATTAAATGTGAGTCCTTATAATTCCCAATAATGTGAACATCAAATTTTCATTTTTAAGCAGAAAAGTCTACAATAAGATTGATTATCATAACCATTACTTAGTATTTATTAAGAATAAAATACATTAATAAATTAAAATACACTCCGACATTCTTTATTCTCCTAATCCAATGATAATTCAATTTTGAGGTCAGGATCATATATATATATATATATATAGATAGATAGATAGATAGATAGATAGATAGAGAGAGAGAGAGAGAGAGAGAGAGAGAGAAAGAGATTTTCTCTTTCTTTATCATAAGTATCTGAAATCCAATGTAATATAGTACAATATCTTCTACAATCAAAATAGTCATTTTACATCTATAAAAAAAATAGTATTATATTTGAATCACACTAACATTATATGCCTGCAATATACTAAAAGATTAGTAACAATGTATACATATGCCACTTTCTTCTCAAGATCTTAGGGTAAACTCCTCTGTGTATGACGTTATCGTCATCTATCAGCAAGTCAAAATCATTAAAGTTCAAGCTGAATAAAAGAGATTCAGCTACATTATTCCTAAAAAATACTCAAAAGATACTCTTACCTCTATTTTGTAATTTTTCATAATGTTACATCATTTAGCCTCTGACTCGACCAACAAGTATTTTTGTCCATGTCTTAAAATACATAAAATTTGTATTCAAGAAAACAAACTTATAATTAGCACGTCAAAAATCTCACCATTGGATTAGTTAGAGAAGAGCTAAAGACGGAAGTGCAAAAAAGAATTGTTTAATAGAGCAAAAATATCAAAAACTGTGGAAGATAACAAAAAGGAAGAAAAAAAAAAACTACCTAATTTTGGAATGAGGAGACGAAAATTAACTTGAATATGCAATGAAGCGTCATGCTTTAGTATTTATAATAAGTAGTACAATTTGTAACTTGCATAAAAATAATAAATCATTGTAAACATATTTGTGTTGAGTGATTAAATTGTTAGTAATATTTTTTTGATTAAGTTGTGATGAACTTTTATTGTTAATTTCTACAAAAATCACATTATTAATAACTCTTAATTATATTAAGAGTTATTTGTATGCTATAACTATACTTTGCATAATTGCACTCCATAGCAAACATAAATATATATATTTTGCTATACATATAAAAACAGTTGTATAATTCGCTATACTTTTACAAAGAAACTAATTCTATAATTCGCTATACATATACAAAAGATCGATTGTATAATTTATTTATGTATAAAACGAGAAAGAGAGAAAGACAAAAAGAAATTGGGTAGGGGAATATTTGTATTGTATAATTATAAGTGTATAGGACGAAGATATATGTATTTGCATGTGAATATACAAATTTTAGTGTAGTTAATGTAATACTAGCCGCGAAGCACTAAATCGTCATTGTATACATTTAGCGACACACATTTAGTGACGATTGAGTGACGAATTACTTTTTGTCTCGCAAAATTTTTAGTGATGAAATATGATTTATAAATGACGAAGTTATTTGTCTCTGATAATCAAATTTGATGTAGTGGCTATGAGGCTTGTATGAGGCTTTTAGAAGTCTTGTACGTCGTGTTACATCTAGGGAGTATTCCTGGATCGTGACATTCAAAGGAACGGAAACATCAATAATATCTCACACCGTATTGGTGCAACGTGGATGAAGTGTAGACTTGCCTAGTTTTCTGTGATAAAAAGGTACCATCAAAACTCAAAGGTAAGTTTTATAGAGTGGTGATTTGTTCGACTATGTGACCGAGTGTTGTCCAATCAAGAATTCTCAAGCCCAAAAGATGCATGTTATGAAGATGAGGATATTGAGGTGAATTTGCGATCATAGTACGAGAGATAAAGATTAAAAAAGAGGATATTCTATCATAAGCATGTTGAGACGGATGTATTATCATTGTCTATAATCATTTTTTATAATTTATCCTTGTATGTTATTTATGGTGTTTCGACTATTATATGCTTTATTGTTGTTTTGGTTTTCTTTGGTAGACGTTGTCAATGTTTCATTATTATTTGCTATATTTCTTTTCATGTCTCCTCCTTCTTTATACCGATATTTATTGTACTTGAACTGATATTTCATAAATAGTCTGTCTACCTCCACGAGGTAGTGATAAGGTGTGTGTGTGCATTCTACTCTCTCCAGATCTCATTTGTGGAATTTCACTGAGTATATTGTTGTTACCTTTGAATTTAATTGATGACACAAAATGTATTAATTATAAAATTCCTTAAAAATATATTTTATAATATATTCCAAAGTATAATTAATATCAATAAATTGTTTTCTTATCTACATTCTTATGATAAGCAAAATAAAGTTTAAAGTATGAACTTTAAAATATTTAACTTTAGAAAATAAAATGAATCATATCACATTTTCAGAAATTTATCTTTAGCTTTTTGAATTTGAAGGGCTTGTCATATGTTTAATTGATTAGACATTGCAATTAATATAAAATTGAATCTTATAGTATATCAAATATAAGTAATACAAAATTATGTAATATGAATTTAATAACATGACTTTTTATTGACTTTTGATAAAAAATATAAATTTATGGCTTAATTTTGACTGGAGCCTTCATATATATATATATATATATATATATATATATATATATAACACCCTCTATTGGTCTCTCTACATTCACTTAAAAACTGAAAATCTCTATTGCTCCTTAACCTAAAAAATATACAACGAATTCCCAAAGACTTTCCACCACCAATTTTGCGCTCCAAACGATTATTTCTTCGGGGTCTCTGTTATTCATGGTAAAATCTTAGTTAATTGATATGTATATACTAGCTTGAGGACACGTGCGTTGCACGTGTGTCCCAATTTTGCTAGCATATTTTTTTTAAAAAATAATAAGATAATATGAAACATGTGTAAAAAGATTAATATAAATTTGAAGAAAGAAAGTAAGAATTGCATTTGACAAATAATTAAGCTACTTAAATGACTTAGTTTTTCAATACAAAATAGTAAAGATGACTTAAACTTACAAAAAAACAATTAAATTTAGTTATATAGGTGCAATGTGTAATCAAATAATAAATATCTGGCTGTTTGTACAACTATAACATAACATTATAAAATATAAGTTGTACCAAAATTTTTAAAACTAATGTTACTACAAATAGCTCTAAAGAATTTTACTCAAAATTAAGACACGTATACGCATTTTAAAGTGTAAGCATATAACTAAACTTTTTTTTTCATAATACAATTGTAGGAATAATTTTATAGAGCCAGTATCCTAAATCAGCATTTTAACCATTATGACATACAATTAAAAAACAATTATTTATATGGAAGAAAATAAATATCAACCTGAGTATCATATTGTTACTATTCTACGAGAAAAGGATGATATTGTATACTTATATAATACGTCACATTTATGTGATTATTGTGAAGTTGGGAGTGTGATGAAATGGAGCATAATTATCCTATTTATTACTCTTTTGTAAGTAAAATTTTATATAAACACTCATATTAAATGTGAGTCCTTATAATTCGTAAGAATGTGAACATAAGATTTTCATTTTTAAGCAGAAAAGTCTACTATAAGGTTGATTATCATAACCCTTACTTAGTATTTATTAAGAATAAAATACATTAATAAATTAAAATACACTTCGACATTCTTTATTCTCCTAATCCAATGATAATTCTATTTTGATGTTAGGATCATATATATATATATATATATATATAAAGAGAGAGATTCTCTCTTTCTTTATCATAAGTATCTAAAATCCAATGTAATATAGTACAATATCTCCTACAATTTAAAATAGTCATTTTACATCTATAAAAAAAATAGTATTATATTTGAATCCACACTAACATTATATGCCTGCAATATACTAAAAGATTAGTAACAATGTATACATATGTCATTTTCTTCTCAAGATCTTTGAGAGTAAACTCCTCTGTGTATGACGTTATCGTCATCTATCAGCAAGTCAAAATCATTAAAGTTCAAGCTGAATAAAAGAGATTCAGCTACATTATTCGTAAAAAATACCTCAAAAGATATTCTTACCTCTATTTTGTAATTTTTCATAATGTTACTTCATTTAGCCTCCGACTCGACCAACAAGTATTTTTATCCACATCTTAAAATACATAAAAAATTTATTCAAGAAAACAAACTTATAATTAGCACGTCAAAAATCTCAGCATTGGATTAGTTAGAGAAGAGCTAAAGACGAAAGTGCAAAAAAGAATTGTTTAATAGAGCAAAAATATCAAAAACTATGAAAGATAACAAAAAGGAAAACAAAAACAAACTACCTAATTTTGGAATGAGGAGACAAAAATTAACTTGAATATGCAATGAAGCGTAATGCTTTAGTATTTATAATTAGTACAATTTGCAACTTGCATAAAAATAATTAAATATTGTAAACAAATTTGTGTTGAGTGATTAAATTGTTAGTAATATTTTTTTGATTAAGTTGTGATGAACTTTTATTTTTAATTTCTACAAAAATCACATTATTAATAACTCTTAATGTTTACATCTCTACTCTGTTCAAATAAGGCAAAACGTCGCGTCAACTCAAAAAATAATTAATTGATTCGATTTTAATGAATTTTAAGAATAAACGAGTTTTAAAAAAGAGTCGCCACCTAATTTTAGGAAAAAACTAGGAAACCATTATGTGATCTACGAAACCAATTTGATTCTAGGTAAGGGGTTCAAGTTATTTCGAAGGGAAGGGATTAGGCATCCTTCGAAATTCACAACTGTGGTTCCCGACTGAGTTCATTTTCTTTCAAATTGAGGAGAAAATAAAATAATGTACAAATATAATAAACATGCAATATACACCAATAATAAAATAAAAAAAATAAAAGAAACGACCTAGAGTTTGCCAACGTAATATATATATAAAATATTGAATAAAGAGTATAATTCGAACTTAATTCGAATAACTTCAATGGAAAACAACTCTGGGTACCTGTAAACACACTTAGTAAAAGTATTAGTAATAAATAAATATGAATAAAATTGAATAACTAAAATAATAACTTAAAAATAAAAATCCGTCTTATTAACATTGGAGGCCTTGAAAATCGACGATAATTTCTTCATCGGCCACTTTAACAAATAAACATATATGAACTTAAATTAGATTTCCGTCTTTTAAAATGGAAAGGCCTCTAAACCCGACGGATAGATTTTTCATTGGCCAATTTAACAAATAAACATATATGAACTTAAATTAGATTTCCGTCTTTTTAAATAGGGAGGCCTCCAAAACCGACGAAGAGATTTTCTCATTGACCAATTTAACATAAGACTTTTTCATTATAAAATCATAAAAAATTAACAAGGGTAAAATAATATGGAACTACTAACCATTGGTAGCCGAATCGAGTAATCAAATAACTCTTTAAGAAAGAATCCATCGCATAAACGGTAACAAGAATATGGATAAAATAGATGAACCAATTAGTAATAAATGAAACAAACATGAATTTACAGTAATTATAAAATGGAAAAAAATATATGGCATCATCAACAGTAAAGGATTAAACAATTATTAATAAAGTAAAGATCATATATGGCCACAAAATTAAAATACTTTATAAGAAAAACTTTAATATTTGCAAACTATGTGTACAAGCAATAAGATTCAACATGAAAGATAAAATACTAACTTGAAGCAATCTGTAGCCAAAATAATCTTTAATGTCAAATAACATATATATATATCCAAAATAATTAACAATCTGTGAGACAAACTGAAAATAAAATAACCAACAAACCAACGTGAAGATGGTAAACAACACCCGAAACGAAGAATAATAATAGAGCAGTCCAACCAGATTTTGTCAAAAAAAATAAAATAATAATAATAAGAAATATGAACGAAATTGTCAAATATTCAAGCAATACTAACGAAAAGCATTCACCAAATAAGAAACACAAACACCTAAAGATATACAAATATAAACAAATATAAAAGGCAGAAGGGTCACCTAAGGAAGCATTTTCCGGACGGATCTTGTTGGAAACAGAGCTTGGAGCTCGCTAGATTGTTGTTTTGGTGCTCTCTTCACCGGAATCGGAGCTCATAGGTGGTGGGATTTCGTTGTGGTTGGTAGGAGCCGCTAGTGCAAGCTCGAGCTTGCTCGTTGGTTCATTGAAGCTTTTTACTCATTGTGATTTGACCGAAAAAAGGGACAAGGAGGTTATTTTGGTTGCTGTTTTGTGTGAGATTCGGAGAAAAGGTAGGGTTTTAGAGGTGGTTTTGTGGATCGGTTCTGGTGGGGTTTCTGTTTGGTTTTCGCTGGAGAAGGAGGTGGGTGTTGGCTGTGGATCTATTTTTCTTGAGATGGGTGGTTTGTTTTGAGATCTGGTTGCGAGCTTTGAGTTCGATGGCTCACTGGTGGATTTTGCTGGAGCAATGGTTGGTCATTTGGTGGTTTTGGATCATTTCCGGTGACTATTTCACCGGAAAAAAGGGGGAAACGAGAGGGGAAAGGAGGGTCGACCAGTGGAGAGAGGGATGAAGAGAAGAGGTAGAGTGGCGCTGGCCGCCACTGATGCTAGTGGTCGCCGGTTGCGGATAGAGTTGTTGGCCTTGTTGAGCTGTTGACCGGAGTTGCTGGCCTTGCCAGTCGCCAGTTGCTCGTCCGGAAAAGATAAGAGAAAGAAGAGGCGCCCAGAAAGCGGAGGCGACAGTATAGAGGAAGATCTCGCCGGAAATGAATGATCTCGTCGGAGGGGCAGCGTGAGAAGAGTGGCAGAGGGAGGTGGCGGCTGCTAGAGAGAGGAGGGGAAGAAGAGAGAATAGGTAGGTGGAGGCCACTCTTGAGAGAGGGAAGGGGAAAGAGATAAGGGTTGTTTTCCCCCTTTTCTAAAATTAATTCCCCAAATTTTTTTTCATTTCTCCACCACCAATTTTAACCTAAATAAATAAAATGTAATGGACCCAAATGTGTGGGCTTGAAATTGTGGCCAAAATTATCTCAATAGAATCTCTAAAAATTTTTTGTATTTGACTAAATTTTAGACTGTGCTAAATTCAACATAAATATTAACAAATGTAACAAATAAAATGAATTTTAAAATAATATAATGAACGTAACTAATGACATGTGAAATGCAATTTTAAAAATTAACTAACAAAAATCCTAAATTTTGATAAATAAAGATAGTTATCGATAAACTTATTTAAAATTATATAAAATAATTATTCTAAGCTATTAAATAAATAAAACTTCAAAATTATGAATTTTTCAAATGTTAGGCCAAAATTGGGTGTCAACAGCTGTCCCTTTCGTTGTGTATGATTGATGAAAGAAATCGTGGATAACGAAAATTGACAAACCCAATTATGATCGAACACATGACCTTTGTAGAGAAGTGCGGTTGAATGTGGTGGAAGTCAATCCCAGACTTGTCTCCAAAAGGTTCCACGCTTCGTTGCGTCTTTGTTGAAGTAATTCGCACATGTGGCTCCTCTGAGAGTGCATCCTCTAGAATGTTCTAAAAAAAACAAAGATAAAACTCATTATTATAGGCAAAACTAAAAGAAAAAGGGTAGCATCTCTTATGATACGATAAATGGAGATCAATACAGGTCCCTTGGAAGGACGAATGAAGATGATGATCAATCTGTAGGATTTAGAATGTATGTCCATCGGTAGGACGAATGAAAAAAATGATGATCCCTCGTTAGGATTTTGAATGCATGTCCATCGATAGGACGAATGAAAAGATTATCCATCGATAGAATTTTGAATGTATGTCCATCGGTAGGACAAATGAAAAGATTATCCATCGGTAGGATTTTGAATGTATGTCCATCGGTAGGACAAAATGTAAACATCTTTCAACGCAAGTTTCCACCTACTTGAACGTTGAATAGATAGGGTGCACAACCTTCACCTCCAAATAGATGCGTCTTAAATGCAAATATCTTTCAACGCAAGTTTTCACCGACTTGAACGTTGAAAAGATATGGTGCACATCCTTCACCTCCGAATAGATGCGTCTTAAATGCAAATATCTTCTTGGCAATGTATAAACTTTTGCGAGGGATGGAATCTTCTCGCGATGCATAAACTTTTGCGAGGGATGGAATCTTCTCGCGATGCATAAAATTTTATGAGGGATGAAATCTTCTCGCGATGCATAAATTCCGCAAGGTATGAAATCTTCTTGCGATGCATTAATTTCTGCGAGGTATGAAATCTTCTCGCGATGCGTGAATAATAACTTGCGATGCATGAATATTAACTTGGATGCATGATCTTTTGCAATGCATGAATATTGACTCGCGATGCATGATTTTTATTTTTTTTATTTTTATTTTATTTTTTGCAATGCATGAATATTGACTCGCGATGCATGATTTTTTGCAATGCATGAATATTGACTCGCGATGCATGATCTTCCGCGATGCATGATTTTCCGCTATGCATGAATATTGACTCGCGATGCATGATTTTCCGCTATGCATGAATATTGACTCTCGATGCATGATTTTCCGCTATGCATGAATATTGACTCTCGATGCATGATCTTCTGCGGGGCATGAATATCTTCCCGCAATGCATGAATTTTGCGAGGGATGGAATCTTCTCGCGATGCATAAATTCCGCAAGGTATGAAATCTTCTTGCGATGCATAAAATTCGCAAGGTATGAAATCTTCTTGCGATGCATAAATTTTTGCGAGGTATTAAATCTCCTCGAGATGCGTGAATAATAACTCGCGATGCATGATTTTCCGCAATGCATGAATATTGACTCGCGATGCATGATTTTTGCAATGCATGAATATTGACTCTCAATGCATGATTTTCTGCAATGCATGAATATTGACTCTCAATGCATGATTTTCTGCAATGCATGAATATTGACTCTCAATGCATGATTTTTTGCAATGCATGAATATTGACTCTCAATGCATGATTTTTGTAGTTGCTATCAAGCTTCTCGCAGTACTTATCAGAATTTTGAGGTCTTCCTCAAAATTCTGTCCCAGTTAGAATTTTGGCAAATCTCAAATGATCTTCAATCTTGACTTGTTGGCGATAACACCTCTATTGAGAATTTTTGAGATATTTTCAAAAATTCTGTCCCAGTTTTTTATTGTAAGGAGAAATAATAATCACACTGGGTATATGACCGAGCCGTCGTGGCGCCTACATATCCTGTTAATCAAGGAATCAGGTCAAATGTAGTTCCAAACTTGTAGATGATGAATACTGCAAAGAATCTGAAAGAAGATCATCAGTAGAAAATGTACAATATGAACATGATGAAATAGGAAAATAATATTGGATGTGATATCCAAAGCCTATAAAAAAAAACATGTCACATTTTTGGACGAACAATTCATGCAGTAAAATAGGACTCTCACACATACAAGATTAACCCGATGACACTTTTTACAATGAACAACTCAAAAGGCAAAAAAAAAATAATATTTTTTTTCTAAAAAAAATTGAAAGATTCTTAAAAAGGTTTTTAAAATATTAAAGAATGAGTGTTTGCTCACTTTTTCTTTTCTTTTTGAAAAATAAAGAATATGATGAGATAGTCAAACCTTCACTACAATTGGTACCAACAGTTAAGATTGCAGGTAAATCTCTCATTCCTTTTTTTTTTTTTTTTTTAAGATTGAATTTAAGGTAATTCCTACAGCTTCAAGTGGTACCTCCAATATACTTAAGGATCAACATGATCTGTTCATCTTGCTTCAAACAAAGGTTTTGAATTGTATCAATCCTCATGTTTCAAGTGCCCTCACGACAAAAGCTAGTCCTATTTCACACATATTTAAAACATTTGATTATAGGACATTTTTCAAAGTGCACTCACACTCACAAGAATGTTCAATGCACACAACTGTGATACCATATGTTTGACCCTTATGTAAATCTCCACTAATATGAGAACATTTGGAATGAGATCATGTAGGACTTGTCATTGGCTTATAACGTAGGCTTAGGGATGGGTAGGATATTTATTTGGGATAAAAGTGACTTAATTCCTCCTTGAGCGTCACACATTTGTGCTCTTTAATGATTAATACGCCTTTGGCGTTAGATCCTTTTCATTGTTCTCTCCCCTTTCAACTTCATTGAGTTCTCATTTTTTTACTCTTTTCCCTTCTTCTTCTTTTTTCTTCCTTTGTTTGGGTCCTTATTTCTTGGAGCTTTTCTTTTATTCACTTCTTTATTATAATAAAAAAAAAAAATTGAAGTATATTCCTTCCCACCTTTCATTGACCCTGTAAGGGTATATTTTTCCCTTTTTTTTTTTTTCTTCCTTTCTCTCTTTTCCTCTAGAAGTCTTTGCTTCCTGATTTTGAGAAAACTCGATATCTTTGCTTTCGGAAATTTCAAACATGGATCGTCTCTTATAATTTGCACATTCTTGGTGCACTCAAGAAGGTTGGGCCAAGAGATGATAGTGCTTGTAAGCACTTAAAAGGGTAGTGGTTAAGATGTGGTTGTCCAAAGAAAGGTTTCAGGCTCAAAGTGGGAAAACTAGGGATTAATGTAATTTGGTAGGTTTTGAAAGGCACAATCGGGTCTAAAAAGGCCTACAATCCTTTCTCAAATCAAACACTACTCAGGATTTCGCCTCGAAAAACATTCAGGTCAAGTTCTAGATCAACATTGTAACACAATTGAACTTTGATCAAAAGCTCACCACACAATGCACATGAAACATAAGGTTAGTTTTATTCTTATCTTGATTGCATGCAAGAGAATTTTCAAGCATGACAAAAGTACAGATAAGAGGTACCACGAGAATCTATAGTTTATCGCAAAATCAGTCTTTTCCATCATATCAAATATATTTACATGCTCTTAACTACATAGGTCCCGACCGAGCTGAAGACATGACTCTTACATTATGTACAAGCTACTTTATTTTTTGAAAGAATGATTACCGAACCCGAGAAGGGCTGCCTACGTATCTCATTAAGATGAGAATCAGGTGTGCGTAGTTCATGCATATATGACTTGAAAAATATGCACAAACTATCTTATTTATTTTTTGTTTTTATTTTTACCCTTTTTTTTTTTTTGAAAAAATATTACCTAACCCAAAAAGGGTTGCCTACGTATCTCACGGAAATGAGAATCAGGTTTGCGTAGTTCGTGCAGATATGACTTGGAAAATATGCACAACTATTTTATTTTATTTCTTTTTATTTTTGGAGAAGATAATACCGAACCCACGAAGGGTTGCCTACGTATCTCATTAAGATGAGAATCAGGTACGCGTAGTTCGTCCAGATATGACTTATAATAATTTAAACATTTACACAACTCAAAAAAAAATCCTAGGTCTAGCAGTCATGAAGTTTTTTTTTTCTTTTTTCTTTTTCGGCACCAATATGTTTTATAGCCTCTTAATCGTCAATATTTACATTATTTGTTGAATGTAACCTGCGAAATTCCACAATAATTTCTACGTATACTCTTTTTGGATATTTTCTTGGAACTGTCTCCTCCCAATTTTCACGAGATCCAGACATTGTTATGACCATCCCCGACTGATGTCGGGGACGGTATTCCTACAAAAATATGAGAAATATGTGAGAGCAGGACCATCATGCAAAATAATAATAAAAATAAATGGATGTGACCTCATAGTTAAATACTCCCCTGATTTATCATTTTGACTTGATATTAATGTCTTGTGAAATACAAAGACTCGAATTTCGCTAATCCTCTTGTCTCATTCTACTTCGAACAAATAATAATTTCTGAATCCGGACATAAATTAATTTTTCGCCTTAAAGAAGAATAACTCAAAATAGAAGAGTGTTAGTTCCTGTACATAATGGATAATGCAAAATATCACACAAATAATGAATTAAACACATAAATTCTGTTTTAATTAAAGACAAACTGAAATATATCACATAGCATACAAACAATGAATACAAGTCTTATACAAATGTGTATCGAGTCTTGTGTCATGCTTAATATAAGATTTTGGCTTCGCTCTACACTAAATGACTAAGAGTGGCTTTGAATGACTGGGAACCCAAGCGGACAACTTAGGCTGGAACTCACGACAATCATTGGACGCATGACGAACCAATAAATTGCTGATTATTCCAAAAATGGTTGAGTATAGAAAAGTCTGATCTGCGGTTCCGCAAAATCGTTCTTTAATATACCATACATACATGTTGAAAAATGTCATAAATGCAATGAAAATATACAATAACTAATGAATGAATACTGAGTACAATATGCAAATAATCAACAAAATATATAAGATATAATGAATGACACAACAAAAGAATAATATCCTCAATTTGAAAAAAAATAAACACATAATGGTTAGAACCTCTATATGTCCCCAGCAGAGTCGACATTCTTGTTTACATCTCTACTCTGTTCAAATAAGGCAAAACGTCGCGTCAACTCAAAAAATAATTAATTGATTCGATTTTAATGAATTTTAAGAATAAACGAGTTTTAAAAAAGAGTCGCCACCTAATTTTAGGAAAAAACTAGGAAACCATTATGTGATCTACGAAACCAATTTGATTCTAGGTAAGGGGTTCAAGTTATTTCGAAGGGAAGGGATTAGGCATCCTTCGAAATTCACAACTGTGGTTCCCGACTGAGTTCATTTTCTTTCAAATTGAGGAGAAAATAAAATAATGTACAAATATAATAAACATGCAATATACACCAATAATAAAATAAAAAAAATAAAAGAAACGACCTAGAGTTTGCCAACGTAATATATATATAAAATATTGAATAAAGAGTATAATTCGAACTTAATTCGAATAACTTCAATGGAAAACAACTCTGGGTACCTGTAAACACACTTAGTAAAAGTATTAGTAATAAATAAATATGAATAAAATTGAATAACTAAAATAATAACTTAAAAATAAAAATCCGTCTTATTAACATTGGAGGCCTTGAAAATCGACGATAATTTCTTCATCGGCCACTTTAACAAATAAACATATATGAACTTAAATTAGATTTCCGTCTTTTAAAATGGAAAGGCCTCTAAACCCGACGGATAGATTTTTCATTGGCCAATTTAACAAATAAACATATATGAACTTAAATTAGATTTCCGTCTTTTTAAATAGGGAGGCCTCCAAAACCGACGAAGAGATTTTCTCATTGACCAATTTAACATAAGACTTTTTCATTATAAAATCATAAAAAATTAACAAGGGTAAAATAATATGGAACTACTAACCATTGGTAGCCGAATCGAGTAATCAAATAACTCTTTTAAGAAAGAATCCATCGCATAAACGGTAACAAGAATATGGATAAAATAGATGAACCAATTAGTAATAAATGAAACAAACATGAATTTACAGTAATTATAAAATGGAAAAAAATATATGGCATCATCAACAGTAAAGGATTAAACAATTATTAATAAAGTAAAGATCATATATGGCCACAAAATTAAAATACTTTATAAGAAAAACTTTAATATTTGCAAACTATGTGTACAAGCAATAAGATTCAACATGAAAGATAAAATACTAACTTGAAGCAATCTGTAGCCAAAATAATCTTTAATGTCAAATAACATATATATATATCCAAAATAATTAACAATCTGTGAGACAAACTGAAAATAAAATAACCAACAAACCAACGTGAAGATGGTAAACAACACCCGAAACGAAGAATAATAATAGAGCAGTCCAACCAGATTTTGTCAAAAAAAATAAAATAATAATAATAAGAAATATGAACGAAATTGTCAAATATTCAAGCAATACTAACGAAAAGCATTCACCAAATAAGAAACACAAACACCTAAAGATATACAAATATAAACAAAATATAAAAGGCAGAAGGGTCACCTAAGGAAGCATTTTCCGGACGGATCTTGTTGGAAACAGAGCTTGGAGCTCGCTAGATTGTTGTTTTGGTGCTCTCTTCACCGGAATCGGAGCTCATAGGTGGTGGGATTTCGTTGTGGTTGGTAGGAGCCGCTAGTGCAAGCTCGAGCTTGCTCGTTGGTTCATTGAAGCTTTTTACTCATTGTGATTTGACCGAAAAAAGGGACAAGGAGGTTATTTTGGTTGCTGTTTTGTGTGAGATTCGGAGAAAAGGTAGGGTTTTAGAGGTGGTTTTTTGGATCGGTTCTGGTGGGGTTTCTGTTTGGTTTTCGCTGGAGAAGGAGGTGGGTGTTGGCTGTGGATCTATTTTTCTTGAGATGGGTGGTTTGTTTTGAGATCTGGTTGCGAGCTTTGAGTTCGATGGCTCACTGGTGGATTTTGCTGGAGCAATGGTTGGTCATTTGGTGGTTTTGGATCATTTCCGGTGACTATTTCACCGGAAAAAAGGGGGAAACGAGAGGGGAAAGGAGGGTCGACCAGTGGAGAGAGGGATGAAGAGAAGAGGTAGAGTGGCGCTGGCCGCCACTGATGCTAGTGGTCGCCGGTTGCGGATAGAGTTGTTGGCCTTGTTGAGCTGTTGACCGGAGTTGCTGGCCTTGCCAGTCGCCAGTTGCTCATCCGGAAAAGATAAGAGAAAGAAGAGGCGCCCAGAAAGCGGAGGCGACAGTATAGAGGAAGATCTCGCCGGAAATGAATGATCTCGTCGGAGGGGCAGCGTGAGAAGAGTGGCAGAGGGAGGTGGCGGCTGCTAGAGAGAGGAGGGGAAGAAGAGAGAATAGGTAGGTGGAGGCCACTCTTGAGAGAGGGAAGGGGAAAGAGATAAGGGTTGTTTTCCCCCTTTTCTAAAATTAATTCCCCAAATTTTTTTTCATTTCTCCACCACCAATTTTAACCTAAATAAATAAAATGTAATGGACCCAAATGTGTGGGCTTGAAATTGTGGCCAAAATTATCTCAATAGAATCTCTAAAAATTTTTTGTATTTGACTAAATTTTAGACTGTGCTAAATTCAACATAAATATTAACAAATGTAACAAATAAAATGAATTTTAAAATAATATAATGAACGTAACTAATGACATGTGAAATGCAATTTTAAAAATTAACTAACAAAAATCCTAAATTTTGATAAATAAAGATAGTTATCGATAAACTTATTTAAAATTATATAAAATAATTATTCTAAGCTATTAAATAAATAAAACTTCAAAATTATGAATTTTTCAAATGTTAGGCCAAAATTGGGTGTCAACAGCTGTCCCTTTCGTTGTGTATGATTGATGAAAGAAATCGTGGATAACGAAAATTGACAAACCCAATTATGATCGAACACATGACCTTTGTAGAGAAGTGCGGTTGAATGTGGTGGAAGTCAATCCCAGACTTGTCTCCAAAAGGTTCCACGCTTCGTTGCGTCTTTGTTGAAGTAATTCGCACATGTGGCTCCTCTGAGAGTGCATCCTCTAGAATGTTCTAAAAAAACAAAGATAAAACTCATTATTATAGGCAAAACTAAAAGAAAAAGGGTAGCATCTCTTATGATACGATAAATGGAGATCAATACAGGTCCCTTGGAAGGACGAATGAAGATGATGATCAATCTGTAGGATTTAGAATGTATGTCCATCGGTAGGACGAATGAAAAAAATGATGATCCCTCGTTAGGATTTTGAATGCATGTCCATCGATAGGACGAATGAAAAGATTATCCATCGATAGAATTTTGAATGTATGTCCATCGGTAGGACAAATGAAAAGATTATCCATCGGTAGGATTTTGAATGTATGTCCATCGGTAGGACAAAATGTAAACATCTTTCAACGCAAGTTTCCACCTACTTGAACGTTGAATAGATAGGGTGCACAACCTTCACCTCCAAATAGATGCGTCTTAAATGCAAATATCTTTCAACGCAAGTTTTCACCGACTTGAACGTTGAAAAGATATGGTGCACATCCTTCACCTCCGAATAGATGCGTCTTAAATGCAAATATCTTCTTGGCAATGTATAAACTTTTGCGAGGGATGGAATCTTCTCGCGATGCATAAACTTTTGCGAGGGATGGAATCTTCTCGCGATGCATAAAATTTTATGAGGGATGAAATCTTCTCGCGATGCATAAATTCCGCAAGGTATGAAATCTTCTTGCGATGCATTAATTTCTGCGAGGTATGAAATCTTCTCGCGATGCGTGAATAATAACTTGCGATGCATGAATATTAACTTGGATGCATGATCTTTTGCAATGCATGAATATTGACTCGCGATGCATGATTTTTTATTTTTTTTATTTTTATTTTATTTTTTGCAATGCATGAATATTGACTCGCGATGCATGATTTTTTGCAATGCATGAATATTGACTCGCGATGCATGATCTTCCGCGATGCATGATTTTCCGCTATGCATGAATATTGACTCGCGATGCATGATTTTCCGCTATGCATGAATATTGACTCTCGATGCATGATTTTCCGCTATGCATGAATATTGACTCTCGATGCATGATCTTCTGCGGGGCATGAATATCTTCCCGCAATGCATGAATTTTGCGAGGGATGGAATCTTCTCGCGATGCATAAATTCCGCAAGGTATGAAATCTTCTTGCGATGCATAAAATTCGCAAGGTATGAAATCTTCTTGCGATGCATAAATTTTTGCGAGGTATTAAATCTCCTCGAGATGCGTGAATAATAACTCGCGATGCATGATTTTCCGCAATGCATGAATATTGACTCGCGATGCATGATTTTTTGCAATGCATGAATATTGACTCTCAATGCATGATTTTCTGCAATGCATGAATATTGACTCTCAATGCATGATTTTCTGCAATGCATGAATATTGACTCTCAATGCATGATTTTTTGCAATGCATGAATATTGACTCTCAATGCATGATTTTTGTAGTTGCTATCAAGCTTCTCGCAGTACTTATCAGAATTTTGAGGTCTTCCTCAAAATTCTGTCCCAGTTAGAATTTTGGCAAATCTCAAATGATCTTCAATCTTGACTTGTTGGCGATAACACCTCTATTGAGAATTTTTGAGATATTTTCAAAAATTCTGTCCCAGTTTTTTATTGTAAGGAGAAATAATAATCACACTGGGTATATGACCGAGCCGTCGTGGCGCCTACATATCCTGTTAATCAAGGAATCAGGTCAAATGTAGTTCCAAACTTGTAGATGATGAATACTGCAAAGAATCTGAAAGAAGATCATCAGTAGAAAATGTACAATATGAACATGATGAAATAGGAAAATAATATTGGATGTGATATCCAAAGCCTATAAAAAAAAACATGTCACATTTTTGGACGAACAATTCATGCAGTAAAATAGGACTCTCACACATACAAGATTAACCCGATGACACTTTTTACAATGAACAACTCAAAAGGCAAAAAAAAAATAATATTTTTTTCTAAAAAAAATTGAAAGATTCTTAAAAAGGTTTTTAAAATATTAAAGAATGAGTGTTTGCTCACTTTTTCTTTTCTTTTTGAAAAATAAAGAATATGATGAGATAGTCAAACCTTCACTACAATTGGTACCAACAGTTGTATAATTCGCTATACTTTTACAAAGAAACCAATTGTATACTTCGCTATACATATACAGAAGATTGATTGTATAATTTATTTATGTATAAAACGAGAAAGAGAGAAAGACAAAAAGAAATTGGGTAGGAGAATATTTGTATTGTATAATTATAAGTGTATAGGACGAAGATATATGTATTTGCATGTGAATATACAATTTTTTAGTGTAGTTAATGTATTACTAGCGACGAAGCACTAAATCATCATTGTATACATTTAGCGACACAGATTTAGTGACGAATTATTTTTCATCTCGCAAAACTTTTAGTGACGAAATATAATTTATAAATGACGAAGTTATTTGTCCCAGATAATCAAATTTGTTGAAGTGGCTATGAGGCTTGTGTGAGGCTTTTCGAAGTCTTATACGTCGTGTTACATCTAGGGGGTACTCCTAGGTCGTGACATTCAGGGGAATGGAAACATCGATGATAATATCACACACCGGTTTGGTTCAACGCGGATGAAGTGTAGACTTACCTCTAGAGTCTTGTATGATAAAAATGTACCATCGAAACTCAAAGGTATATTTTATAGAGTGGTGATTTGTTCGACTATGTGACTGAGTGTTTTCCAATCACAAACTCTCAAGCCCAAAAGATGTATGTTATGAAGATGAGGATATTGAGGTGAATTTGTGATCATAGTACGAGAGATAAAGATTAAAAAAGAGGATATTCTATCATAAGCATGTTGAGGTGGATGTATTATCATTGTCTATAATCATTTTTTATAATTTATCCTTGTATGTTATTTATGGTTTCGAGTATCATATGCTTTATTGTTGTTTTGGTTTTCTTTGGTAGACGGTGTCAATGTTTTATTATTATTTGCTATATTTCTCTTCATTGTCTCCTCCTTATTTATATTGATATTATTGTACTTGAACTGAGAGTCTTTCATAAATAGTCTTTTTACCTCCACGAGGTAGTGATAAGGTGTGTGTGCATTCTACTCTCTCCAGATCTCATTTGTGAAATTTCACTGAGTATGTTGTTGTTACCTTTGAATTTAATTGGTGACACAAAATATACTAATTATAAAATTCCTTTAAAATATATTTTATAATATATTCCAAAGTATAATTAATATCAAGAAATTGTTTTCTTTTCTACATTCATATGATAAGCAAAATAAAGTTTAAAGAATGAATTTTAAAATATTTAACTTCAGAAAATAAAATGAATTATATCACACTTTCAGAAATTTATCTTTAGCTTTTGAATTGGAAGGGCTTGTCCTATGTTTAATTGATTAGGCATTGCAATAGATACAAAATTGATTTTTGTAGTATATCAAATATAAGTAATACAAAATTATGTAAAATGAATTTAATAACATGACTTTTTTATTGACTTTTGAAAAGAAAAAAAATTATGGCTTAATTTTGACTAGAGCCTTCATATTGGTCCCTCTACATTCACTTAAAAACTGAAAACCTCTATTGCTCCTTAACCTAAAAAATATACAATGAATTCTCAAAGACTTTCCACCACCAATGTTGCACTCCAAACGATTATTTCTTCGGGGGCTCTGTTATTCATGGTAAAATCTTAGTTAATTGATATATATATATACTAACTTCAGGACTCGTACTTTGCACGTGTGTCCCAATTTTGTTAGGATATTTTTTTAAAAAAATAATAAGATAATATTAAACATGTGTAAAATGAGTAATATAAATTTGAAGAAAGAAAGTACAAATTGAATTTGACAAATAATTAAGCTACTTAATGACTTATTTGTTCAATACAAAATATTAAAGATGACTTAAACTTAGAAAAAACAATTAAATTTTGTTATATAGGTGCAATGTGTGATCAAATAATAAATATGTGGTTGTTTGTACAAATGCAACATGACATTATAAAATATAAGTTGTACCAAAATTTTCAAAACTAATGTTACTACAAATAGCTCTAAAGAATCTTACTCAAAATTAAGAAACGTATACGCATTTTAAAGTGTAAGCATATAACTAACCTTTTTTTTCATAATACAATTGTAGGAATAATTTTATAGAGCTAGTATCCTAAATCAGCATTTTAACCATTATGACATATAATTAAAAAACAATTATTTATATGGAAGAAAATAAATATCAATCTCAGTATCACATTCTTACTATTATATACATACATACATACATACATACATACATATATACATACATACATACATACATACATACATACATACATACATACATACATACATACATACATACATACATACATACATACATATATACATATATATATATATATATATATATATATATATATATATATATATATATATATATATATATATATATATATATATATAAACACCCTCTATTGATCCCTCTACATTCACTTAAAAACTGAAAACCTCTCTTGCTCCTTAACCTAAAAAATATACAATGAATTTCCAAAGACTTTCCACCACCAATGTTGCTCTCCAAACGATTATTTCTTCGGGGGCTCTGTTATTCATGGTAAAATATTAGTTAATTGATATGTATATACTAGCTTCAGGACACGTGCGTTGCACGTGTGTCCCAATTTTGCTAGCATATTGTTTTTTAAAAAAAATATAAGATAATATTAAACATGTATAAAAAGAGTAATATAGATTTGAAGAAAGAAAGTACAAATTGAATTTGACAAATAATTAAGCTACTTAAATGACTTAGTTGTTCAATACAAAATATTAAAGATGACTTAAACTTAGAAAAAACAATTAAATTTAGCTATATAGGTGCAATGTGTAATCAAATAATAAATATGTGATTGTTTGTACAACTATAACATAACATTATAAAATATAAGTTATACCAAAATTTTCAAAACTAATGTTACTACAAATAGCTCTAAAGTGTTAGTTTCAAATCATAGGTAAATTAATGTTATTTTATGGCAGAATCATCAAAGCAAATTAAATCCTAGTAGTATGGTAACAATAAGCAATTATTAGGCAATGATGATTAGTCTATAACAAGACAATTGACATATAGGTTAGCTACTGCATATGTTGTTCGTTCTTGATCGTGGTTGACCAAAACCCAATTCCTTTTTAATTGGTTTCTTATTAGAATTGTATCATTTCATAATTTAAATTTTGGAATATTAATATAGGTAATTAAATATTAGGTATACGGTATTATATGAATATCATTATATCTGTAATATTGGATAGATTGGGACTTAACTCTGGACTTGAAACTTTGAAAATATGATAATTGAAATGTTAATTGACATCAAGATTTAGGAACTTGATTATAAATATAAGTGAGTTTTTGGGTCTAGGCTAGACATATAACAATATGAGTGTTGTTAGTTTTGAAAGCTTATTGTGATTATGTATCTAAATAGATTGTTTTGAGTTGGAAGTTCAACAAATGGGAAAGACTCAAGTCCTGGAGTAAATTCTTATTGGATTCAGGCAAGTGGATTTCTAAACTCTTGCTAAGTGTATGGAATGTGTGTATTTCCTTGTGGTATATGTTTGGGAGTAACGGGACTTGGTGATGGGTTGACTTGTCCATGTTGATTAATTTTAATGATAAAAATGGGTAATAAAAGACAATGTGATTATTTGTTTGTATGTGATGTGTTGAGAATGGTATGAGTACCGTGTTATAATTGGAAGGTTTATTACTATAGAATGCGGATTTTAATCCGAGAATACCAAAGCTATGAGCATTAACTGATATATTATTTGTTTGATTTATTATGTGTGATTGTGTTCTTTACTGAACCCGTATAATTGTGATAATTGAGGTGATTATATGTCATAACGACAATTGATTTATTGAGATGTTGTATCATCTCTTATTTTAATATCATATTGTGCACATGCATTGACATGAGATTAGGTATGATTAAAGGTATAACACGTGGAGATCGTCCGTGTTGAGACCGAGTTATGATTATTTGGGCACGTGAAGATCGTCCGTGCGATAGAAAAATTATGATTATGATTTGGTCATGTGGAGATCGTCCGTGCGGTATTTGTTTGATTTATGATAGTGTGTTGAGATCGTCCGCATAAATACGTGGAGAACGTCCGCATAGACACGTGGAGATCGTTCATGTCGGTATATGGACCTCGCGAGTCCCCCATGGGTCATGAACTCTCGATGTACTTTCGAGGAGTATCATGTATATACGGTTGAGAGAGAAATTGATATATTGAGGCATATCACTTCATGGTGTCATATTGCATTGCATCCCATGACATCCTTCATTCTTGATGATTATGTGTTTTATTGGTGAAAGTACTTGATATTTGATTATCTTTATTTGACGAACTTGATCTTGTGTGTTGCTGATATTGTGAGTGCCTTTTTGTGAAAGTTGTGATTGTTGAATATTGAGTTTGTAGTTGAGGATGTGCAAATTTGTTAAAATGATTTTGATGAGTTGGGTGCTATGAAAACTGTGAACTGTTAGGTTGGGCTGAATTAGATGCAGGTTGTAGTTGTGAAGGTTCGGTTGGTGTGTAAGGAGTACCCGTATTTTATCCCCTTAGCTTGTGTTTAGAAGTTTACTTGTTGATTACCGTGTGGTTTGATACTCACACCTTGCTACTACAATTTTTTTTGGTAGGTTACAGCCCGGACCTTTGTGATATTTCTCTTCCCCTTAGGCTTCATTTGGAGAATTGCGAGGTAGCTGCTTGTTTCTCAGCAGACCTTCTACTCCTATTTATGATCTTGTTCTATTCGAGAAACAATGTCATCTGAGACTTATTTTTCTTCTTTGAATCAATTGTAATATTTTAGAGGCTTGTACACGTGACAACCAGATTTTGGGGGTATTTTTGAGTAAATTATGAAATTTTCGCATTTTATTGTAATGGTCGAGTTTTAGGCTTACTTGTCTTGGTGGGATAAGACGAGTGCCATCACGTCCATTTTTGGATCGTGACATAAACCATTATGACATACAATTAAAAAACAATTATTTATATGGAAGAAAATAAATATCAACCTCAATATCATATTCTTACTATTCTAGGAGAAAAGGATGATATTGTATACTTATGTAAATATGTCATATTTATGTGATTATTGTGAAGTTGGGAGTGTGATAAAATGGAGCATAATTATCCTATTTATCACTCTTTTGTAAGTAAAATTTTATATAAAAATTCATATTAAATGTGAGTCCTTATAATACGTAAGAATGTGAACGGTCAAATTTTCATTTTTTAAGCAGAAAAGTCTACTATAAGGTTGATTATCATAACCATTACTTAGTATTTATTAAGAATAAAATACATTAATAAATCAAATACACTCCGACATTCTTTATTCACCTAATCCAATGATAATTCAATTTTGATCCGTAAAGACAGAGACTTTCTCTTTCTTTATCATAAGTATCTGAATTTCAATGTATTATAGTACAATATCTTCTACAATCTAAAATAGTCATTTTATATTTATAAAAAAAATAGTAATATTTGAATCCACACTAAAATTATATGCCTGCAATATACTAAAAATTAGTAACAATGTATACATATTCAATTTTCTTCTCAAGATCTTTGAGGGTAAACTCCTCTGTGTATGACGTTATCGTCATCTATCAGCAAGTCAAAATCATTAAAGTTCAAGCTGAATAAAAGAGATTCAGCTACATTATTCGTAAAAAATACCTCAAAAGATATTCTTACCTCTATTTTGTAATTTTTCATAATGTTACATCATTTAGCCTCCGATTCAACCAACAAGTATTTTTATCCACATCTTAAAATACATAAAATTGATATTAAAGAAAACAAACATATAATTACCACGTCAAAAATCTCACCATTAAATTGTTAGTAATATTTTTTTATTAAGTTGTGATGAACTTTTATTGTTAATTTCTACAAAATCACATTATTAATAACTCTTAATTATATTAATTATGAAGAATACATAAAGATAAAAAATTTTGTCTACCCCTTAGATTTACAAGAAATCATATATTATTAAATATAGTGATGATTAGACTACTAAACTCATTTTGCCTTTTGGTGATTCATTATAATTTGATAAAAATAATTATTATAATTAAATGATAGAATTTTTGATTATTTTTTAATTATTTTGTACACGAATATAAAGAAAATTGTTCATAATTAAAGAATAAAAATGCCCTACAATTTTTTATGAACATTTTGATAATTGAGCTTTCAATTTATTATTTTTCTACTTTTAGAATAGAAATATAACATATGCACCAATTGAAAGTTCATTAATTGATATAACAAAAAATGAAAATTATGTTTCGTAAATTTAAATACAATGAATATGAATTTACTATTATATTATTATTCTATAGATAAAGTTTATTATTAAAATTAATATTAAATAATAATAACTCTTTTTAGAGACTTTTAAAATGTAAAACAATTGATAAATAAAAAAATAGGAAATACAAAGGCAATCTGAAAAAAATAAGTTTTGTTAGTTCATAAGGTGTTGGGTAAACATTTTCACCCAAAAACAAAATGAAAACTATAGTTCTATAATGAAATAACGATTACCAGGAGAAAGAAAATAAATTATTACCAGAAGAAAGGAAAGAAATTATTTATTGTCAGTACTTTATATGTATAGAACCTGCACAAATAAAAAAAATATAATCACAAGGTTATTCAAAGTTAAGTGGGCACAATATTATTCCAAATAATCTAAATACAACAAAAGAATATAAACACACATATAGATGTTCACGAAGAAGACCGAAAAAAACAAGAGAAAACAACAAGCAATATACATAATATAAAAGAAATCTTTCAATTTTAAGATATTGATAATAAACAAATGCAAAAGTTGATCAATATTAAAGAAAATATCTTTCTTTGATTTCTGAGTATTAAAAAAAAAACTTACGTGGGTCATCTCTCATGGAAGAAGTATAGAGTTACCATTCTCAAAAATAAAATGAATCAGACTTCCAAGCAACAAGAAGCAGAGGACAATCGAAAAAAGTTTCAGATTATTCACAATAATCTCTTAATATATCAATATAGTCATTGAAATATTCTTAGAGAAGACATGGTTATTTATTAAAAAGTTATGACCTTTGAACTTCTTTTATATATATATTTTTATGTTCTCCACTCCCTTTTTTGGTTTCGAGTTTGTATTTTTTTCTATTTTATTTCATTAATCAAACGAAGAGGAGTCTCGACATAGATGGTGTTGACACCCAATTTTGGCTCTCCACATAATAATAATAATAATAAAATAATAATAATAATAATAATAATAATAATAATAATAAAAATAATAATAATAATAATAATAATAATACATATTGCGAGATTTTATAAGAATGCGAAAAGATTTTTTTTAATTATCTATTTTTAGCTGATGAATATATTTTATAAATATCATTTCTTATAAAAATTAAATCTATTATATATATTTTTCTACTTACTTTATTTTTAATAAATAAATGGTGTTCTTAAAAAATGAACCTATTTTTTATTCATATATAAACGCTAAAGAAAACATGGATTGCCAAAATTGCTCATATTAAAATCATTTAAATTATAACATCTTCTTTATTAAATAGTCATAATTTGTTAAATTAAACATGATTATTTTATAAGATTATCTTATTTGATAAAATTAGTCACTCTTAAAAATTAAATTAATAAAAATTAGTGACTCCTTAATTAATTAAGATTTTTAATTTTAAACAAAATGTATGAAAAATATCTATTGTGAAAAAATGCCAATCTGTGTATGCCACGTAGGCGAGCACATGGATTGTGCTTCTTTAGATTAAATCTCGACCCTACAACTAGATCTAACGGTCCTAGTTAATTCAACTTTTACCAGAGCGAATCTGGGGAAGGAAAAAATCTGCAAAAGTTGATGGGTTGTACTATTTTTTGGGAAAGATGAAAAGGCATGGGATTTAATTTGAGCCGTCCGATCGTTTGATCGGACGGTTAAGATAAATCAGGAATTATGTCTTTTACATCTCTTCATCTGATCAAAGCAGGCCTAGGAAATCACCATAGTTAGGCCTGGAATTATGGGAGACGCGAAGAACCATCAGATTTTTGCTTAGCCCTTAATCTAATGGGTCTGAAGCCTTCACCAAATTTGTCTATAAGACACCCAGGGAGGAGAGAAAGGGGGACGAGAGAAAGAGGACGAAAAAAAAGAGGGGAAGACGAGAGAAAGGGAGAATGATCGAGAAAAACGATTGAAAGACCTCCAATACAATTCAAAGCTTTTAGAATTAAATTGTATCTCTTCTTTTCTTCCTGTTTTCGATTTTTGACTCAAGGTTGAAGAATTTTAGAAGTCGGAATCTCTTGACGTCAAAGCTCTTGTTTGCTACCCAACGAGAGGTAAACTCTTTTTTTTAATCTTCATCCAAAAAATTTCAACGATTTATGTGTTTTAATTATGTATAAGTTTATGCTCTGTTTTCTTTGGCAATTTTTTGGTCGATCATGTATCAATAGTGTTGTTATCATGATCAAGAAATATGTATCTGACTTAGGATGATAAAAAATTTATCCGCTCTTTCTTACTTGTTTAAGGATGTACCTCTTTTCGTTATCTCGTCTTATATTTCTATCCAGTTCTTGTTCGAGTTTAGTCGTGTAATCTTTATCTAATTCCCTTGTTGCTCGAGTTTAGTTGTTTAGTTATGAATGCTTTGATACAGGCAGGAAAACACTTGATTTATTTAGTACTGATAGCAACTGTTTTGTGTCAAATTTTGATTTGGACCAAAGTATCAACCAGTAGACTTGTGGAAGCTTTTATTTTTATTTCATGAAAGTTAATGATCTAGTAGACTGCTTGCCTTAACACAAGCATGAAAGTGTTTTTTTATCTTTTCCAGCATGCCTTGAAACAATTTGTGGTCATGTTTATCTTGAAGTCTGTTTCCAGTGTGCTTGAAAGCTACTGTATATCTGTTTTTTAACTCATTTTTCATGCAATGATCTATGCCTTTGTCTAGCACAATTTGGTGATATGTGCAGATTTAGACATGAATGTTGCATTTTAACTTGGATCAACAAATTATATCGCTTTTTAAATTCGTTTTGATTGATTATTAATGCTAGGTTGCCGTTTGCTTCCCATAAGTCGTTGAATTTTGTTAGGTTTGTTATACATATATGATTTCCTACATTGTGATGGTATTTTCTATATGATGTAAGCTTATTTCGGCCAAAATGTAGCTGTTATATTTGGTTAAAGGCTCCGATTTTTCTTATTCCATATTCTAATTAATTTGTCTTGCCTCTTGAGTCTTGGTTGTTCATGTATATGGTTTTATTTGCCTAAGAAGTTTAAGAGTTTAGAAGTGAATTTACCATGGCAAGTGTTCAATTTATGATTTGCTTTGCTTTTATTTTCTTTCTTTCTTGAATATTTAAGTAAATGAAGTGAGGTTTTTGGAGCAAAACTTGGTCTACTATCAGAATATAGCTTCTCTGTTTGCATTCTTTTATTGTGTTAATATTATTATGCTTCAAACTTCCCACCTTATTTTTAGTTCATGTGCTGAATTGGTCATAAAAAAAATAGTAGGCTTCTTAAACTAGCATAAAATTGGCTTCCCATAGTGTAATAGATTGTTTGGTTTAATGCTAACTAATTTGGGTTGGATAATGTATTTCCATCTCTCTTTAATTTCTAAGGTAAAGTTTCTCTAATTAAATTTTGACGCTTAAAAGTTTCTGCTTCTAAGATTACATGTTCTTACTAAATAAAGGTTTTTGTTGCTTTAATGAAGTGTCTTTGTTTCTCAAAGTGATATAGCACTTTTCTGTTTAAGTTTGGTGCCAGAATTCTTCCAACTATGCCTTCCATATTTATTGGTATCCATTCTTAGGATCGACTTAAGAGTGTGTGTTATGTGGCGTTTCCCAACCCATCAAATATTTTGTTTAGCAGTTTTGGGAGTTGGAATATTTTGATCAAAGTTAACTGGACTAAGTGTTTGATGTTTCATTTTAATTCCTCACCAAAGTTATTTTCATAATTTATGTATCCTTACCTTGTGTCTTCTCTTATGTTTCATGTACAATCGGAGAACTGGAGTTTCTACTTTGGAACTCGTTATTGGCCTAAAGTATTAGGCCAACAGCAACTAGGATTATCGCAACACTTGGAGTCTCGTGAATTAGGAACCCATTATTTCTTAGTCTTTCTCCTTTCAAGCCTTAATTTTATTGTTCATGATATGTTGGCTAACCTTTGCTTCTAAGTTTTGATATAGTGCTTGTCTTTTATTTTGAATTTTATTTATGTGAGCCAATATTATATGCTTATAAATTTAATTGAAATGCTTTTAGAATAAAATGATAAAAAAAAATCTTCTTAAAATGGGTTAGTATTTTTTTATATAACATAATTTTAGGCCTTTTAAATCGAAAAGATGGAACTTATAGTTTAAGAATTTTTTTAAATAAAGTTTTATAAAGGACCCAAACATATCATGTATGCCTAACTGTTCGACCAAATAAATTTAAAAATAGTTTATATGCTAAAATAATCATCATTAGAAATATATTAGGCTAAAATAATTAATTTTCTTGAAATATATTTTGGAATATGTTAGGTAAAATAATTACTTTTCTTAAATATATTTTGGGAGTTAGTTGCTATGTTTTTTTTATGAATAAAAATGGCATAAAATTTCAGTTATAAAATAAGTCTCAATAGTTAGGCCTTTTTTTACCACCTCTTTAAACATATATTGGCTACTCTTTATTTTTAAAATCAAATATTGTCTTAAATACTTTAATCTCCTAACATGCTATTTCAAATTTTAGATATATCAACAGGTTCAAAAAACAAGGTACATACATATATTATACATATAAAGGTATAAATTCTATATTTTTCTCTACATAATATATCTACTATCTTGTTTTACCATATGATTTCTTTGTTTTATAATTTTCTACATTTTACACATATTATTTTGAACTTAATATATTGTTAACTTATCTCTACATGTAAACAAAATAATAAACATTCATAAGTTTCAAACAACTTACATGTATATACTACATTTTGTAAAATATATTTAAAAATCACAAACTCTATGTATATTTTAAACATCTAGTATCATTTAGTTTTCATACATTTTTAGAAAAACTCCTTCATGTATA
>CM040629.1:86405403-86424436 GCA_022817965.1 Solanum lycopersicoides | reverse complement strand
GAAGTCGTTACACAGCATTTCTCATTCACGTTCTTTAAGAACTATATCTCGTCTCTCTATTCGTGCTAATATCTACAACAAATATATTTTAGTATTACCATAATCCGATACTGGGGAAAATTTTGTTTTAACAAAATTTGCTATAATCCTGCACTCTCGAACTACATATGACCTGATTTTTCATGATTTTTCATGAAACCTGATATATGTGGCAACTCAAAAGCCAGAGTTCGGTCATAACTCCAAAACATTCTTGCCAAGTATTGTTCAAGTAAATTTTGTGGATCGCCTAAAATGGATTGTGTCAATATTTCTTTGTCCACGTCTTCTTTACTCTCTTCCATTTACAAAGAAAGGGGAAGCTGTTGACACCCAATTTTGGCTCTCCACATAATAATAATAATAATAATAATAATAATAATATAATAATAATAATAATATATAAATAATAATAATAATAATAATAATAATAATAATATAATAATATATAATAATAAATAATAAATAAAAAATAATAATAATAATACATATTGCGGGATTTTATAAGAATGCGAAAAGATTTTTTTTAATTATCTATTTTTAGCTGATGAATATATTTTATAAATATCGTTTCTTATAAAAATTAAATATATTATATATATTTTTCTACTTACTTCTTCTTTTTTTAATAAATAGATAAATAAATGGTGTTCTTAAAAAATGAACCTATTTTTTGTTCATATATAAAAAAAATTCACAATAGATATTTTTCATACATTTTGTTTAAAATTAAAAATCTTAATTAATTAACGAGTCACTAATTTTTATTAATTTAATTTTTAAGAGTGACTAAATTTATCAAATAAGATAATCTTATAAAATAATCATGTTTAATTTAACAAATTATGACTATTTAATAAAGAAGATATTATAATTTAAATGATTTTAATATGAGCAATTTTGGCAATCCATGTTTTCTTTAGCCGGCCAATCCGTGTATGCCACGTAGGCGAGCACATGGATTGTTCTTTAGATTAAATCTCGATCCTACAATTAGATCTAACGGTCCTAGTTAATTCAACTTTTACCATTATTTAATATATATATATATATATATATATATATATATATATATATAAATAATTATTTAACATTTCTTTTAATTCCTGATTTATCTTAACCGTCCGATCAAACGATCGGATGGCTCAAATTAAATCCCATGCCTTTTCATCTTTCCCAAAAAATAGTATAACCCATCAACTTTTGCAGATTTTTTCCTTCCCCAGATTCGCTCCTCCTTCCCTAGACGCCTCTTCCCAAGCCCTCATCTCCTCTCCCATCGCGTCTGCCGAGAACGGCTATGCACCGCCGGAAAAATGCAATATCCGGCTGGTTTTGACCATATCCACTGCCGTCCATCAGTCATGGCCCCTTCCAATCAACTTTATGTCATTTACATCTCTTCTTCTGATCAAAGCAGGCCTAGGAAATCACCATAGTTAGGCCTGGAATTATGGGAGACGCGAAGAACCATTAGATTTTTTCTTAGCCCTTAATCTAATGGGTCTGAAGCCTTCACCAAATTTGTCTATAATAGACACCCAGGGAGGAGAGAAAGGGGGAGGCGAGAAAGAGGATGAAAAAAAAGAGGGGAAGACGAGAGAAAGGGAGAATGAACGAGAAAAACGATTGAAAGACCTCCAATACAATTCAAAGCTTTTAGAACTAAATTGTCTCTCTTCTTTTCTTTCTGTTTTCGATTTTTGACTCAAGGTTGAAGAATTTTCGAAGTCGGAATCTCTTGACGTCAAAGCTCTTGTTTGCTGCCCAACGAGAGGTAAACTCTTTTTTTTAATCTTCATCCAAAATATTTCAATGATTTATGTGTTTTAATTATGTATAAGTTTATGCTCTGTTTTCTTTGGCAATTTTTTGGTCGATCATGTAATAATAGTGTTGTTATCATGATCAAGAAATATGTATCTGACTTAGGATGATAAAATTTTGATCCGCTCTTTCTTACTTGTTTAAGGATGTACCTCTTTTGATTATCTCGCCTTAAATTTCTATCCAGTTCTTGTCCGAGTGTAGTAGTGTAATCTTTATATAATTTCCTTGTTGCTCGAGTTTAGTTGTTTAGTTATGAATGCTTTGATATAGCAGGAAAACACTTGATTTATTTAGTACTGATAGCAACTGTTTTGTGTCAAATTTTGATTTGGACCAAAGTATCAACCAATAGACTTGTGGAAGCTTTTATTTTTATTTCATGAAAGTTAATGATCTAGTCGACTGCTTGCCTTAACACAAGCATGAAAGTGTTTTTTTTTCTTTTCCAGCATGCCTTGAAACAATTTGTGGTCGTGTTTATCTTGCAGTCTGTTTCCAGTGTGCTTGAAAGCTACGGGATGTCTGTTTTTTAACTCATTTTTCATGCAATGATCTATGCCTTTGTCTAGCACAATTTGGTGATATGTGCAGATTTAGACATGAATGTTGCATTTTAACTTGGATCAACAAATTATATCGCTTTTCAAATTCATTTTGACTGATTATTAATGCTATGTTGCCGTTTCCTTCCCATAAGTCATTGAATTTTGTTAGGTTTGTTATACATATATGATTTCCTACATTGTGATGGTATTTTCTATATGATGTAAGCTTATTTCGGCCAAAATGTAGCTGTTATATTTGGTTAAAGGCTCCGATTTTTCTTATTTCATGTTCTAATTAATTTGTCTCGCCTCTTGAGTCTTGGTTGTTCATGTATTTATGGTTTTATTTGCCGAAGAAGTTTAAGAGTTCAGAAGTGAATCTACCATGGTAAGTGTTCAGTTTATGATTTGCTTTGCTTTTCTTTTCTTTCTTTCTTTCTTGAATATTTAAGTAAATAAAGTGAGGTTTTGGAGCAAAACTTGGTCTACTATCAGAATATAGCTTCTCTGTTTGCATTCTTTTATTGTGTTAATATTGTTATGCTTCAAACTTCCCACCTTATTATTAGTTCATGTGTTGAATTGGTCATAAAAAAAATAGTAGGCTTCTTACTAGCATAAAATTGGCTTCCCATAGTGTAATAGATCGTTTGGTTTAATGCTAACTAATTTGGGTTGGATAATGTATTTCTATCTCTCTTTAATTTCTAAGGTAAAGTTTCTCTAATTAAATTTTGACGCTTAAAAGTTTCTGCTTCTAAGATTACATGTTCTCACTAAATAAAGGTTTTTGTTGCTTTAATGAAGTGTCTTTGTTTTTCAAAGTGATATAGCACTTTTCTGTTTAAGTTTGGTGCCAGAATTCTTCCAACTATGCCTTCCATATATTTTGGTATCCATTCTTAGGATTGACTTAAGAGTGTGTGTTATGTGGCATTTCCCAACCCATCAAATATTTTGTTTAGCAGTTTTGGGAGTTGGAATATTTGGATCAAAGTTAACTGGACTAAGTATTTGATGTTTCATTTTAATTCCTCACCAAAGTTATTTTCATAATTTATGTATCCTTACCTTGTGTCTTCTCTTATGTTTCATGTACAACTGGAGAGCTGGAGTTTCTACTTTGGAACTCGTTATTGGCCTAAAGTATTAGGTCAACAGCAACTAGGATCATCGCAACACTTGGAGTCTCGTGAATTAGGAACCCATTATTTCTTAGCCTTTCTCCTTTCAAGCCTTAATTTTATTGTTCATGATATGTTCGCTAACCTTTGCTTCTAAGTTTTGATATAGTGCTTGTCTTTTATTTTGAAGTTTATTTATGTGAGCCAATGTTATATGCTGATAAATTTAATTGAAATGCTTTTAGAATAAAATGATAAAAAAAAAAATCTTCTTAAAGTGGGTTAGTATTTTTTTTATATAACACAATTTTAGGCCTTTTAAATCGAAAAGATGGGACTTATAGTTTAAGAATTTTTTTAAATAAAGTTTTCAAAAGGACCCAAACATATCATGTATGTCTAACTGTTCGACCAAATAAATTTAAGAATAGTTTATATGCTAAAATAATCATCCTTAGAAATATGCTTGGCAAAATAATTAATTTTCTTGAAATATATTTTGGAAATATGTTAGGCTAAAATAATTACTTTTCTTGAAATATATTTTGGGAGTTAGTTGCTATATTTTTTTTATGAATAAAAATGGCATAAAGATTTCAGTTATAAAATAAGTCTCAATAGTTAGGCCTTTTTTTACCACCTCTTTATAACATATATTGGCTACTCTTTATTTTTAAATCAAATAGTCTTAAATATTTTAATCTCCTAACATGCTATTTCAAATTTTAGATATATCAACAGGTTCAAAAACAAGGTACATACATATATATGTCATACATATAAAGGTATAAATTCTATATTTTTCTCTACATAATATATCTACTATCTTGTTTTACCACTATGATTTCTTTATTTTATAATTTTCTATATTTTACACATATTATTTTGAACTTAATATATTGTTAACTTATCTCTACATGTAAACAAAATAATAAACATTCATAAGTTTCAAACAACTTACATGTATATACTACATTTTGTAACAAATATATTTAAAAATCACAAACTCTATGTAATATTTTAAACATCTAGTATCATTTAGTTTTCATATATTTTTAGAAAAAACTCCTTCATGTACATTTTATTTAAATTATACATATTACTACACATTTACACCAAACTACTATTATATTTTTTATTTCACGTCTTAATAAGACGACTAATTTTCACAAATTTAACATCTATATTTTTTGTAGGTTTATTATGATACCACTATATATTTGTCTTACATATGAATATATCATACATTTGAGTACATTATTTATATATTTTTACCATTAAATATAAATACTACCATTAAATCTATTTTATAAAACATATATATGCCGTACCTTTTGTTTTAACTCTTTTTCTTAAAACTAATAAAATTTACTCACAATTGATTTTAAAGCAAATAAATAAACAAGTTTTCCTAAATTATATGTTCCTAAATTGAGTTTAAGGACTATCTTCGGATAGGCTCTGAGGGGTGCTTAACACCTTCCCCTCAAGTAACCAAACCTTTACTCAAAATCTCACTGGTTTCGCAAATCAAAACAGAGTTTACGTTTTACATATAAAAAATGGGTTTCCTAATATTTTCCTTAAAATTTAGGTGGCGACTCTAAAACAAATTAAATTTTCAAATAGTCAGAGTGTCAGACATGTTATGTTGTGAACTGTTTTCTTCCGGTTTGAAAATAGGGTGCGACAGATTGTAAGATTATTGTCATCTAATGAGGAGATGACATGTTCAAACCGTAAAATAGCATTTTGCAGTTACGCAGGGCAATGTTTCGTAAATTAGACGCTGCCCCTGTTTCATGAATCAATTACATTAATCTACTTTACTGTGTAACATTAATACAAGAGAAAAATGGCAAATATACCTTTGAACTTTTCAATTTGGAGCAGATATCCCTCATTTTAAAAATGACGCATCTAAACCCCCGCCGTCGGATAAATGGTCTATATATATCCTTTTTGTAAATAAACCTACATTTTCCAAATCTAAAAAAAATTGTTTTAAGTTTTAAAAATGTCAAATGGATTTAAAATTACCTCGCCCACTTCTTCACTCAAGGTATGGTATTCTTTAATACATGAATAGTTTTCATCTATGAAGTCCCTCCAAATTCAATTTCAAACTTGCAACTTTACCCAAAAAGCTAGGGTCTTACTCAAAGTCATTGAATTCACTTCAAAAACATTTCTAATGGTTTAATTGTTTCATATTATGATAAAATTGATGATTATTGACTACTTTAAGATGAATTCCTCAAGAACTCATGAATTCCCCCAATTCATCTAAATTAGATCTTAAACTGTGGGGATTGTTTGATGTGAGTTAAATGTTATCGAATTATGAATGTTATGGATTGATTACTTGAATTATGTATTAATTAAGGAATTTCTATGATTGTTATGTTGAATTTCCCCCAAGAACCATGAACCATTTCCCCAATTTATGAACTTGTGGTGTGGGTGAATTATAAAAAGATGAATATCATGAGAATGTGCTTGTAGTAATTGAACTACTTGAATCATGTTGTTATCCATGTTTAATGTAGTAATCCTAGATGTGTCGATGAATCATAATCATGGTGCTTATGTGCATACTTTGTGAATACTTGGAAAGTAATGTGATTATGACTATAATGTAATTGTGATGATGTGAAAGGCTTTCCTCACCTAACTGAATCGATAGGCCAGTGACATCCCTTTTATGAGTGAATGAATGTGATCTTGTGATTGATATATCTTAAATTGGTACGCTAAGGACATCCTCTTCATCTATAATTAAAAGTGACCTTAATTAACCTTGAATCAATAGGCCATTGACGACATTCCTTTCAGGGCATCTCCAACCCTACCCTCTATTTTACTCTTCAAATATAGAGTTCTCTATTTTTTCGGACAACCAACTCCTACCCAATTCTCTATTTTACTCTCTAAAAATGAATGTTTTTCTCTCTCTTCAAAATTATATTATTATTTTTATTTCATTCTTATTTTCTTATTTCATAATATAAACCCCTTATTTCTTTTCTCAATAATTACGTTATATAATTTTCATTGATATAACATTTTATTTTTTCAAAATTTTTATTTAATATAAAATGATATTTTATTCTAAATTTTTAAATAACATAATTTTTTTTAAAATAAGCTATAATATACAAATTAATGGACAAATTCTAATGAGATTGAAATACAATTACATAAGCGCTCCATTTTTGAAATTATTACGTTGCTTCTATAAATGTTCTATTAATAATTACGGAGTTCAAAATGAGCATTATAGTCCTTAATTTTTTTTTTATGTATAGCTAAAAATTATTCAAATCGGAGATTTTCATCTACCACCATTTCCGTCGTTGGAGTTGGAACCTCTACAACATCTTGAATTGGTGCATTAAAATCATGTTCACCCTCAATTATCATGTTGTGCAGTATAATACATGTAGTTATTATTCATGTAGCAATTTATTTCCTCAAAAACGTGATGGTCTTATAATAATTGCAAAACGTGATTGTAAGACTATGAATGCACGTTCAACATCTTTTCGGCATGATTATTGCTTCATTCCGAATTAATTATTATGTATTGTATTGTATTTTATCTTGTTATTTAAATTATAATGTTATGTATTGTATTATTATGTTGTATTTACATTATCATATTATGTATTTTATTTATAAATTAAATTTTTTATCTTATCATTTTAATTATGTTTATTCTTTATAGTGAAAATTAATAATAAAATCAAATTATATCATTGATGAAAATTTAAAAAAATTAAAATACTATTAATTCGCGATGAAAGTACTATATATTAAATAATATATATTTTAAAATATTATATACATTTAAAAAGAAGTATGAATATGTAACGACCTGTTTAGTCGTTTTGAGCAACAGATTTTGTTTCTCGAAAAACTGGCTGAGACGACGGATCCCACGACGGACCGTCATGGGTACGACAGACCGTCGAGGGGGTCTTGTTCCAAAACACTTAGAATTCTGAAATTGAGTACTGAAAGCGACTCTCTGAACTCTGTGACGGACCTGCAGGACGGACCGTCACAGACACGACGGACCGTCATGAGCCTCCGTTCCAAAACACTTCAACTCTTGAAAATTGGGTACTGGGAGCAAGTCTCTGAACTTCGTGACGGAAGTGCAGGACGGACCGTCGTAGGCACGACGGACCGTCACAGACCCTTAGTAAAAAGCTAGTCTCTGAACTCTGCGACGGAAGCAGCAGGACGGACCGTCGCAGGCACGACGGGCCGTCACAGATTGCGTAATACCAGGCTGGGTCGGATTTCTGTAAATATTTTAAGGGGCGTTTTGGACTATTCCTGCTTATAATTATAAAGTGAGTGGTTTAATATTAATAACTCAATTACTTGGGGGTTAAAAGAGATAACCTTGAATTAATTAGTGGGTTATTCTATCATCTTTTATACTTAATTATATGTTAATTAGGGTAAAAGAAAGAGGGTTGGAACAAGAAAAATAAAAAGAACAAGAGAGGGAGAAACGATCGAGAGAGAGAGAGGAAAAACGCAGCCTTGGGGAAATTGCTTGCTTGATCACGAATTCTTTGGTGGAGGTAGGTTATGGTTGTTTCTATGATATTCGTAGTAAACTCTTAATAGCGAATGATATGTATTGGTAGTATTGTAAAATCCTTCTATATGCTTAATTGTATGCTTGCATGAATATGATTATATGATTCTGATAAAATAAGCATGATGAAGCTATTGAATCCCAAATCTTGAAAGAAACCCTAATCTACTTTGTTAAAGGGATTGATGATGCCTTGGTATAAGAAAAGGCTTGATGAATTGATAGAATGATGTTAGTGGATCGGAGTGTCACGTTCCGACACATAGAATTAAGGGATCGGGTGTCACGAACCGACACGTAGAATTAGGGGATCGGAGTGTCACGTTCCGACACGTAGAATTAGGGGATCGGAGTGTCACGTTCCGACACATAGAATTAGGGGATCGGAGTGTCACGTTCCGACACATAGAATTAGGGGATCGGAGTGTCACGTTCCGACACCTAGAATTAGGGGATCGGAGTGTCACGTACCGACACATAGTAGTAGGGGATCGGAGTGTCACGTACCGACACAAGAGGAAGATAGATAATGAATCTTGAAAGATGTTAATATACTCAATATAATGAACCTAATTCCCAAATGAGTATGGTATTGAGGCTTGAGTCCTCATGGATGAACTTGGTGGTACTTATTAATGATTATAGAACTTGTTGTTGCTATATGTGGAGTATTGTAGTTGGTTTTTATGATATTATCTGATATATACTGTTTTCTATTTTGAGTTGGCCGATGATACTTACTCAGTACCCGTGTTTTGTACTGACCCCTACTTGTTTGTTTCTTTCTTTGTTATTTGTGGAGTGCAGCAAACGTACCGTCGTCTTCAACACAACCGTAATTCTAGCCAGTCTTCAATACACCGGATTTCAGGGTGAGCTAATGCCTCTAGCTTGGACTGGATCTTCTTCTTCATGTCTTGATGCCTTGAAGTTCCGGCATGGACTAGCTTTTGTTTTATTTTAGCATTCTTAGAATACTCTTAGTTTAGTAATTTGATCATAGATGTTCTTGTGATGATGACTTCCAGATTTTGGGGATAATGAGTTATAAATTTTAGAAGTTATTTAATTGATTTTGTTAATGAGTTTAAGTCTTCCGCATTGTATTTTGTTCAATATGTTTGGGTTTAGATTGGTTGGTTCGCTCACATAGTAGGTTAAGTGTGAGTGCCAGTCGCGGCTCGGTTTTTGGGTCGTGACAAACTTGGTATCAGAGCATTAGGTTCGTTGGTCTCATCACACAAGAACGAGTCTAGTAGAGTCTTAAGGAACAGTAGGGGGACGCCTTTACTTTTCTTTGAGAGGCTATAAGACTTTAGGAAAATTCCATTCTTTCATTCTTTATTTCGTGCTACTACTTGAGTCCAATTGGTATCTAGGTGATACAAATTTGTATCTGACCATCTTCACTCTATTTCGCAGATGGTTAGAACTAGAGCAACGACCGCGCCAGCAGCAACAACGGCAAGACAGGATGCGTCTGAGCCAGCCACTGGGGCTGTAGCTCGAGGAGGATCAGTGGTAAGAGGCCGTGGTAGAGGTCGTGGGAGGACGTCCTCTAGAGGAAGAGGACGAGCACCTAGCCCATTTGGTACTAGGGCGGTGACTCCTCCACCGACTGAGGAAGTGATAAGAGAGGGTGAGGAAGGGGAGAATGAACAAGTGCAGAATGAAGAATTACCACCCCAACCTACCCCAGAAATGATTAATCAGGTTCTTGCCTATCTTAGTGGGTTGTCTGATCAGGGCCAAACACCTCCAGTGTTTTCTGCACCAACACCTCAGGTTCCGGAGGTACAACATGCGGCTACTGTGGCTCCCCGCATGGATGCCTCATTGGAAATAGGCACGTTTCCTCGTCTGACTACAGGGCCTATAATGACAAATGATCAGCATGAACTTTTCAGTAAGTTCTTAAAATTGAAACCTCCAGTCTTCAAGGGTGCAGAATCTGAGGATGCTTACGATTTTCTGGTTGATTGTCATGAGCTACTACACAAGATGGGTATAGTAGAACGGTTTGGTGTCGAATTCGTGAGTTATCAGTTTCAAGGGAACGCCAAAATGTGGTGGCGGTCACATGTTGAGTGTCAACCAACAGAGGCACCACCTATGACTTGGGCATCATTCTCTAGCTTGTTTATGGAGAAGTATATCCCCCGGACTTTGAGGGATAGGAAAAGAGATGAGTTCTTGAGCCTAGAGCAAGGTAGGATGTCGGTTACTGCATACGAGGCTAAGTTTCGTGCGTTATCCAGGTATGCCACCCAACTTTGTTTCAGTCCACAAGAGCGGATTCGCCGTTTTGTGAAAGGGTTGAGGTCAGAATTGCGGATTTCAGCCTTACAGGTAGCGGCTACGGCAAAATCCTTCCAAGAAGTGGTAGACTTTGTGATAGAGGTGGAAGGAGTGAAGCCAGATGACTTCACCACGACATCGACATCAAAAAGGTTTCGAAAGGGAGGTGAGTTTAATGGTTCTTACACTAGAGGACAGGGTTCAGGAGGTTACTCAGTCCGACCAATTCAGTCTTCACTACAGACTGTAGTTGGGGGTCCACCTCAGACCGGTCAACACTTCTCCGAGAGACCTATGCTTGACTCTAGAGAGTGTTATGGATGTGGGGAGACTGGACACATTAGGAGGAATTGTCCAAAACAGAGTTACAGACCCCCAATAGCTAGAGGTAGAGGTGGTCATGGTAGAGGCTATTTTTCTGGAGGACGTGGTGGTCGAGGTAATGGTGGTCACCAAAACGGCCGAGGTGATGGGCAAACTGGAGCCACTACGGCACAACATGGTAGGGGCAACGAACAGACTGGTGATAGGGCCCATTGTTACGCTTTCCCTGGGAGATCTGAAGCGGAGGCATCTGATGCTGTTATCACAGGTAATCTCTTGGTTTGTGATTGCATGGCTTCTGTATTATTTGATCCTGGCTCCACGTTTTCATATGTATCTTCCTCATTTGCTAATGGTCTTAATTTACATTGTGAGTTGCTTGACATACCTATTCGT
Organism: Solanum lycopersicoides; assembly: GCA_022817965.1. NCBI lineage: Eukaryota > Viridiplantae > Streptophyta > Magnoliopsida > Solanales > Solanaceae > Solanum > Solanum lycopersicoides. The sequence goes on along the minus strand of CM040629.1, from coordinate 86,413,265 downwards.
GTGTCTACTCCGGTGGGTGAGTCTGTGATAGTTGAAAAAGTATATAGGTCTTGTTTGGTGACTTTTGTGGGGAGCAATACTTATGTAGACTTGGTTATCTTGGAAATGGTTGATTTTGATGTAATTCTGGGTATGACTTGGCTTTCTCCAAATTTTGCGATCTTGGATTGTAATGCTAAAACTGTGACGTTAGCCAAGCCTGGGACAGATCCGCTAGTGTGGGAGGGCGACTACACTTCCACTCCGGTTCGTATCATCTCCTTTCTTCGTGCTAAGAGAATGATTGGTAAAGGGTGTTTAGCTTTCTTGGCACATCTCAAGGATGACACTACTCAAGTACCTCCAATTGAGTCGGTTTCGGTAGTCCGTGAGTTTCTGGACGTGTTCCCTGCAGACCTTCCTGGTATGCCACCGGATAGAGATATTGATTTCTGCATTGATCTGGAACCGGGTACTCGCCCCATTTCTATACCCCCTTATAGAATGGCTCCCGCAGAGTTAAGAGAGTTAAAAGCCCAACTTCAAGAGTTGTTGAGCAAAGGCTTCATTAGACCAAGTGCATCTCCTTGGGGTGCTCCGGTGTTGTTTGTGAAGAAGAAGGATGGGAGCTTTCGGATGTGCATAGACTACAGACAACTGAATAAGGTGACTATTAAGAACAAGTATCCCATTCCTCGCATTGATGACTTGTTCGATCAGTTACAAGGTGCTTGTGTCTTCTCTAGAATTGACTTGAGATCCGGTTATCATCAATTGAAAATACGGGCAACGGATGTGCCAAAGACTGCTTTTCGAACTAGATATAGGCACTACGAATTTGTGGTAATGTCTTTTGGTCTTACGAATGCTCCTGCTGCTTTCATGAGCTTGATGAACGGGATTTTTAAGCCATATCTGGATCTCTTTGTGATCGTGTTTATTGATGATATACTGATATACTCAAAGAGTAAGAAGGAACATGAGGAGCATTTGAGAATGGTGCTAGAGTTGTTGAGGAAGAAAAAGCTTTATGCCAAATTCTCCAAGTGTGAGTTTTGGCTAGATTCAGTGTCCTTCTTGGGGCACGTGGTTTCTAAGGATGGAGTGATGGTGGATCCATCTAAGATTGAAACAGTGAAGAATTGGGTAAGACCTACTAATGTGTCAGAAGTAAGGAGCTTTGTTGGTTTAGCCAGCTACTACCGTCGATTTGTCAAGGGATTCTCTTCTATTGCTTCCCAATTGACGAACTTGACTAAGCAGAATGTTCCATTTGTATGGTCGGATGAATGTGATGAAAGCTTTCAGAAACTCAAGACCTTGCTGACTACTGCACCTATCCTTACCTTGCCAGTAGAGGGTAAGAACTTCATTGTTTATTGTGATGCATCCTATTATGGTTTGGGTGCAGTGCTAATGCAAGAGAAGAATGTAATTGCTTATGCTTCGAGGCAATTAAAGGTGCATGAACGTAACTATCCGACCCATGATTTGGAGTTGGCTGCGGTAGTGTTTGCATTAAAGCAATGGAGACACTATCTATATGGGGTCAAGTGTGAGGTCTACACAGATCATCGTAGTCTACAGTATGTTTTTACCCAGAAAGACTTGAATTTGAGGCAGAGGAGGTGGATGGAACTGTTGAAGGACTATGATATTACTATTCTGTATCACCCAGGAAAGGCAAATGTGGTGGCTGACGCTTTAAGTAGAAAAGCAGGTAGCATGGGTAGTTAGCCACTTACAAGTTTCTAGACGCCCATTGGCTAGAGAAGTCCAAAACTTGGCTAACGACCTTATGAGACTGGAAATACTAGAGAAAGGAGGATTTTTGGCCAGTGTGGAGGCAAGATCTTCTTTTCTTGACAAGATCAAGGGAAAACAGTTTGATGATGAGAAACTAAGCCGAATTCGGGATATGGTGTTGCGAGGAGAGGCTAAAGAAGCAATAATTGATGAGGAAGGTGTTTTAAGGATTAAGGGAAGGGTATGTGTGCCCCGTGTTGATGATTTGATCCACACTACTCTTACAGAGGCTCATAGTTCCGGATATTCTATACATCCTGGTGCAACCAAGATATACCGTGACCTAAAGCAACACTTTTGGTGGAGTAGAATGAAGCGCGACATTGTTGATTTTGTTGCCAAATGTCCAAATTGCCAGCAAGTAAAGTATGAACACCAGAGACCTGGAGGAACACTTCAGAGAATGCCCATTCCTGAATGGAAGTGGGAGAGAATTGCAATGGACTTTGTGGTTGGTCTTCCAAAGACATTGGGTAAGTTTGATTCTATTTGGGTAATTGTGGACAGATTAACTAAGTCTGCTCACTTCATTCCGGTCAAGGTGACCTACAATGCAGAAAAGTTAGCCAAAATCTATATCTCAGAAACTGTTCGATTGCATGGAGTTCCACTTTCTATCATATCAGATAGAGGTACGCAGTTTACTTCTAAGTTTTGGAGAACATTGCATGCGGAGTTAGGTACTAGGTTGGACCTTAGTACTGCATTTCACCCTCAGACCGATGGTCAGTCGGAGCGAACGATTCAGGTATTGGAGGATATGCTTCGTGCATGTGTGATAGAATTTGGTGGTCATTGGGATAACTTCTTACCCTTAGCGGAATTTTCATACAATAATAGCTATCACTCCAGTATTGACATGGCTCCATTTGAGGCATTGTATGGGAGGAGATGTAGGTCTCCCATTGGTTGGTTTGATGCATTTGAGGTTAGACCTTGGGGTACTGATCTTTTGAGGGATTCATTAGAGAAGGTGAAATCTATCCAAGAAAAGCTTTTAGCGGCTCAAAGTAGGCAAAAAGAATATGCAGATCGAAAGGTTAGAGACTTGGAGTTCATGGAGGGTGAACAAGTCTTGCTGAAGGTCTCACCCATGAAAGGGGTGATGCGGTTTGGTAAAAGAGGTAAGCTAAGCCCAAGGTATATTGGACCATTTGAAGTACTTAAGCGAGTAGGGGAGGTGGCTTATGAATTAGCCTTGCCTCCAGGGCTGTCAGGAGTGCATCCGGTATTTCATGTGTCTATGTTGAAAAGATACCATGGGGATGGAAACTACATCATTCGTTGGGATTCAGTTCTTCTTGATGAAAACTTGTCTTATGAGGAGGAACCTGTTGCTATTCTAGATAGGGAAGTTCCGCAAGTTGAGATCAAGGGAAATCGCATCCATCAAAGTTCAATGGAAGAATCGACCAGTTGAAGCGGCCACTTGGGAGAAGGAGGCTGATATGCGAGAAAGATACCCACATCTGTTTACAGATTCAGGTACTCCTCTTCGCCCTTGTTTTTATTCTTGTGATCGTTCGAGGACGAACGATGGGTAAATTGGTATCTATTGTAACGACCTGTTTAGTCGTTTTGAGCAACAGATTTTATTTCTGGAAAAACTGGCTGAGACGACGGATCCCACGACGGACCGTCATGGGCACGACGGACCGTCGAGGGGTCTTGTTCCAAAACACTTAGAATTCTGAAATTGAGTACTGAAATCGACTCTCTGAACTCTGTGACGGACCTGCAGGACGGACCGTCATGAGCCTCCGTTCCAAAACACTTCAACTCTTGAAAATTGGGTACTGGGAGCAAGTCTCTGAACTTCGTGACGGAAGTGCAGGACGGACCGTCGTAGGCACGACGGACCGTCACAGACCCTTAGTAAAAAGTTAGTCTCTGAACTCTGCGACGGAAGCAGCAGGACGGACCGTCGCAGGCACGACGGGCCGTCACAGATTGCGTAATCCCAGGCTGGGTCGGATTTCTGTAAATATTTTAAGGGGCGTTTTGGACTATTCCTGCTTATAATTATAAAGTGAGTGGTTTAATATTAATAACTCAATTACTTGGGGGTTAAAAGAGATAACCTTGAATTAATTAGTGGGTTATTCTATCATCTTTTATATTTAATTATATGTTAATTAGGGTAAAAGAAAGAGGGTTGAACAAGAAAAATAGAAAGAACAAGAGAGGGAGAAACGATCGATCGAGAGAGAGGAAAAACGCAGCCTTGGGGAAATTGCTTGCTTGATCACGAATTCTTCGGTGGAGGTAGGTTATGGTTGTTTCTATGATATTCGTAGTAAACTCTTAATAGCGAATGATATGTATTGGTAGTATTGTAAAATCCTTCTATATGCTTAATTGTATGCTTGCATGAATATGATTATATGATTATGATAAAATAAGCATGATGAAGCTATTGAATCCCAAATCTTGAAAGAAACCCTAATCTACTTTGTTAAAGGGATTGATGATGCCTTGGTATAAGAAAAGGCTTGATGAATTGATAGAATGATGTTAGTGGATCGGAGTGTCACGTTCCGACACATAGAATTAAGGGATCGGGTGTCACGAACCGACACGTAGAATTAGGGGATCGGAGTGTCACGTTCCGACACATAGAATTAGGGGATCGGAGTGTCACGTTCCGACACATAGAATTAGGGGATCGGAGTGTCACGTTCCGACACATAGAATTAGGGGATCGGAGTGTCACGTTCCGACACATAGAATTAGGGGATCGGAGTGTCACGTACCGACACATAGTAGTAGGGGATCGGAGTGTCACGTACCGACACAAGAGGAAGAAAGATAATGAATCTTGAAAGATGTTAATATACTCAATATAATGAACCTAATTCCCAAATGAGTATGGTATTGAGGCTTGAGTCCTCATGGATGAACTTGGTGGTACTTATTAATGATTATAGAACTTGTTGTTGCTACATGTGGAGTATTGTAGTTGGTTTTTATGATATTATCTGATATATACTGTTTTCTATTTTGAGTTGGCCGATGATACTTACTCAGTACCCGTGTTTTGTACTGACCCCTACTTGTTTGTTTCTTTCTTTGTTATTTGTGGAGTGCAGCAAACGTACCGTCGTCTTCAACACAACCGTAATTCTAGCCAGTCTTCAATACACCGGATTTCAGGGTGAGCTAATGCCTCTAGCTTGGACTGGATCTTCTTCTTCATGTCTTGATGCCTTGAAGTTCCGGCATGGACTAGCTTTTGTTTTATTTTAGCATTCTTAGAATACTCTTAGTTTAGTAATTTGATCATAGATGTTCTTGTGATGATGACTTCCAGATTTTGGGGATAATGAGTTATAAATTTTAGAAGTTATTTAATTGATTTTGTTAATGAGTTTAAGTCTTCCGCATTGTATTTGTTCAATATGTTTGGGTTTAGATTGGTTGGTTCGCTCACATAGTAGGTTAAGTGTGAGTGCCAGTCGCGGCTCGGTTTTGGGTCGTGACAAACTTGGTATCAGAGCATTAGGTTCGTTGGTCTCATCACACAAGAACGAGTCTAGTAGAGTCTTAAGGAACGGTAGGGGGACGCCTTTACTTTTCTTTGAGAGGCTATAAGACTTTAGGAAAATTCCATTCTTTCATTCTTTCTTTCGTGCTACTACTTGAGTCCAATTGGTATCTAGGTGATACAAATTGTATCTGACCATCTTCACTCTATTTCGCAGATGGTTAGAACTAGAGCAACGACCGCGCCAGCAGCAACAACGGCAAGACAGGATGCGTCTGAGCCAGCCACTGGGGCTGTAGCTCGAGGAGGATCAGTGGTAAGAGGCCGTGGTAGAGGTCGTGGGAGGACGTCCTCTAGAGGAAGAGGACGAGCACCTAGCCCATTTGGTACTAGGGCGGTGACTCCTCCACCGACTGAGGAAGTGATAAGAGAGGGTGAGGAAGGGGAGAATGAACAAGTGCAGAATGAAGAATTACCACCCCAACCTACCCCAGAAATGATTAATCAGGTTCTTGCCTATCTTAGTGGGTTGTCTGATCAGGGCCAAACACCTCCAGTGTTTTCTGCACCAACACCTCAGGTTCCGGAGGTACAACATGCGGCTACTGTGGCTCCCCGCATGGATGCCTCATTGGAAATAGGCACGTTTCCTCGTCTGACTACAGGGCCTATAATGACAAATGATCAGCATGAACTTTTCAGTAAGTTCTTAAAATTGAAACCTCCAGTCTTCAAGGGTGCAGAATCTGAGGATGCTTACGATTTTCTGGTTGATTGTCATGAGCTACTACACAAGATGGGTATAGTAGAACGGTTTGGTGTCGAATTCGTGAGTTATCAGTTTCAAGGGAACGCCAAAATGTGGTGGCGGTCACATGTTGAGTGTCAACCAACAGAGGCACCACCTATGACTTGGGCATCATTCTCTAGCTTGTTTATGGAGAAGTATATCCCCCGGACTTTGAGGGATAGGAAAAGAGATGAGTTCTTGAGCCTAGAGCAAGGTAGGATGTCGGTTACTGCATACGAGGCTAAGTTTCGTGCGTTATCCAGGTATGCCACCCAACTTTGTTTCAGTCCACAAGAGCGGATTCGCCGTTTTGTGAAAGGGTTGAGGTCAGAATTGCGGATTTCAGCCTTACAGGTAGCGGCTACGGCAAAATCCTTCCAAGAAGTGGTAGACTTTGTGATAGAGGTGGAAGGAGTGAAGCCAGATGACTTCACCACGACATCGACATCAAAAAGGTTTCGAAAGGGAGGTGAGTTTAATGGTTCTTACACTAGAGGACAGGGTTCAGGAGGTTACTCAGTCCGACCAATTCAGTCTTCACTACAGACTGTAGTTGGGGGTCCACCTCAGACCGGTCAACACTTCTCCGAGAGACCTATGCTTGACTCCAGAGAGTGTTATGGATGTGGGGAGACTGGACACATTAGGAGGAATTGTCCAAAACAGAGTTACAGACCCCCAATAGCTAGAGGTAGAGGTGGTCATGGTAGAGGCCTATTTTTCTGGAGGACGTGGTGGTCGAGGTAATGGTGGTCACCAAAACGGCCGAGGTGATGGGCAAACTGGAGCCACTACGGCACAACATGGTAGGGGCAACGAACAGACTGGTGATAGGGCCCATTGTTACGCTTTCCCTGGGAGATCTGAAGCGGAGGCATCTGATGCTGTTATCACAGGTAATCTCTTGGTTTGTGATTGCATGGCTTCTGTATTATTTGATCCTGGCTCCACGTTTTCATATGTATCTTCCTCATTTGCTAATGGTCTTAATTACATTGTGAGTTGCTTGACATACCTATTCGTGTATCTACTCCGGTGGGTGAGTCTGTGATAGTTGAAAAAGTATATAGGTCTTGTTTGGTGACTTTTGTGGGGAGCAATACTTATGTAGACTTGGTTATCTTGGAAATGGTTGATTTTGATGTAATTCTGGGTATGACTTGGCTTTCTCCAAATTTTGCGATCTTGGATTGTAATGCTAAAACTGTGACGTTAGCCAAGCCTGGGACAGATCCGCTAGTGTGGGAGGGCGACTACACTTCCACTCCGGTTCGTATCATCTCCTTTCTTCGTGCTAAGAGAATGATTGGTAAAGGGTGTTTAGCTTTCTTGGCACATCTCAAGGATGACACTACTCAAGTACCTCCAATTGAGTCGGTTTCGGTAGTCCGTGAGTTTCTGGACGTGTTCCCTGCAGACCTTCCTGGTATGCCACCGGATAGAGATATGATTTCTGCATTGATCTGGAACCGGGTACTCGCCCCATTTCTATACCCCTTATAGAATGGCTCCCGCAGAGTTAAGAGAGTTAAAAGCCCAACTTCAAGAGTTGTTGAGCAAAGGCTTCATTAGACCAAGTGCATCTCCTTGGGTGCTCCGGTGTTGTTTGTGAAGAAGAAGGATGGGAGCTTTCGGATGTGCATAGACTACAGACAACTGAATAAGGTGACTATTAAGAACAAGTATCCCATTCCTCGCATTGATGACTTGTTCGATCAGTTACAAGGTGCTTGTGTCTTAGAACAAAATCCAAAAAAAGAATGTTTACTGTGTGTTGAAGCCGCAGAGAATTTTTGGAAAGAT
>CM040629.1:86049423-86404467 GCA_022817965.1 Solanum lycopersicoides | reverse complement strand
TTTTCCAAGAATTCTTTGATTTAGATCCTCTGGCCATAACATCTCCCGACCTAGTCATTCCTTGAGCCATGGCAGCGTCGATCATCTTTCCCTTGACGCTTGTTTGATAGTCCCAAGGGACTGCCTTGGTGTCATACTCAGCCTTTCTAGCAATTAGAGTAGTCACAACAACTCTCGAGAGATATGTTTGGACAGTCAGAGGTTCCCTTAGTTGAACAGTGATAACAGGTTGCGCTGTAGATGTCATGGCGTCTGCTCCAACCACGTCTGGACAGTCAGGGCCCTTGTATTCTTCCTCCAAAGTAACCATGTTGAATTCTCGATTCTCATGGTTTGGAAAGGGATTGTTGTTCACATTCGGAGGTGCTGGAGTGCATTTGCTTACTCCTATCTTGATCAAAGACTCGACCTGGTTCTTTAAACCATAACAATCTTCTGTGTCGTGCCCTTGGACTCCTGAGTGGTAAGCGCATCGCTTGTTTCCATCAAAATTATGAGGGATTGGATCAGGAAGTTTCCCTTCAACTAGTTGCAGCACTCCCGCTGTCCTCAACCTTTCAAACAATTGGGAATAAGGTTCAACAATGGGTGTGTAAGCGCGAATATTTCTAGCTTCGATATTTGGACGCGGTCTTGGTGCATATGCTGGTCTATTTTGGTGGATTGGTGCTTGGACAGGCACATACAGTCTTGGAGAATTTTGGTATGCTGGTGCTCGGGGTGGATTATAGTGTGGTTGGGTATTATATACTGGGTGTGGGGTGTAGGAAGTTTGTGCAACAATTTGGGGATTGTTAGGGTATTGATGGGATGGTCCGTCTTATTGGTAGGTGACAGCTGAAACATCCTCCCTTTTCTTCTTAGCGCTGCTAATGGCGCCTGATTGGATGGCTCTTCTTGCAGCTTGCAATGCGACCATAGATTGAATCTTCCCAGATTTAACACCCTCTTCTATAAAGTCCCCCATTTTTACCAGTTCTGCAAACTTCTGGCCCATCATTGACATCATCTTGTCAAAGTACACACCTTCTTGATCTCGAATAAAGTACTTCGTGAGGTCACTCTCATCTAGTGGTGGTTGCACCCTTGAGGCCTCAATTCTCCAACGTCGTGCATATTCTTGGAAATTCTCAGATGGCTTCTTCTTTATATTAGCCAATGAGAATCTGTCAGCAGTAATTTCAGTATTGAATCTTAAATGAGTCATGAAGTCCTCGGCCATTTCCTGCCAGTCACGCCACTTGCGAGGGTCTTGGCGGGTATACCAGGTCAATGCTTCTCCAGACAGACTCCGGATGAACAACTTCATCCTCAGCTTCTCATTTCTTCCCAAACCAACTAACTTGTCACATTATGCCCTTAAATGTGCGTGAGGGTCACCTTTTCCATCAAACATGTCGAAGTTTAGTGGTTGTACCCTACCGTCATGTCAATGTCTGGGTGGATGCACAAGTCATCATAATCCAGATTCTCCGTTCCTCTAGTAACTTGCACACTTTTCAATGCCTTTCTTAGACCCTCAAGCTGGGCATTTATTGACGCTTCTTCTTTTAGCTGGGCATCTTTCTCTATTTCTGCATATTGATCGACCTCATACGGGACATTAACAGTTGCTGGAATTGTGAAGGTAGGAGCTCTAGTGGCATATACGGGTGGAACATGTGGCTCATAGGGAGCGGCAACATGTGCCCCAAGTATCTGCTGCATTGTAGGTTTGTTAGGGTCGCGATTAGAAAGGTCGGGAACGATTCTGACCGCAGTTGGTAAAGCTGGCGGAACTCGACCATGAAGAGGAGCATGTTGAGTTGGTTCCGGTTGATTTGGTAAGTTGGCAGAAGGCAAGTCAGCCATCGGAAAGTAGATAGGTGTCTTGAAAGTAGGGAAAGTGGTCGCCGATAGTTTTGCCAAGTCTCGCACTTGACGTAATTCTTCCCTCAAGATCTCGAGTTCTTGTTCCATGTGATCCATCTTTTCCTTATTTTAGATGTCAGCTATATTTCAAGAACTTTCGGGGTTCTCGATAGGTACTATTATATTTGCGGCAGTGTTGATCTCGTCTTTGTCATTCATTTTTACTTTTGATCGAAGGTTGTATCGTGAGTCAGCCAGTTTGCAAGTCGACACAAATCAACGTTCTTTCGGGATAAATAAAGAAAAAAAAACAAAAAAGGAAACTATGTTAGTTTGGGAAATATTGAAAGTTGTAACAAACAAGCAAATGTAACACATATATACGTCAAATCGGCGACATTCAAAATGCGTCCTAATGTAGAACCTTTTTTTGCCTGAGGTAGGCCTACATTGAAATCAGTTTGATAATAAATTATCCATTTAAACACATTTTAGATTTTGGAGCAAACATAACTTCATTGATTAAGGTAGTCTTGGATGTTACATTGGGATAGGGAATCAAAACCCAAGAAATGAAAGTACGGGTGGCCATAAGTCATACAAGAGAATTAGGCCACATGGCACTTTAAAGATCTTTAGAAAAAAGGTTCAAAGAAGAAAGATGAATATACGGCTATGTTGGAGCATCGTCATCGTCGTCATACTCATTATAATATACCCTTGGGTGGTATTTTGGAGACTCGTCGGGGCCGCGCTCGGATGATATGTCTATAGCTCTCCATCTATTGGGTCATAGATATTAAAACTTTCCTCAGAAACCTCCATGTGATCTTCCCACACTTCATTTTCTAGGTCATCGTCAGGTATTTCCTCTGGATCCTCTTCAGGGTCTTCTTCCAGGTCTTCTTCAGGATCCTCCTCAGGGTCCTCTTCAGGATCCTCCTCAGGGTCCTCCTTTGGTTCCTCTTCAGGATCCTCTTCTGGCTCTTCTTCTTGGATCAAATAATTGACAGATCCTGGGACTATCTGGTTGAACATGGTTGTAGTGAATGCCATGCGAGGAAGCACCGATTCTCTAATCCAATCAATTTGTTGTCTGTCTACAAACCTCCATTGCCCCTGTGCACTTGGATGAGCCATGTGACTCAAAGGATTTCGCCAAGCATAATACTCTGGCGTACACCAACTTTCTTTGCCTATTTCTAAATCAATTGTATACTCCCACTCAGCTTGTAGATTTCTTATTTGATCCAGAGAGACCGAAGTGAATGCATCTTCGCTAAACCCCATCATTGTCCATAGCGGAATGTCTTGGATAACACCAAATTGCCGCATAACTCGGACAGGTGCATATGGTTGAATACTCCAGAGCCCAATCAACTCGATAAAGAAAAGGTGTCGAGTCCTTGCATATGCCAATCCTGTTAACCAAGGGAATTTCCATTTGGATGGCATCTCCCATGAGGTTGTTTAAAAATGTGCGTCATTCTTCCCTTCCTGCCGGCGCACCCTCCCAATTTTGGAGACGATCGTCGTGGCTTTCGATCCTGTTTGGAGCACCCATGTAGTAATTCATTTGTGGGTTACGTCGATAGAAATTTTCCCTTGCCCAAATCTGCAACAATATACTGCATCCTCCAAAGAAATTATGTCCCCTAATGCAGGCTGTCATTGAACGGAGGACCTCGGCGAGTATCATAGGCACCAAAGTAAATCTTTGTGGATCGTTGAAGATGCTTATAACCATCGGCAATATATTGATGTCGACAGAGTTAGACTTTATCGGGAACACCATAACTCCCAAGAAAGCCATAACGAAAACTCTTGGCCTCATATTCTCTCATTCTCCACGAGTACAATCAAATTCACGTTGATACACATAGTAACCTTCTGAACGCCTAAACCTCTGAAAGAGATAGTATAACTCGGCGTGTCCGTTGTCCACATATCTTAATGACCGAAACATGTGCAGATACATGAGGCTCAGAAAATTACCTGTACAAATAGATGACGGGATCACCGACAACCTCCCTCTAATCGGCAGTTTGGTAAGACTACTGATCTCCTCCAGTGTGGGGGTGATCTCAAAATACAGGAATTTGAAAGTTACGGTACTCGGTTTTCAAAACCCCATATGTTGAGTGACAAAGACCTTATCACATTGTTTCTCCAAAAGTGACAATAATGCTCCTAAGTGCCCTTGAATCTCAACGCCGTGTATCCTTCAGATATCTTGCCACCAATCTTGTTAAATGTTGGGTGCTGCAACGACCATTTGGATATCCGGTATGTCTTGGTTGAGGTTCATCTGAAAGAGGGTAAAGGGTGTAATGAATTTATTTGCTCCAAATCCGTTAAGAGTTTAAGTTTGGATAATTTATATCAATTTCACACAAATTTTATGTCGTCGAGTTTTAAAGAAGAAACTCTTTGACATTTGGGTGGTTCCCTAAGTGCAACGACAATACCGTATACTGTCTTGCCTAAGGTTATGCAACATGACCTATACTAAGAGTAATTTTTCTTAATGATTGAGAGTAGGACTGAGTAATTGCGAGAAGGTGCACTATCTTAATCGCACCAACTCTGAAACTAAGGAATCCAAAGAGAGTTTCGGAGGAGTGCAGGAACACCCCTCGCGTGTACAGTATGTGTGTGTACTGACTAGACTCTATAGAATGTGAAAATGACAGTGTATAGAAAGCAGTAACAAGTAGTGTTTTAAAAAGAATAAGGAACACAAGTTTGGATTTCACTTGCGACCTTTCAATCAAAGCAACATATAAAATAACAAGCTGAAAATAAATACGTAATCATAAAAGTTATTCCAAAAATGAGTTTTTCTAAGATTAAAACCTAGATAAGTCCCCAGCGAAATCACCAAACTGTCGCACCCTATTTTCGAACTGGCAGAAAACAGTTCACAACATAATATGTCTGACACAGTGACTATTTGAAAAATTGTTTTGTTTTAGAGTCGCCACCTAAATTTTAAGGAAAATATTAGGAAACCCATTTTTTATATGTAAAACGTAAACTCTACTTTGATTTGCGAAACCAGTGAGATTCTGAGTAAGGATTTTGGTTACTTGAGGGGAAGGTGTTAAGCACCCTTCAGAGCCTATCTGAAGATAGTCCTTAAACTCAATTTAGGAACATATAATTTAGGAAAACTTGTTTATTTATTTGCTTTAAATCAATTGTGAGTAAATTTTTTTAGTTTTAAGAAAAAGAGTTAAAACAAAAGGTACAACATATATATGTTTTATAAAATAGATTTAATGGTAGTATTTATATTTTATGGTAAAAATATATAAATAATGTACTCAAATGTATGATATATTCATATGTAAGAAAAATATATAGTGGTATCATAATAAACCTACAAAAATTATAGATGTTAAATTTGTGAAAATTAGTCGTCTTATTAAGACGTGAAATAAAAAATATAATAGTAGTTTGGTGTAAATGTGTAGTAATATGTATAATTTAAATAAAATATACATGAAGGAGTTTTTTCTACAAATGTATGAAAACTAAATGATACTAGATGTTTAAAATATTACATAGAGTTTGTGATTTTTAAATATATTTATTACAAAATGTAGTATATACATGTAAGTTGTTTGAAACTTATGAATGTTTATCATATTGTTTACATGTAGAGATAAGTTAACAATATATTAAGTTCAAAATAATATGTGTAAAATGTAGAAAATTATAAAATAAAGAAATCATATTGGTAAAACAAGATAGTAGATATATTATGTAGAGAAAAATATAGAATTTATACCTTTATATGTATGACATATATATGTTTGTACCTTGTTTTTTGAACCTGTTGATATATCTAAAATTTGAAATAGCATGTTAGGAGATTAAAGTATTTAAGACAATATTTGATTTTAAAAATAAAAAGTAGCCAATATATGTTATAAAGAGGTGGTAAAAAAAGGCCTAACTATTGAGACTTATTTTAAAACTGAAATGTTTATGCCTTTTTTATTCATAAAAAAAAACATAGCAACTAACTCCCAAAATATATTCTAACTCCCAAAATATATTTCAAGTAATTATTTTAGCCTAACATATTTCCAAAATATATTTCAAGAAAATTAATTATTTTAGCCTAACATATTTTTAATGATGATTATTTTAGCATATAAACTATTCTTAAATTTATTTGTTCGAACAGTTAGGCATACATGATATGTTTGGGTCCTTTTGAAAATTTTATTTAAAAAAATTCTTAAACTATAAGTTCCATCTTTTCGATTTAAAAGGCCTAAAATTATGTTATATAAAAAAAATACTAACCCATTTTAAGAAGATTTTTTATTATCATTTTATTCTAAAAGCATTTCAATTAAATTTATAAGCATATAATATTGGCTCACATAAATAAACTTCAAAATAAAACACAAGCACTATATCAAAACTTAGAAGAAAAGGTTAGCCAACATATCATGAACAATAAAATTAAGGCCTGAAAGGAGAAAGACTAAGAAATAATGGGTTCCTAATTCACGAGACTCCAAGTGTTGCGATGATCCTAGTTGTTGTTGGCCTAATACTTTAGGCCAATAACGAGTTCCAAAGTAGAAACTCCAGCTCTCCGGTTGTTCATGAAACATAAGAGAAGACACAAGGTAAGGATACATAAATTATGAAAATAACTTTGGTGAGGAATTAAAATGAAACATCAAATACTTAGTCCAGTTAACTTTGATCAAAATATTCCAACTCCCAAAACTGCTAAACAAAATATTTGATGGGTTGGGAAATGCCACATAACACACACTCTTAAGTCGATCCTAAGAATGGATACCAATAAATATGGAAGGCATAGTTGGAAGAAATCTGGCACCAAACTTAAACAGAAAAGTGTTATATCACTTTGAGTAACAAAGACACTTCATTAAAGCAACAAAAACCTTTATTTAGTGAGAACATGTAATCTTAGAAGCAGAAACTTTTAAGCGTCAAAATTTAATTAGAGAAACTTTACCTTAGAAATTAAAGAGAGATGGAAATACATTATCCAACCCAAATTAGTTAGCATTAAACCAAACAATCTATTACACTATGGGAAGCCAATTTTATGCTAGTTTAAGAAGCCTACTATTTTTTTTATGACCAATTCAGCACATGAACTAAAAATAAGGTGGGAAGTTTGAAGCATAACAATATTAACACAATAAAAGAATGCAAACAGAGAAGCTATATTCTGATAGTAGACCAAGTTTTGCTCAAAAAAACTCACTTCATTTACTTAAATATTCAAGAAAGAAAGAAAAGAAAAGAAAAGCAAATCATAAATTGAACACTTGCCATGGTAAATTCACTTCTAAACTCTTAAACTTCTTCGGCAAATAAAACCATAAATACATGAACAACCAAGACTCAAGAGGCGAGACAAATTAATTAGAACATGGAACAAGAAAAATCGGAGCCTTTAACCAAATATAACAGCTACATTTTGGCCGAAATAAGCTTACATCATATAGAAAATACCATCACAATGTAGGAAATCATATATGTATAACAAATCTAACAAAATTCAACGACTTATGGGAAGGAAACGGCAACATCGCATTAAGAATCAATCAAAATGAATTTGAAAAGCGATATAATTTGTTGATCCAAGTTAAAATGCAACATTCATGTCTAAATCGGCACATATCACCAAATTGTGCTAGACAAAGGCATAGATCATTGCATGAAAAATGAGTTAAAAAACAGACATACAGTAGCTTTCAAGCACACTGAAAACAGACTTCAAGATAAACACGACCACAAATTGTTTCAAGGCATGCTGGAAAAGAAAAAAAAAACACTTTCATGCTTGTGTTAAGTCAAGCAGTCGATTAGATCATTAACTTTCATGAAATAAAAATAAAAGCTTCCACAAGTCTACTGGTTGATACTTTGGTCCAAATCAAAATTTGACACAAAACAGTTGCTATCAGTACTAAATAAATCAAGTGTTTTCCTGCCTATATCAAAGCATTCATAACTAAACAACTAAACTCGAGCAACAATGGAATTATATAAAGATTACACGACTACACTCGGACAAGAACTGGATAGAAATTTAAGGCGAGATAACCAAAAGAGGTACATCCTTAAACAAGTAAGAAAGAGCGGATCAAAAATTTATCATCCTAAGTCAGATACATATTTCTTGATCATGATAACAACACTATTATTACATGATCGACCAAAAAATTGCCAAAGAAAACAGAGCATAAACTTATACATAATTAAAACACATAAATCATTGAAATTTTTTGGATGAAGATTAAAAAAAAGAGTTTACCTCTCGTTGGGCAGCAAACAAGAGCTTTGACGTCAAGAGATTCCGACTTCGAAAATTCTTCAACCTTGAGTCAAAAATCGAAAACAGAAAGAAAAGAAGAGAGACAATTTAATTCTAAAAGCTTTGAATTGTATTGGAGGTCTTTCAATCGTTTTTCTCGATCATTCTCCCTTTCTCTCGTCTTCCCCTCTTTTTTTCGTCCTCTTTCTCTCGTCCCCCTTTCTCTCCTCCCTGGGTGTCTTTTATAGACAAATTTGGTGAAGGCTTCAGACCCATTAGATTAAGGCTAAGCAAAAATCTGATGGTTCTTCGCGTCTCCCATAATTCAGGCCTAACTATGGTGATTTCCTAGGCCTGCTTTGATCAGAAGAAGAGATGTAAATGACATAATGTTGATTGGAAGGGGCCATGACTGATGGACGGCAGTGGATATGGTCAAAACCCGTCGGATATTGCATTTTTTCGGCGGTGCATAGCCGTTCTCGGCTGACGCGATGGGAGAGGAGAGGAGCATTTGGGAAGAGGCGACTAGGGAAGGAGGAGCGAATCTGGGGAAGGAAAAAATCTGCAAAAGTTGATGGGTTGTACTATTTTTTGGGAAAGATGAAAAGGCATGGGATTTAATTTGAGCCGTCCGATCGTTTGATCGGACGGTTAAGATAAATCAGGAATTAAAAGAAATGTTTAAATATTATATATATATATATATATATATATATATATATATATATATATATATATTATATATTAAATAATGGTAAAAGTTGAATTAACTTGGACCGTTAGATCTAATTGTAGGGTCGAGATTTAATCTAAAGAAGCACAATCCATGTGCTCTACTTGGCATACACGGATTGGCCGGCTAAAGAAAACATGGATTGCCAAAATCGCTCATATTAAAATCATTTAAATTGTAATATCTTCTTTATTAAATAGTCATAATTTGTTAAATTAAACATGATTATTTTATAAGATTATCTTATTTGATAAATTTAGTCACTCTTAAAAATTAAATTAATAAAAATTAGTGACTTGTTAATTAATTAAGATTTTTAATCTTAAACAAAATGTATGAAAAATATCTATTGTGATTTTTTTTATATATGAACAAAAATAGGTTCATTTTTTAAGAACACCATTTATTTATTTATTTATTAAAAAAAAGTAAGTAGAAAAATATATATAATAGATTTAATTTTTATAAGAAATGATATTTATAAAATATATTCATCAGCTAAAAATAGATAATAAGAAAAAATCTTTTCGCATTCTTATAAAATCTCGCAATATGTATTATTATTATTATTATTGTGTTTATTACTATTATTATATTATTATTATTATATTATTATTATTATTATTATTATTATGTGGAGAGCCAAAATTGAGTGTCAACACCATCTATGTCGAGACTCCTCTTCGTTTGATTAATGAAATAAAATAGAAAAAAATACAAACTCGAAACCCAAAAAGGGAGTGGAGAACATAAAAATATATATATAAAAGAAGTTCAAAGGTCATAACTTTTTAATAAATAACCATGTCTTCTCTAAGAATATTTCAATGACTATATTGATAAATTAAGAGATTATTGTGAATCATCTGAAACTTTTTTCGATTGTCCTCTGCTTCTTGTTGCTTGGAAGTCTGATTCATTTTATTTTTGAGAATGGTAACTCTATACTTCTTCCATGAGAGATGACCCACGTAAGTTTTTTTTTTTTAATACTCAGAAATCAAAGAAAGATATTTTCTTTAATATTGATCAACTTTTGTATTTGTTTATTATCAATATCTTAAAATTGAAAGACTTCTTTTATATTATGTATATTGCTTGCTGTTTTCTCTTGTTTTTTTCGGTATTCTTCGTGAACATCTATATGTGTGTTTATATTCTTTTGTTGTATTTAGACTATTTGGAATAATATTGTGCCCACTTAACTTTGAATAACCTTGTGATTATATTTTTTTTATTTGTGCAGGTTCTATACATATAAAGTACTGAAAATAAATAATTTCTTTCTTTTCTTCTGGTAATAATTTATTTTCTTTCTCCTGGTAATCGTTATTTCATTATAGAACTATAGTTTTCATTTTGTTTTTGGGTGAAAATGTTTACCCAACACCTTATGAACTAACAAATTTTTTCTTTTCAGATTGCCTTTGTATTTCCTATTTTTTTACTTATCAATTGTTTTACATTTTAATAGTCTCTAAAAAGAGTTATTATTATTTAATATTAATTTTAATAATAAACTTTATCTATAGAATAATAATATAATAGTAAATTCATATTCATTGTATTTAAATCTATGAAACATAATTTTCATTTTTTGTTGTATCAATTAATGAACTTTCAATTGGTGCATATGTTATATTTCTATTCTAAAAGTAGAAAAATTATAAATTGAAAGCTCAATTATCAAAATGTTCATTAAAAATTGTAGGGCATTTTTATCCTTTAATTATGAACAATTTTCTTTATATTCGTGTACAAAATAATTAAAGAATAATAAAAAATTCTATCATTTAATTCTAATAATTACTTTTATCACATTATAATGAATCACCAAAAGGCAAAATGAGTTTAGTAGTCTAACCATCACTATATTTAATAATATATGATTTCTTGTAAATCTAAGGGGTAGACAAAAAATTTTATCTTTATGTATTCTTCATAATTAATATAATTAAGAGTTATTAATAATGTGATTTTTGTAGAAATTAACAATAAAAGTTCATCACAACTTAATAAAAAAAATATTACTAACAATTTAATGGTGAGATTTTTGACGTGCTAATTATATGTTTATTTTCTTTAATATCAATTTTATGTATTTTAAGATGTGGATAAAAATACTTGTTGGTTGAATCGGAGGCTAAATGATGTAACATTATGAAAAATTACAAAATAGAGGTAAGAATATCTTTTGATGTAATTTTAGGAATAATGTAGCTGAATCTCTTTTATTCAGGTTGAGTTTTAAAGATTTTGACTTGCCGATAGATGACGATAACGTCATACACAGAGGAGTTTACCCTCAAAGATCTTGAGAAGAAAATTGAATATGTATACATTGTTACTAATCTTTTAGTATATTGCAGGCATATAATTTTAGTGTGGATTCAAATATAATGCTATTTTTTTATAGATGTAAAATGACTATTTTAGATTGTAGAAGATATTGTACTATATTACATTGAATTTCAGATACTTATGATAAAGAAAGAGAAAGTCTCTCTCTTTACGGATCAAAATTGAATTATCATTGGATTAGGAGAATAAAGAATGTCGGAGTGTATTTGATTTATTAATGTATTTTATTCTTAATAAATACTAAGTAATGGTTATGATAATCAACCTTATAGTAGACTTTTCTGCTTAAATATGAAAATTTGACCGTTCACATTCTTACGAATTATAAGGACTCACATTTAATATGAATTTTTATTTAAAAGTTTACTTACAAAAGAGTGATAAATAGGATAATTATGCTCCATTTCATCACACTCCCAACTTCACAATAATCACATAAATATGACATATTTACATAAGTATACAATATCATCCTTTTCTCCTAGAATAGTAAGAATATGATATTGAGGTTGATATTTATTTTCTTCCATATAAATAATTGTTTTTTAATTGTATGTCATAATGGTTTATGTCACGATCCAAAAATGGACGTGATGGCACTCGTCTTATCCCATCAAGACAAGTAAGCCTAAAACTCGACCATTACAATAAAATGCAGAACTTTCATAATTTACTCAAAAATACCCCCAAAATCTGGTTGTCACGTGTACAAGCCTCTAAAATATTACAATTGATTCAAAGAAGAAAAATAAGTCTCAAATGACATTGTTTCTCGAATAGAACAAGATCATAAATAGGAGTAGAAGGTCTGCTGAGAAACAAGCAGCTACCTCGCAATTTTCCAAAAGAAGCCTAAGGGGAAGAGAAGTATCACAAAGGTCCGGGCTACTAACCTACCAAAAAAAATTCTAGTAGCAAGGGGTGAGTATCAAACCACACGGTACTCAGCAAGTAAACTTCTAAACACAAGCTAAGGGATAAAATACGGGTACTCCTTACACACCAACTCGTGCCGAACTGGTGCCACGAGTCTTTTAATTAGGAAAACGTCCTTCAACAAGTCTAAAAAGTCTTAACATATCTTAGATGCCGAACTCGTGCCACAAATCTTTTAATATTTTTCCTTTCCTTTTCGCAAAGTTTCGGAACGTTCCCAATCTACCAATGATGCAACATTCGTAAGTAAGCGATTTTATAGACATTTCAATTATTATATGTCTATCATAGACCCTAAAACTCACTCATATTTCTAACCAAGCTCCAAATCTTGATATAATTTGTATGCCAAAATTTTCATACTTGCTAAATTTCAAGCCAATAACTTAACTTTAACCTCTCCAAATACCCCAGAATTCAATGTTAAATCATATAATATACACCTAATAATTAATTACCCATCTTAATATATTTAACTTAGATGACAATTTGATATTTAACTGAAGCAGGTCAAGGTAACACCTACACTACGAAATACGCAGAAAGCACTGCAACGTGACAATCTGCAAACATTTGCCAAATCCCTAAAGAATTACATAACAATGCCAATCATTGGCATGATTGCCAAATGATTGGCTTATGATTTCCCACTACCATTTTAATATAAAAAAAATTTAAATAAAGAAATTATTAATCAAATTTTTCCCAGATCCTACAACTAAGTCCGTCACAACATATACATTCCAACTTTTCCATAATTAAATAAACATTTTTTTTTCTTACTCTAATCCAACAAACCTAAGCCCTTACTGTCACCCACTTTCCATGCCTTTCAATTCAAAAAGAATTAAATAAATAAAAAATAAAAATCAACCGCTCCTGCATATTAATACCAAGAGAATCATCACATTAAGAAGGCATCCCATTAAGAATCATACAAATTCTTGTCAATCACGTGGCATCATTACTTAAAATTATTTAATTTCCTTCTACTTTGATCGATCCCTTCCAAACAGTACCAACCTAACGACCTAATTCTTTCTATTCTTGGTAAAATTTACTATTATATCACTATGTATCACACAACTACGTATACAAGGATTTAAAGAAAATCTGAAGCGCCTTACCTGAAGATTTCATCTGGTTCCCTCACGTTCTGTATTCACGCCCCTAGGTAGTTTTCTAACCCTTTTATTTTTTGCTTTTCTAATGTTAATTAAGTATAACAAATAAACTAATCCCACTAACTTAAATCAATTAATGGGTCAAGTATAAAGGTATTAAATGAATTATGGATATGACCCACTAACTATTAACTATATTAATTCTTAACTAAATTTTTTTATCAACTAAATACTCTTAATCTTTGTATAGTTTAAAAATATCCCTTTATATTTTCAAAAGGAGTCAAAATAGTCCTAGTTCTCAAAACGACCAGCGGGTCGTTACATCACCTACCACTTAAACAAACGTTCGTCCTCGAACGGAAAAAGAAAAGAGCTAGCCTGAACGCTCAAAAAGATGAGGATATTTACTCCTCATGTCTGACTCTGTCTCCCATGTAGCCTCCTCCACTGGACGATGCTTCCATTGAACCTTTACTAAAGCAATCTCCTTGGACCTCAGTTTCCGAATTTGCCTATCCAAAATGGTTATAGGCTCTTCCTCAAAAGTCAAATTCTGATCAAGTAACACTGAATCCCATTGAATCACATGAGAACCACCCTGATGATACTTCTTCAGCATCGAAATATGAAATACATGATGGACACCTGACAAACCAGGTGGCAAAGCCAACTGATATGCCACCTCACCAATACGCTCCACAATCTCGAAAGGACCAATATACCTTGGGCTCAACTTGCCCTTCTTTCCAAATCGCATCACACCCTTCATGGGTGAAACCTTCAATAGAACCCTCTCTCCAACCATAAACTCCAAATCACGAACCTTCCTATCAGCATAACTCTTTTGCCTACTCTGATCCATGAGAAATCTATCTTGGATCAATTTGACCTTGTCCAAGGACTCCCTCAGCAAATCTGTACCCCACGGTCTAACCTCAAATGCATCAAACCAACCAATTGGAGATCGACATATCCTACCATACAAAGCCTCAAATGGTGCCATCTCAATGCTTGAATGGTAACTATTATTGTAAGCAAACTCCGTTAATGGCAAGAATTGATCCCAGTAACCACCAAAGTCAATCACACATGCCGCAACATGTCCTCAAGAACCTGAATAGTCCATTCAGACTGACCATCAGCCTGAGGGTGAAAGGCTGTACTAAGATCCACCCGAGTTCCCAACTCCTTCTTCATAGACCTCCAGAAATGAGATGTAAATTGGGTTCCACGATCTGAAATAATAGATATAGGAATCCCATGCAAACGAACTATCTCTCGAATATAGATCTTGGCTAACTTCTCTGAGTTATAGGTAGTCTGAAATGGTACAAAGTGTGCAGACTTAGTCAGTCAATCCACAATGACCCATATAGCATCAAACTTAGCCAAGGTATATGGCAATCCTACCACAAAGTCTATAGCAATACGCTCCCACTTCCACTCAGGTATAGGCATCCTCTGTGTCACACCTCCAGGGTTTTGGTGTTCATACTTCACTTGCTGACAATTCAGACACCGGGATACAAAATCTACTATGTCCCTCTTCATACGGCACCACCAATAATGCTGCTTTAAGTCACAATACATCTTAGTAGCCCCCGGATGAATAGAGTACCTCGAACTATGAGCCTCCTCCATGATCAATCTAGTCAAATCACCTGTACGAGGAACACATATACGACCTTTAATCCTCAAAACTCCCTCACTATCAAGAATTGTAGCCTTGGCTTCTCCTTTTAACACCTTGTCTCTAATCTTACATAAATCACCATCATCAAACTGTTGAGCCCGAATCTGCTCCAACAAGGATGACCTAGCCTCCATATAAGCCAACACCTTACCAGATTCTGAAATATCAAGTCTCACAAAGCTATTTGCCAAGGATTGAACATCCCTAGCTAAAGGACGCTCGCCAACTTGTAACATGGCTAGACTAGCCATACTTACCGCCTTCCGACTCATGGCATCTGCTACAACATTTGCCTTGCCTGGATGATAAAGAATAGTCACATCGTAGTCTTTGAGCAACTCCAACCACCTCCGCTGCCTCAAATTAAGATCCCTCTGATTGAATATATACTGGAGACTACGATGATCCGTGAACACCTCACAATGCACACCATAAAGATAATGCCTCCAAATCTTCAATGCAAATACAACAGCCGCCAACTCTAAATCATGAATAGGGTAGTTCTTCTCATGAACCTTCAACTACCTCGAAGCATAAGCTATCACCCTTCCCTTCTGCATCAACACACAACCAAGACCAATCCGAGAAGCATCACAATACACAACAAAACCTTCTCCCTCCACGGGTAGGGTCAAAATCGGAGCAGTAGTCAATAGAGTCTTGAGCTTTTGGAAACTAACCTCACACTCGTCAGACCACTTAAAAGTCACCTCCTTCTGTGTCAATCTAGTTAATGGAGATGCAATGGATGAGAAACCCTCTACAAACCGTCGATAATAACCTGCAAGACCTAAGAAACTCCGAATCTCAATAACTGAAGCAGGTATGACCCGATCTCTAACTGCCTTAATCTTCTTAGGATCCACCATGATACCCTTTTTGGACACTACATGTCACAAGAATGCTACAGAACTAAGCCAAAACTCACACTTTGAAAACTTTGCATAGAGTTTCTTTTCTTTCAGAATCCCAAGAACAATCCTCAAATGATGCTCGTGTTCCTCCTTACTACGGGAGTATATCAATATATCATCTATGAAGACAATGACAAAGGAATCTAAATACGGTATGAACACTCCATTCATCAAGTCCATAAAAGCTGTTGGGGCATTAGTCAATCCGAAAGACATCACTAAAAACTCGTAATGGCCATAACGTGTTCGGAAAGACATCTTAGGGATATCCTCCGCCCTAACCTTCAGCTGATGATAGCCAGATCTCAAGTCAATCTTGGAGAAAACTGAAGCACCCTGCAACTGATCAAATAAATCATCAATACGAGGTATCGGATACTTATTTCTGATGGTTACCTTGTTCAACTGCCGATAGTCAATACACATATGCATAGATCCATCTTTCTTCTTCACAAATAACACTGGACCACTCCAAGGAGATACACTTGGTCTAATAAAACCCTTGCTCAACAAATCCTGCAACTGCTCCTTCAACTCCTTCAATTCAGCCGGTGCCATATGATAAGGAGGAATGGAAATAGGCTGAGTGCCTGGCTCCACATCAATACAAAAATCAATATCACGATCTGGTGGAAGACCTGGCAAATCGGTCGGGAATACCTCTGAAAATTCACTCACCACTGGAATAGACTCAAGCATAGGAGTCTCAACACTAGTATCTCGAATGTGTGCCAAGTAAGCCAAACATCCTCTTTGTACCAACTGACGAGCTTTAAGAAATGATATCACACCCTTAGGAGGGTGACTAAGAGAACCTCTCCATTCTACTGTAGGAATTCCAGGCATAGCTAAAGTGATTGTCTTGGCATGGCAATTTAAAATTGCGTGGTAAGAAGATAACCAATCCATACCAAGAATCACATCAAAATCTACCATATCTAAGACCTTTAAATCTGCATGAGTGTCATACCCCATCAAGGTAATAATACATAATCGATACACCCGATCTACAACTACAGAATCCCCGACAGGAGCAGAAACATGTATCGGCAAATCAAGAGACTCACATAATATATCCAGGCTAGGAGAAAAATATGTGGACACATAAGAATAAGTAGAGCCTGGATCAAATAATACAGTAGCTGGTCGATGACAAACCGGAATAATACCTGTGATAACAGCATCTGAAGCCTCAGCCTCTAGCCTACCCGGAAAAGCATAACAGTGAGAACGACCTCCCTCATATTGTGAATCTCCACGACTACCACCTCGACCGGAAGAAGAACCACCTCTACCTGAGTAAGAACCACCTCTACCACTCTGTGCACCACCCCTAGCTGGAGGTTTTGCAGCCCTGAGAGTCGAAGCCTGAGAACCCTGATGTAAGCCACCACGTCTGGTCCTAGGGCAGTCTCTCACATAGTGTCCCATATCACCACACTCAAAACAGCCCCTACGAGACGCAGGCTGATGAGAGGAACCTGAATGACCAAAATGCACTCCATGAACTACGGGTCTAGAAGATGAACCCTATGAAGTATGCACTGAGCTCGAAGATCTATGCCCAGCGTAACCAGCCTCAGACGCTGGTATAGCAGTATAAATGGGTCTGCTGGACTGAGGGTGATAACCTTTGCCCAAGTAACCTCGACTCTTAGGCGGAGCACCACCATAATCACCTGAATAACGAGTCCTCTTGCCTTCATGCTGCTCAAATCCCTCACGCCGAATCATCTCCAACTCCTTAGCAGCATCTACCACTTTCTGGAATGGAACACCAGAAGCAGCAACCTGAGAAACTCCTAGACGGATCGGAATAATCAGCCCCTTAACAAACCTTCTCACTCTCTCAGTCTCTGGGGAAGTATCATCGAAGCATGCCTAGCCAAGGCATGAAATTTACCCTCATACTCTGCAACTGACATACCACCTTGCTGCAAACCCTCAAACTCGGCCCTCGTGCGCTCCCTATCACTGCGTGGAACAAATTTTGATAGAAATACTTGAGTAAACTGAGTCCAGGATAGTGGAGGAGATCCAGCTGGCCTACTACTAATATAATCCCTCCACCACTGTTTGGCAGAGCCAGTCATCTGAAAAGTTGTATAGTCAACTCCATGAGACTCCACCAATCCAAGATTATGCAACCTCTTATGACAACTAACTATAAATTCATATGTATCCTCAGTCAAGTCACCAGTATAAGTAGGAGGATTCATTAGTCTGAACCTCCCAAACATCTTTTGCTCATCAATGGTCATAGAAGGCCTGTTCGCCAAATGTGATGTCATATCTGGAAACTCCATACTATCCAAACGAGGAGCTACAGCAGCAGCTGGCTGAGTCCTGGGAGTATGAGAATCTGGACCAACTATCGGATCTGGAGTCTGACCTCCAACACGGGTCTGTAAGCCATCAGAAGTGACAGGGAAAGCTCCTGCCTGAGCCATCCCCTCTAGGAGTCCTAACATACAAGCCAAGGTATCTTGAAGCACTGGGGTGACAATAGTACTGGGTGGAGCGTGAGCTGGCCCATCCCCTCGACATGATCTTGCATATTCCCATGAATAACATTTGCGTCAGAAGGAACGGTCCTATCACGGCCCTGAGTAGCTATTGGTACTTGACCTTCCACAGGTGTTGCAATATGGCCCCTACCCCGACCTCGAGCTCTTCCCCTGCCTCTACCTCGGATAGTATTCCCAGAAGCAGGCGCAGGAATAGGATCCCGACCACCACTTGCCGATGTACGAGTCCTCGCCATCTGAGAGAATGAGATATCAAGATTAGAATTTTGACAAGGTCAAGTATGCACGATAGTGAATGAAAGAAAAGAATATTTCCTAAATGTCCTATAGCCTCTCGAAGATAGGTATGGACGTATTCATACCGATCCGCAAGACTCTACTAGACATTGATCTTGTACTCGTGAGACCGATGAACCTAGGGCTCTGATACCAAATTGTCACGATCCAAATTCACAAGTCGTGATGGAACCTATGTTCCCAACCAATAGGTAAGCCAACCCAACATATTAACCAAACTTAACCAACAAATGAGTAAAAAGACAAATACTTAGCAAGAATCTCCAACATTGAGTTCCTTATAATTACGAAATGCGGAAGCTAAAGAAAATATACCACCCCAAGAATTGGTGTCTTAAGTACAAGAGCTTCTAAAATACGATGCAAGTCTGAAACTAAAATGACAAATCTAACATAAGGGATATCCTGTCTGAATACTAAATAACAGAATAAATAAAAGATAGAGGGAGGTGTGGCCACTGAACAGCCAAGCAGCTCAACACAACTCCAAGACACTCCAAGCTCGGACTCAATTTGCTCCACGAGATGTGCTCCTACTCGAAATCGAATCTGCACCACAAAGAGTGCAACAAATGTAGTATGAGTACGAAACCACGTGTACCCAGTATGTCTCATTGACCGACAACGAAGAAGTAGTGACAGGAGTTTATATAAGAAAATTAATTCTTTAATTATACAAGTCTATAACTAGTCAAGTTTCATCAAATAGAGGTAATCAAACATTAAGAAATTTCCAACCATCAAATACAACACATAATCATCAAGAATGAAGGATGTGATGAAATGCAAGCAATATGATACCATGAAATGATATGTCTCAGAATACTCAGTACTCTCTCAACCATATATACATGATACTCCTCGGAAATACATTGAGAGTTCATGACCCATGGGGGACTCGCAATGTCCATATACCGACACGGATGATCTCCACGTGTCTGTGCGGACGATCTCAATGCACTATCATAAAATCAAATAACTTCCGCACGGACGATCTCCACGTGCCCAAATTACAATCTTAACATCTCACCATCCCCAGCACGAACGATCTCCACGTGCCCAACTTATACTCAAATCTCATGTCGATGCATGTACACAATATTATTTCAAATAAGGGGATGATGATGCACCTCAATCAATCAAGTATCAACATAATACATAACCACCTCAATCTATCACAACTATACGGGTGTAAATAAGAAAACACAATCACACAAGGATTTCAAGTCAATAATATATCAGCTAATGCCCATATGCTTTGGCATTCTCAAATTACAATTCACATTCCATAGTAGTAAGTTTCCCTTTATTAACACTGGTACTCGTATCAATGCCCGTCACACCATTGATACGAGACCCCTATCTTTCGCCATTACGCCTTTGTCTATTTTTTTTTTTAATCTTTAATTAAGAAAACGTCCTTCAACAAGTCTAAAAAGTCTTAACATACCTTAGATGCCGAACTCGTGCCACGAATCTTTTAATATTTTTCCTTTCCTTTTCGCAAAGTTTCGGAACGTTCCCAATCTACCAATGATGCAACATTCGTAAGTAAGCGATTTTATAGACATTTCAATTATTATATGTCTATCATAGACCCTAAAACTCACTCATATTTCTAACCAAGCTCCAAATCTTGATATAATTTGTATGCCAAAATTTTCATACTTGCTAAATTTCAAGCCAATAACTTAACTTTAACCTCTCCAAATACCCCAGAATTCAATGTTAAATCATATAATATACACCTAATAATTAATTACCCATCTTAATATATTTAACTTAGATGACAATTTGATATTTAACTGAAGCAGGTCAAGGTAACACCTACACTACGAAATACGCAGAAAGCACTGCAACGTGACAATCTGCAAACATTTGCCAAATCCCTAAAGAATTACATAACAATGCCAATCATTTGCATGATTGCCAAATGATTGGCTTATGATTTCCCACTACCATTTCAATATAAAAAAAATTTAAATAAAGAAATTATTAATCAAATTTTTCCCAGATCCTACAACTAAGTCCGTCACAGCATATACATTCCAACTTTTCCATAATTAAATAAACATTTTTTTTTCTTACTCTAATCCAACAAACCTAAGCCCTTACTGTCACCCACTTTCCATGCCTTTCAATTCAAAAAGAATTAAATAAATAAAAAATAAAAATCAACCGCTCCTGCATATTAATACCAAGAGAATCATCACATTAAGAAGGCATCCCATTAAGAATCATACAAATTCTTGTCAATCACCTGGCATCATTACTTAAAATTATTTAATTTCCTTCTACTTTGATCGATCCCTTCCAAACAGTACCAACCTAACGACCTAATTCTTTCTATTCTTGATAAAATTTACTATTATATCACTATGTATCACACAACTACGTATACAAGGATTTAAAGAAAATCTGAAGCGCCTTACCTGAAGATTTCGTCTGGTTTCCTCACGTTCTGTATTCACGCCCCTAGGTAGTTTTCTAACCCTTTTATTTTCTGCTTTTCTAATGTTAATTAAGTATAACAAATAAACTAATCCCACTAACTTAAATCAATTAATGGGTCAAGTATAAAGGTATTAAATGAATTATGGATATGACCCACTAACTATTAACTATATTAATTCTTCACTAAATTTTTTTATCAACTAAATACTCTTAGTCTTCGTATAGTTTACAAATATCCCTTTATATTTTCAAAAGGAGTCAAAATAGTCCTAGTTCTCAAAACGACCAGCGGGTCGTTACAGTATATAATAGTAAGAATATGATACTGAGGTTGATATTTATTTTCTTCCATATAAACAATTGTTTTTTTAATTGTATGTCATAATGGTTAAAATGTTGATTTAGGATACTAACTCTATAAAATTATTCGTACAATTGTATTATGAAAAAAAAGGTTAGTTATATGCTTACACTTTAAAATGCGTATACGTTTCTTAATTTTGAGTAGATTCTTTAGAGCTATTTGTAGTAACATTAGTTTTGAAAATTTTGGTACAACTTATATTTTATAATGTCATGTTGTATTTGTACAAACAACCACATATTTATTATTTGATCACACATTGCACCTATATAACGAAATTTAATTGTTTTTTCTAAGTTTAAGTCATCTTTAATATTTTGTATTGAACAAATAAGTCATTTAAGTAGCTTAATTATTTGTCAAATTCAATTTGTACTTTCTTTTTTCAAATTTATATTACTCATTTTACACATGTTTAATATTATCTTATTATTTTTTTTTAAAAATATTCTAGCAAAATTGGGACACACGTGCAACGCACGAGTCCTGAAGTTAGTATATATATATCAATTAACTAAGATTTTATCATGAATAACAGATCCCCCGAAGAAATAATCGTTTGGAGTGCAACATTGGTGGTGGAAAGTCTTTGGGAATTCATTGTATATTTTTTAGGTTAAGGAGCAATAGAGGTTTTCAGTTTTAAAGTGAATGTAGAGTGACCAATAGAGGGTGTTTCTATATATATATATATATATATATATATATATATATATATATATATATATATATATGAATGCTCTAGTCAAAATTAAGCCATAAATTATTATTTTTTTCAAAAGTCAATAAAAAAGTCATGTTATTAAATTCACTTTACATAATTTTGTATTACTTATATTTGATATACTACAAGATTCAATTTTGTATCTATTGCAATGTCTAATCAATTAAATATATGACAAGCCCTTCAAATTCAAAAAGCTAAAGATAAATTTCTGAAAGTGTGATATAATTGATTTTATTTTCTGAAGTTAAATATTTTAAAATTCATTCTTTAAACTTTATTTTGCTTATCATATGAATGTAGATAAGAAAACAATTTATTGATATTAATTATACTTTGGAATATATTATAAAATATATTTTAAAGGAATTTTATAATTAGTACATTTTGTGTCACCAATTAAATTCAAAGGTAACAACAACATACTCAGTGAAATTTCACAAATGAGATCTGGAGAGAGTAGAATAAATACACACCTTATCACTACCTCGTGGAGGTAAAAAGACTATTTATGAAAGACTCTTAATTCAAGTCCAATAATATCAGTATAAAGAAGGAGGAGACAATGACGAGAAATATAGCAAATAATAATGAAACATTGACACCGTCTACCAAAGAAAACCAAAACAACAACAAAGCATATGATACTCGAAACACCATAAATAACATACGCGGATAAATTATAAAAAATGATTATAGAAAATGATAATACATCCGCCTCAACATGCTTATGATAGAATATCCTCTTTTTTAATCTTTAACTCTCGTACTATGATCACAAATTCACCTCAATATCCTCATCTTCATAACATATATCTTTTGGGCTTGAGAGTTCGTGATTAGAAAACACTCAGTCACATAGTCGAACAAACCACCACTCTATAAAACATACCTTTGAGTTTCGATGGTACCTTTTTATCACAGAAGAGTCTAGAGGTAAGTCTACACTTCATCCGCGTTGAACCAAACCGGTGTGTGATATTATCATCGATGTTTCCTTCCCCTGAATGTCACGGCCTAGGAGTACCCCCTAGATGTAACACGACGTATAAGACTTCGAAAATCCTCACACAAGCCTCATAGCTACTTCAACAAATTTGATTATCTGGGATAAATAACTTCGTCATTTATAAATTATGTTTCGTCACTAAAAATTTTGCGAGATGAAAATTAATTCGTCACTAAATCTGTGTTGCTAAATGTATACAAGAAGATTTAGTGCTTCGTCACTAGTAATACATTAACTACACTAAAAAAATTGTATATTCACATGCAAATACATATATCTTCGTCCTATACACTTATAATTATACAATACAAATATTCCCCTACCCAATTTCTTTTTGTCTTTCTCTCTTTCTCGTTTTATACATAAATAAATTATACAATCAATCTTTTGTATATGTATAGCGAAGTATACAATTGGTTTCTTTGTAATATAGCGAATTATACAACTGTTTTTTTGTATATGTATAGCAAAATATACATATTTATGTTTGTTATGGAGTGCAATCATGCAAAGTATTATATAGTTAATATAATTATATTAAGAGTTATTAATAATGTGATTTTTGTAGAAATTAACAATAAAAGTTCATCACAACTTAATCAAAAAATATTACTAACAATTTAATCACTCAACACAAATTTGTTTACAATATTTAATTATTTTTATGCAAGTTACAAATTGTACTACTTATTATAAATACTAAAGCATGACGCTTCATTGCATATTCAAGTTAATTTTCGTCTCCTCATTCCAAAATTAGGTAGTTTTTTTTGTTTTTCTTTTTGTTACCTTCACAGTTTTTGGTATTTTTGCTCTATTAAACAATTCTTTTTTGCACTTCCGTCTTTAGCTCTTCTCTAACTAATCCAATGGTGAGATTTTTGACGTGCTAATTATAAGTTTATTTTCTTGAATAAATTTTATGTATTTTAAGATGTGGATAAAAATACTTGTTGGTCGAGTCGGAGGCTAAATGATGTAACATTATGAGAAATTACAAAATAGAGGTAAGAATATCTTTTGAGGTATTTTTTAGGAATAATGTAGCTGAATCTCTTTTATTCAGCTTGAACTTTAATGATTTTGACTTGCTGATAGATGACGATAACGTCATACACAGAGGAGTTTACCCTCAAAGATCTTGAGAAGAAAATGGCATATGTATACATTGTTACTAATCTTGTAGTATATTGCAGGCATATAATGTTAGTGTGGATTCAAATATAATACTATTTTTTTATAGATGTAAAATGACTATTTTAAATTGTAGGAGATATTGTACTATATTACATTGGATTTTAGATACTTATGATAAAGAAAGAGAAAATCTCTCTCTTTATATATATATATATATATATATATATATATATGATCATATATATATATATATATATATATATATATATATATATATATATATATATATATATATGATCCTAACATCAAAATTGAATTATCATTGGATTAGGAGAATAAAGAATGTCGAAGTATATTTTAATTTATTAATGTATTTTATTCTTAATAAACACAAAGTAAGGGTTATCATAATCAACCTTATAGTAGACTTTTCTTCTTAAAAATCAAAATCTTATGTTCACATTCTTACGAATTATAAGGACTCACATTTAATATGAATGTTTATATAAAATTTTACTTACAAAAGAGTGATAAATAGAATAATTATGCTCCATTTCATCACACTCCCAACTTCACAATAATCACATAAATGTGACGTATTTACATAAGTATACAATATCATCCTTTTCTCCTAAAATAGTAACAATAAGATACTGAGGTTGAATTTTATTTTCTTCCATATAAATAATTGTTTCTTAATTGTATGTCATAATGGTTAAAATGATGATTTAGGATACTAGCTCTATAAAATTATTCCTACAATTGTATTATGAAAAAAAAGGTTAGTTATATGCTTACACTTTAAAATGCATATATGTGTCTTAATTTTGAGTAAAATTCTTTAGAGCTATTTGTAGTAACATTAGTTTTGAAAATTTTGGTACAACTTATATTTTATAATGTTATGTTATAGTTGTACAAACAACCACATATTTATTATTTAATTACACATTGCACCTATATAACTAAATTTAATTGTTTTTTTCTAAGTTTAAGTCATCTTTACTAATTTGTATTGAACAAATAAGTCATTTAAGTAGCTTAATTATTTGTCAAATTCAATTTTTACTTTCTTTCTTCAAATTTATATTAATCTTTTTACACATGTTTAATATTATCTTATTATTTTTTTAAATAAAATATGCTAGCAAAATTGGGACACACGTGCAACGCACGTGTCCTGAAGCTAGTATATACATATCAATTAACTAAGATTTTACCATGAATAACAAAGCCCCCGAAGAAATAATCGCTTGGAGCGCAACAATTGTGGTGGAAAGTCTTTGAAAATTCATTGTATATGTTTTAGGTTAAGGAGCAATAGAGGTTTTCAGTTTTTAAGTGAATGTAGAGGGACCAATAGAGGGTGTTTATATATATATATATATATATATATATATATATATATATATATATATATATATATATATATATATGAAGGCTTCAGTCAAAATTAAGACATAAATTAATTTTTTTTCAAAGGTACGAATGAGGTGACGGACCCCTTTAGAAGATAGGGGGCGGCTTTCTTGTGGTAGTAATTGCGAACATCTCTCCTCTTCTCTAAAGTGAATAAAAAAGTCATGTTATTAAATTCATTTTACATAATTTTGTATTACTTATATTTTATTTACTACAAGATTCTATTTTTATATCAATTGCAATGTCTAATCAATTAAACATATGACAAGCCCTTCAAATTCAAAAAGCTAAAGATAATTTCTGAAAGTGTGATATAATTCATTTTATTTTCTGAAGTTAAATATTTTAAAATTCATAGTTTAAACTTTATTTTGCTTATCATATGAATGTAGATAAGAATACAATTTCTTGATATTAATTATACTTTGGAATATATTATAAAATATTATCTTATTATTTTATTAAAAAAATATGCTAGCAAACTTGGGACACACGTGTCCTAAAGCTAGTATATACATATCAATTAACTATGATTTTACCATGAATAACAGAGCCCCCGAAGAAATAATCATTTGGAGCGCAACATTGGTGGTGGAAAGTCTTTGAGAATTTATTGTATATTTTTTAGGTTCAGGAGCTATAGAGGTTTTCAGTTTTTAAGTGAATGTAGAGGGATCAATCGAGGGTCTTATATATATATATATATATATATATATATATATATATATATATATATATATATATATATATATATATATATATATATATATATATATATATATATATATATATATATATATATTAAGAATATGATACTGAGGTTGATATTTATTTTTTTCCATATAAATAATTGTTTTTTAATTGTATGTCGTAATGGTTAAAATGCTGATTTAGGATACTAGATCTATAAAATTATTCCTACAATTGTATTATGAAAAAAAAGGTTAGTTATATACTTACAATTTAAAATGCATATACGTGTCTTAATTTTGAGTAAGATTCTTTAGAACTATTTGTAGTAACATTAGTTTAGAAAATTTTGGTACAACTTATATTTTTTAATGTCATGTTATATTTGTACAAACAACCACATATTTATTATTTGATCACGCATTGCACCTATATAATCAAATTTAATTGTTTTTTCTAAGTTTAAGTCGTCTTTAATATTTTGTATTGAACAACTAAGTCATTTAAGTAGCTTAATTATTTGTCAAATTAAATTTGTACTTTCTTTCTTCAAATTTATATTACTCTTTTTATACATGTTTAATATTATCTTATTATTTTTTTTAAAAAAATATGCTAGCAAAATTGGGACACACGTGCAACGCACGTGTCCTGAAGCTAGTATATACATATCAATTAACTAAAATTTTACCATGAATAACAGAGCCCCCGAAGAAATAATCGCTTGGAGCGCAACAATTGTGGTGGAAAGTCTTTGAAAATTCATTGTATATTTTTTAGGTTAAGGAGCAATAGAGTTTTTCAGTTTTTAAGTGAATGTAGAGGGACCAATAGAGGGTGTTTATATATATATATATATATAAATGAAGGTTTCAGTCAAAATTAAGACATAAATTATTTTTTTCAAAGGTACGAATGAAGTGACGGACCCCTTTAGAAGATAGGGGGCGGCTTTCTTGTAGTAGTAATTGCGAACATCTCTCCTCTTCTCTAAAGTCAATAAAAAAGTCATGTTATTAAATTCATTTTACATAATTTTGTATTACTTTTATTTTATGTACTACAAGATTCAATTTTATATCAATTGCAATGTCTAATCAATTAAACATATGACAAGCCTTTCAAATTCAAAAAGCTAAAGATAATTTCTGAAAGTGTGATATAATTCATTTTATTTTCTGAAGTTAAATATTTTAAAATTCATAGTTTAAACTTTATTTTGCTTATCATATGAATGTAGATAAGAAAACAATTTCTTGATAT
The DNA here is from genome assembly GCA_022817965.1 of Solanum lycopersicoides. Taxonomy (NCBI): domain Eukaryota; kingdom Viridiplantae; phylum Streptophyta; class Magnoliopsida; order Solanales; family Solanaceae; genus Solanum; species Solanum lycopersicoides. The sequence continues at coordinate 86,376,642 of CM040629.1, read as the reverse complement.
TAATGATACTTTGGAATATATTATAAAATATTATCTTATTATTTTTTTTAAAAAAATATGCTAGCAAACTTGGGACACACGTGTCCTAAAGCTAGTTTATACATATCAATTAACTAAGATTTTACCATGAATAACAGAGCCCCCGAAGAAATAATCATTTGGAGCGCAACATTGGTGGTGGAAAGTCTTTGGGAATTTATTGTATATTTTTTAGGTTCAGGAGCTATAGAGGTTTTCAGTTTTTAAGTGAATGTAGAGGGATCAATAGAGGGTATATATATATATATATATATATATATATATATATATATATATATATATATTGATAATAAGAATATGATACTGAGGTTGATATTTATTTTCTTCCATATAAATAATTGGTTTTTAATTGTATGTCGTAATGGTTAAAATGCTGATTTAGGATACTAGCTCTATAAAATTATTCCTACAATTGTATTATGAAAAAAAAGGTTAGTTATATACTTACAATTTAAAATGCATATACGTGTCTTAATTTTGAGTAAGATTCTTTAGAACTATTTGTAGTAACATAAGTTTAGAAAATTTTGGTACAACTTATATTTTTTAATGTCATGTTATATTTGTACAAACAACCACATATTTATTATTTGATCACGCATTGCACCTATATAATTAAATTTAATTGTTGTTTTCTAAGTTTAAGTCGTCTTTAATATTTTGTATTGAACAACTAAGTCATTTAAGTAGCTTAATTATTTGTCAAATTAAATTTGTACTTTCTTTCTTCAAATTTATATTACTCTTTTTATACATGTTTAATATTATCTTATTAATTTTTTAAAAAAAATATGCTAGCAAAATTGGGACACACGTGCAACGCACGTGTCCTGAAGCTAGTATATACATATCAATTAACTAAGATTTTACCATGAATAACAGAGCCCCCGAAGAAATAATCGCTTGGAGCGCAACAATTGTGGTGGAAAGTCTTTGAGAATTCATTGTATATTTTTTAGGTTAAGGAGCAATAGAGGTTTTCAGTTTTTAAGTGAATGTAGAGGGACCAATAGAGGGTGTTTATATATATATATATATATATATATATGTATGAAGGCTTCAGTCAAAATTAAGACATAAATTAATTTTTTTTCAGAGGTACGAATGAAGTGACGGACCCCTTTAGAAGATAGGGGGCGGCTTTCTTGTGGTAGTAATTGCGAACATCTCTCCTCTTCTCTAAAGTCAATAAAAAAGTCATGTTATTAAATTCATTTTACATAATTTTGTATTACTTATATTTTATGTACTACAAGATTCAATTTTATATCAATTGCAATGTCTAATCAATTAAACATATGACAAGCCCTTCAAATTCAAAAAGCTAAAAATAATTTCCGAAAGTGTGATATAATTTATTTTATTTTCTGAAGTTAAATATTTTAAAATTCATACTTTAAACTTTATTTGCTTATCATATGAATGTAGATAAGAAAACAATTTCTTGATATTAATTATACTTTGGAATATATTATAAAATATTATCTTATTATTTTTTTAAAAAAAATATGCTAGCAAACTTGGGACACGTGTCCTAAAGCTAGTATATACATATCAATTAACTAAGATTTTACCATGAATAACAGAGCCCCCGAAGAAATAATCATTTGGAGCGCAACATTGGTGGTGAAAAGTCTTTGGGAATTCATTGTATAGTTTTTAGATTAAGGAGCAATAGAGGTTTTCCGTTTTTAAGTGAATGTAGAGGGATCAATAGAGGGTGTTATATATATATATATATATATATATATATATATATATATATACAATAGTAAGAATATGATACTGAGGTTGATATTAATTTTCTTCCATATAAATAATTGTGTTTTAATTGTATGTCGTAATGGTTAAAATGCTGATTTAGGATACTAGCTCTATAAAATTATTCCTACAATTGTATTATGAAAAAAAAAGTTAGTTATATGCTTACACTTTAAAATGCGTATACGTGTCTTAATTTTGAGTAAGATTCTTTAGAGCTATTTGTAGTAACATTAGTTTTGAAAATCTTGGTACAACTTATATTTTATAATGTTATGTTATAGTTTTACAAACAACCACATATTTATTATTTGATTACACATTGCACCTATATAAATAAATTTAATTATTTTTTCTATGTTTAAGTCATCTTTAATAATTTGTATTGAACAACTAAATCATTTAAGTACTTATTATTTGTCAAATTCAATTTGTACTTTCTTTTTCAAATTTATATTACTCTTTTTACACATGTTTAATATTATCTTATTATTTTTTTTAAAAAATGTGCTAGCAAAATTGGAACACACGTGTCCTGAAGCTAGTATATACAAATCAATTAACTAAGATTTTACCATGAATAACGAAGCCCCGAAGAAATAATCGTTTCGGAGCGCAACATTGGTGGTGGAAAGTCTTTGGGAATTCATTGTATATTTTTTAGGTTAAGGAGCAATAGAGGTTTTCTGTTTTTAAGTGAATGTAGAGGGACCAATAGAGGGTGTATATATATATATATATATATATATATATATATATATATATATATATATATATATGAAGGCTCCAGTCAAATTTAAGCCATAAATTAATATATTTTTTTCAAAAAATCAATAAAAAAGTCATTTTATTAAATTCACTTTACATAATTTTGTATTACTTATATTTGATATACTACAAGATTCAATTTTGTATCTATTGCAATGTCTAATCAATTAAACATATGACAAGCCCTTCAAATTCAAAAAGCTAAAGATAAATTTCTGAAAGTGTGATATAATTGATTTTATTTTCTGAAGTTAAATATTTTAAAATTCATTCTTTAAACTTTATTTTGCTTATCATATGAATGTAGATAAGAAAACAATTTCTTGATATTAATTATACTTTGGAATATATTATAAAATATATTTTAAAGGAATTTTTTAATTAGTACATTTTGTGTCACCAATTAAATTCAAAGGTAACAACAACATACTCAGTGAAATTTCACAAATGAGATCTGAAGAGAGTAGAATAAACACACACTTATCACTACCTCGTGGAGGTAAAAAGACTATTTATGAAAGACTCTCAGTTCAAGTACAATAATATCAGTATAAAGAAGGAGGAGACAATGAAGAGAAATATAGCAAATAATAATGAAACATTGACACCGTCTACCAAAGAAAACCAAAACAACAATAAAGCATATGATACTCGAAACACCATAAATAACATACACGGATAAATTATAAAAAATGATTATAGAAAATGATAATACATCCGCCTCAACATGCTTATGATAGAATATCCTCTTTTTTAATCTTTAACTCTCTTACTATGATCACAAATTCACCTCAATATCCTCATCTTCATAACATGCATCTTTTGGGCTTGAGAGTTCTTGATTGGACAACACTCGGTCACATAGTCAAACAAACCACCACTCTATCAAACTTACCTTTGAGTTTTGATGGTACCTTTTTATCACAGAAGACTAGGCAAGTCTACACTTCATCCACGTTGCACCAATACGGTGTGTGATATTATCATGGATGTTTCCATTCCCTTGAATTTCACGACCCAGGAGTACTCCCTAGATGTAACACGACGTACAAGACTTCGAAAAGCCTCATACAAGCCTCATAGCCACTACATCAAATTTGATTATTAAAGACAAATAACTTCGTCATTTATAAATCATATTTCGTCACTAAAAATTTTGCGAGACGAAAAATAATTCGTCACTCAATCGTCACTAAATGTGTGTCGCTAAATATATACAAAGATGATTTAGTTCTTCGTCGCTAGTATTACATTAACTACACTAAAAAATTGTATATTCACATGCAAATACATATATCTTCTTCCTATACACTTATAACTATACAATACAAATATTCCCCTACCCAATTTCTTTTTGTCTTTCTCTCTTTCTCGTTTCATTCATAAACAAATTATACAATTGATCTTTTGTATATGTATAGAGAATTATACAATTAGTTTCTTTGTAAAAGTATAGCGAATTATACAACTGTTTTTTTGTATATGTATAGCAAAATATACATATTTATGTTTGCTGTGGATGCAATTATGCAAAGTATAGTTATAGCATACAAATAACTCTTAATATAATTAAGAGTTATTAATAATGTGATTTTTGTAGAAATTAACAATAAAAGTTCATCACAACTTAATCAAAAAAATATTACTAACAATTTAATCACTCAACACTTATTTATTTACAATATTTTATTATTTTTATGCAAGTTACAAATTGTACTACTTATTATAAGTACTAAAGAATGACGCTTCATTGCATATTCAGGTTAATTTTCGTCTCCTCGTTCCAAAATTAGGTAATTTTTTTTTTTTTTTGTTACCTTCCACAGTTTTTGGTATTTTTGCTCTATTAAACAATCCTTTTTCGCACTTCTGTCTTTAGCTCTTCTCTAACTAATCAAATGGTGAGATTTTTGACGTGCTAATTATAAGTTTGTTTTTTTGAATACAAATTTTATGTATTTTAAGATGTGGATAAAAATACTTGTTGGTCGAGTCGAAGGCTAAATGATGTAACATTATGAAAAATTACAAAATAGAGGTAAGAATATCTTTTGAGGTATTTTTTAGGAATAATGTAGCTGAATCTCTTTTATTCAGCTTGAACTTTAATGATTTTGACTTGCTGATAGATGACGATAACGTCATACATAGACGAGTTTACCCTCAAAGATCTTGACAAGAAAATTGCATATGTATACATTGTTACTAATCTTTTAGTATATTGCAGGCATATAATTTTAGTGTGGATTCAAATATAATACTATTTTTTTATAGATGTAAAATGACTATTTTAGATTGTAGGAGATATGGTACTAAAGTACTTTGGATTTCAAATAATTATGATAAAGAAAGAGAAAGTCTCTCTATATATATATATATATATATATATATATATATATATATATATATATATATATATATATATGACTCTAATCTCAAAATTGAATTATCATTGGATTAGGAGAATAAAGAATGTCGGAGTGTATTTTAATTTATTAATGTATTTTATTCTTAATAAATACTAAGTAATGGTTATGATAATCAACTTTATAGTAGACTTTTTTGCTTAAAAATGAAAATTTGACCGTTCACATTCTTACGAATGATACGGACTCACATTTAATATGGATTTTTATATAAAATTTTACTTACAAAAAGATTGATAAATAGGATAATTATGCTCCATTTCATCACACTCCCAACTTCACAATAATCACATAAATGTGACGTATTTACATAAGTATACAATATCATCCTTTTCTCCTAGAATAGTAAGAATATGATACTGAGGTTGATATTTATATTCTTCCATATAAATAATTGTTTCTTAATTGTATGTCATAATGGTTAAAATGCTGATTTATGATACTAGCTCTATAAAATTATTCCTACAATTGTATTATGAAAAAAAAGGTTAGTTGTATGCTTATACTTTAAATGTGTATACATGTCTTAATTTTGAGTAAGATTCTTTAGAGCTATTTGTAGTAACATTAGTTTTGAAAAATTTGGTACAACTTATATTTTATAATGGCATATTATAGTTGTACAAACAACCACATATTTATTATTTGATTACACATTGCACCTATATAACTAAATTTAATTATTTTTTTCTAAGTTAAGTCATCTTTAATATTTTGTATTGAACAATTAAGTCATTTAAGTAGCTTATGTTTTTGTCAAATTCAATTTGTACTTTCTTTCTTCAAATTTATATTACTCTTTTTACACATGTTTAATATTGTCTTCTTTTTTTTTTAAAATATGCTAGCAAAATTGGGACACACGTGCAACGCACGTGTCCTGAAGCTAGTATATACATATCAATTTACTAAGATTTTACCATGAATAACAGAGCCCCCGAAGAAATAATCGTTTGGAGCGCAACATTGGTGGTGGAAAGTCTTTGGGAATTCATTGTATGTTTTTTAGGTTAAGAAGCAATAGAGGTTTTCAGTTTTTAAGTGAATGTAGAGGGACCAATAGAGGGTGTTTATATATATATATATATATATATGTATGTATGTATGTATACTAGATAATTTATGTCCGTGCGTGCACGGACCTAATATTTATCTTATTACTGTGCTGCAGTCTAAGAACAATCTTGTATTTTATATTAAATAATCGCATCATATTGTTGCAACAATTTCCAGTAACATTTACCACACTCCATAACTCAAGTGTGTGATTACAACATGAGAAATTGATACAGAAATGTTGAATGATGTGCTCCTTATATAATGGCATAGCAAGTTAAAATATCCAACATGAATGCAATATCAATTAATTTATAATCTTCACAATTTTTCTTACATTCTTGCTCCTCAACACTTGTGGTCATTTGTACTTCAAAGGCGGCAACTGCAACCATATGCGTAATTGATATAATGAGAACTTCAACCTGTGGATTATATTAAAGTCATTTAACTAGCTTAATTATTTGTCAAATTTAATTTGTACTTTCTTTCTTCAAATTTATATTACTCTTTTTACACATGTTTAATATTATCTTTTTTTTTTTTTTAAAAAGTATGCTAGCAAAATTGATATCAAGTTTTCTACATATCTCAGGCTATATGAGAATTCAGGCCACTTGTAGTTCAATATGCTTGATTTGACGCACGATCATGAAAGAATTTAGAAGCTATCTCGATATCGAATTATGAGGAGATCATAATGCTCGAGAGTAAGATTTGATGGAGGATAACGAAATACAACCGAGTTTTCAACATTGAGTCCGCCTACATATCCTTAAATCTTAGGAATCAGGCTTTTTGTGGTTCGACTCGATCGGTTGAAAAGGAAATCTTTTATGCAAGATAACCTTTGGTTCTGGAGGAATGACGAGTAAGTCGAGTGTGAAAAAGAGGTTTGCAACCTCTTAGCCATGAAAGTGGTGCACTTCACACCCAGTATTAAGAACTTACACAGACATAATTTCCAAAGCTCTTGGTGCACTGTCACTCAGATTAGAAAGTTGCCTCCAGTGAGAGTGAGAAGTTTCTCGGATGCAAAATTTAAACTGATGAACTAAACGAAAAACCCACATGCATTTTGATAGGGGTGTGGTTTAATTATGGTAGAAGTTGCTCCTCAGCTCATGTCCCGAGAGTTTGATACTTCTCTTTGGACTATGTCTCAGTTCGCTGCTAGGAAAAAGTTCCACGTTGTGCCGCATCCTTTTTTATGTCATCCGCACTTGTGGTTTAATTTGAGAATTCATCCTCTTGGATGCTCTCGGCAAAGATTGAAACAAACTTGTTAGTAGAAACTGTAATTTGAATAAAGAGGTGTTATGTTTTACCCTATTCGGCATACATTTCTTTTAAAGAAAAATGTTCTAATGTCAACCTCTGTCGGTTTTGACGTAGTAGATAATGAGTTGATGTGATGCGGCATGATGATGAATTTATCGATAATGTCATTTTGTTGATGAGGGTACTTCATTTATAAAATGATGCTGCTATATTGATGATGACGATGTTGATACTCGATTGATAAGATGTTGCTGCTACATTGATGATCTGTTGATCCTATTGTAGAATGTTATTATCACAACTTGATTGGTGCGATGACGATAACTTATCGGCAGGATGACATTGATCCATACCGCAATGACCCTCTTGGCATTTGAAGATGATATTCTTCTCGGCGGCTTGAATATGAATGGCCCTCTTGGCGGTTTGAATATGAATGACCCTCTCGGCAGTTTGATGTGCAACAACCATTTTCGCGTTTTGAATATGTATGACCCTCTAGGCAGTTTGAATATGAATGGCCCTCTCGGCAAATTGAATATGAATGACCCTCTCGGAAAATTGAATATGAATGACCTTCTTGGCAGTTTGAATATGAAATGACCCTCTTGGCATCTTGAATGCAATGGCCCTCTCAGCATATGAAGATGCAATGGCCCTCTTGGCATTTGAAGATGATAGCCTTCTCGGCGGTTTGAATATGAATGACCTTTTTCGTGTTTTGAATATGAATGGCCCTCTCGGCAAATTGAATATGAATGACCTTCTCGGCGGTTTGAATATGAAATGACCCTCTTGGAGGCTTGAATGCAATGACCATCTCGGCGTTTGAAGATGTAATAACCTTCTTGGCATTTTAAGATGTAACATCCTTCTTAGATGTTTTGAAGATGTAACAGCCTTCTCAGTGGCTAGAATATGATGGCTTTCTTGGCGGTTTGGATATGTAATGGCATATCTCGATAATGGTATTAAATCCTTTGATAATACGACATGCATGACTTCGTCGTGATAAATACGATGTCCCTATGGGTGGTTCACATTACTGTGTCTGATATCAACGGGATTTGTGAATATTTCCAATAGTTTTGATGCTGAAAAAATGTAATTTGATATTTTTTTTGTAGATGCTTGTACATGTTAGAGTGATGTCTTCACTTGTTCCCATTTTGAACATTTTGTGTTCAATGTGACTGATGTTTTGTTGGAGATTTGAACGAGGTGTTGTTACTCGTATTCTGAACTGTTTTTTTTTCTGAAGAACTTCAATGACTTCTCTGCCTCCAAAGAAAAGTGGTCAATTTCGAGGAGGCACTCGCCCTTTTGAATTCTCCATATTCGTTGAATGGAGAAATATGATGATCTTGAGGCAAACTTATAGACCTGCATCCACAGAAAAAATATTAGTTTTTGAAACAAATTGATCTGTGTTGACTTCTTTAAGCGATTGCTCCTTGTCTTGATATCTTCAGTTGATCACCCCGATCTCTTGCTTCTCGATAGACATAAGATGAAATTATACAAAATATTTGACATATTAAAATCCTTAAGAGAAAGGAATTTTTTTTAGAATCAAATTGAAAGAAGTCACTGTCAAATGTCATGTCATGCATAGCTTAAAGGAACGTCCTTGGTTTAAACTTTTGACTTATTCGATATCTTGTCCTGGAGAATTTAGAAAATCTTTTGAAGCTTAAGAAATTTCTGACTTGGTTATCCCGAAGTCCTCCATAGTTGGAAAGTTTTGTAGTTGACTCTGAAATCCAATGATGTTTGAGATTACTGAAGTTGACTTTGAACTTTAACAATGTCAGAGATGCTTGAAGTTAGCTTTAAGATTTTAATCATGCTCGAAATGTTCAAAATTTGCTACATACTTCTAGTGATGCTTGAAGAAATTTTTGAACCCATTCTCAAAAATTTCTGTCCCAGTTAGATGTCTTGGAGTATCTCAAATATTTGATATATGAGTTGTAGATTATTTTTTTAGTCCCTCAAAAAAAATTCTGTCCTAGTTGCTATTCTCAATGTGACTTTATAGTCTTTACTTGTTGGGAAATTTATTCTTGAGAATTTTTGAGTTCCTCTCAAAAATTTTGTCCCGGTTATATGTCTCAGTGTATCTTGATTATTAATATATGACTTGTAGAATTTTTGAGACCCCTCAAAAATTCTGTCCCAATTGCAACTCACAATGTATCTTAAGTTTTGATTTGTTGGAGAGATCATCTTCTTGAGAATTTTTGAGTCCCTCTCAAAAATTCTGTCTCATTTTCTATTGTAAAGAAAAATAGAATCTTACGGAGATATGACCGAACCCTTGTGGCGCCTACGTATCCCGTTGAGGCAGGAATCAGGTCAAACGTAGTTCCCCTCTTGAGGCTTAACTAAAATAGAAAATTTTGACAAGGAAATGACCGAGGCCAACATAGGCCGTCTACGTATCTCATTCTTGAGAATTGAGGTCAGAATAGTTCGTTACAAATGATAATTTTCTAATCATAAAACATAAGATGGTTACAGGAAAATGATGCGATCACAAGGAAAAAAATAAAGAAACTTCAAATCTTATAGCTCTTGATAGCATCTGAGTAGATACGCCACTTGAGACGAACGTCCATACTCAACCCTGACATTTCATCAGATAAATGTATCGATATATTGCCTAAGCGGGTTGCTGAGTTGTCACGCCCCGAGCTACCCCCGAGATGCGGACACGGAACCTAGGACCACAAGTGATCCCAAGCTAACCCTGCTGGCATGATCATGAGCATACTAAAGATAATAAACTGTTGCGGAAGCTAAATCATACTTAAAATGAAAAGATGAGGAATACCCATATTCTATAACTGAGATATTTGAAAACAATGAGTTTAATACAAAAGAAAAATTAACTCAATACTAAATTGAATCTAACTATGTCTGAAATAAGCCTATAAACTGGACTAGAAATACTGGGACAAGCCCCAGCTAAATCTAGCAAAAATTGAAACCAAAAGACTAAATACTGAAAAGAAACTCATGACTATTGTCCTCGGAGAATGAGGACTCACCACTGAATCTGCTGAACTGGAGATCGGAAGTCGATCTATGCGTGATCTGGATGCTGAGAACCTGAACCTACATCATGAGAAGATGTAGCACACGTATGCGTCAGTACTTGAAGGTACTGAGCATGTAGGATAGACTAAAGTTGAAATAAAACATAACTGAACAAGCACAAAAGTAAGTATAATAAATTGAACATAATATACTGAATTTCTGAGCTAACTGAATGCAATGACCAATTTATAACATGCTGAAACTGAATATACTGATAAATGGACAATGCAGAGAGTTTGACTGAACTGTGGGAGCTACTAATAATCGATAATAAAACCACATGAGCTAAATATGGAGTTTGATGTATACGCCCCATCGAGAGGACCCAATATACCCTGCCAAAGGTATAAAGGCATGCTGGCGTGATCAATAAACTGATTGCCCATAGAGGGGACTTACAACCTACTTGGCTAGTAGTTCTGGGACTATTGGGTACGCTGAACCTAGTCTAACTCGATATTATGCTACTCCCAATGAATTCTGTAAATTAACTGATTATGTCTGAGTTTCTGTAAATACTAGATAGCTCGAAACTGAACATGCAAACTGAGAATGCAACAATTAATCTGGTAATTATGCATTTATAAATGAGGCATGTATATCTGAAGTGTCTGAAATATCTGACCTAGCATGTGTAATTTTAGAACTAAAGAAATACAATGCTAGGGTTCTGAAATTCATGCGATAATCTGAGTAATAACATGATAATCTGATTTGGAACATATATTTAATAAATTCATGAAGTTCTATCAAAGTTATAGAAACCCTAGGTTTAATCATGACAAAACAATCAAGAACTGACTGAAAACTAGGGACCCAATGGGTGAATGGAACCCACTACTGAAATCCCACATACCTGGTGATGAAATCCACGGAAAAATACTTAAGTTTCGGGGCTGGAACTGCTGGAGCTTGTGGCGTTCTTGAACTAGGGTTCTTGAGCTTTTTCTCCTCTCTTGCTTCTAATTTTCTAAGTTTTGATTTAATGATTTGACTTAGATATGTTTTAATTATGTTTCTAGGCTTAAACTGACTAAAATCTGATGATTTAGGGTCAAAATGACATATATTAGGGTTAAAACGGAGTGGGAAAGTTGCTGTCGGACCAATCGACGTCCAGGACTGACGGTCCGTCGATTGACCGATGCCCCGTCGTTGGGTACGTCGATTGGGCCTATTCGACAGGCCTTTACTAAAATAGGCATAACTTTTACTCAGAGGTCTGATTTTAACAAAGTCAGTAGATATGGAAAGCTGATTCAATTATATATCTTTGGGTAGGTCATGGGACACCTAATTCATTTTGTGCTAAGAGTTATGACCATTTGAAGTTGACCCAACCGCATTTCCCCTTAACTGTCTGCAAAATTTCCACCTACGGTCAGAGCTACGGACCGTAGGTCCACCTACGGACCGTGTTGGTCATCCGTAGCTATTGTCAGAGAGTGGGTGAAGGTAGTATTGATCAACGGTCACGGACTACAGACCGTCGTCTGACCTACGGACCGTAAGTCCGTCCGTCGTCCAAGACTTAACCAATTTTTCTAGGCTGAAATTTTTGAGAGTTTCTGATCCTATCGACGGTTGTGCAGGACGGACCGTTGGTCAGGCTACGGTCCATCGATGGTCACGTAGATTGCACCTGTAGATTTTTTTATTTTATTTAAAAAAAAACTGATTTTTGGTCTTTTTTTGACTAAGGGGTGTTACATGAGTTCTCTTTTTTAAGATTCTATCATATAGACGCTTATTCTAGTCTCTTGGACACAATCATCCTTTTGTGTGTCATCCAGATTTGACTTATCATGATTCTTGAGTTGCTTCAATGCTTTGACGATGTATTCAGATATCATGATATCCTCATAATACTCTTAGAATACATCGTCATGTACCTCATTTGTTCATTCAACTTGTGATACGACATGATGTTGACAGATTTAAAATTATTTTTACTAAAACAAACTCAAAGGTTTCTAAAAATTAAAGCAAGTGGAATAAATTTTTGCAATAGAAGAGGTTTTCATTGAAAATATGGAAATACGAACTTTGGCCATGACTATGGGTCATTTTACCTTTTTTCAAAATATTATGAGGGAAATTAAAAATGACATAAAATTCATCTTTGTCTATCAAGAGGAACGAGGATGCAAGAGTGGCGTGGAAGTCCAATTAAGAACTTGGTTCATTGGCTCGGCGTCTCGTATGCTTGATGTCTTCATTAATTCCTCCAGCATGACATCACCTTCTTCAAGAAGATCCCTAGTTCCCTCTCTGAGACTATCATCATTATCATATTCTTCTACTATAATAGATTGATACAAATGCGGCAAAGGCTTTAGAGATACATGATTGACCTCCTTCTTACTCTGATCATCTTTTGGCACTAGAGCAAACGCTTGATGTGGTGTCATGACCACAAATCTGGATTTCTCAATTATGCTCAGAGAAGCTAGTACTTTCTCAAGATTGTCTGGATTGGTTGGGATTATAACTTTATCCACACACCAATTTTCTTCGACCTTCACCATGTTAACGGTAAACTCTCCATGATTCGACAGTGAATCAGCATTGGCATTGGGTATGACAGTTTGAAGAGTTACAACCTTTTGATCAATCAAGTCTTGAATTTTATGCTTCAAGTTGATGCAATCTCCAGTGGTATGTCTGACACCTCCTGAATGGTAAGCACAATGAAGATCATCCTTATAATGTCTGGAATTGACATTTTTTGGGTCAACTGTTTGTATCAGATTGGCTACTTTCAATATCTCAAAAAGTAGAGTCCGACTTTCAATGAATGATGTAAAAACTCGAGGTTGTTTTCTGTTAAGTGTTAGACGAGAAATATTTTGATTATTTTGTGGAGGTGGGGTACTTGATGATAAAGTGTAGGATTTTGGCGAGTAGGTTTTGTGTTTGGAAATTTGGGTATTGTGGAGTTGGGTAGATATAAGGGGCATTTTGGTAATTATGCAAAGTTACTTGGTAATTTGGTTTAACATTTGGGTAATATGACAATGGAGATTGGTAATTTGGATAATTTGGTGGTGGAGCTTAGTAATTTTGTTGGATGGGTAAGGATTTTGCGGAGCTAAATAGTAGGTTTTGGATGGTAAAAATTTCTGAACAGTCAGACCGGCATGTCTCTTTGATTTTTTACTTGATTCAAATGAGATATAGGAAACATCATATCTTTTCCTCCTCAATGGTCTCGAGAATTCAACTTGGGGAGTCATTCGAATGATTTTTCCGGTCTTGAGACCATCTTCAATAGCTTCACCAATTTTGACTATCTCACTGTACTTCCCTTCTAAAATGAGGAACATCCTACTATAGTACTCCGGCTCTTGAATGCGCACGAAGATTTTAATAATCTCTTTATCAGTAAGGGGAGGCCTAACCCTTGCAGTCTCTCTTCTCCAGTGGTAGACATATTCTCGATAGTTTTCACAAGACTTCTATTTGATTCTCTCTAAATATTATCGATCGGGAATGAGTTCTACGTTATAACCAAACCTTTCAATGAAGTCTACAGCCAAAGCGTTCCAACTTGGCCACTTTTTGATTTTTTGAGAAATATACCATTCAAAAGATTCTTCTTTCAGGCTTCGACCAAAGAGTAGTATTAATAAGTCCTCATTTTTCCAACTCCCACAAATTTGTCGCAATAAGACCTCAAATGAGCAAAAGGATTTTTAATTCCACTAAAAGTGTCAAATTTCGACACTTTAAAACCTTTCGAAATCTCCAAATGTGGATGAATGCACAAATCTTCATAATTCAATCCAGCAATGTTTGTGGTGTATTGAAAGTACTTTATTGTATTCATAACTTCATCTCTAATGCTTTGCTCAACCTTTCCTTTATGACCTTCCACTCTTTCCACTCCTTCTCACAATGATCAAGTTCAAAATGTGTAGTAGAAGGATATAATTCAGGCGATATTGGAAGAGAAAACGCGGTTTCTAGAGGTATTGGTTTAATGGTAAGTGGGTGTTGGACAATTTGAGTAGGAATTTGATGGATGGGAGGAAAATTTTGGAGATTGTCGGTATTTGAATTTTGAGGATTAAGTAGTTTTTGATGTGAGGAGCTAGCATGATGCGGGTTAAGGTGGTTAGGTCTATGATGGGGTATTTTGGAATCGTAGTTGTAGATGGATTGTTTGAAAAATGTTTGGCAATTGAATTTGAAGTAGGAAAATGGAGTGGAGGTCTTTCATTGTTTGGAGTTGGAGTGTTGACAATGATAGCCAGATTTGTCAAATCTCGGGACTTATCCATTTTAGCCCTCATCTCAGTAATTTGTTGGAGCAATTGTGTAATAAGCTTGTTTTGTTCAACGATGATATGGTCATTCTCGGTGTTTTTGGTCAAATCAGTGTTCTCGACATTTTCAATCACTTTTTCTTTGCCTTTTGTCGAACTTTGGTCAGATAAGGAATTTTGGAATCTTTAGACCTTGTGAAGTATGGATGTTCTGCCATGCCTTCAACACAGATCAGTTTTGAGTACATGACAAAGAAAAATAACTCTAAAGACAAATGTGTTAGTTTGTGTAGATAATAAATAATGCAAAATATCACACACATGATTGCAACCACATAAAAATTGTTTTACTTGAATATAAACTAGCCCACGGATAAATAACGGTGACTAAATAGACAGGAATTTATCTATTTGATTTTGGGATTAGTGAATTTGAAAAGTTAACTTGCGTGGAGTCAATGAACTTTTGTACTGTAATTGACATACTTTTGTTTTTTTGATTGAGAGGATGCTTTAATTTCCTCGAGAGAGCGGAAAAAATAGAATTTTTCAAATATGCAGATCGAGTCTTGAAAGACTGCCTACGTATTTCACGGAGAAAAAATTGAAGTCCTATGTAGTTCGACCTCCCTTTTTGAATCTCCTTTTGATTTGAAATGGAAATTTTACCCTTTTTTTAGATGAGAGAGTAAGATAGGATTTTTTTGGGGAAGCTAAAGACTCGAAGAATATTTGGACGTACTTTTGATAGTAACTTGATATTTATGCTTAGGGGTTTCTAAAAATTATATGAAGAGGAGTGAGCTACATATCTCCAAATAAAGCAACATTTTCACATAAGCAGTTATAACACATAAACAGTTATTGTGCGTTCCAAACAGATATGTGACCCTTTTTTGCCAAGGGTAGGCCTAACGATTTAAAGAATGTGATTATGATAGATTGATCCGAGCCATTAATTTGTGACAAATAGAGTTTTCATTAAATCGAACTCACTATGTCAAACTTAGGCTTGAGTCCATCTATCATTATCAAGTTGCACAAAACATGTTTTTGGTCGTTGGATCGTGAAATCTCTCGACATAAGGGCGGACTTCTTAAATGTCGAATCGATACCCATGATCGATCCACCTAAGGTATATGCATGCATGACTTAAACTGAGGAGCGGTTTAGCTCTATCTTATATTTTCTAAGATTTGGCTTACTAGACACAAGGTTCCTGAGCGGACAACTCGAGTGAGGAGGCTACGCGGTCACACGGAAAAAGATCCGGACACCCGCGCATATGCCAACTCTCCTAACTTTGGGAATTTTGAAAGAAATTTGCGGGTGCACAAAAGACACCTCGCATGTACGTGTGATAGTGTGAATTTCCAAGAAGTTGAGAAATATGAACGGAATGATAGTTTATAAAGCAATAACAAATAAACAACTTATATAAAATGGTAACAAATAAACAGTTTATATCACATAAGCATGATAAAAAAAGCATTAGACATGTATAATAACACAAGTAAATAAAATGAAACAAACAAATGATAATTTTTTTAATAATTAACCTAAGTCTATTATGGATAGAACCTATGAAATTTGCAGCAGAGTCGCCATTTCTGTTATGCCGTAATTTTACTATCTTTAGAAAAATCACTTTTTGAAATGTTCTAAGTATAAAATAATTTGAGAATAATACTTAGAAAGAGTTGTCACTTAATTTTTTAAAGAAATTAAGAAAACTTAATTCAAAAGATTTCAACAGATTAAATCTTAATAAATTTAAAGAAAATGGGTAAGATGTTCTTATTTACGCTTCAAAAAGATTTTTAAGGCATTTGAAACATCCGCTAACACACGGTTATCCTATGACTTAGGTCAATTATTTTTTACTATTCTTAGGAACATGATTTAATATAATATAATATAATAATTAACAATATTCGATCAACTTTAAGAAAATATTTAAACAAAGATTAATTTTTTTTATTTTTTTAAAAATGGAACCTTAATTAGAATTTTTGAAATTTGATTACAAGTGAATAGAATTTAACCAAATTAGATTTTTTTTTTTAATCATTTTAAAAGATAATAACTCAAACCAAATTGATCAATTTGAGCATGAAAACCCATTTCAAATTAATGGAAGAATAAAAGTTTCGCCTAATTTAAAACAATTTTTAAAAATAGTAAAATGTGGTTAAGTGAAAAGCATCAAATTATTGCAAAAGATGTTTAAATAGTAAACCAACATAAAGAAAATAACTCATCTTTTGGAGGATTTAAGTAAGTTAATTACCAATTCTAAATTGAGAGTTAAATGAATTAGTCAACATAATCAAAACAGTTAGGAGAGAGAAAGAGATAATGAAATTCGGCCCATTTTTGGGCCAATTTCGCTGCAGATTTTTGGGTTTTAACCCAATCCCGTTTTTGTATACATTGGATGTATATCAGTGTATATCAGCGTGTATACCGGCTCTTTTGATGTATTTCTTGCTTCCGAACACCGGTATTTCGCCTCATACTGATAATTTCACATTTTCGACCTGTATATCTATGTGTAATGATGTATATAGTGTATACATCTCGCATACAACTATTTTTTGGGTGCTTTTGGGACCTGCCTCAGCTCCCAATTCCTTTGAATGATGAGGTCAAGTCGATAGGAAGAATTGAGCCTCTGTCTAAATTTAAAATGCAAAGGAGAGGAGAAAGAGTCCATAGTGACTCAAAACAAGTTTTCACATGCAAACAAAGAAAAGAAAAAGAGTTAATATATAAACAAACTTGAGATAAAAAATAAGAAGTAAACGATTTATGAAAAACAATGTGAACGAACTCAAGAGAGTATAATTCAACATATAATCCCACTAAATCATATAATACAGAGACACATTTGAAAACTATCAAACTTCAAGGGATTAATTAAGGGAGAATACTGATCATTTTCAAGCTAATGAATCAATACAACTTGCAACACACGTGGATGGACAACAAACACTTGCAGACAAACACAAACTAAAAATAAAGCCATGATAACTAAAGACAAGTATCAGCAAACCAAAGACCAGAATGATTACTATTTATATATATATATGTGTGTGTGTGTGTGTGATAAAAGGAAAGCTAATTGGTTATGAACTAGTAATGGATAACATTGGCAAACCAAAAGATATGTGTTCCTTATAACTCTAGCTTATTCACGATCAAAACCAAAATAATTGAACTATACTAATTAAAGCTCAACAAATGATCTACTGCTAATGTTTCCCAAAAATAGCTAAACACCATACAAATCATACTATAGAAATATGTTTCCCAAAGAAACCAACAAAATGGCAAATCTCGAGGAGCACATTGGTGATTTCAAACCCATGCTTAATAAAATTAGCTTATTACAACTCTACTATCAATATCCGGATCTTAAATCATGAATAAACTAATATCATGTAATTTCCGATTCTAAATCATGTTGAAATCCAACTCGGACAATAAGCACGAGTCACAACATAAACCATAACTTTTGGCTAATATTAGCACACGAGTGACAATCAAGAGCCATTGGTCTAATAAATCACAGTAATCACATTCAAACAAGCTTAAACTAAATTTATGGCACAACACATTGCTCTTCAGCGAGAAGAGTAACACTTCGTCATATTCAAATGTTAAAATCATAACTTCGTATCTTCAAGGAAATCAGATGTAAAAACAGCATCAACATGATCATAAGAATTGAAAATTTTGAAACAGCATTAACACGAGATGAAGGAAAATTTAGCAAAGAGAAAGGGAATATTACCTTCTTTGGAGCAGCGAGACTAGGACGACGAGCTTGACCGTGAAGAACTCCACCACTATGAGCCGATTTTGATGAGCTCCGAAAAGTAAAACAACTCTTTTTTTTTATGAAATTCCCTCTGTTTTAGGGCAGTAAATTAATGTTCGGAAAATTTTTCTCCTCCTCTTTTCAATGAAAACTAAGGATGTATTTATAAAAGGCAAAAATCAGATCGAACTTGGGGGGGGGGGGAACGGATAGAAATTTGAATTCATATGCCCCTTTGCAGAGATGAGAAATCCCTGGAAAGGGGAAAAAGGAAACGGCGATGGTGATGGGTTAACGCTTCGCCGCTTGCTCTGTGGCTGTCAGAGTCGCGACACTTATTCCGGTTCTTCGGGATGATTTCGCGTATGGATAAGAAGAACAGGGTCGTTGGTGTACTGCGTATTGTACGTATGTAAATTGTTCGGAGTTGAAACGTTTTTTTTGTATTATACGTTGTTTTTTTT
Organism: Solanum lycopersicoides; assembly: GCA_022817965.1. Classification (NCBI taxonomy): domain Eukaryota; kingdom Viridiplantae; phylum Streptophyta; class Magnoliopsida; order Solanales; family Solanaceae; genus Solanum; species Solanum lycopersicoides. The sequence continues at coordinate 86,357,653 of CM040629.1, read as the reverse complement.
CCGAATGGAATATTTAGGCCTCATTTGTTTACATTAAGATTAAGAGGTTTGAATCTGAATACAAATCTGAATATTAAGATTTGCACTAAGATTTAGGTGTTTAGATCTGAATACACATCTGAATATTAAGACGTGGTCTCTAAATCTGAACACTAAATAATTAATGTTGTTTGTTTTCAATATCTGAATGTGCATGTAAAATTAACATTAAATTAATAAAATATCATAAAAATTTTATTTCAATAAAATTTATCACTTTTGATTAAAAAAAAGTTTTAAAAGTTTTAATAATCATGATTTGGAGTACAATTTTTTTCATTCAAAAACTTTAATAAACACCAATACACCAACTCTGTTCTTGACACAGTCAATACAAGAAAATTATTAATATAAAAAAATTTGAACGGATTTATGAAAACTTACCAGTTCAAGAGGGAAAAATGGTGTTGATTGAGAAAAGAGAGAAAGAAAGTTTTTAATTATGAGATAAAAAGGCACGCTTAAAGCATAGAAGCGATGGTTTATTATTTGATAACTTATTAAATGAGTCTGAATGTTGTTAAGAGTCTCATATATATTTGATTCATTCAGACCTCTTCAGACCCATTAAGAGGTCTTTTAAAAAAAAACAAATGAACTTAATGAGTTGAATCGGAATGATTCAGATTCAGACCTAAAAATCAAACGTACTTAATAGGCTAAATCTGAATGATTAAGATTCAGACCTTCATTAAGTGCAAACAAATGAGGCTTTAGTTGGATTTTTGGTATTTTTGAATTGGATCGGTTGTGGGCTGAGATTTGGGGAGAGAATTGGGTCTGGAAAATTGGTCTGAGAATGAGTTGGGTTGGGAATTGTTGATGAATGTAGTGGGCTGCAGATAAGGTCCAAAAATTGGTCTTGCAAATTGAGTTAAAAGGGGGATTGAAAATATTGTCAATGGAATTGCAATTATAGCCAAATAGCAATTAAGAAGTTAGTCAATTGAGTTTAATTCTAGATGAATTAATATTAATTAATTAACGAGCCTCTTAATCTTAACGAGATATAATAATTAATTTCATTATAAGATAATTAACTCAAAAATATAAACTATAAATTAGCTAAACTAATTAATCAAATATTTAAGTAAAACTAAAATCTTTTTGAGATAATTTTCAAACTTTAATTTGATAATTATATACAAAATTATATAGTCTATATAAATTATTTTTTTAACATTTTAAAATTTATAATGATGACAAAATTACTTAAAATGACTTGAAAAATATTTAAAATCTTATATAATTTAATTATTTCAAATCATTTGAAAAGGATTCATTAAATGTAAATCTGGCAATTCCTACCAGGGTGGTGGGTCAGAGCGGATTTTTAAAAAGCTTATGACTAATTTATATTGTGGGAGGCCAAAATTGGATGTCAACAATTATAAGTTTGTTTTCTTGAATACAAATTTTATGTATTTTAAGATGTGGATAAAAATCATTATTGGTTGAGTCGGAGGCTAAATGATGTAACATTTTGAAAATTTACAAAATAGAGATAAGAATATCTTTTGAAGTATTTTTTAGGAATAATGTAGCTGAATCTCTTTTATTCAGCTTGAACTTTAATAATTTTGACTTGCTGATAGATGACGATAACCTCATACACAGAGGAGCTCACCCTCAAAGATTTTGAGAAGAAAATGGCATATGTATACATTATTACTAATCTTTTAGTATATTGCAGGCGTATAATTTTAGTGTGGATTCAAATATAATACTATTATTTTTATAGATGTAAAATAACTATTTTAGATTGTAGGAGATATGCTACTATAGTATTACATTGGATTTCATATACTTATGATAAAGAAAGAGAAAGTCTCTCTCTTTATGATCCTAACCTCAAAATTTAAAGAATGTCGGAGTGTATTTGATTTATTAATGTATTTATTCTTCATAAATACTAATTAATAAGGACTCACATTTGATATGGATTTTTATAGAAAATTTTACTTACAAAAGAGTGATAAATAGGATAATTATGCTCCATTTCAGCACACTCCCAACTTCACAATAATCACATAAATGTGACATATTTAAATAAGTATACAATATCATCCTTTTCTCCTAGAATAGGAAGAATATGATACTGAGGTTGATATTTATTTTCTTCCATATAAATAATTATTTTTTAATTGTATGTCATAATAGTTTAAAATGGTGATTTAGGATACTAGTTCTATAAAATTATTCCTATAATTGTATTATTAAAAAAAGGGTTAGTATATGCTTACACTTTAAAATGCGTATACGTATCTTAATTTTGAGTAAGATTCTTTAGAGCTATTTGTAGTAATATTGATTTTGAAAATTTTGATACAACTTATATTTTATAGTGTCATGTTATAGTTGTACAAACAACCGCATATTTATTATTTGATTTCACATTGCACCTATATAACTAAATTTAATTATTTTTTCTAAGTTTAAGCAATCTTTAATATTTTGTATTGAACAACTAAGTCATTTAAGTAGCTTAATTATTTGTCAAATTCAATTTGTACTTTCTTTCTTCAAATTTATATTACTCTTTTTACACATGTTTAATATTATTTTTAAAAAAATATGCTAGCAAAATTGGGACACACGTGCAACGCACGTGTCCTGAAGCTAGTATATACATATGAATTAACTAAGTCTTCATATATATATATATATATGAAGACTCCCGTCAATATTAAGCCATAAATTAATTTTTTTTTGCAAAAGTCAATAAAAAAGTCATGTTATTAAATTCATTTTACATAATTTGTATTACTTATATTTCATATACTACAAGATTCAATTTTATATCAATTGCAATGTCTAATCGATTAAACATATGACAAGCCCTTCAAATTCAAAAAGCTAAAGATAAATTTTTGAAAGTGTAATATAATTCATTTTATTTTCTGAAGTTAAATTTAAAATTCAAACTTAAAACTTTATTTTGCTTATCATATGAATGTAGATAAGTAAACAATTTATTGATATTAATTATACTTTGAATATATTATAAAATATATTTTAAAGGAAATTTATAATTAATACATTTTGTGTCACCAATTAAATTCAAAGGTAACAGCAACATACTCAGTGAAATTCCACAAATGAGATCTGGAGAGAGCAGAATGCACACACACCTTATCACTACCTCGTGGAGATAGAGAGACTATTTATGAAAGATCAGTTCAAGTACAATAAATATCGGTATAAAGAAGGAGGAGACAATGAAGAGAAATATAGCAAATAATAATGAAACATTGACAACGTCTACCAAAGAAAACAAAAACAACAATAAAGCATATGATAGTCGAAACACCATAAATAACATACATGGATAAATTATAAAAACTAATTATAGACAATGATAATACATCCGCCTCAACATCACAAATTCACCTCAATATCCTCATCTTTATAACATGCATCTTTTGGGTTGAGAGTTCTTAATTGGAAAACACTCGGTCACATGGTCGAACAAACCACCACTCTATAAAATATACCTTTGAGTTTCGATGGTACTTTTTTATCACAGAAGACTCTAGAGGTAAGTCTACACTTCATCCACGGTTAACCAATGGTTGTGTGATATTATCATTGATCTTTCCATTCCCATGAATGTCACGACCCAAGAGTACCCCCAAGATGTAACACGACGTACAATACTTCGAAAAGCCTCACACAAGCCTCATAGCCACTACAACAAATTTGATTACCAAGGACAAATAACTTCGTCATTTATAAATTATATTTCGTCACTAAAACTTTTGCGAGACGAAGAATAATTCGTCACTCAATCGTCTTAAATGTGTGTCGCTTAATGTATACAAAGATGATTTAGTGCTTCGTCACTAGTATTACATTAACTACACTAAACAATTGTATATTCACATGCAAATACATATATCTTCGTCCTATACACTTATAATTATAAAATACAAATATTCCCCTACCCAATTTCTTTTTGTCTTTCTCTCTTTCTCGTTTTATACATAAATAAATTATACAATCGATTTTTTGTATATGTATAGCGAATCAATTGATTTCTTTGTTATAGTATAGCGAATTATACAACTTATTTTTTGTATATGTATAGAAAAATATACATATTTATGTTTGCTATTGATGCAATTATGCAAAGTTTAGTTATAGCATACAAATAACTCTTAATATAATTAAGAGTTATTAATAATGTGATTTTTGTAGAAATTAACAATAAAAGTTCATCACAACTTAATCAAAAAAATATTACTAACAAGTTAATCACTCAACACTAATTTGTTTACAATATTTTATTATTTTTATACAAGTTACAAATTGTACTACTTATTATAAATACTAAAGCATGACGCTTCATTGCATATTCAAGTTAATTTTCATCTCCTTATTCCAAAATTAGGTAGTTTTTTTTTCTTTTTGTTACCTTCCTCAGTTTTTGGTATTTTTTGCTCTATTAAACAATTCTTTTTTGCACTTCTGTCTTTAGCTCTTCTCTAACTAATCCAATGGTGAGATGTTTGACGTGCTAATTATAAGTTTGTTTCTTGAATACAAATTTTATGTATTTTAAGATGTGGATAAAAATACTTGTTGGTCGAGCCGGAGGCTAAATGATGTAACATTACGAAAAATTACAAAATAGAGGTAAGAATATCTTTTGAGGTATTTTTTAGGAATAATGTAGCTGAATCTCTTTTATTCAGTTTGAACTTTAATGATTTTGACTTGCTGATAGATGACGATAACGTCATACATTGAGGAGTTTACCCTCAAAGATCTTGAGAAGAAATTGGCATGTGTATACATTGTTACTAATCTTTTAGTATATTGCAGGCATATAATTTTTAGTGTGGATTCAAATATAATACTTATTTTTTTATAGATGTAAAATGACTATTTTAGATTGTAGGAGATATTGTACTATATACATTGGATTTCAGATACTTATAATAAAGAAAGAGAAAGTCTCTCTCTTATATATATATATATATATATATATATATATATATATATATGATCCTAACCTCAAAATTGAATTATCATTGGATTAGGAGAATAAAGAATGTCGGAGTGTATTTTAATTTATTAATGTATTTTATTCTTAATAAATACTAAGTAATGGTTATGATAATCAACTTTATAGTAGACTTTTCTGCTTAAAAAATGAAATTTGACCGTTCACATTCTTACGAATTACAAGGACTCACATTTAATATGGATTTTTATATAAAATTTTACTTACAAAAGAGTGATAAATAGGAGAATTATCCTCCATTTCATCACACTCCCAACTTCACAATAATCACATAAATGTGACGTATTTGCATAAGTGTACAATATCATCATTTTCTCCTAGAATAGGAAGAATATGATACTGAGGTTGATATTTCTTTTTTTCCATATAAATAATTATTTTTTAATTGTATGTCATAATGGTTCAAAATGTTGATTTAGGATACTAGTTCTATATAATTATTCCTATAATTGTATTATTAAAAAAAGGGTTAGTTATATGCTTACACTTTAAAATGTGTATACGTATCTTAATTTTGAGTAAGATTCTTTAAAGCTATTTGTAGTAACATTAATTTTGAAATTTTTGGTACAACTTATATTTTATAATGTTATTTTATAGGTGTACAAACAACCACATATTTATTATTTGATTACACATTGCACCTATATAACAAAATTTAATTATTTTTTTTAAGTTTAAGTCATCTTTAATATTTTTTATTGAACAACTAAGTCATTTAAGTAGCTTAATTATTTGTCAAATTCAATTTGTACTTTATTTCTTCAAATTTATATTACTCTTTTTACACATGTTTAATATTATCTTGTTTTTTTAAAAAATAAAATATGCTAGCAAATTGGAACACACGTGCAACGCACGTGTCCTGAAGCTAGTATATACATATCAATTAAGATTTTGCCATGAATAACAGAGCCCCGACGAAATAATCGTTTGGAGTGCAACATTGGTGGTGGAAAGTCTTTGGGAATTCATTGTATATTTTTTAGGTTAAGGAGCAATAGAGGTTTTCAGTTTTTAAGTGAATGTAGTGGGATCAATAGAGGGTGTTTATATATATATATAATAGTAAGAATATGATACTGAGGTGGATATTTATTTTCTTCCATATAAATAATCATTTTTTAATTGTATATCGTAATGGTTAAAATGCCGATCTAGGATACTAGCTCTATAAAATTATTCCTACAATTGTTTTACGAAAAAAAAGATTAGTTATATGCTTACATTTTAAAATGCGTATATGTGTCTTAATTTTGAGTAAGATTGTTTAGAGCTATTTGTAGTAACATTAGTTTTGAAAAATTTGGTACAACTTATATTTTATAATGTCATGTTGTATTTGTACAAACAACCACATATTTATTATGTGATCACACATTGCACCTATATAACTAAATTTAATTGTTTTTCTGAGTTTAAGTCATCTTTAGTATTTTGTATTAAACAACTAAGTCATTTAAGTAGCTTAATTATTTGTCAAATTAAATTTGTACTTTCGTTCTTCAAATTTATATTACTCTTTTTACACATGTTTAATATTATCTTATTATTTTTTTAAAAAAATATGCTAGCAAAATTGGGACACACGTGCAACGCACGTGTTCTGAAGCTAGTATATACATATCAATTAACAAAGATTTTACCATGAATAACAGTACCCCCGAAGAAATAATCGTTTGAAGCGCAACATTAGTGGTGAAAAGTCTTTGGAAATTCATTGTATATTTTTTAGGTTAAGGAGCAATAGAGATTTTCAGTTTTTAAGTGAATGTAGAGGGACCAGCAGAGGGTGTTTATATATAAGACATAAATTAATTTTTTTTATCAAAAGTCAATAAAAAAGTCATGTTATTAAATTCATTTTACATAATTTTGTAATACTTATATTTGATATACTATAAGATTCAATTTATATCAATTGCAATGTTAATCAATTAAACATATGACAAGCCCTTCAAATTCAAAAAGCTAAAGATAAATTTCTGAAAGTGTGATATAATTCATTTTATTTTCTGAAGTTAAATATTTTAAAATTCATACTTTAAACTTATTTTGCTTATCATATGATTGTAGATAAGAAACAATTTCTTGATATTAATTATACTTTGAATATATTATAAAATATATTTTAAAGGAATTTTCTAATTAGTACATTTTGTGTCACCAATTAAATTCGAAGGTAACAACAAAATATTCAGTGAAATTTTACAAATGAGATCTGGAAAGAGTAGAAGGAGCACACACCTTATCACTACCTCGTGGAGGTGGATAGACTATTTATGAAAGATCAGTTCAAGTATAATAAATATCGGTATAAAGAAGGAGGAGACAATGAAGAGAAATATAGCAAATAATAATGAAACATTGACACTGTCTACCAAAGAAAACCAAAACAACAATAAAGCATATGATAGTCGAAACACCATAAATAACATACAAGGATAAATTATAAAAAATGATTATAGACAATGATAATACATTCGCCTCAACATGCTTATGATAGAATATCCTCTTTTTTAATCTTTATCTCTCGTACTATGATCACAAATTCACCTCAATATCCTCATTTTCATAACATGCATCTTTTGGGCTTGAGAGTTCTTGATTGAAAAACACTCGGTCACATAGTCGAACAAACCACCACTCTATAAAATATACCTTTGAGTTTCGATGGTACCTTTTTATCACAGAAGACTCTAGAGGTAAGTCTACACTTCATCCACGGTTAACCAATGGTTGTGTGATATTATCATTGATCTTTCCATTCCCATGAATGTCACGATCCAAGAGTACCCCCTAGATGTAACAAGACGTACAATACTTCGAAAAGCCTCACACAAGCCTCATAGCCAGTACAACAAATTTGATTATCAAGGATAAATAACTTCGTCATTTATAAATTATATTTCGTCACTAAAAAATTTGCGAGACGAAAAATAATTCATCACTCAATCGTCATTAAATGTGTGTCGCTTAATGTATACAAAGATGATTTAGTGCTTCGTCGCTAGTATTACATTAACTACACTAAAAAATTGTATATTCACATGCAAATACATATATCTTCGTCCTATACACTTATAATTATACAATACAAATATTCTCCTACCCAATTTCTTTTTGTCTTTCTATCTTTCTCGTTTTATAGATAAACAAATTATACAATCAATTTTTTGTATATGTATAGCGAATTATACAATTGATTTCTTTGTAATAGTGTAGCGAATTATACAACTATTTTTTTGTATATGTATAGAAAAATATACATATTTATGTTTGCTATGGATGCAATTATGCAAAGTATAGTTATAGCATACAAATAACTCTTAATATAATTAAGAGTTATTAATAATGTGACTTTTGTAGAAATTAACAATAAAAGTTCATCACAACTTAATCAAAAAAATATTACTAACAAGTTAATCACTCAACACTAATTTGTTTACAATATTTTATTATTTTTATTGAAGTTACGAATTGTACTACTTATTATAAATACTAAAGCATGACGCTTCATTGCATATTCAAGTTAATTTTCATCTCCTCATTACAAATTAGGTAGTTTTTTTTTGTTTTTCTTTTTGTTACCTTTCACAGTTTTTGGTATTTTTTCTCTATTAAACAATTCTTTTTTGCACTTCCGTCTTTAGCTCTTCTCTAACTAATCCAATGGTGAGATTTTTGACGTGCTAATTATAAGTTTATTTTCTTGAATATAAATTTTATGTATTTTAAGATGTGGATAAAAATACTTGTTGGTCGAGCCGGAGGCTAAATGATGTAACATTACGAAAAATTACAAAATAGAGATAAGAATATCTTTTGAGGTATTTTTTAGGAATAATGTAGCTGAATCTCTTTTATTCAGTTTGAACTTTAATGATTTTGACTTGCTGATAGATGACGATAATGTCATACACAGAACAATTTACCCTCAAAGATCTTGAGAAAAAAATGGCATGTGTATACATTGTTACTAATCTTTTAGTATATTGCAGGCATATAATTTTAGTGTGGATTCAAATATAATGTTATTTTTTTATAGATGTAAAATGACTATTTTAGATTGTAGGAGATATTGTACTATAGTACATTGGATTTCAAATACTTATGATAAAGAAAGAGAAAGTCTCTCTCTTTATATATATATATATTAATGTATTTTAGGGAAAACGGCACTTTTAGTCCCTGTGATAAGGCTATATTCTTATTTTTGTCCTTGTGTTATCTAACTTAGCACTATTAACCTTCAATTATATCAAGTGAGTGATTTTAATCCCTCAACTAACAGATCCAAAAAAAATTAACAGAGACATCACTGCTAAAAGGGGTAATTCGGGTATTTAAAAGTTATTGCTTGACAAATAGAAAACTTTTAAAATTATTCGTTGCATAACCTAGTTCAACCCTATTTCTGCACAACGAAGAAGTCTCAATCTATTTGGTGTGGATGTGAAATGGAATTGCATTCTAAAAGTGGATTGCAATCCACTCCATCATGTGAGTATTATTTTAAGTTGAATAGTTCAAAATTTCATGTTATAGACAAGAAAAATATCTCCACAAATATACCCAGAATACTTTGAATTGTTTTTCCCATAATGTTATGCAAATAATTATTTGTATATGTGAAAATATGATTCCAAAATATACTAGTTGTAAACTTCAAGCCACTAGAAGAACTCAATATCAAACCCTCAAAGTTCAGTATGGTAACACATCATTTTTTTTTTATTTTTTTTTTGCACCTGCTTCAACTTCAATGCAAGTTACTTATTACATATTTTTACTTTTGGTCTTTTACAATTCACCCCGGTGTGAGAGGAGATCAAAATGGGGGTGCATATTTAAAGGACTGTTGTGAAGTCTTTTCTTGTTTTTCTGGAAACAATTAGAGTACACTTTGCTAGAGGCAAAACTGAATAGGCCACTAATTAGGACTCATAGGGGGTAGTATAAGACGTTTGATATTCAGCAAGGTTGTTGGTATTTCAGTGTCTGTAAACCACCAAGTTTGCTACTTCATGCAGGCCCGCCTCCTTGTAGCATTCAACAATCCTTTCTGCGCAATCGTCCCATGAACCGTCAATGCTTTCTAGATCCAACAAGAAAGTAGCTTCATCCAATGCAACCTGAGCAGGTTGCTTCCCTTTCTTTAGATCGGCTTCCCTACCCTCCTCAGTTACTTCATGTACTCGCAACCCGAAGTCCACCATGGTCATTTTAAAGCCCCCTAGCAGCATCTTTAGCTTCTATATTGCGCCCAACCGTCATCAAATCTTCAGCATTCACTTTTGATTAGAAATAAAAACACATTATTAGCATCATCAGAAGCACCACATAAATTCAATGCTCTCAATTATATCTTAGAATATACACATTTTCAATTTATTTCAAAAGAATTCCGTTCAATTGTTGTTAGTTTCGACAACAACGACAATCTGAATTGAATATATTATAAAACCAACTCTTCCAACTGATTACAAGTAAAATTAAAGCTTAAGGAAACTTACAAGTAAAATTGAAGCTTAAGGAAACTTATAAGTATGGTAACATGCAAAGGTTATCAAGTTGATCATACTCGAGACAGACTGGCCAAGTGGGGAATGAATGTGGATCATACATGCCCTTTGTGTGGTGCCGCTGGAGAGAGTCATTTTCATTTGTTTTTCTCCTGCTTTATGTCTTCTCAAATATGGCTCAAGGTACTACAATGGCAAGAGGTAATCAGAACACCTAGAAACTGGGAGTTTGAATTAGCATGGGCTAGTACACATGCAAAGGGTAGGAGTGCTAGAGATGAGATGTACAAACTATCCTTAAGTGCAACACTGTAATGTGTTTACATTATAATTTACTTTATCTCAATGAAACTAATATGTTCTCATTTCTCAAATCTGCGTTTGATTTATATAATGAAACCAATATGTTTTTTAAAATCTCTTTACAGATGCAGGTGAAGATGTTGATATGTATTCAATTAAATTGCATTTTATGGGTTCGTGGATATTTGAGCCTGAGATGAATTACGTTGGGGGACGAATAGATTATTATGACTACTGTAAGGGCGAGGAAAACTCTATTATTCAGATGAGATTATGTGTGAAGAAGTTGAATGTTGATGATAGAAAAGTAAAATTTTGGTTTAAGTTTGGACCTTATTTCGAGACAAGTATAAGATTGTTAACAAATGAGTCAGATATATATAAGCTTGTCTACGAAATACCTGTGAATAGAGAAATCGAGATATTTATTGATCACACAAATGAGGACCAATGGAGTTATGATGCGACAGATTTAGAGATCCAACTTCAAAGTGAAGAAGGCTTTATAGATGTGAATGTAGTAGATGAGGGTGATGATAGTGATGCTAGAAGTGAAGATTGTGAGTCATTTCATGACTCTGACTATCCTGCAGAAGAAGATGTCATTAATTTAGATCAAATCAGTAACGCTATTACAGAGTCAGCTAGTATCAAAGGAAAAAATAAAAAGAATCAGATTTGTAAAACTAGGAATAACATTGAGTTTGGGTTTGTCTCAAATATGCTACCAAAGATTCCTAGTCAGACTCAAGAAAAAGATTGTGTTGTATCAGATGATGAATTGATGAGTTTGCATGGAGATTCAGATGATGATAATCCTAAAAGATCTATCATTTTCAATCCAAGCAAAGACTTGGAGGATCCAACATTTAAATTTTTGATCAATATGATTTTCAGTAATAGTAAAGAGTTTAAGTGGGCTGTTGAAGTACATGCTGTGATGAAGAAGAAAGACTTCAAATTTTTGAAGAATGAAACTCAGAGGTCAAGAGCAATTTGCAAAGTGTCAAACTGCAAATGGTTCATATTTGCATCAAAGGCCAATCAGGATGAACCTTTCCAGATCAAAACAATAGGCCCTGATCATAAATGTGGCAACCAAAGTGACAATAAGACTATTGACTCTGGATTTTTAGCTAAGAAGTATGCAGAAGATTTCAGAATTAATCCTACCTGGGGTGTGAAGGAATTTCAAGCTCATGTAATGAGAACTCACAAGTGCACACTTAGTAGATACCAATCTTACAGGGCAAAGAAAAAGGCAATGAAGTTGATTACAGGAACTAAAGAAGAACAATTTAACATGTTGTGGGACTATTGCGCTGAGTTACGGAGGAGTAATCCTGGTACTACATGCATTTTGAAGATGGATGATAACCCAAACACAATGGTCAGAGGCAAAAGAAGATTTTTAAGGCTTTATATTTGTTATGCGGCTACTAAGCAAGGATTTTTAGCGGGATGTAGACCAATCATAGGGGTTGATGGATGTCACTTGAAAGGACATCAAAAGGGCGGTCAATTATTGACTGCTGTAGGTGTTGACGGAAATAACAACATGTATCCAATTGCATTTGCTGTCGTAGAAGGAAAATTGAAGGAAACATGGCATTGGTTTCTCACTCTTCTTGATGAAGACCTAAGAATCTCACAAAATTCTCGTGCGTGGACTTTTATTTCAGATAAGCAAAAGGGTCTACTTCCAGCTTTTGATGAGGTACTTCCGGATGTAGCACATAGATTTTGTGTGAGGCACCTGCACAATAACTTTAAAACTGAAGGTTTCGGAGGACAAGCACTGAAGGATGTTCTATGGAAAGCTGCAAGGGCAACCACTGAAGCTGCATTTCACAAGTACATGGAAGAAATGAAAAACGTGAACCCTGAAGCCCCTAAATGGTTCACTAACAAGCCTCCTATTCACTGGTCCAGAGCTTTTTTCTCTTCTTTCCCGAAGTGTGATATGTTGTTGAACAACTTGTGTGAGTCGTTCAATAGTGTACTATTAGTTGCTAGAGACAAACACATTTTGACAATGCTCGAGTTAATTAGGTTGTACATGATGTCAAGATTTCAGAAGAACAGAGATAACATGATGAAGCATGGACATAAAATTTGTCCAAAAATCTTGTTGAAGTTAGAGGAGAACAAATCTAAGGCTGCTGAATGTATTGTCACTAAAGCTGACCAGTTTCATTTTCAAATTGAGGACATCAATCTTAGACTATTCTCTGTTGATCTTAAGGAGATGATATGTTCTTGTAAGAGATGGGAGTTAACTGGAATACCTTGTCATCATGCAATTGCGGCTATATGGGTTAAAAAAGACGAACCAGAAATGTATGTCCATGAATGCTACACAACTGAGCAGTATATGAAGAGCTATGAACACTCCATCTTGCCAATTAACAGCTCTGAAGAGTGGCCTAAAACAGGAGTTGAACCACCACTGCCACCGATATACAAAACTCAGCCTGGTAGACCGCCAAAATTAAGAAAGAGAGGATCTGATGAGACATCCCAAAAAGAATCAAATCTTAAAAAACATGTCTCACTAAAAGCATCCAGAAAAGGTAAAAAAAAGAAGTGTGGTACATGTGGAAAAATAGGACATAATAGTAGAAGATGTCCTATTATCATGGGAACGAGCCAACAAGAGGTTCAATAACAACAAATTGAAAGAGAAGGCCCTTCTGGTGAGCCAAGCAATGTAACAGATGCAAGTATTCCAAACGTACATCTTTGTTTTGTTCTTTTATTCTTTTTTGATAATGAGTTGGTTAAGTTTAGTAAGAAAGAACAACTAAATATTTTTCTTATTGCAGGTTTCAAGTATTGTTAGTGAGAGCCAACCATCAATGCAGCCTAGTTCCTCGTTTGTGACTAAACAGACAGTAAGTACTTTTCTTAATATACTGTTTTTAATATCAATTCGTGCGGCAAATAGTGAAACTCTTTTTTGATTATTAAGTGGTAAATATTTAAACTTACTAGTTTTCTTACGTTCTTCCATATATATTCCAGATCAATCAACTTAACCATCAAATGACACAATCTAGAGAGCAATTAAAGAGTTCTGCATTCATTTCAACAGAAATTGGCGAGCACTCCAGGGACGGTACAAGCTTACACTTCGTTACGAGGGAGGGGAGACAATGCGTCCCACCGTCAAGATTACGAGAAGCACTTTCTCAAATTAGCAAGAGAGGAAGAAAGGGACACATTAAGAAGAGAACTATTGGTTCATCATAAATAAAGAAATCAAAAAAATTGATGAGCGAGAAGTATGTGCTTATGGATCTATTTCTTTTGTGATGATTTTTAAGTTAAGTAATAGGGATGGATATGTGTTTTAAAGACACCATGAGCGAGAAGTATTTGCTTATGGATCTATTTCTTTTGTGACGATTTTTAAGTTAAGTAATAGGGATGCATATGTGTTTTAAAGACACCATTTTCAGATTTATTTTTGTGATGACTTTTAAACATCTTTTTGTTGCCATTTTAAAGTAATGTATAGTTTAATGCTTTCATATTCCTATTATGTCACAGATTCTAGTGAAACAGAAAATACCTTTTCAATAAGAGAAACATGATAAGAATCTCAAGAGCAATGTCGTGTTATCCATCTCCAAGTACACTTGCGATATTTTGTAACCAAAGAAGATGAGCTACATTATCATATATAAAAGTTCAAAGAACAATTTGCTAAGAAAAATGAAAGGGTCAAATGCTAAGAAAGCAATATGTACTGTTTCTGTAACTTACATGACTAGAACAACCTTCACTTCCAATCTTCAATACCACCGTTTACAGTAATTAAATGCTTGGCATTAGGACACTTGTGGTGTTGGTCTTACAATATATCAACTATTGGTATAATATCAACTGATGAAAAAGCTTCTTTATTTGTATTAATCAGTCTTGGATAACTATTTTTTAAAATTCTTCAAGCTTATCTAACCTGGTAAGGAGGAGTACGACAATGAGCTACTTTATACAGGTGTAGTTTCAACATTTATAAATACTAGATACTTCTGAACATATATAGACAAGTTGAAAGAGCTTCAGTAGTTATACTTTCTAGAGTCAAAGAGGAGATCACCCCATTTCAAGTCGGTTTGGATCTAGTCGTCTTTTAAAAAGTCATAGGTTATCGCTAATTGATTTTACTTGTTCAACCTGATAGAGAGATATAAAAAATATGTCGTGCTTGATTCAGAAAACCACAAAGACCAGTTCCTATACTTTGTATTTCATTTCATCATCGATATCACTTTGGTATAGAAGATGAAAACAGAAAGATTTGTTTCTATTCAGAAGTGCGCGCTTCGGAGGGCAAAGCAAGTGGTAAAAAGCCTTTAACAAGATAACAAAAGCTTTTTTCTTTACTAGTAAGAGACAAAGAGCATCAACTTTTAGTCATTTATCTTGCTACTTACATTGCTCGATACACCCTTGTCCTTTTATTGAAGTAAAAGTCGTCTACTCAATCTCTCTTGATGAAAATTTTCTAATAGGCAACAAGAAGACTAAAGCATCAATTACCTTATAGTAGCAGCTCCAAGCCTCCTATCCAGATGAAGCTCTGAAAGATAGGGACGATCACTGCAAAAAGCCATTTTGGCAGATGACAAATAAAAGGTTCAACATGACCAGTTATTGTAGAAAGGTAACAAGCAAATGTTTTCTTGCTCATTTCGATTGTTCAAATCCATTCTCTGCCAATGCCTTGGATAATTAAACAAATGTAAGATTATGAAATTCATTAGTAATAATTTTCTAAGGCTTGTTTTAAACTGTAAGTCCCAATCAAACGATTAAAACGGAAAAAGTAGCTTTGAGAACTACACATATATCTTGCCATTTGGACATGGAAAGTAGCCATCGGGAGATCAATTCATTTAGTCGATTAAAAATGAATGGTGAATTTACTTTCTTTGAATTGTTGAATAACTTAGAAATGGCCAAAAGTTGTAGCAATACAATTGAACAACAGGCATTAATAAGAAAATTCCCTTTTATGAACACAAAAATCCAGCTCAAAATTATAAAAAAAAATCGAGAAGAGACCATGAGAGTTAAATAAATCAGAGCAGTAACATACCAAAAATCACAAATACATTGTTGATGTTTCAGTAGATCCAGGTGGATTTTGTGCCTTAGATGACTTCTGAGTTCGTCGGACAAAGAGAGAAATCTATGCCTATCAGGTGGGTCTTCAAGCTAATTCTTTAAAGAGAGAGAATTAAAATGAAATACCCGAATTACCCTTTTTAGCAGTGATGTCTCTGTTAATTTTTTTTTGGTCTGTTAGTTGAGGGATTAAAATCACTCACCTGATATAATTGAAGGTTAATAGTGCTAAGTTAGATAAAAGAAGGACAAAAATAAGAATATAGCTAACTTAGATTGTAGGAGATATTGTACTATAGTACATTGGATTTCAAATACTTATGATAAAGAAAGAGAAAGTCTCTCTCTTTATATATATATATATATTAATGTATTTTATTCTTAATAAATACTAAGTAATGGTTATGATAATCAACTTTATAGTAGACTTTTCTGCTTAAAAAATAAAAATTTGACCGTTCACATTCTTACGAATTATAAGGACTCACATTTAGTATGGATTTTTATATAAAATTTTACTTACAAAAGAGTGATAAATAGGATAATTATGCTCCATTTCATCACACTCCCAACTTCACAATAATCACATAAATGTGACGTAATTACATAAGTATACAATATCATCCTTTTCTCCTAGAATAGTAAGAATATGATACTGAGGTTGATATTTATTTTCTTCCATATAAATAATTATTTTTTAATTGTATGTCATAATGGTTAAAATGCTGATTTAAGATACTAGCTCTATAAAATTATTCCTACAACTGTATTATGAAGAAAAAAAAGGTTCGTTATATGCTTACACTTTAAAATGCGTATACCTATCTTAATTTTGAGTAAGATTCTTTAGAGCTATTTGTAGTAACATTAGTTTTTAAAATTTTGATACAACTTATATTTTATAATGTTATGTTATAGTTGTACAAACAACCACATATTTATTATTTGATTACACATTGCACCTATATAACTAAATTTAATTATTTTTTCTTAAGTTTAAGTCATCTTTAATATTTTGTATTGAACAACTAAGTCATTTAAGTAGCTTAATTATTTGTCAAATTCTATTTGTACTTTCTTTCTTCAAATTTATATTACTCTTTTTACACACATGTCTAATATAATCTTATTATTTTAAACAAAAAATGTGCTAGCAAAATTGGGATACAGGTGCAACGCACGTGTCCTGAAGCTAGTATATACATATCAATTAACTAAGATTTTACCATGAATAACAGAGCCCCCGAAGAAATAATCGTTTGGAGCGTAACATTGATGGTGGAAAGTCTTTGGGAATTCATTGTATATTTTTTAGGTTAAGGAGCAATAGAGGTTTTCAGTTTTTAAGTGAATGTAAAGGGACCAATAGAGGGTGTTTATATATATATATATATATATATATATATATATATATATATATATATATATATATATATATATATATATATATATATATATATATATATATATATATATATATATATATATATATGAAGACTCCAGTCAAAATTAAGCCATAAATTAATTTTTTTTTTGCAAAAGTAAATAAAAAAGTCATGTTATTAAATTCATTTTACATAATTTTGTATTACTTATATTTGATATACTACAAGATTCAATTTTATATCAATTGCAATGTCTAATCAATTAAACATATGACAAGCCCTTCAAATTCAAAAAGCTAAAGATAAATTTCTGAAAGTGTAATATAATTCATTTTATTTTCTGAAGTTAAATATTTTAATATTCATAAGAGATTATAAGTTAGATACACATATTTCTGGTACCAAAACACTCTTAATTACAAATACATAAGAATAAAGGTGAGCGAGAGACTCAAATACATGTAAATCACACTAGATATATGTATCTAAAATATCAAATACATTATGAAATACAAATACACAGGGAGAGAGGCGAGCGACATAGTACAAAAGCGAGCAAGATAGGAGAAAGGTGATTGAGAGACTCAAATACATGTAAAGCACACTTGATACATACATCTAAATATCAAATACATTATGAAATAAATGGGAGAGAGGCGAGCGATATAGGACAGAGGCGAGCAAGATAAGAGAGAGGTGAGCGAGAGAGTCAGATACATGCGAATACACACTTGGATATAGTGTATCTAGAATAAATCGTTCCTAAATTTGACCTTGTATCTGATATACATGTATTGGGATTCATCAGATATATGTATTTAATTTGACGAATGATAATTTTGAAAACTCACTGAAAGATACATAATTAAGCCCTAAACTAATAAAATTTGTGTTATTTATCCTATTTAATATCTTGACTACAACATTGAATTAACAAGAACATAATAATTTTTGTTGAGCGTACAATAAAAGTTTATAAATTTTCTTACTATAAATTTAGTTATTATTTATTATATATTTACTTGAGATTTCAAACACGAAAATTCTTAAACTCTAAACTCTAGATATTCTATCAATTTTCAAATTATCATCTGATATTTGTCCTCATAAGAAGTTATTTATAAAATGACCTAGTAATGTAAGCATTTATATCAGGAATTTCTACCCCCTCCCCCCATATTATTCCTAATGTTGGTGATATGCATGGACAAGTTTCTTTGCTTTACTCTTTGTTGTTGTTTTCTTTTTTCTTTGCGGGGTTGCCTTATCTTTTGGAAAAATTATGCGAATAAATAAATATATACTAGTTAATTAGCTAATATAGTTATAATTTTAAATTAATTACTACTTGCAGCCTCTTTAGTTATAATTATGTGTGCCTCTCTCCTTTGTTCATCTTTTGCCTCTCTCCTCTCTTATACATATAAAAATACAATTTATATATATATATATATATATATATATATATATATATATATATATATATATATATATATAACAGATATACAAATAAAATTCATCTCTCTCCACTCTCTGCTTCTCTTTTGCTCGAATCTCTCCTCCTTCTATCGATCTCGCTTCTCAGATATACAAGTACATATGTATACCACTTACATATAGACAACTATTTGACAGATATACATATACAATTCGACAGAAATACAAATATAATTCAACTCTCTGCACTCTCTCCTCCTCCTCCCGATCTCGCTTTCCTCTCTCCTCCTCCTCCCAATCTCACTTGTCTCTCTCCTGGCTCCTCTAACATGTAGTTAAAAATCATAATTAACAAACTATAGCGCGATGAATTCTAATTAAAATATTTTTAGCGGCTGTTTAAGAAATTTCCTCTATCTCTTTTTTTTTTTCTCATTAGACTTTCTTTGCTCACGGGGCTAGCTTCCTCTTGTCTTCCTTTCCTTCACATTTTCTTAACCAAAAAAAAAATCTAATTAAAATATGTATATATCAAGACATCTTTGACATGATCCAAGCTTTCCTCAATGGTATATCCACATGTATGCAATTAATTTAACATATGATCAAATGATTAATATAATTATAGGAATTAATATATAGTGAATTTGATTATTATTTTTGTATATATCAAGACATCTATGCATGATCCAAGCTTTCCTCAATGGTATATCCACATATATGCAATTAATTTAACATATGATCAAATGATTGTTATAATTATAGGAATTAATATATAGTGAATTTGATTACATCGAAAAAAATCACTTTAAGGATAAAATTTCAAGACTCAAATCTAAAAACTCTGCTTAAGAATAATAATGCAATTTATTATTTTCATCACAACCTATGAATTTAATATGCACTATATAATTTAAAAAATATATGCATTATATTGGAAATAATAATTTTTGCATTGATATAAGTTTTGATCGAATAAAATAGGCAAGGAGATAGAAAAATGTACGGCTTCTAACTACTTTATATTCAGGAAACACTGAAACATTAAACATAATTAAGCCCTAAACTAATGAAATTTGTGTTATTTATCCTATTTAATATCTGGACTACAACACTGAATTAACGAGAACGTACAACAAATGCTTATAATTTTATTTACCGTAAATACCGCTATTCGCGCCCATTGCTAGGGCTCGAAAATACAGAAGGAAGAAAGAAAAAGAAGGCGAGTGAGCAGGAAATCTACTCTTGCAATGATTTTCTGGCAGCATCTTCTTCTGCTTTCATTTTCCTTTCCCACTTTCTCTTCCAGTGGGAAAGGCAAGTTCAGCTGTCTTTGCCCGCTTTTCTGCTTCGTTCTCATTTCCTTTCTCGCTGGATCATATGTCGAGCACTGATCCCCAGAGGTTTCCAGGTTCCAAGCTCCCAGTATCCCCAAACTTCCTTTTGAAATAGATATTGAAATTGCCCAACTGCTTTTGCTACAGATTTTACAGCTTTTCCAGCCATTCGTCCTGGAAACAAATACGTAAAAAAATTCTTTGAGATTTCTCAAAAAATTGAATTTTACTCGCGCAAGTTTACCAAGCATACTAAAAATGAGATGTATGAAAATTAGGCAGGTTATCAAGTGAGAGATCCAAGGTTATTCCATGACTGTAGTGGATGCTACAACCTATAGCGAATGGAAATAAAACAAGAGTTTGAAAATGCAAGATCCTCTCATAGGATGTCCCCTCTGAAATAACCATCAAAACTACTACCCGTTGCCGCTTAAGAAAATATTAACTCGAATATTTGGTATAACTATGTCCATACACACCTTCATTTTTTACTAATGCAGGACTTGGATCTATTATGATTTCAAAAACTATTTACTAAAGATCTTAATGCTGATAGCACTAGTGGTCCTAATAGCTTCTCAGGGCACTTCTTCCAAGGCATACTAAAATGAGAAAGTTCCAAGGTTATTACATGATTGTAAGAGGATGCCACATCCTATAGCGAATGAAAAAAATAAAGAGTTTGAAAATACAAGATTAGTCCCTCTGAGCCAACCACATCAAATTTACTACATATTTCTGAACTGCAAATGACATATTGTTGCCAGAGAAAGTAAAGAGCGCACAAGACCTCCATACTTAAATTACTAGGATCAGTAAAAATTTGCTCCAGTTTTAAAGTTGCTCTCACCATCCCCTTGGAAAATGTGACATAATTAGTTTTTTTTTGTTGAAGTATGAAGATGAAGTGTTCAAGTAGAAGTTAGTTAAAGTAGTTAGAAGTCTATTAAAGAATAAGAAGGGTAAAATAGTCATTTACATGTTAGTTAGTTACAACTAACTAATTCTATAGTTAGTTTACAGAATATTCTAGATGAGAGTTGTATCTATATATATAGCTTCATCATCTATGTATAGTTCAATAGTTTTGAATGAGAATGAATCTGGACATTTTTCCCTCTACTCTTCTTCCTTTCTTCTTCCTTTCTTCTTCGTCTAAGTAAAGTCAGTTTACCAACATTTTTATTTGAGCAAGAAGGAGACTGAGAGCACTGATTATCTTTTCTTCACCCTCCTGATTGCTTCACACTGTAGTGACTCTATATATGTTTTACATGAATGTATAATCAATACTATTAAAGAACTCTAACAATACTGGGCTGTAAAGAAGAGGTTAGGGATTTGGATTGCAATCGTTGCCTCTATTTCGTGGATCTTTGTTTCAGAGAGAGATATCAAAGGTGTTTTGAAGGAAAATTTGAGATTACGCATTGTTAAAATACAATTGCTAGTATTTAGTAGCCATGTGATGTCATCTCAAAAAAAGTACAAGTGGATATCTTAACAGGCTGTCTAATTTAACTATAGGCACAGCTAAGAACTACGTCTCTATACCTCTTTTGCACATTGCTATCACTATCTTACTTATCAAAAATGGAGTATTATGACTTGTTGAAATAGATGATTCCAAATCTTCTATGACATTTTATGTTGCAATACATGCATATATACAAATCATCTAATTGCATTTTATGTTACATTAAAATAGAACTCATATAATCATGACATTTGTCACCAGTAATCCAAGTCATTCATAACACCCAGCGCAGAAGCTTTTCCCTTACTATCCTATGGTGCCTCAACAACTTGAAATACTTGTATTTGAGTTCTCTGTTCTTCTAGCAGAGATAAGGGTAAAGGAATTTCCTGTAACAACACAACCTCATGAAGGACCCAAGGTTATGTGCATATTAATGTAAAATGTAGTCTAAAAGAAGACGCAAGACCAGCATACAGACCCGAGAACAGTTGTAGATTCTACATTAAAGAAAAACAATAGCAAAAAATTTAGTACTAAATTTGCATACTTTTAAATTTCTAAATCATGATAGGATCCACAGTAAAGTCATTATAATATTTCACTTCTAAATATTCTTTTCGAGAACTCAAAATTGTAGCCCTTGAACCCATCTTTTTGGATGTGTACAAACACAGATACACAAAACAAATTTTTTAATGCAGACAGAATTGAACGTAATATTCATGGATTAAATAAAGAATAACTTACAGAGAGAGTGAAGAGATGATGCGGATGGAGTAGAGATGGTGAGAAGCTTGCAATGTTATATTGTAGGCTTCAAAAATCTAAAACCCTAACACTACTAAAGCCCAAAATTTTCAACAAATATTCACCTAATATAGATCATAGTAACATGTAAGTTGCAGGTAAAAAAAAGTTATTATCATGACAGTGAACATCGTTAAAACACATAGATGTAATACTATCACTACTTACCCAAACATTTTCTCTTTTTGAATCTAATACCAAATACAAGCTAAACCTGCCATAAACCATCAAAAAAATAGAGTCAAAAACTGAAAATACAAGCAGCAAAATTGATATCAGTAGTTTAAAATTCAAAATCGATATGATTCAACAGATAAACCCTGGAATTGTATTCACATTGAAATGTCTGCAATTATCAGAGCAACTTTTCGAATGTGTACAAATACAGATATGCAAAACAAAAATTAATATGCAGATGCAAAATACAACATAAAGATACATGGAAAAAAGAGATTAAGTGAAGAATGACTTACAGAAATAGTGAAGAGACGATCCGAGTGCAGAGCTTGCGATGTTATACTGTAGGCTTCAAAAACCTATAACCCTAACACTAGTCCAAGCCCAAATTCGTCTATATGGACCATGGCCCATAACTCTTCATAGTTATAGTTTGATAACTACAATTCGTAACCACATGTTATAAGGAGGAGAGAGACGAGCAAGAGAGGGCAAAGAGTGGGAAAGAGGTGAATTGTATATGTATATTGATTAGATAATTAAAAATTATATGTATATTGATTAGATAATTGAAAATTATATGTATGTATTTGTATATTCTGGCGAATTATACATATACAAATGTAAATAATTATACAAACTCGAAGTCAGTCCACATAATTAATGTATAATATTAGTAGTGAGTGATAATTATAACAAACTATAACTATAATAAGTAATTAAGTAGTATAAGTTTGCTTAACCGCGTAATGTTTCCTTATTTTAAGGGGATTTTACGTAGCAAAATAGTGTTATAATAAAATATATTATGTATTTTAGCACAAAAATTAATATATAAAAATACTCAGCTTTTAAGTAAAACATTTAACTTTTTTTATAATTAATGAAATGTAACTCTTTTATTTCTATTCAGAGTCACTACATACATGTTGAAAGTCAATTCGATTAATGTCACAAGATAACTCAAAGTTAACTGGTACAATATCATTTTTGGCCAATTAACCTATGTATGTATAATTTTCGTAGTAATACGCAAACCTCCTCTTCAATTTTTGAGGGAATGGAGGCGATGACCTCTCAATTCGAGATACTTCCTCCTCCTTATCTTGTTTTTAAAGCTCTCTCTATGTATCTTCTATCTCACTAGATTTTTGGAAAACCTTTTGGGGCACAAGATCCTTCTTAGCTAGGCATTATCTTAAATTTAATCTCAAAGAATCAATATTAGCTCCATCTATCTCTGACGATCATCTCCTTCGCTTCGCACACTTCATATCAAACCAAATAAAATTTTTTTAGTCAAAATAAAAATCAAACCAACTTAAATAAGTCTTTAAAATTTTAAACCAAATAAACAAATAATCGTCGATTTGGTTAATGTCAGTTTGGTTCGGTTTGTTTTGGTTAGATTTTCTTGGTTTTTTCGATTAGAAAGTAATAAGTTATTGAGGACATACACATCTATATAGACAAAAACACTTAATACATGAATAATTCACAAATAAGCTATTACACAAACAAAGTCATTCATTCAATGTACCAAGTTTTAGAAACTAAAAAAATCCATTGTCAATATTATAAAGTTGGTTCAATATTTTGGAATTTCAACATCTTATCAATAGACTTTTCAATAATTTACACCTTAAAATATTGAGAATTTACTTCTTAAAAAAAACCATTATTTCATAGTCAAAACTAATCAATTACCATCTTCTTTAGCTTGAGCTTTAAATTATTAGTTTGCAAGGGATTCAATGCCGATTTTGATCTCAATGTTGCATTAGAAAATTTTATTAAAAAAAAGAAGAGAAAGTGTGATCTTTAAAGTAATGAATATTGAGAGTTTTAGACTTAAGATTTTAGTAGTTAGGCTAAAATTCAAGTGTTGGGCTTCAGAAAATAGTAAAATTAAGGTAAAGACTTAAGTTAATTAAAATTTATCAAAATATTTATATTTTATTTATAAATAATTATAAAATTTATATCTATAATTTCTCAGTTTGGTTTGATTATTTTTGCGGCTGACTGTTAGTAAAATTTCAAAACCAAACCAAATAATATTAATTTTTCAAAATTTAAAACCAAACCTAACCAAATCAAATCACATACGATTTTTAATATTCAATTTGATTCGAATTGCGGTTCAATTTGATTTTATAATTATAACCATGAACAACCCTACATTCACTCAAGCCTCCAATAAGCTACGTTATGCTTGTTGAAGGTGTGTAATCATTGATTTTGCATGAATGACAGCTGTGCTTCTAATTCAGTGATCACATCATCTTTTAACATACATGTGATTTTTTTCACCATAACTACAAGAAAACTGTTATATACATGGAATTTTATTTGGGATATAGTATGAAAATTTATAGAAAAATAAGATTTGTGGAGATTTTAATATTAGTTCTCAGAAAAATTTCACACTTTTTTTGTAGCTCTCGATCTATATATCATTGTTCAGTCTAGGTTACCCTATGAGATTTGATTTAGAAGCATATATAGCTCACCGATCATACGTCTATTCTAAAGCCTGGCTTCTTATTGCAAATTCTAGCAATATTTTTATGTGGTATTAGAATCTTGATGATTGTATAGACTAACACATAATTTAATTAATCACTTAATTGCCACTAAAATGTATTTTTAGCAGCATTTAGCGCTCTTTGTAAATGTCCTTAAAGCTTATAGAGACACTAGATCCAATAGCAATTAACTAATGTTGATAAAGACTTTATCGCTCTTTGTTAATGTGTATATTTATTGCCGCTAAAAATTATTTTTGTTGCGATGAATAGAGTATATAATTGGTGAGATAATTGATATTCGTATTCTTGCATTGTATTTGATCATTTTCTCTATTTCGATTATACCAGTGGTTTCTGTTGAAACTGTAAACATGTGATCTTTCTTGGTAAAACTTATCCGCTCCGGGTGTTCACACCAAGCCAATGCATGCATGCCATGTGTTTAAATTTATAGTTCATTTTACTTCATTAAATCAGTTAATAATTATAATTGCATTGACTTGGTGTAATCACCTAGTGCGGATAAATTTTTTCCATCTTTCATTATTGTTCTTTATTCCCTTGTCATTTCATCAAATAACATTCATTCTAACATTCATAAGTTATTTTTTTTCTTTTTCAATTTGGTAAGCGTTGCAAACAATATATAGCAAAGAGTTGGTTTATGATAAGTATATAGAATTAAGGTGCATGAATTTAACTTTGGCTAAATTTATCAGTAACCTCTTAAAGTTGACACTAAATTTCTCTTAGACACCTCGATTGAAAACGTTCATTTTAGACACCTCATATAGAGTTTTGAAGTGTCATTTTGACACTTTCTGACAATTACCGAAAATTGGAGAGTACAGTACACCCGATGATGTGACATACAATTAATTAAATAATTACATATGTTATTTTAAGATAAAAATGTTAAAAATAGTTTAAAATCTATTTAGTAAATAATATACACTAAGTGCAACATTTTTTTATTTATCTATTTTTAAAAATTGTTTCAGATCTTTTTTTTTATTTTGATGTTGTTTTGAGAGAAAAAGGGTGGGGGTGGGGGGAGGAGGAAGGAATAGAAAGAGAGAGAATATATAAAATATGAACGTAGTATTTGTGCTTAAATTAAGTGATATAAATAATATATATTCTTTTATTTTTAAAAACGTAAGATGATTTTTTATTTATTTTTAAGCTAAATAAAATAAAAGTTTTATATTAAAACATACATGGTACAATCATGAGAATGCAGACACAAAATATTCAAGCGATATAAAATGGAAATACAAAAGTTTGCAAAGAAAATATAGATGGAGGGTATTTTTATAAATAAATAACTTATTCTCAGATATTATACAATGTACATTATTTTGAATACAACTAATCAAACAATCAATAAGAAATACTTTCAGGATAACTAATCCTAGCATAACATTTCCCAACATAACTTATCGTAGCATAACTAATTCCAATATAGCTTATCCAATACAACGAATTCCAATGTCACTTGTTTTCAAACCAAACAACCCCTTAGTGGACATAAGATATACTCTTGCATCAATCGTGACTCTTAATCATGTGTTGTCATTTACTATAGTTTTCCAAATACTTCGGTTTGTAAAAATAATGATATAAAATTAACACATTTTTCATGTATGAGAAGTTATTAATTATAGTAGACTTTTCTGCTTAAAAAATGAAAATTTGACCGTTCACATTCTTACGAATTAGAATAGGAAGAATATGATACTGAGGTTGATATTTATTTTTTTCCATATAAATAATTATTTTTTAATTGTATGTCATAATGGTTCAAAATGTTGATTTAGGATACTAGTTCTATATAATTATTCCTATAATTGTATTATTAAAAAAAGGGTTAGTTATATGCTTACACTTTAAAATGTGTATACGTATCTTAATTTTGAGTAAGATTCTTTAAAGCTATTTGTAGTAACATTAATTTTGAAAATTTTGGTACAACTTATATTTTATAATGTCATGTTGTAGTTGTACAAACAACCACATATTTATTATTTGATTACACATTGCACCTATATAACTAAATTTAATTATTTTTTCTAAGTTTAAGCAATCTTTAATATTTTCTATTGAACAACTAAGTCATTTAAGTAGCTTAATTATTTGTCAAATTCAATTTGTACTTTCTTTCCTCAAATTTATATTACTCTTTTTACACATGTTTAATAATATCTTATTATTTTTTTAAAAAATATGCTTGCAAAATTGGTAGCGGGTTTTCTATATATCTCAGGCTATATGAGAATTCAGGTCACTTACAGTTCAATATACTTGATTTGATGCACGATTATGAAAGAATTGAGAAGCTCTCTCGATATCGAATTATGAGGAGATCAAAATGCTCGAGAATAAGATTTGATGGAGGATAACGAAATACAACTGAGTTTTCAAAATTGAGTCCGCCTACATATCCTTAAATCTTAGGAATCAGACTGTTTGTAGTTCGAATCGATCGGTTGAAAAGGAAATCTTTTATGCAAGACAACCTTTGGTTCTTGAGGAATGACGAGTAAGTCGAGTGTGAAAAAGAGGTTTGCAACCTCTTCGCTATGAAGGTGGTGCACTTCACACCCATAATTAAGAACTTACACAGACATAATTTCCAAAGATCTTGGTGCACTGTCACTCAGATTAGAAAGTTGCCTCCAGTGAGAGTGAGAAGTTTCTCGGATGCAAAATTTAAACTGATGAACTAAAATAAAAACCCACATGCCTTTTGATAGGGGTGTGGTTTAATTATAGTAGAAGTTGCTCCTCAGCTCATGTCCCGAGAGTTTGATACTCCTCTTTGGACTATGTCTCAGTTCGCTGCTAAGAAAAGTTCCATGTTGTGCCACATCCTTTTTTATGTCGTCCGCACCTATGGTTTAATTTGAGAATTCATCCTCTTGGATGCTTTCGGCAAAAATTGAAACAAACTTGTTAGTAGAAACTGTAATTTGAATAGAGAGGTGTTATGTTTTACCCTATCCGGCATACATTTCTTTTAAAGAAAAATGCTCTAACATCAACCTCTGTCGGTTTTGACGTAGTAGATAATGAGTTGATGTGATGCGGCATGATGATGAATTTATCGATAATATCATTTTGTTGATGAGGGTACTTCATTTATAAAATGATGCTGCTACATTTATGATGAAGATGTTGATACTCGATTGATAAGATGTTGCTGCTACATTGATGATCTGTTGATCCAATTGTAGAATGTTGTTGTCACAACTTGATTGGTGCGATGACGATGATCTATCGGCAGGATGACATTGATCCATACCGCAATGATTATATCACCCTTGATAAAATAATACGAATGACTCTCTCAGTGGTTTGAATATGTTATAGACATTTCAACAATGGAAGGTGTAATGTCCTTCTTGGCGTTTGAAGATACAATGGCCCTCTCGGCGTTTGAATGCAATGGCCCTCTCGGCGTTTGAAGATGCAATGACCATCTTGGCATTTGAAGATGATAGCCTTCTCGGCGACTTAAATATGAATGACCCTCTTGGCGGTTTGAATATGAATGACCCTCTCGGCAGTTTGATATGCAACAACTATTTTCGCGTTTTGAATATGTATGACCCTCTCGACAGTTTGAATATGAATGGCCCTCTCGGTAAATTAAATATGAATGGCCCTCTCGGCAAATTGAATATGAATAACATTCTCGGCGGTTTGAATATGAAATGGCCCTCTTGGCGGCTTGAATGCAATAGCCCTCTCAGCATATGAAGAGGCAATGGCCCTCTTGGCATTTTAAGATGATAGCCTTCTCGGCGGTTTGAATATGGATGACCTTTTTCATGTTTTGAATATGAATGGCTCTCTCAGCAAATTGAATATGAATGAACTTCTCGGCGATTCGAATATGAAATGACCCTCTTGGCGGCTTGAATGCAATGACCCTCTCGGCGTTTGAAGATGTAATGACCTTCTTGGCATTTAAAGATGTAACAACCTTCTTAGATGTTTTGAAGATGTAACAACCTTCTCAGCGGCAAGAATATGATGGCTTTCTGAAAAGTTTGGATATGTAATGGCATATCTCGATAATGGTATTAAATCCTTTGATAATACGACATGCATGAATTCGTCGTGATAAATACGATGTCCCTATGGGTGGTTCACATTACAGTGTATGATATCAACGGGATTTGTGAATATTTTCCAATAGTTCTTGATACTGAAAAAATGTAATTTGATATTTTTTTGGTAGATGCTTGTACATGTTAGAGTGATGTCTTCACTTGTTCCCATTTTGAACATTTTGTGTTCAATGTGACTGATGTTTTGTTGGAGATTTGAACGAGGTGTTGTTACTCGTATTCTGAACTTTTTTTTTCTTTTCTGAAGAACTTCAATGACTTCTCTGCCTCCAAAGAAAAATTGTAAATTTCGAGGAGGTACTCACCCTTTTGAATTCTCCATATTCGTTGAATGGAGGAATATGATGATCTTGAGGCAAACTTATAGACCTGCATCCACAGAAAAATATTAGTTTTTGAAACAATTGATCTGTGTTGACTTCTTTAAGCGATCGATCCTTGTCTTGCTATCTTCAGTTGATCATCCCGATCTCTTGCTTCTCGATAGACATAATATGAAATTATACAAAATATTTGACATATTAAAAAATCCTTAAGAAAAAGAAAATTTTTGAGAATCAAATTGAAAGAAGTCACTGTCAAATGTCATGTCATGCATATCTTGAATGAACGTCCTTGGTTTAAACTTTTGACGCATCTGATAACTTGTCCTGGAGAATTTAGAAAATCTTTTGAAGCTTGAGAAATTTCTGACTTGGTTATCCTGAAGTCCTCCATAGTTGGAAAGTTTTGTAGTTGACTCTGAAATCCAATGATGTTTGAAATTACTGAAGTTGACTTTGAACTTTAACAATGTCAGAGATGTTTGAAGTTAGCTTTAAGCTTTTGATCATGCTCGAAATGTTTAAAATTTACTACATACTTATAGTGATGCTTGAAGAAATTTTTGAACACATTCTCAAAAATTTCTGTTCCAATTAGATGTCTTGGAGTATCTCAAATATTTGATATATGAGTTGTAGATTATTTTTTTTAGTCCCTCAAAATTGTTTTTGTCCTAGTTGCAATTCTCAATGTGACTTTATAGTCTTTACTTGTTGGAAAATTTATTCTTGAGATTTTTTGAGTTCCTCTCAAAAATTTTGTCTCGGTTATATATCTCAGTATATCTTGATTATTAATATATGACTTGTAGAATTTTTGAGACCCCTCAAAAGTTCTGTCCCAGTTGCAACTCACAATGTATCTTAAGTTTTGATTTGTTGGAGAGATCCTCTTCTTGAGAATATTTGAGTCCCTCTAAAAGATTCTGTCCCAGTTTCTATTGTAAAGAAAAATAGAAATATTACGGAGATATGACCGAACCCTTGTGGCGCATACGTATCCTATTGAGGCAGGAATCTGGTCAAGCGTAGTTCCCCTCTTGAGGCTTACCTGAAATAGAAAATTTTGACAAGGAAATGACCGAGGCCGACATAGGCCGTCTACGTATCTCATTCTTGAGAATTGAGGTCAGCATTGTTCGTTACAAATGATAATTTTCTAATCATAAAACATAAGATGGTTACAGGCAAATGATGCGATTACAAGGGGAAAAAATAAATAAATTTCAAATCTTATAGCTCTTGATAGCATCTGAGTAGATACGCCACTTGAGACGAACGTCCATACTCAACCCTTACATTTCATCAGATAAATGTATCGATATACTGCCTAAGCGGGTTGTTGAGTTCTCTTTTTCAAACTTCTATCATATAGACGCTTATTCTAGTCTCTTCGACACAATCATCCTTTTGTTTGTCATCCAGATTTGACTTATCATGATTCTTGAGTTGCTTCAATGCTTTGACGATGTATTCAGATATCATGATATTCTCATCATACTCTTAGAACACATCGTCATCTACCTCATTTGTTCATTCAGCTTGTGATATGACATGATGTTGACAGATTTAAAATTATTTTTACTAAAACAAACTCAAAGGTTGTTAGATAGAAAATTAAAGCAAGTGGAATAAAGTTTTGCAATAGAAGAGGTTTTCATTGAAAATAAGGAAATACGAACTTTGGCCATGACTATGGGTCATTTTTCCTTTTTTAAAAATTTTATGAGGGAAATTAAAAATGACATAAAATTCATCTTTGTCTATCAAGATGAACGAGGATGCAAGAGTGGAGTGGAAGTCCAATTAAGAACTTGTTTCATTGGCTCGGCGTCTCGTATGCTTGATGTCTTCATTAATTCCTCCAGCATGACATCACCTTCTTCAAGAAGATCCCTAGTTCCCTCTCTGAGACTATCATCATTGTCATATTCTTCTACCATAAAAGATTGATAAAAATGCGGCAAAGGCTTTGGAGATACATGTTTGACCTCCTTCTTGCTCTGATAATCTTTTGGCACTAGAGCAAACCTTGATGTGGTGTCATGACCACAAATCTGGATTTCTCAATTATGTTCAGAGAAGCTAACAGTTTCTCAAGATTGTATGGATTGGTTGGGATTACAATTTTATCCACACACCAATTTTATTCGACCTTCACCATGTTAACGGTAAACTCTCCACGATTCAACAGTGAATCAGCATTGGTATTGGGTATGACAGTTTGAAGAGTTACAAACTTTTGATCATCAAGTCTTGAATTTTATGCTTCAAGTTGATGCAATCTTCAGTGGTATGTCTGACACCTCCTGAATGGTAAGCACAATGAATATCATCCCTATAATGTCTGGTATTGACATTTTTTGGGTCAACTGTTTGTATAGATCGGCTACTTTCAGTATCTCAAAAATTTGAGTTCGACTCTCAATCAATGATGTAAAAACTCGAGGTTGTTTTCTGTTAAGCTCTAGACGAGGAATATTTTGATTATTTTGTGGAGGTGGGGGTACTTGATGATAAAGTGGAGGATTTTGGCGAGTAAGTGTTGTGTTTGGAAATTTGGGTATTGTGGAGTTGGGTAGATGTAAGGGGCATTTTGGTAATTATGCAAAGTTACTTGGTAATTTGGTTTAACATTTGGGTAATATGACAATGGAGATTTGTAACAACCCTAAAAATGAATAGGATCAAGACTTAGGGTGTCAAGAATACTTGCGATTAAACCAAGGTTCACACGGATTGATACGCGTAGAACCAGACATTAGAACCCTTACTACGATAAAGTCAACTGACTTGGGGAGTTAGTTGGGCTTGGAAAGGTTGGAACCACCTAAGTAAGGCTCTCGAAAACGAATAATTAATCGAAGGAGTCTTTACCGGACTTAAAAAGAAGAAATCTTAAGTTTTGAGGGTCTAGGGGTAAAATGGTCTTTTACCAGGCTAAGGGTAGTATCGTAACTACCCTAAATATATAATTAATTAATTATTTAATAAGATGGAGGGGCAATTTTGGGAGAGAGAGCCGAAATTGAGCTCTTGGAGTAGAGTCTTGCTCCACCCGGGTTCGAACCTAGGTGGAAGCAATGATTTAAATTGCTTTTATTTAAGGTTGATAAATTAATTTAATTAATTAATATTTATTAGCTGATTTAATAAAAAGGAAATCAGATTTTTTTTAAATTAATTAAATCCTATTTTGACTAAGTCTTGAATTTAGTCTCCTAATCCTAATAACTCTCTCCCTCACGTTTCTCAACTCTCTCCCACGATCCAAACTCTCATTCCTCATACTCAGACTACCTAAAAGCTCAAGAACAATTCAATAACAATTGTTCTTCACACTTGAAAGAAAAACTCACAAAAAGTTTTAAGAAAAAGCAAGGAAAATCAAAAGCGTTAAGGCAAGAGAGATTTCCGTCGAGTTGGTGGTGGAACTTTAGGTGAAATTGGGCGTGGTAAGAGGAGTTTCCGGGCAGCAACTTCAAGCTTGAACAACGTCAAAAGGTATGGGTTCTCTCCTGGAATTCTTTCTCCAAGAGTACTTTCCTTCGAACGTTTCTTAAACTCTTGAAACTAAGGTTATTCCCCTTCGTATGGCCTTGTCCTTAGCTCCCACATGAATTTGTAGGATGGGTATGTTGTGCTGCTAGATTTAAGCATGAATGATGTGTTTAAATTAAATACGAACGTGTTTATGTGCGGGAAATCACGATAATGATCATCAAAATATGACCGGAAAGGTTGATGTATAGGCGTGCATAGGGCAGTGTTTTTACTCACTGTTTTGGGGTGTATAAGTTGTGTATTTATTGTGTATTTTAGGTGTGTAATGGGTGTACAATATGATGTTCATTATAACGAAGTATCGTGAATTGAATAACCATCTTATAGCTATCTAAACTTATGAAAAAAATGCACCTAAAAATGGTTGGAGAAGGACTAAAATTTCCAGATTTTTGTACCCTTCAAGAGTGTCAAATTCTGGGTTTTTAAAGTAAAATAAAATAAGTAAGGTCAATGGGAATCGAACCCAAGACCTCACCTGTGAAAGAAGCTGAAAAAAAGGGAAAAAGGTGAAGAAGCTAAGGGGAATTGAACCCCTTAGCTACTGGTTTCGCGACACGGAAAGAAGAAAAAAAAAGGGGGAAAATGGGGCTGGGGGGATTCGATCCTTGGCCACTGGTATTCGCGAAAGAGGGGAAAAAAAAGAATATGGGGCCAAGGGGATTCGAACCTGGCCACAGTGGAGTTCGCGAGAAAAGAAAAGGAAGAGAAAAGAAAAATAAAAGGGGGCTGGGGGAATCGATCGCGACCCAGCTCCTGCTTTCGCGAAAAGAAAAGAAAAATAAAGGGGGGCTGGGGGAATCGAACTCGCGACCTATGGGGAGGAGAATGAGAGATATTAATTAAACAATTAAATGGGAGGCGTGGGATTCGAACCCACGACCTCCCAGTACGTGCGAAAGGAGAAGAAATAATGGAAAAAAAATGCGAGGCGTGGGGATCGAACCCACGACCTCAGGGCTGAAGGGAGAAGCGAAAAACAAAAGGGAATAAAGTGAGGTTGTGGGGATTCGATCCCACAACCTCACTGCCACTCGCCCCATTTAATTGAAATAAAAATAGAGGGGCTGTGGGGGTTCGAATCCACCACCTTACAGCCTCCTCAGCGAATTTTAGCACGAAAATGAGGGGGGCTGTGGGGGTTCGAACCCACAACCTCCCCATTGCAGTGAATTTAATTGAATAAAAATCAAAGAGGTTGTGGGGGCTCGAACCCCCAACCATTCGGTTAAATAAGAGTGCAATTAAACTGGAAAATTAATCCTTAAATGTAAATGTTGAGTTTTAATTTAGAATTCTTATATTATGAATATTAGAAATAAAATTAATGAAAAATATAAATGATATCCAAGTGATTCAAGATTTGGGTTTCCTTGCCCAAAAATTCCGTAGTGATGCATAAGTCATACGTGAGTAAAATATCCAAGAATGATGCCATCTACTTGGATAAAAAAAGTTAAGATCTTGGCATATATATAAGATACATAAGTCTTGTACTACATGATCTTAGGAAAGTAAGAATCATTTAACGAATTATGAATGAAGCCACATGGCTTGTATGTATAGACACATAAGTCTAACATACGTTCAAAAGTAAGTAAATCTAAGATGTATGTAATGAAATGACGAACCCTAGAAGGGTTAAATATGAGTGTAAGATACACTAAAAGTCCAAGTGCATTGGCATATGATGAAATGAACATTCACGTAGTAAGAGGTGAGTAACTATGAAAAGCAAAGGTGCGAATAATGAAGAATGTGGTGACAACATGATATGAGGCTAATGAATATGATGAGAGCAATCTCAAATGAGCCTAAATAAATGTTACCAATACGTACTCACCAAGGAGAGTGTAAGATAATGAAGAGACCAGTCTCTATGAACACTCTGATGAAAGTATTGAGCTTAATACACTTAATACTAATGATGAGATGAGAAATCATCTAATGAGCTATACTGTCCTCATACTAGAAGTCAACTTCCATGACGTATGAGTTGAACGTAATGGAACTTTATACTGAGCACCGATAGGCTAGCTATGAGCGGTGATGCCTTCTTTTGGGAAGGGCGAAGGTTCACGTAACTCTCATGAGATAAGACTGTCCGGCTTGCCGCGTATGGGTCTCCATACATCTCCTAGTCTTTGAACCTATACTGCCAATATAGGGATCTGGCGGGGTTAAATTCCCATGTAAGCTAGCATATTTATTGGGTCACTTTGGCCAGTGATTTCACCTCTTTTCGATGTGGGGAAGACACTAGATTTCATGATGCTCACATGATCTATGTCGGTTAAAGTTAAAGTTCCCAATGAATGAAAAACACATAATGAAATGAATGGTACCAAAGGTGTTAGGATAGGATAATCAAGAGGTGAGCTAGACTCAAGTAATAACACTAGGTTATTCTTGATCATTGCACAGCAAACCCGATGAAAGTCTTAAACTACACCTAGGTATAGCTGGTGTTCACACTGGCCTATGAATGAAATGAAATGAAGTACGTATGAATGAATGAAGCAGACTCTGTGTTTGCTAATGAAGACTCCCTAGTTGAGGTCCCATATGTTGAGCCCTCATTTTGGAAAGTCTTAATGTCAAGTCCATGATTCCAAGGTCTCATGGCATATGAATGAATAATACGAAAGAAGCTATGTGTTACATGTTATGTGTTATGATATATGCTATATAAAGATACTATGTGCTGTGTGCAATACGATATTTATAATGATGAATGTTACTCTCATGGCATGACCTTTTTAAACCAATTTGGAAAGTTCACTAACTTTCCTAATCTAAATTTGGCAAGTCCACTGACTTGACTTCCAAAAATCATGTTCTTAGGAAAGAGCTATTCTTTCTCATGCATGTCCGTGGTGTGTACTTGCATATACCCATACTTAGTACAAGTGTGTACTAACCCCTAAAAATTTTACTATTTTAGGTGCAGGCACCGGTGGACGATAGAGCTACAGGACCGTCGTTGCAGATATCCAGACATCAACATTCATCCAGAGTTTGGTAGATCCTCATGCTTTCGAGGATGCTACTGTTTTACATTCTAGCGTAGTTTTAGAGTTGAGCTAGTGGAGCATGTTCCACTAGCGTTTCTTTCCTGTTTTATTCAGACTTTGTATTGATGCCATTTTGGCAATTATACACTTAATACTTATTGATTTATTTCTTTCAGTTTCTTATCTTATAATGTTAGATGGTTGATGAACAATTATGAAATGATAGGAATGTTTAACAAGTATGTTAAGGAAACAAAAAGTTTTAAATTTTCTGCTAAAATTAAACTAGATGAAGTATGAATGACGTAAGTAGGCTTGTCTGCAACCTCTGAGAGGTCAACGACGCCGGTCTCATCTGGGGTCTAGATTCCGGTCGTGACAAGATTGGTTTTTGGATAATTTGGTGGTGGAGCTTGGTAATTATTTTGGATGGGGTAAGGATTTTGCGGAGCTAAATAGTAGGTTTTGGATGGTAAAATTTTCTGAACAGTCAGACCGGCATGCCTTTTTTATTTTTTACTTGATTCAAATGAGATATAGGAAACATCATCTCTTTTCCTCCTCAATGGTCTCGAGAATTAAACTTGGGGATTCATTCGAATGATTTTTCTGGTCTTGAGACCATCTTCAATAGCTTCACCAATCTTGACTATCTCACTGAACTTCCCTTCTAAAATGAGGAACATCCTACTATAGTACTCCGTCTCTCAAATGCACACGAAGATTTTAATAATCTCTTTATCAGTAAGGGGAGCCCTAACCCTTGCAGTCTCTCTTCTCCAGCGGTAGACATATTCTCGATAGTTTTCACAAGACTTCTGTTTGATTCTCTCTAAATATTATCGATTGGAAATGAGTTCTACGTTATAACCAAACCTTTCAATGGAGTCTATAGCCACAGTGTTCCAACTTGGACACTTTTTGAATTTTCGAGAAATATATCATTCAAAAGATTCTCCTTTCAGGCTTAGACCAAAGAGTCGTATTAATAAGTCCTCCTTTTCCCAACTCCCACAAATTTGTCCCAATAAGCCCTCAAATTAGCAAAAGGATTTTCAATTCCACTAAAAGTGTCAAATTTCGACACTTTAAAACCTTTCAAAATCTCCAAATGTGGATGAATGCACAAATCTTCATAATTCAATCCAGCAATGTTTGTGGTGTATTGAAAGTACTTTATTGTATTCATAACTTCATCTCTAATGCTTTGCTCAACCTTTAATTTTATGACCTTCCACTCTTTCTCCTCCTTCTCACAATAATCAAGTTCAAAATGTGTAGTAGAAGAAGGATATAATTCTGGCTATATTGGAAGAGGAAACGCGGTTTCTAGAGGTATGGGTTGAATGGTAGGTGGATTTTGGGCACATTGAGTAGGAATTTGAGGAATGGGAGGCAAATTTTGGAGATTGTCGTTATTTGGATTTTGAGGATTAAGTAGTTTTTGATGTGAGGAGCTAGCATGATGCGGGTTAAGGTGGTTAGGTCTATGATGGGGTATTTTGGAATCGTAGTTGTAGATGGATTGTTTGGAAAATGTTTGGATATTGAATTTGAAGTAGGAAAATGGAGTGGAGGTCTTTCATTGTTTGGGGTAGGAATGTTGACAATGATAGCCAGATTTGTCAAATCTTGGGATTTATACATTTTAGCCCTCATCTCAGTAATTTATTGGAGCAATTGTGTAATAAGCTTGTTCTGTTCAATGATGATAGGGTCATTCTAAGTGTTTTTGGTCAAATAAGTGTTCTCGACATTTTCAATCACTTTTTTCTTTGCCTTTTGTCGAACTTTGATCGGATAAGGAATTTTGGGATCTTTAGACCTTGTGAAGTATGAATGTTCTGCCATGCCTTCAACACAGATCAGTTTTGAGTACTTGACAAAGAAAAATAACTCTAAAGACAAATGTGTTAGTTTGTGTAGATGATAAATAATGCAAAATATCACACACATGATTGCAACCACATAAAAATTGTTTTACTTGAATATAAACTAGCCCACGAATAAATAACGGTGACTAAATAGACAAGAATTTGTCTATTTGATTTTGGGATTAGTGAATTTGAAAAGTTAACTTGCGTAGAGTCAATGAACTTTTGTACTGTAATTGACATACTTTTGTTTTTTGATTGAGAGGATGCTTTAATTTCCTCGGAGAGCGAAAAAAATAGAATTTTTCAAATATGCAGATCAAGTCTTGAAAGACTGCCTACGTATTTCACGGACAAAAATTGAAATCCTACGTAGTTCGACCTTCCTTTTTGAATCTCTTTTTGATTTGAAATGGAAAATTTACCCTTTTTTTAGATGAGAGAGTAAGATTTAGGATTTGAAAGGGAGTTTTGAATATACATATTTTTTTTGGGAAGCTAAAGACTCGAAGAATATTTGGACGTACTTTTGATAGTAACTTGATATTTATGCTTAGGGGTTTCTATAAATTATATGAAGAGGAATGAGCTACAATATCTCCAAATAAAGCAACATTTTCACATAAGCAGTTATAACACATAAACAATTATTGCGCGTTCTAAACAGATATGTGACCCTTTTTTGCCAAGGGTAGGCCTAACGATTTAAAGAATATGATTACGATAGATTGATCCGAGCCATTTATTTGTGACAAATCGAGTTTTCATTAAATCGAACTCACTATGTCAAACTTAGGCTTGAGTCCGTCTACCATTATCAAGTTGCACAAAACATGTTTTTGGTCGTTGGATCGTGAAATATCTCGACGTAAGAGTGGACTTCTTAAATGTCAAATCAATACCCATGATCGATCCACCTAAGGCATATGATGCATGACTTTCACTGAGGAGCGGTTTACCTCTATCTTATATTTTCTAAGATTTGGTTGACTAGACATAAGGTTCCCAAGCGGACAACTCGAGTGAGGAGGCTACGCGGTCACACGGAAAAAGATCCGGGCACCCGCACATATGCCAACTCTCCTAACTTTGGGAATTTTTACAGAAATTTGCGGGTGCACAAAACACACCTCACATGTACGTGTGATAGTGTGAATTTCCAAGAAGTTGAGAAATATGAACGGAATTACAGTTTATAAAGCAATAACAAATAAACAATTTATATAAAATGGTAACAAATAAATATTTTATATCACATAAGCATGATAAAAAAGCATTAGACATGTATAATAACACAATTAAATAAAATAAAACAAACAAATGCTAAATTTTTTAATAATTAACCTAAGTCTATTATGGATAGAATCTATGAATTCCCCAGCAGAGTCGTCATTTCTGTTATGCTGTAATTTTACTATCTTTAGGAAAAACCACTTTTTGAAATGTTCTAAGTATAAAATAATTTGAGAATAATACTTAGAAATAGTCGCCACTTAATTTTTTAAAGAAATTAAGAAAACTTAATTTAAAAGATTTCAATAGATTAAATCTTAATAAATTTAAAGAAAATGGATAAAAGATTCCTATTTACGCTTCAAGAAGGTTCTTAAGGCATTTGAAACGTCCGCTAACACGCGATTATCCTATGACTTAGGTCAACTATTTTTTACTATTCTTAGGAACATGATTTAATATAATATAATAATTGACAATATTCGATCAACTTTAAGAAAAAATATAAACAAAGATTAATTTTTTTTAAAAAAAATGGAACCTTAATTAGAATTTTTGAAATTTGATTACAAGTGAATAGAATTTAACCAAATTGATCAATTTGAGCATGAAAACCCATTTCAAATTAATGGAAGAATAAAAACTTCGCCTAACTTAAAACAATTTTTAAAATACTTTCTAATTAGCATATTATTTTATATATAATGTCATTAATTAAATATCTAATATTCATACTTCTTTTTAAATGTATATAATATTTTAAAATATATATTATTTAATATATAGTACTTTCATCGCGAATTAATAGTATTTTTTTATTTTTATTTTCATCAATGATATAATTTGATTTTTATTATTAATTTTCACTATAAAGAATAAACATAATTAAAATGATAAGATAAAAATTTAATTTATAAATAAAATACATAATATGATAATGTAAATACAACATAATAATACAATACATAACATTATAATTTAAATAACAAGATAAAATAAATACAATACATAATAATTAATTCGGAATGAAGCAATAATCATGCCGAAAAGATGCTGAACGTGCATTCATAGTTTTACAATCACGTTTTGCAATTATTATAAGACCGTCACGTTTTTGAGGAAATGAATTGCTACATGAATAATAACTACATGTATTATACTGCACAACATGATAATTGAGGGTGAACATGATCTTAATGCACCAATTCAAAATGTTGTAGAGGTTCCAACTCCAACGACGGAAATGGTGGTAGATGAAAATCTCCGATTTAAACAATTTTTAGCTATACATAAAAAAATTAAGGAGATAATGCTCATTTTGAACTCCGTATGCATTAATAGAATATTTATAGAAGCAATGTAATAATTTTAAAAATTGAGCGCTTATGTAATTGTATTTCAATCTCATTAGAATTTGTCCATTGATTTGTATATTATAGCTTTTTTAAAAAAAAATTATGTTATTTAAAATTTTGGAATAAAATATCATTTTATATTAAATAAAATCTTGAAAAAATAAAATGTTATATCAATGAAAATTATATAATGTAATTATTGGGAAAAGAAATAAGGGGTTTATATTATGAAATAAGAAAATAAGAATGAAATAAAATAATAATATAATATTGAAGAGAGAAAAATATTCATTTTTAGAGAGTAAAATAGAGAATTGGGTAGGAGTTGGTTGTCTGAAAAAATAGAGAACTCTATATTTGAAGAGTAAAATAGAGGGTAGGGTTGGAGATTCCCTGAAAGGAATGTCGTCATTGGACTATTGATTCAAGGTTAATTAAGTTCACTTTTAATTATAGATGAAAAGGATGCCCTTAGCGTACCAATTTAAGATATATCAATCAAGATCACTTTCATTCACTCATAAAAGGGATGTCACTGACCTACCGATTCATTTAGGTGAGGAAAGTCTTTCACATCATCACAATTACATTATAGTCATAATCACATTACTTTTCAAGTATTCACAAAGTATGCACATAAGCACCATGATTATGATTCATCTACACATCTAGGATTACTACATTAAACATGGATAACAACATGATTCAAGTTGTTTAATTACTACAAGCACATTCTCGTGATATTCATCTTTTTATAATTCACTCACACCACAAGTTCATAAATTGGGGAAATGGTTCATGTTTCTTGGGGAAATTCAACATAACAATCATAGAAATTCCTTAATTAATACATAATTCAATTAATCAATCCATAACATTCATAATTCGATAACATTTAACTCAGATCAAACAATACCCACAGTTTAAGATCTAATTTAGATGAATTGGGGGAATTCATGAGTTCTTGAGGAATTCATCTTTAAAACAGTCAGTAATCATCTATTTTATCATAATATGAAACAATTAAACCATTAGAAATGTTTTTGAAGTGAATTCATGACTTTGAGTAAGACCCTAGCTTTTTGGGTAAAGTTGCAAGTTTGAAATTGAGTTTGGAGGGACTTCATAGATGAAAACTATTCATGTATCAAAGAATACCATACCTTTAGTGAAGAAATGGGCGAGGTAATTTTTAAATCCATTTGACATTTTTAAAACTTAAGACAATTCTTTTTTAGATTTGGAAAATGTAGGTTTATTTACAAAAAGAATATATATAGACCATTTATTCGACGGCGGGGTTTAGATGTGCCATTTTTAAAATGAGGGATATCTGCTCCAAATTGAAAAGTTCAAAGGTATATTTGCCATTTTTCTCTTGTATTAATGTTACACAGTAAAGTAGATTAATGTAATTGATTCATGAGGGGCGGCGTCTAATTTACGGAACATTGCCCTGCGTAACAGCAAAAT
Source organism: Solanum lycopersicoides (assembly GCA_022817965.1). Taxonomy (NCBI): domain Eukaryota; kingdom Viridiplantae; phylum Streptophyta; class Magnoliopsida; order Solanales; family Solanaceae; genus Solanum; species Solanum lycopersicoides. The sequence goes on along the minus strand of CM040629.1, from coordinate 86,315,492 downwards.
GATATTTTACAGTTTGAACATGTCATCTCTTCATCAGATGACAATAATCTTACCATCTATGTTGAGACTCCTCTTCGTTTGATTAATGAAATAAAATAGAATAAATACAAACTCGAAACCAAAAAAGGGAGTGGAGAACATAAAAATATATATATAAAAGAAGTTTAAATGTCATAACTTTTTAATAAATAACCATGTCTTCTCTAAGAATATTTCAATGACTATATTGATATATTAAGAGATTATTGTGAATAATCTGAAACTTTTTTCGATTGTCTTCTGCTTCTTGTTGCTTGGAAGTCTGATTAATTTTATTTTTGAGAATGGTAACTCTATACTTCTTCCATGAGAGATGACCCACGTAAGTTGTTTTTTAATACTCAGAAATCAAAGATAGATATTTTCTTTAATATTGATCAACTTTTGCATTTGTTTATTATCAATATCTTATAATTGAAAGACTTCTTTTATATTATGTATATTGCTTGCTGATTTCTCTTGTTTTTTTCGGTCTTCTTCGTGAACATCTATATGTGTGGTTATATTCTTTTGTTGTATTTAGATTATTTGGAATAATATTGTTCCCACTTAACTTTGAATAACCTTGTGATTATATTTTTTTTATTTGTGCAGGTTCCATACAGATAAATTACTGACAATAAATAATTTTTTTTCTTTCTTCTGGTAATAATTTATTTCCTTTCTCCTGGTAATCGTTATTTCATTATAGAACTATAGTTTTCATTTTGTTTTTGGGTGAAAATGTTTACCCAACACCTTATGAACTAACAAAATTTATGTTTTTCAAATTGCCTTTGTATTTCCTATTTTTTTTATTTATCAATTGTTTTACATTTTAAAAGTCTCTAAAAAGAGTTATTATTATTTAATATTAATTTTAATAATAAACTTTATCTATAGAATAATAATATAATAGTAAATTCATATTCATTGTATTTAAATCTATGAAACATAATTTTTATTTTTTGTTATATCAATTAATGAACTTTCAATTGGTGCATATGTTATATTTCTATTCTAAAAGTAAAAAAATTATAAATTGAAAGCTCAATAATCAAAATGTTCATTAAAAATTATAGGGCAGTTTTATCCTTTAATTATGAACAATTTTCTTTATATTCGTGTACAAAATAAAAAAAATAAAAAAATCTATCATTTAATTATAATTATTATTTTTATCAAATATAATGAATCACCAAAAGGCATATTTAATAATATATGATTTCTTATAAATCTAAGGGGTAGACAAAAAACTTTATCTTTATGTATTCTTCATAATTAATATAATTAAGAGTTATTAATAATGTGATTTTTGTAGAAATTAACAATAAAAGTTCATCACAACTTAATAAAAAAATATTACTAACAATTTAAACACTCAACACTTATTTATTTACAATATTTTATCATTTATATGCAACTTACAAATTGTACTACTTATTATAAATATAAATATAAATACTAAAGCATGACGCTTCATTACATATTCAAGTTAATTTTCGTCTCCTCATTCCAAAATTAGGTAGTTTTTTTCTTTTTTTTTCTTTTTGTTACCTTCCACAGTTTTTGGTAATTTTTCTCTATTAAACAATTGTTTTTTGCACTTCCATCTTTAGCACTTCTCTAACTAATCCAATGGTGAGATTTTTGACGTGCTAATTATATGTTTGTTTTCTTTAATACCAATTTTATGTATTTTAAGATGTGGATAAAAATACTTGTTGGTTGAATCGGAGGCTAAATGATGTAACATTATGAAAAATTACAAAATAGAGGTAAGAATATCTTTTGAGGTATTTTTTAGGAATAATGTAGTTGAATCTCTTTTATTCAGCTTGAACTTTAATGATTTTGACTTGCTGATAGATGACGATAACGTCATACACAGAGGAGTTTACCCTCAATTATCTTGAGAAGAAAATGGAATATGTATACATTGTTACTAATCTTTTAGTATATTGCAGGCATATAATATTAGTGTGGATTCAAATATAATACTAATTTTTATAGATGTAAAATGACTATTTTAGGTTGTAGAAGATATTGTACTATATTACATTGAATTTCAGATACTTATGATAAAGAAAGAGAAAGTCTCTCTCTTTACGGATCAAAATTGAATTATCATTGGATTAGGAGAATAAAGAATGTCGGAGTGTATTTGATTTATTAATGTATTTTATTCTTAATAAATACTAAGTAATGGTTATGATAATCAACCTTATAGTAGACTTTTCTGCTTAAAAAATAAAAATTTGACAGTTCACATTCTTACGAATTATAAGGACTCATTTATATAAAATTTTACTTACAAAAGAGTGATAAATAGGATGATTATGCTTCATTTCATCACATTCCCAACTTCACAATAATCACATAAATATGACATATTTACATAAGTATACAATATCATCCTTTTCTCCTAGAATAGTAAGAATATGATATTGAGGTTGATATTTATTTTCTTCCATATCATAATGGTTTATGTCACGACTCAAAAATGGACGCGATGACACTCGTCTTATCCCACCAAGACAAGTAAGCCTACAATTCGACCATACAATAAAATGCGGAAATTTCATAATTTACTCAAAAATACCTCCAAAATCTGGTTGTCACGTGTACAAGCCTCTAAAATATTTTAATTGATTCAAAGAAGAAAAATAAGTCTCAAATGACATTGTTTCTCGAATAGAACAAGATTATAAATAGGAGTAGAAGGTCTGCTGAGAAACAAGCAGCTACCTCGCAATTCTCCAAAAGAAGCATAAGGGGAAGAGAAATATCACATAGGTCCGGGCTAGTAACCTACAGAAAAAGTTGTAGTAGCAAGGGGTGAGTACCAAAACCACACGGTACTTAGCAAGTAAACTTCTAAACACAAGCTAAGGGGATAAAATACGGGTACTCCTTACACTCCAACCGAACCTTCACAACTACAACCTGCATAAAATTCAGCCCAACCTAACAGTTCACAGTTTTCATAGCACCCAACTCATCAATTCATTTTAACAAATTTGCACATCCTCAACTACAAAATCAATATTCAACAAGCACAACTTTCACAAAAAGGCACTCACAATATCAGCAACACACAAGATCAAGTTTGTCAAATAAAGGTAATCAAATATCAAGTACTTTTCAGCCACCAATAAAACACATAATCATCAAGAATGAAGGATGTCATGGGATGTAATGCAATATGACACCATGAAGTGATATGCCTCAAAATATCAATTTCTCTCTCAACCGTATATACATGATACTCCTCAAAAATACATCGAGAGTTCATGACCCATGGGGGACTCGCGAGGTCTATATATCGACACGGACGATCTCCACGTGTCTGTGCGGACGATTTCAACGCACTATCATAAATCAAACAAATTTCGCACGGACGATCTCCACGTGCCTAAATCATAATCATAACTTCTCTATTGCACGGACGATCTCCACGTGCCCAAATAATCATAACTCGATCTCAACACGGACGATCTCCACGTGTTAGACCTTTACTCATACCCAATCTAATGTCAATGCATGTGCACAATATATATCAAAATAAGGAGAAGATACAACATCTCAATAAATCAATTGTCGTTTTGACATATAATTGTCACATCCGGGTTTACCCCCCAGACGTAACCGGCGTCGTCGTCCTCTTTGAGGACTAAGACAAGCCTCTTAACCTCGTCATAGCATTCATCGATTAAAATGTGAAGGAATTTAAAACTTTTTATCTATATCTCCTCGGAGGTTTACATAGACCTCTACATACACATAATCGTATTTATATCAAGTATACATAGACTTGTTCATATACGAAGATTACATAGTCTTCTACTTTTATTTCACCCATTTATATAGTAAAGAAATAATAGTCATAAAAGCCGTCTCATCTCATAAACCATCTATCAAAGACAATAAATCTTGGGCATAGCCCTATATAAATAAAAGAAGTCACATATAGGCTATATACAACATCGTCTCAAATGAATATAGAGTCAATACAGAACTATAGTAACTAAGTAGCATAATAGTAAACTGCCGGCAACGCCCTCGAGAGAATGAGGACCTACCACTTGGATGGTAAGATATCCAGGTCTTCCTTCCAAGCACTTCGGAGCAAGTTCAACGACCGGAACCTAAAATGTTTGGGAAAAAGGAAGGAAATGGGGTTAGTACTCCACATGTACTAAGTATGGAACCATATATACAATTACCAATCAAATATGTTTAGAAAAGGACATTTAAGAAAACTCATGCTATTTAAACCAATTACCTGAACATACAAAGCAACTAACTATACCACATGCATACCATCATCTTTAAGCCCTTAATCACATAAGATCCTATCATCAAGAAATATCATTATAAAACATGTATACGAGTGAAGCATAGCAAAGCAAAACATACTAACTATAACCTTCATAAAGTCACAAGTGCAATGACCAAGTAAAGTCCCATGACTCTTACTTTATTAAGTAACCTACCAAGACTACAACTAGCAATCCACCTTACCTAACATACTCTCCCACCTCATGAAACATTCTTCTTCAACAAAAGGCAACAACCTCATACTCATAAGCATGTTATTCAATGTACAAAGTCATTTACATTATATCACTACTTACATACATAATAAGGACTTCTCAAAGCTCCTATCAAGGCAAACTAGTGCAAGGCGTAGGTAGAGTCCCATACCCCTACCTAAGCTATAGCCAAACCCCTCAAGTCACTTTGATTAGTCTATATCTTATTTATTCATTTTAGTTTAGGTAACTCTTGCCTTAACCGACATAGACCACATGAGCAATGTGGAATCCGGTGTCATGAAACCTTACACCGATGGAAGGTGGTCTACCGGCCAAGGTAGAACCTAGCATAAACGTAGCTATCTAGGTGGATCCACTAGCTAGTATCCTATGGTGGCAACATAGTTTAAGAACTAAGAGGTAGATATCCCTACTCATACCATTTGGTAAAGTGGGCCGCTCCTCATGGGAATCCCTTAGAGTGATATATCCCATAAACAAGGGAGTTAACATCACACGAGCAACTTTAGGATGAATCTTTCCTTTCATGGATAAGTCATCACCTCCCGTTGTCAAGTTCACTCGGTGCTAAGCTAAGTCCCCATTATAAAGAAGTCTTTAAACTTTATTAATCTTCTCAACTTAGTTTAGATAGTAGGGTCTAGCCCTAGTATATTCATCATTATAGCTCAATAAGGATTGCATGAGAATATAGTCCTTTCATTTACAATTCATATAGGTGAAGTTAACACTTCCACATCTCATCATAATAGGACATATCTTTACACAACAACTTCCCTATAACATGTACTCTTAGGCAACCTCACAACCAACAACCTAAAACATTTCAATTCAATCATCATACCACCCTATCACCTTAAACAAGGTATACTTCAACACAACATCTTAACTTAATGACAATTAACCACAATTAAAGTAAGAATTAGGATAGTCAAGACTTACCAACACTCCTCCATAGTTCACCAATAAGGGGCCTTACCATCAACCCATAGATCAACCCAATTTGGGTCATCACCCCAATGTAATTCAACAACCAACATAAGAACTAATTTAGGAGAGTCACTACGCCATTAAATCAAAGCTTGATAACATGATGTCTAAGTCTATCTTCTTACCCTAGATTCGATACTCAAGAATTTAGCATGAAGGATTTCAATTCATCACAATAGATTCATGATCAATGCAATAACAACCATTAAAGATGATTTAAACAATAACTAGATCAATTACATCAACCCAACCCAAATTCATATCAATCTCATACCTAGGGTTAATGGTCATCATCTACAATCTAAACCAATTTACATCAATTCATCATAATCAAGTTACAATACATGATAATCTATTCATTATCACCCAAAGAATACATGAAAAACTCATTTCATAACATCAAATTCGAAATTGAATGAAACCCATATGAAACTCAACTTTTGGAAAATCTTTGAAGGGCCCTTTGAGGAAAGAAGTCTCAAAGGTGAATTAGATCCCATACCTTAAGGTTTGATGATGTTTTGATGGTGATTTCGTGCTAAACTAGCCCCCAATGATCCTCCCAAGCTATTCTCCAATGCAGTCTTCCAATAGAGAGAGAAAGTAGAGAGAAGGAAAAGAGTTTGTTTAGAGAATTGTGTTTAGGCTAATGAGGGTTGGGGGTATTTATAATGGGGCTAAGTCAACTTAATTTGTCTTCCCTTAATCCCCAATTACCCCTAAGACACTTAACAAATTGAATGAATAAAAGCTTAAGTTCCCGAGAACATAACAGGCCCCCACGACGACACCCCGTCGAAGGTCCGTCGGGGGCGTGACGGACAGACCTCCCTCCGTGTTGCACTTTCGTCGTCTCGGTCAGAGACTGTGCAGGCGAGGGTTCCTAATGAGGCGACTAAGGGTGGGACGATGGTGGCCTCAATGCCCCGTTGTGCCCGTGACGCCCCGTCGTGCCATCTGTCGAGGCACACTGCCAGGCAGTGTTGCACCTTCCTGCCTTGAGGGTCCTCCTCGAGGGCCCTTGGTTGGTCCTTGGGGAGTCGTACCTTGACTTTTCCATCATGAAATCATCCCTCACTATGAGTTACACCTATTACTACAAACTTTCGCTCGATTCTGACTTTTTAACTTGGCCAAACTAACTAGAACACACTAGCCCTTTCATGGACCAACTTCCCGGACGTCATGGACGATCTTCAACATTTTGGTTCTAAAACACTTTAACCACTCTACATACACCTAATTTGGCTAGGAACAATGGTTTAGACCATAAGGAGCCTGGTTAAGTCTTACCACATGACTTTGGGATTTCAAAATGTTACATTATTCCCCCCCCCCCCCTTAGGAACATTCGTCCCCAAATAACACTAAACACTCTTTAAATGAGGGAATAGACTCAAGACTAGCAGCTCAACCAATTCACAATATCCAATTAGCATGAATCACATTATTTCAATAAAACACTTCAAAACATCAATTTATCACACATAAGCTCAAAGTTCATCTTATCAATATGCTTAATATGACATCCACAAGGATTCACTATATCACCATACATGACTTGACTCAAATATGCAAGAAGCAAGACAAATTTCAGATCTTTGTTTAAGGCCACCTTACAGTGACTTCATTGTGATGTCTCTAAAACTAGGATTTTTTTGGAAAAACTTCAACAAAACATCAAGGATTCACAATATCTAGCATAATTATATCATTAGAGAGAATGACTAACCTTAAACATCAAAAAGATGAGGATAACGGGTTTTCATGTCGGCCTCGGCCTCCCATGTTGCACCCTCAACTAGGTGGTTCTTCCATAACACTTTTACGGAAACCACCTCCTTGTTCCTCAACCTTTTTACTCGCCTACCAAGGATTTGAACCGGAGCCTCCTCATAGGAGAGATTATCCTTGACTCTAAGACCTTCAATAGGAAGAATAGACTCGGGATCCCGACACACTTCTTCAACATAGAGACATGGAAAATCGGATGAACCGAAGCTAAATCATTAGGTAGTTTTAAGCGATAGGAAACTTTACCAACCCTTTCCAAAATCTCATAAAGGCCCACGTAACAAGGGCTCAACTTCCCTTTCTTGCCAAATCTTACCACTCCCTTCATAGGTAAAATTTTTAAATACACCTTGTCACTCTCTTCAAACTTCAAATCCCTTCTCCTATTGTAGGCATAGGAATTTTGTCGACTATTGGCTGTTTGCAACCTATTTCTTATGATATGCACATTCTCCAATGTCCTATAAATCAAGTCGGGACCAAAGATTGATGGTTCACCAACTTCAAACCATCCTATAGGAGACCTACACCTCCTACCATACAAGGCTTCATAGGGAGCCATGGAGATGGACGAATGAAAACTATAGGAGACCTACACCTCCTACCTTAAAGTGACTCCATTTTAGAAGTCTCCAAAACTAGGAGTTTTGCAAAGTTTCACAAAAACATCAGAGATTCACAATATCTAACGTATTTATATCCTTAGAGAGAGATACTAACCTTAAACATCAAACAGATGAGGATAACGGGTTTTCATGTCGGCCTCAGCCTCCCATGTTGCACCCTCAACTAGGTGGTTCCTCCATAGCACCTTTACGGAAACCACCTCTTTGTTCCTCAACCTTTTCACTTGCCTATCAAGGATTTGAACCGGAACCTCCTCATAAGAGAGGTTATCCTTGACTCCGAGGCCTTCAAGAGGAAGAATAGACTCGAGATTCCCGACACACTTCTTCAACATGGAGACATGGAAAACCGGATGAACCAAAGCTAGCTCATCAGGTAATCTTAAACGATAGGCAACTTTACCAACCCTTTCCAAAATCTCATAAGGGCCTACATATCGAGGGCTCAACTTCCCTTTCTTGCCAAATCTTACCACTCCCTTCATAGGTGAAATTTTCAAATACACCTTATCACCCTTTTCAAACTCCAAGTCCCTTCTTCTATTATCGGCATAGGACTTTTGTCGACTATAGGCTGTTTGCAACCTATTTCTTATGATATGTACATTCTCCAATGTCTTGTAAATCAAGTCGGGACCGAATATCGATGACCCACCTACTTCAAACCATCCTATAGGAGACCTACACCTCCTTCCATACAAGGCTTCATAGGGAGCCATGGAGATGGACGAATGGAAACTATTATTATATGCAAACTCCACCAACGGCAAATGCTTATCCCAACTTCCTTTAAAATCAATAATGCAAGATCTAAGCATATCCTCAAGGGTTTGAATTGTGCGTTCCGCTTGACCATCCGTTTGAGGATGAAAGGCGGTACTCAATTTCACTTTAGTACCCAAACCTTTTTGAAATGACTTCCAAAATCTAGACGTGAATTGTGCACCCCGATCCGAAATGATAGATAACGGAATACCATGGCGACACACAATCTCATCTATGAAGATCTTCGCATAATCCTCCGCTGAATATGTGGATTTGACGGGAATAAAATGAGCGGACTTAGTCAATCTATCAACAATCACCATATAGAATCATACGACTTTTGAGTTCGAGACAACCCTACCACAAAGTCCATATTAATGTCTTCCCACTTCCAAGTAGGAATTTGGATCTCTTGTAGTAAGCCACCCGGCTTTTGATGTTCCGCCTTCACTTGTTGGCAATTTGGACACTTAGCCACAAATTCCGCTATGTCCTTCTTCAAACCTTCCCACCAATATATTTCTCGAAGGTCATGATACATCTTAGTAGAACCCGGATGGATGGAATAGTCGGATCCATGGGCTTCCTCAAGGATCCGATCCCTTAATCCATCAACATCAGGAACACATAGCCTCCCTTGGTACCTCAACACACTATCTCCTCCTAAGGAGAAAGACTCATTCATCTTGCCAAGAACAGATTCCTTCAACTCCATCAATAGTTGATCAAGGTGTTGCTTGGACTTCACCTCAACTACCAATGATGACTCAGAGCTATGATGAACCGTGGCACCTCCATTTAGAGAACTCTCCAATCGCACCCCCAATCTAGTCAAACTATGAACATCTTTCACTAGATCTTTCTTGTCTTTATCTATATGAGACACACTACTCATAGTCATACGGCTTAGAGCATCCGCCACCACATTGGCTTTACCGGGATGATATAGGACACTCATATCATAATCTTTCAACAATTCTAACCACCTTCTTTGTCGGAGATTTAACTCTTTTTGAGTAAACACATATTGAAGACTCTTATGATCGGTGAAAACATCCACATGAACACCATACAAGTAGTGTCTCCATATTTTTAAAGCAAACACTACGGCCGCTAACTCAAGGTCATGGGTGGGGTAATTTTTCTCATGCACCTTAAGTTGCTGTGAAGCATAGGCAATCACCTTCCCATTTTGCATAAGCACACACCCCAAAGCTATGCGGGATGCATCACAATACACAACGAACCCTTTAGAACCTTCTGGTAAGGTTAACACCGGAGCGGAAGTAAGCCTATCTTTCAATAATTGGAAACTCTTCTCGTAGGCCTCCGACCACTCAAACTTTTTACCTTTTTGAGTCAATGAAGTCAAAGGAGATGCAATGGATGAAAAACCTTCTACAGACCTTCGATAATAGCCCGCTAGACCCAAGAAACTCCTAATGTCAGTTGGGGTCAAGGGTCTAGGCCAGTTTCTTACCGCATCAATTTTTCTTGGGTCTATCTCAACTCCCTCACTAGAGATGATGTGCCCAAGAAACGCGACCGACCTCAACCAAAATTCACACTTGCTATACTTGGCGAACAATTTATGCTCTTTGAGGGTTCGCAATACCACCCTTAGATGACCCATGTGATCTACCTTATTCTTTGAATACACCAAGATATCATCGATAAATACGATAACGAATGAATCAAGGTAACTTTGAAACACTCTATTCATCAGGTCCATAAATGCCGCCGAAGCATTTGTGAGACCAAAGGACATAACCACGAACTCATAATGCCCATACCGAGTTTGAAAGGTCATCTTCGTAATATCTTCATTTCTCACCCTAAGCTGGTGATACCCTGACCTCAAGTCAATTTTGTAGAAGTAACTCGCCCCTTGGAGTTGATCAAATAAATCATCAATCCGAGGAAGAGAATACTTGTTCTTGATAGTAACCTTGTTGAGTTGGCGGTAGTCAATACACAATCTCAAGGACCTATCCTTCTTTTTCACGAACAAGACCGGAGCACCCAATGGAGAAATGCTAGGCCTTATAAAGCCCTTGTCTAGCAAATCTTTAAGTTGTGCCTTCAACTCCTTTAATTCGGCCGGAGCCATTCTATAAGTAGGAATAGAGATAGGGTTTGTTTCTGGTAGCAAATCAATACCAAAATCGATTTCCCGTTCGGGAGGAATGCCGGAAAGGTCATCAGGAAAGACTTCCATAAATTCACTCACCACGGGGACCGACTCAATAGGAGGAACTTCGAAAACAACTTGTTGGACTCTCACAATATGATAAACACACCCCTTTGAGATCATTTTACACGCTTTTAGGCATGATATGAAACGACCTCTAGGAAGAGAATTTCCACCCTTCTACTCAATAACGGGTTCATTTGGGAAACTAAACCTCACAACTCTAGTCCTACAATCAATAGAAGCAAAGCTAGCATGCAACCAATCCATACCCAAAATAATATCAAAATCAAGCATGTCTAGTTCAACTAGATCTACATGAGAAACTCTATGGGGCATAGAAATAGGACAATTTCGATAGACTCTTTTTGCTAAAACCGACTCACCCACCGGAGTAGACAGCAAAATAGGTTCATGCAAAACATTGGGTAAAGTACCAAACTTTTTAGCTATTAATGGAGTAACGAAAGACAAAGTGGCACCCGGATCAAGCAAAGCATACACATCAATAGCAAAGATTTGTAACATACCAGTCACCACATCAGGAGAGGCCTCTTGGTCATCTCTTGAACGAAGAGCATAAAAGCGGTTCTTCTTAGGAGCCTCACTTGCTTGTTTTTGCGCATTCTTTTCTCGGTTTCTTATGTTAGGGCAGTCCATAGCTTTGTGACCACTCTTCCCACAACTAAAGCAATTCCCCGTTCCAATCAAGCATTCACCATAATGTTCCTTTCCACACTTAGCACAAGTAGGCTTCTCATTAGATGAGTTTCCACCATTTCCCTTTGCAACTTTTGGCGTAGGGGCTTTAGAATCCCTAGTCTTGGGAAATTTGGATGGAACTTGATTTGAGAACCTCTTCTTGAATCTAGGCTTGTCTTGAATTCCAAACCTATCTTTAGTAGTTCCACTCTCAAAAGACCTTGTCCTTCTTGAATCCTTATCCTTCCTTTTTGCTCTAGCCTCCTCAACCCTTTTAGCATGCACTATGAGACGACCAATATTCATGTTATCATGAAGCATAGCTGATTGACATTCTTCTTGCAAGTCATCCGACACACCTGTCACGAATCGATTCATCTCGTCTCTAGGATCGGAGACCAAGGAAGGAGCATATTTGTCCAATTGAACGAACTTCAAAGAGTACTCATGAACACTCATTACTCTTTGGCGGAGATTGATAAACTCTACCACCTTGGTTTTCTCATCTCCCTAGGGAAGAACCGATCAAGGAAAGCCCTTTTGAAATACTCCCAAGTTACTGGCCCATCTTGGAGTGGCCTATTGTCTTTCCATTGCACATGCCATGTCTGGGCCACATTCTTGAGTTGATATGAGGCCAACTCGGCATTCTCACTAAAAGGCAACCCTATAGCACACAAAATCTTATAAACCTCATCAATGAATTCTTGTGGGTCTTCATCAACCTTAGACCCATAGAAGGTAGGAGGATTCATTCGGGTGAAGTCCCTAAGTCGGGAAGCCATAGTTTGCTCATGAACCCTAGGTGCAATATCCCTATTGGCTTGGGCAGTCATAGCTTGGGCTTGCACCGTTGTGGCTTGAGCTTGAGTAGTCATGGATTGAGCCATTTGAGCAAGAATAGACCTCATCTGAGCCTCTGTCATAGGTGGAGGGTCAGCTGGAGCCTGATCATCAGCAACAATCTCTTCAAGAGGAGGAACTGGATCATCACGGGGAGGGATTCCCGCAGCAGCAATCTCCTCCTCAAGTCTTCTGGATGCATTCCTTCTAGTATTCATTCTCCTATAACCAAAACACAAGGTTTAGACGAAAGCATATACGATGTACATTCTAGAGGCAAGATATGGATTTCCAACAATTAGAGTGATTCCTAAGCATCAAATAAGTTTCTATTCATAAGTGTGGCGCGCTTCACAATTATGAATACAAACCTATATAACGTGGTTGAGAGAGACGTTAACATCAAGGATATTCAACCTAATGCTCTGATACCAAGTTTGTCACATCTGGGTTTACCCCCCAGACGTAACCGGCGTCGTCGTCCTCTTTGAGGACTAAGACAAGCCTCTTAACCTCCTCATAGCATACATCGATTAAAATGTGAAGGAATTTAAAACTTTTTATCTATATCTCCTCGGAGGTTTACATAGACCTCTACACACACATAATCATATTTATATCAAGTATACATAGACTTGTTCATATACGAAGATTACATAGTATTCTACTTTTATTTCACCCATTTATATAGTAAAGAAATAATAGTCATAAAAGCCGCCACATCTCATAAACCATCTATCAAAGACAATAAATCTTGGGCATAGCCCTACATCAATAAAACAAGCCACTTATAGGCTATATACAACATCGTATCAAATGGGTAATAGAGTCAATACAGAACTATATTAACTAAGTAGCATATTAGTAAACTGTCGGCAACGCCCTCGGGAGAATGAGGACCTACCACTTGGATGGTAAGATATCCAAGTCTTCCTTCCAAGCACTTCGGAGCAAGTTCAACGACCGGAACCTAAAATGTTTGGGAAAAGAGAAGGAATGGGGTTAGTACTCCACATGTACTAAGTATGGAACCATATATACAATTACCAATCAAATATGTTTAGAAAAGGACATTTAAGAAAAATCATGCTATTTAAACCAATTACTTGAATATACAAAGCAACTAACTATACCACATGCATACCATCATATTTAAGCCCTTAATCACATAAGATCCTATCATCAAGAAATATCATTATAAAACATGTATACGAGTGAAGCATAGCAAAGCAAAACATACTAACTATAACCTTCATAAAGTCACAAGTGCAATGACCAAGTAAAGTCCCATGACTCTTACTTAATCAAGTAACCTACCAAGACTACAACTAGCAATCCACCTTACCTAACATACTCTCCCACCTCATGAAACAATCTTCTTCAACAAAAGGCAACAACCTCATACTCATAAGCATGTTATTCAATGTACAAAGTCATTTACATTATATCACTACTTACATACATAATAAGGACTTCTCAAAGCTCCTATCAAGGCAAACTAGTGCAAGGCGTAGGTAGAGTCCCATACCCCTACCTAAGCTATAGCCAAACCCCTCAAGTCACTTTGATTAGTCTATATCTTATTTATTCATTTTAGTTTAGGTAACTCTTGCCTTAACCGACATAGACCACATGACAATGTGGAATCCGGTGTCATGAAACCTTACACCGATGGAAGGTGGTCTGCCGGCCAAGGTAAAACCTAGCATAAACGTAGCTATCTAGGTGGATCCACTAGCTAGTATCCTATGGTGGCAACATAGTTTAAGAACTAAGAAGTAGATATACCTATTCATACCATTTGGTAAAGTGGGCCGCTCCTCATGGGAATCCCTTAGAGTGATATATCCCATAAACAAGGGAGTTAACATCACACGGGCAACTTTAGGATGAATCTTTCCTTTCATGGATAAGTCATCACCTCCCGTTGTCAAGTTCACTCGGTGCTAAGCTAAGTCCCCATTATAGAGAAGTCTTTAAACTTTATTAATCTTCTCAACTTAGTTTAGATAGTAGGGTCTAGCCCTAGTATATTCATCATTATAGCTCAATAAGGATTGCATAAGAATATAGTCCTTTCATTTACAATTCATATAGGTGAAGTTAACACTTGCACATCTCATCATAATAGGACACATCTTTACACAACAACTTCCCTATAACATGTACTCTTAGGCAACCTCACAACCAACAACCTAAAACATTTCAATTCAATCATCATACCACCCTATCACCTTAAACAAGGTATACTTCAACACAACATCTTAACTTAATGACAATTAACCACAATTAAAGTAAGAATTAGGATAGTCAAGACTTACCAACACTCCTCCATAGTTCACCAATAAGGGGCCTTACCATCAACCCATAGATCAACCCAATTTGGGTCATCACCCCAATGTAATTCAACAACCAACATAAGAACTAATTTAGGAGAGTCACTACACCATAATTCAATATTAAATCAAAGCTTGATAACATGATGTCTAAGTCTATCTTCTTACCCTAGATTCGATACTCAAGAATTTAGCATGAAGGATTTCAATTCATCACAATAGATTCATGATCAATGCAATAACAACCATTAAAGATGATTTAAACAATAACTAGATCAATTACACCAACCCAACCCAAATTCATATCAATCTCATACCTAGGGTTATAGGGTCATCATCTACAATCTAAACCAATTTACATCAATTCATCATAATCAAGTTACAATACATGATAATCTATTCATTATCACCCAAAGAATACATGAACAACTCATTTCATAACATCAAATTCGAAATTGAATGAAACCCACATGAAACTCAACTTTTGGAAAATCTTTGAAGGAGCCCTTTGAGGAAAGAAGTCTCAAAGGTGAATTAGATCCCATATCTTAAGGTTTGATGACGTTTTGATGGTGATTTCGTGCTAAACCAGCCCCCAATGATCCTCCCAAGCTATTCTCCAATGGAGTTTTCCAATAGAGAGAGAAAGTAGAGAGAAGGAAGAGAGTTTGTTTAGAGAATTGTGTTTAGGCTAATGAGGGTTGAGGGTATTTATAATGGGGATAAGTCAACTTAATTTGTCTTTCCTTAATCCCCAATTACCCCTAAGACACTTAACAAATTAAAAGAATTAAAGCTTAAGTTCCCGAAAACATAACAGACCCCCACGACGACACCCCGTCGATGGTCCGTCGGGGGCGTGACGGACGACCCTCCCTCCGTCCTGCACTTACGTCGTCTCGGTCAGAGACTGTGCAGGCTAGGGTTCCTAATGAGGCGACTAAGGGTGGGACGACGGTGGCCTCGACGCCCCGTCGTGCTCGTGACGTCCCGTCGTGCCATCCGTCGAGGCACACTGCCAGACAGTGTTGCACCTTCCTGCCTCGAGGGTCCTTCTCGAGGGCCCTTGGTTGGTCCTTGGGGAGTCGTACCTTGACTTTTCCATCATGAAACTATCCCTCACTATGAGTTACACCTATTGCTACAAACTTTCGCTCGATTCTGACTTTTTAACTTGGCCAAACTAACTAGAACACACTAGCCCTTTCATGGACCAACTTCCCGGACGTCATGGACGATCTCCAACCACCTCTATTTTACTCTTCATTCTCTATATTTGGAGAGTAAAATAGAGAATGAACACTCCAACTCATCTCTATATCACTATCTATTCTCCAAATATAGAGATGTGAATAATAGTTCTCCAAATTTGGAGAACTACTATTCACACTCTCTATTTTAATTTTTGACTATTTTATTATTATTTCTATTACTTTCTAATTAACATATTATTTTATATATAATGTCATTAATTAAATATCTAATATTCATGCTTCTTTTTAAATGAATATAATATTTTAAAATATATATTATTTAATACATAGTACTTTCATCGCGAATTAATAGTATTTTAATTTTTTCTAATTTTCATCAATGATATAATTTGATTTTATATTACTTTTCACTATAAAGAATAAACATAATTAAAATGATAAGATGAAAATTTTAATTTATTAATAAAATACATAATATGATAATGTAAATACAACATAATAATACAATACATAACATTATAATTTAAATAACAAGATAAAATACAATACAATACATAATATTTAATTTGGAATGAAGCAATAACCACGCCGAAAAAAATATTGAACGTGCATTCGTAGTTTTACAATCATGTTTTACAATTATTATAAGACCGTCACGTTTTTGAGGAAATGAATTGCTACATGAATAATAACTACATGTATTATACTGCACTAACATGATAATTGAGGGTGAACATGATCTTAATGCACCAATTCAAGATGTTGTAGAGGTTCCAACTCCAACGACGGAAATGGTGGAAGATGAAAATCTCCGATTTGAACAACTTTTAGCTATACATAAAAAAAAATTAAGGACGATAATACTCATTTTGAACTCCGTATGTATAAATAGAACATTTATAGAAGCAACGTAATAATTTCAAAAATTGTAATTGTATCAATGAAAATTATATAACGTAATTATTGGAAAAAGAAATAAGGAGTTTATATTTTAATAAGGGTTTATATTAAACAAACAAATAATCGCATTATCTTTTATTACCCCTTTTTATCAATAAAATTAATCAACATGGACAAGTCAACCCATCACCAAGTCCCGTTACTCCCAAACATATACCACAAGGAAATACACGCATTCCATATACTTAGCAAGAGTTTATAAATCCACTTGCCTGAATCCAACAAGAATTTACTCCAGGAATTGTGTCTTTCCCATTTGTTGAACTTCCAACTCAAAACAATCTATTCAGATACATTATCACAATAAGCTTTCAAAACTAACAACACTCATATTGTTATATGTCTAGCCTAGACCCAAAAACTCACTTATATTTATAATCGAGTTTCTAAATCTTGATGTCAATTAACATTTCAATTATCATATTTTTAAAGTTTCAAGTCCAGAGAGTCTTGTCACGACCCGAAAGCACCCCCTAGAAGTTAGGGAAAACTTTCGAATCGTGACCGGGCGTACTTGACCCCTCTGGGGTCTCGTACAAGCCCTCTAACTAGCATTATAACATAAAGCATGAAAAGTAGTGCGGAATTTAAAACTTTTCACGATAATAATAATAAAAGGAGTCTTTTCATAAATACTAAGAAATCTTATCGTCACAAGCCAACTTAAAGACACAACTTGGAATCTTAGGGACACGCCCCTTTACGATAAAAGTAAATACATTTTTAAGTATTAATAAAGAAACTAAGAAACATAAAACTATGTCCTCGAATATATGAGGACATACCAAATTCTTGAGAGATAAAGTTCCCAAGCTTCGACTCCGATCCTCCCAAAAGGGCTTCCAACCTATACTCATAAGGTATAAAAAGTATGGGGTTAGTACAACAATGTACTAAGTATGGCATATGCAAAAACATGCAAAAAGGGACATTTTAGTAAAGATAACTTTTATGCAATTCAAATATAACCTTCATGAATCTAGAAGCAAACCCACATAAGAATCAACAATTAACACTTTATGGCTATCTTACCAAACTTAAAGTAAACAAAAGGAACATTTCAATTAACTTTGCTAAACTTGCAATAAAATTGAATAAAGCATCATAGTGAACATTTTGAATTCTTACAATGAAGACCTTACAGTGAATGGCACGGTCCAAGTCATATGAACCCTTTTTCTTTGAAGTTGCCCTAACCCAACGTTATTCTAAGACTCCCTAAGGTGAGCCAAGAAGGGACTCACATTACACCTCCCTTCAAAGCACACCAAAGCGACCCTTAAAACTACCAAATCTTAGGCTTACTTCGTTAGAAATCAAATCCACGCCCTTGGCTAACATATGCAAAACACTCATGGAAATATAGGTCATACCAAGTGCAATGTGAGAGTATCATCCCATACTACCACTCCCACTTAGTACTCCTAATGGATTCCATTTACTCAAGTACTCCACAATAATCCTCCATAACACTACACCATAGTACTCATTCACACGGATTTCATGAAGGTACTCTTCTCCCATAGTAGGTATAGGTCACACCAAGTACAATGTGAGAATAACATCCCATACTACTACTCCCACTCAATGCTTCTATTTGGTAACTGATGTGGATTGAGCACTTCACGACATACATACACAATTTCAACAATACACAAGATAATTAGTTTCAAATCAATTCTTTTGTGGGAGTTAGCTTAACCGACAAAGACCATGAGAGCTAGACATGAAATCCCGATATTAACCCCTATCGGATGAGGGATCCTTACTTGCCTAGTGTAAGGTCATGCTTCTTAGCGTTTACATGGCTTTTCCAATAGCTACACCTATGCGGGCACATAGTTAAGGGATAAGGAGATTGTTACTAAGTAACTCACTCTCTACTAACGAGGAGTACTCATCTCAAGAGGTACTTTGGATTACAACATCTCAACTAACGAAGTGCAATCCACCTCCCCTTCATATCCTCTCGGTGCTAGGCATAACTCCACACGGATTTCTCAACATAATAGTCTATCTTAGAAAGCTCACTAGGAAATGGAGAGGTTGTTACTAGACACTACATCTCAACTCACGAAGTGTGTCCACCTCAAGATTCCCCTTTTTGCCTAACTTGACATAATACAAATCTTAAAGGAGTGTGTGTGTACATGTGCACACCTTGCATATAAGCATCATTTCATTATCATCAAGTTCTACTCATACTTTAACCTTGATTCATCAAGCTACACACTCTACATACTTCTCATAATCATATACTTCATTTAGACATAAACTAGGTCAAACATGCAATTCAAGCTACATCAAACACAACACAAGACCCATTTCCAATATATATCTTCATTTCACATATTAGACCTTCAAGATCACATACTCAAACCATACTAAGTAACATCAAGTTCATCAATTAGCACCGCCACCCATAAGGTGGACCATACCACTCAAATATCAATTCATAATAAGAATTATACAATGAGAGCAACTCATCAACAAATCAAACCATCATTACCCATAAGCAATTTATCAATATTTCACCATATTAAGGCCCTTAGGGCAGTAGCTACACCAACATGACAAATACAAGAAGACCCAAGTTCATACCCTACTCAAATCATGCTCACATAACCCATTTTCAAGTCAAAAATTGAAGTATGCATAAACAAGAGTTTTATGTAGTTTTAACATCAAAACCATCTATTCAAACCAAGATAAATACATTTAAACCATTAGAACTTAGTTACAAGAAGACCCATAATAGAAATCAAAGTTTAGAAGAAGTTGAGTTTAAAACCCCTTTTTGAAAACCATTTTGAAAGTTGGCTTCTTGAATGGAAAGGTATTCAAGAATGGATACCATACTTTTAGGAGAAAGAAACCCACGAATTTGATGAAGAAACAAGTCCCAATCCGTCCTCCTATCCTTCCTTGACTTCTAGCTTCCAAGAGAGTTGAGAGAGTTTTCTTGAGAGAAGGAGAGAGTTGGATCTTGAAGTGAGAGGGTCTTGTCTAGGTCTAGGGTTTAAATCTAATTTAATATAACCTAAAAACACCAAAAGTATACACCTAGGGTCTTATAAGACTTGGGGTGTATTTACATAAAACACCCAAGTTGGCAGCCTTAAGTCGTGCACTGGCAGGCCTCGTCGACGAGACCTCCTCGACGGACCATCACGTTCACCACGGACCGTCATGGGGTCCCGTCGAGGAACACTTGGCTCCAAGTCTCAATCTATCCAATATTATAGATATAATGATATTCATATAATACCCTATATCTAATATTTAATCACCTATATTAATATTCCAAAATTTAAATTATGAAATGATACAATTCTAATAAGAAACCAATTAAAAAGGAATTGGGTTTTGGTCGGCCACGATCAAGAACGAACAACATATACAGTAGCTAACCTATATGTCAATTATCTTGTTATAGACTAATCATCATTGCCTAATAATTGCTTATTGTTACCATACTATTAGGATTTAATTTGCTTTGATGATTCTGCCATAAAATAACATTAATTTACCTATGATTTGAAACTAATACTTTAAACTCATAAAATAATTATTAACAACACAACCCTCAAGATTCAATATAAAAAGGAGCAAGATCTCACGTAATTAAATATCACCTGTTGTACCTTGGCCGCCGATCTGGTTGCGCCGAGGTTGTCTCCTCGGGAGGTTTCTTATATTTTTTTAATAAAGAATGATTTAATATTATTTAGGATATTAACTTAATATTTGAACTTGGCCCATTAATCATTATTAAATTAATTCTTTAATAAATACATATCAATTAAGCAATTAGAGGTACCAAATAGTTCAAATTTTCAAACCAACTTCACCGACTGATCATAAATGACTTGGGACAACTATTGGGAGAGATAAAATTATAATTTTATGAAAATTTCTGAAATTGACGTTACTGGTCATTACAGTTTAAAATGCTGATATAGGATACTAGCTCTATAAAATTATTCCTACAATTGTATTATTAAAAAAGGGTTAGTTATATGCTTACACTTTAAAATGTGTATACGTATCTTAATTTTGTGTAAGATTCTTTAGAGCTATTTGTAATAACATTAATTTTGAAAATTTTGGTCCAACTTATATTTTATAATGTCATGTTGTAGTTGTACAAACAACCACATATTTATTTTTTTATTACACATTGCACCTATATAACTAAATTTATTATTTTTTCTGGGGTAGGGGGTAGGGGGTAGGGGGTAGGGGTAGGGGGAGGTAGGGGTAGGGGGTAGGGGGTAGGAGGGAGGGGGGAGGAGGGAGGGGGTACAAGCTGTCACTGCAGTTGGAACATGCCAGCTACATCGTAGAACACTCTCATTTAAAATATAACATGCGTTGTTATGCCTCATCACTTATTACTGCTTCTGCATTATACTCTGTACCAACATTCTTGCTTACCAGCAGTTAGGGAAACATACAGCCAAACTCTCCGTAAGAGCTTGCACCTTTTATTCCACTATGGAGTAGGGTATAAATACTGATGCACATGTACTGCTTAGTTGTTAATTTAGTTCCTTAATGCTTTGTGATCTCGGTTGAAAGATAATTTAAAATGTAGTGTTTAGTTTTAGTGATAATGGTAGGGTACAAATGTTCTGTTTAGTTGTTATGAAGGACTTCATAAACAAATGCAATTCCAATGTTCAACCTCCTTCTCTATATTAAGTTACCTATATACCACTGATATTTAGTTGGGGTTGTCTCCCGCTCCTGAGCCTGACATCTGGATTGACATGGATGAATTGTTTGCATATGTTGAAGGATGTTTCTTTAAACATACTACACAATATAAGAAGTTAAGGATGGTTTTATGGCTTAAAAACTAGGTGTGAGTGTAAAGAAACAAGAAAACATCTTACATTGAATAAGATACGTATTTAATTCATTAGCAGGACAAGGACATGGTTACTTTCCCCCTAGGTTAGAATTTACTTGGTTTGAGTTTGAGGGTATTATTTGCCAAGGAAGTGATCAAACCCCTATCCTTATTCACTTGCATCTCACAAGAAGATCCCAATCTCAAATTTTATCTTTCTTAGGATAAAGTTGTCATATGTGCCTCTAATGTGTGACTATGTAAAGTGATGTCTGTTGTTGGCAATCAGAAACAAGATATAAACTTCATATTCTCTGTTATTATATACCTGTCACAATCTTACTACTGCATATGGGTTGTTTATGTGTGCATGTGCAGGTTCTCTCTCTTTGTAAATATCTAGATGTATATATAAATTATAAGGATTTCCTTTTATGTTTATTTGGCCAAATAATTGAAATAGTACTAGACAACAAAGAAAAGAATTTCTCTCATTCTATAAATGATAACTTCTTTGATCTTCAAGGATGATTCCTGTGATCTGTCATATTCCCCATCTGGACTCTCAGGAAAATTCGGTGTTGTTGTAGGTTTTAAAGGTCTATCTCTCTGTATTTGGAGATGAAAGAGTAAAGGAAGCGGCTTCGACGAACTTGAAGTCCAAAACAAAATATGCGAGTGAGCTTGGGAGGCTAATGAAGTTGCGACTGTCTCATGAGATTTATTTCTTTGAAGATGAGTCCCTTGAATGAGGAAGCAGGGTGAGTAATTTTAATCTATTGTCTTATTAGTGAATTGATTGGTTTCTTTTGGGGGCTGGGGTGGGGTGGGGTGGGGGGATTTTTGTTGTTTTTTGTGATTGCAACTTTCTTGAGTTTCTCTCCCTTTTTGCAAGGCTGTGCTTTTTTTTCCTGGCTACTAAGCCTTTTATGACTCTCCTTCCATAATTTTATTTCGCAACCTGAAAACACTTCACTTAAGTTTCAATTATCTCAGTGGTTATTTTCCAAAGACCAAATGAAACAGCAGTGCGTGTCTCATAGAGTTTGATCTCAGTGATGTGAACTTCTCTGATAATTTGCCCGAGTCTTGGCTATCTAACTTTGTCGCGTTATTTGACTCTTGGAAAATGCAACCTTAGAGGGTGGCCTATTCTTTAATCTATTTCTAATATCTCTGTGTATTTATCCTTCTGTATTTATTTGGCCAAAGAATTGAAATTTACTTTAGGTCCAATGTTCATCTCGGAGTTTGAGATTTGCACTCAAATGCAAGATACACAGAACTTCAAAACCTAAATTAGTAAATATTTAACTGAGACAGATCTAAATGGAGAGATATAATCGACCCCAACTAGTTTAGAATTGAGGCGTTAATAGTTATTATTCATGATTTTTCAAGTTGTCACCACAGAATGTGATAGTACTTCTAGGATCAATAACAGAGACTGCCCCCCTCACCCACTTTTCCCTGAAGATAAACTTGATGAACTAAAGCAATCCACTTTCTGCAGGGATTATCAAAAACAACCAGAGCATTCATCAGAAAAAGAGAATCTGAATCCCATTCAACAAATTTGTAGGAATCTCTAGTGCGCATCTCCTAGGTCAAAACATTTGTTTTTTTAACAAAATTATCTTCTCAAACCTGAGGAGCTCATCTTACTTTGTAGTTCTATATGTGTTTGTTAACAAGTTGAAGCAGAAAAATGATTAACTAAAACTTGGTCATGGAAATATCTTGTTCTTTGAAATATCCTTGGCAAATTCCTTGTGTTGTGTGTGTTTACTTAATTTTCTAGATTTACATTGAGATGTTGCTTACTGTGATCCATTTTTGATATAAGGTTTGTCTATTCTGTCTTTAAAAGTGTGGATTTAGAGTGCTTAGATTGGACAATATGTTTCAATTGTTGGGTTTTTAAATGTCTGAATGGAAAATGAAGAGTTGAGACTTTTATTAATAGTTGTGACTTTTATGAAAGGTTGCGACTTTAATGAAAAGTTGTGATTTTTATGGAAAGTTATGACTTTTATAAAAAGTGACGATCTTTCAGAAAGATTGTGACTTTTCCAAAGGTTTGTGACCTTTCCGATAAGGCACAATAAGAACATTTTCGCACTATCCTTTGTTTTCTATAAATTGAGAGATTTCCTCTCATTTTAACAATAGAATTTCTGGACTTCTTCTACTACTTTTAAATCTAGTATTCTAAGTGTAATTTACTGCCGTTGAGTGGCTCGGCGACAACAACGTTTTGGGTATCAATACATTGGTGATTGAGATCATTCTATTCTGGGAGGACATATTCCAAATCAAACATCGGATACTAGAAGAGAATAATTTCCTTAAGGAGACACTGTGCATTCAATGGGCTTGATCTTCTTTCTGTTTTTCAAAATTCTGGTATGTGTTACAAATTTTAAATTTGTGAATTAATTTTTGTTCTTTGTTCTTCACTGGTTCATTAAACGTTGGTAACTTCGTGTTTCTGCAAAGTTTGTTGGAATCAGTAAGATTTTTTAAATACAGATTGACAACAATTCTTCTTTAAAAAAAATATTTCGTATATTTTTTCTAATCTGTTTCTGATCTAGTTTCTCTACTACTTTAATTTTCTACTTGTGAAAATATTCTTAAACTTTGTTGTGTATTATTAAGTTCTTCAAAGTTTTGTTCTAAGTATCTTAGAAATATAAAATGAACAACAATCTTAAGGAAATTATTATACTGTTAGTATTTATTGTATTCTACTGATTGAGAGAATCTGATCATGGAAATAGAAGATAAATGCATTACTTCTCCATAATTTATTGCTTTGTTTAGAAAGGTCGAAATGAGAATGTAACATAATTTTTTTTTTTGGTATTCCAATTAAAGATGTAACATTCTTATTATTCATTTAAGGAGGAAAACAGTTTCTAAAGATTAACAATTTTGATATTTATCATGTATGTCTTTGGAAAAAGTTCTGCAAATCGTATGGTTTTCGAATGAATTTTCCTTGGCAAATAGTGTTGCCTTAAAATTCACTAGTTTGCAGAGTGAGACATGCATATTTTTGTTTGATAAAATAGTATGTCAAAATGTTATAGTTGGAAGACTATTTGAAATGAAAAAAAAATCATTTCTATGTGATAATCTAAGAATATGTTTTATTCTGTTTGGAATTAAAAAAAAAAACTTTTGTAGTTTTGTACTACCTGTCAATTTGATTGTTTCTGATTGTTGTAGACTAAAAAACTTTTGTAGTTTTCTACTCTGAATAAATTGGACTTTGCAATTGCTTTGAAGAATATGAAAACTTCACATGATAATTCAGTGTTGTACTTTTTATGTTCTATAAACTTCATTGTTAAATAGAAAAAAATGTAGAAATTTTTGTCTTTATTGTTAGTATTCTAAATACTAAGTGGTATGTCTATTTGTGATAGACGAGAAAGACCAGCGACTTAGAGTTGGTGTGTTTGTGCCTCTATGGAATGAACATTGACACTATTGTAAAGATTGTCAAAGAGAATTAAACTTTATAATTCTTTCGTAGAATAATATTTTCAAAAGACGTTTCATACTACCAACGGCATTTTGAGAGTCTGGAAAAATATGTGAAAAAATTATTTTCAAATACTTAAAAATATTTTTGAGATCACATTTAAAATGTGGGGGTTCTTTGCTTATGATTAGACTTGGTGTCTAATTCAACTTTTGAGCAAAAGATATGAAATTCAAGGATACTTTTGTATTATGTTAGACCCACAAAATTCTTGGAGTATATTTGGTATTGTGGTTGTTGAGTTTCTCTATTACTAGTATATAGTGTGACTAGTATGAAACAACCAAATTATATATATACTTGTTCAAAATAATTGTGTTCTTTTATGAAAAAAGTGTCACTTAAAATGTTGTGCTTTTTCATGAAAAAATATGTCCATTATAATAAAAGTATTTGCATAGACATGAATATTGGTGAATAGTCATTTGTTATGTTTTTGTAAAAGTAACATTTGGACTATATTACCTTTATTTAATCCGATGAAACTTTATTCATGGGTAGTTCTATAACAATCAAATTGAAAGTTATGAAAAGGTCCTTCTAAAAAGGACATTTGACAAGGTGATGACTCTAAAAAATGTTTGTATCACACAAAATTGTAAGAAATAGGAACAAAATATTAGTGAGGAAAAAATTACCTCGCGAAGAGCTTTTCGGACTGAATGTTTTTATTTGTTCTTACTTGCTTGAGTCAATGTTTGTGACATGAACACTTGGGGCATGTCAATTACAAAACTTTGTAAGGAAAACTGATCAACTTAGAAGTTTTGTCTAACTTTGAGTGCAACAAATAAGAATGTCATGTTTATATGGAATCTAAGTATGCTGAGCATTCTTATAAATCTATTGAAAGGAATTTTAATCCCTTAAAATTGATTTACACTGACATTTGTGATATGAAGTCAATACCATCTCGTAGTGAAAAAAAGTATCTCGTTACTTTAATTAACAATTGTAGTAAAAAAAAGACTGTCTATTTGTTTAATGGTAAGGATGAAGCAATAGAAATGTCTAGACAATATAATATCGAAGTTGAAATAAGAAGTGATAACAATGGAGAGTATGAATCTCCTTGTGCAGAAATGTGTTTAAAAAGTGGATTTATCCATCAAACTACTGCCCTATTCACATCAATCTAAAGAAAAAAAAATCGAACGTTAAAACAAATGATGGATGCATTTGTAGAAGTTCGGGTTTACCACAAAACTTGTGTGAATGAACTATCCTTACTGCAAAAGGAAACAAAAAAAAATTGTTTTTTCATAAAGAAAGCAATTTTGTTTGTTCAAGACACAATCTATTCCATTTGAGAAATGGAAAGGAAGGAAATCCAACTTGAAATATTTCAAAGTGTGGGGTGTCTAGCCAAAGTCCAAGTTCCTATTCCTAAAAGAATTGAAATAGAACCTAAGACTGTGGACTGTAAAATTAGACTTGAGTAGTCTAGTGAAAGGTCTAAACGACCTTGGAATAAACAAAAGGAGAATGTACTTAATAAAGAGATTCAGAGATGTAGTAAATGTCAAGGGACATATACTTTATTCGAATATGATTTTGTAACATTTCTTGTGTCTTATGTAGACTCATCCTTTTGGAAAAATGGTATCAATAGTGAGATTGATGTAACCTTGAGCAATCCTATTGGAAGTTGGTTGATCTTCCTCCAGGAAATAAACTTTTGGGTTCAAAGTGAATCCTCAAAAGGAAAATGAAAGTCGATAGAACTGTTGACAAATATACAACAAAACTTTGTGAAAAGACTTTAGAAAAAAATAAGGTTTTGATCTTGTTGATATATATATAATCATCAGTAACTAGAATTATATCCATTCGGATGCTAATATTATTAGTTGTGATATATGACCTCCAAATTCATCAAATGAATGTGAAACATTTTTCTTAAACGGAAAATTGGAGGAAGAAATTTACATGAAACAACCCGAGGGTTTTATGTTCCTGGTAAATAAAAGAAAGTGTGCGAACTTATTAAGTCACATTATGGACTAAAACAAGCACCCAAACAATGACATAAGAAATTTGACCAAATCATGTTGGCAAATGGATTTAAGAATGATGGAACTGATAAATGTGTTCACGTTAAAATCACAAGGTCATTATTTGTTTGTATATTGGTGATATGTTGATCATCAATAGAGACACTAATGGCATAAATGCCACTAAACATATGCTAGAAAGCAAGTTTGGAATGAAAAATTTGGGAGTTGCTGATGCAATTTTAGGTATAAGAATCCTTAGAACTCCATAATGTTTAGCATTTTCACGGTCTCATTTCATTGAAAAAGTACTTGACTAGTTCAAATATTTGGATATCAATATTGTCAAGTCTCCAACAAATGTGAGTTTTGCATTTCAAAAGAGTGAAAGCGAAAGTGACCCACAATTGGATTGTGCTAGAGTATTGAGAAGTGTGATGTATATCATGAAGTATGCGCGATCAGGTATGCATTTGCTATTAATAAACTGAGTCGGTTCACAAGTAATCCCAATCAAACTCATTAGATGACAATAAATAGAGTTTTGGAGTATTTAAATAATACTTTAAATTATGCCTTGCATTATAACAATATCCAACAGTATTGAAAGGATATAGTGATACAAATTTGATCACCGGACAAATGAAGTAAAATCCACGAGTAGATATATACTTACTCTTGGTAGAGGATCAGTCTTTTGGAAATATTTCAAAAGAGACATGTATCCCTAGCTCTATAATGATCTTTGAGCTAGGTGCTCAAGATAAGGTCGGTGAATAAGTTGAAAGACTCCAAAATTTCTTGATAGATATTATTTTTTGTCCTAAACCATTGGCATTAGTATGCATACACTTTGATAGTCAAGATGCAATAGGTAGGGCATGGAGCATGATGTATAACGGAAAGTCTCGTCATATAGGACATAAACATGATACCGTTAGAAAACTACTCTCTAGTGGAATTATCAGAATTGACTATCTAAAGTCAAAGGATAATGTGTCGGATCCACTTATAAAAAAGGCCTAACTAGAGAGAAAGTTTAAAGATCATCTAAGGGAATGGATTTACCGTTTAGGACAAGTCATCATGGTGGTAACTCTATCTAGCAGACTGGAGATCCCAAGAGCTATATTCAAGGAGAAAAACAAAGTGGTGACTGACGGTTCGACATTGTCAACAAACTCAATCCATTCTCATGATAAAGACAATGCTCAGGGACAAGGATACAACATTAAGTCTTGTTAATGAGTTAATAAATCTTAATAATTTTAATGATTTGCTAAGTTTGGCAGAGTTGACCAAATAATGTAACTATGCGATAACACGGTTAGAAATCACCTATGTGAGTGTGAAGTGCCTCTTCAAAGAGGATGATTGTCAAAAGCCCATCTCTCTATACACTCATGAAATCAGGAGGTGTTCATGGTTGAAACGAACATAATCGTAAGAACCATAAACGGTAAAGGGTTAATTGTGTGACATATGGTTGTCTAGGTATACACCAAATCTCGACGGTTCAAAGATATTGCATCTACCGATTGACCGAGTATATTCGACATATGTTTACTACGGAAAGTCCAAGGGGAAAGCTACTTATCCAGATGCAATTAATTCTTGCTTGTAAATTACACATACTTGTCTGTTTCTTTGTCTTGGAGTCATTCCCCATTCATGCGGGTGATTGTTGGGTTTTAAATGTCTGAATGGAAAATGAAGAGTTGAGACTTTTATGAATAGTTGTGACTTTTATGAAAGGTTGCGACTTTAATGAAAAGTTGTGAATTTTATGAAAAGTTGCGACTTTTATAAAAAGTTGTGACTTTTATGGAAAGCTGTGACTTTTATGAAAGGTGACGACCTTTCAGAAAGATTGTGACTTTTCCAAAGGTTTGTGACCTTTCCGATAAGGCACAATAAGAACCTTTTCGCACTACCCTTTGTTTTCTATAAATTGAGAGATTTCCTCTCATTTTAACAATAGAATTTCTGGATTTCTTCTACTACTTCTAAATCTAGTATTCTAAGTGTACTTTACTGCCGTTGAGTGGCTCACTGACACCAGCGTTTTAGGTATCAATACATTGGTGATTGAGATCATTCTATTCTGGGAGGACATATTCCAAATCAAACCTCGGATACTAGAAGAGGATAATTTCCTTAAGGAGACACTGTGCATTCAGTGGGCTTGATCTTCTTTCTGTTTTTCAAAATTCTGGTATGTGTTACAAATTTTAGATTTGTGAATTAATTTTTGTTCTTCTGTTATTCACTGGTTCATTAAACGTTGATAACTTTGTGTTTTCGCAAAGTTTGTTGGAATCAGTAAGATTCTTTAAACACAGTTTGACAACAATTCTTCTTTACGAAAAATATTTCGTATATTTTTTCTAATCTGTTTCTAATCTAGTTTCTCTACTACTTTTAATTTTCTAGTTGTGAAAATATTCTTAAATTTTGTTGTGTATTATTAAGTTCTTCAAAGTTTTGTTCTAAGTATTTTAGGAATATAAAATGAACAACATCAATTTGTTCCAGCTAGTTGTTTGTTGTAATTTGATGATATTTTTGAAAACATGCTTACTTTAGTCTGTTATATACATTTTATGGGATTTTGTATCAGCATATGCCATGAATAGCAAACTTGATTAATTTAGAGGTTCATAGCCTAGCAAATGTGTTCTAAGTTGGTTTTCTTTCTTGTTTTAGCTAGCTGAAATAGAGTCATCTTTTGACTTGAGTGGTTTATTTTTGCTTTCAAAAAGTTTACTTCTCTTTAAACTGAAGTGTTTAACCACTGTTGTATTTAATGTTCAGCTGCCATAAGATGGATTTTTATTTCAATCTGGTTTCAGAATGTGATTCCCTTCTGGTCAATACCCAATTAATAATTCATTGTTGAAACCACCCTCTGATGTCTTGTGTTTTATGCTTTATGTTTCATATGAGTTATATGCGTGTATTAGATGATATACTAATCTTTTATCTCTTTCTATGCGTCATATGACATCTATTATGAGTCCTCATCATTTGCATTAACGAGTTCTAGCCAAAATCCAGAAATTCCCCAGTCAACCTTCATTCTTATTTGGATCATTAGAAGCCAATTAAAGGGCTGGATACCCTAAATATACAGCGATATACATCAGCAGATACGCTGTATATTGCATTGAAAATGGGCTGAAAGAGCCTTACAATTTCAGCTATTTGTATTTTGTAATTATTGGGCCAAAATCCCATTTATTTTGATTACTACCTTGTTAGTTTAGGACACGTGGAAAATGGGCCTAAGGCTGAAAAAATCAATTTTCTTATGTTAGTTTAGGACATGTACCAAGTGTTTGGCCAAAGGCCCAAAAAGCAAAACTAAGCCCAAGTACTGGCCCTAGCTGACAAACTGGACTTGGGCCCACATTTTTCGATGAATCTGTAACAGTGTTCGGTATTCGACGATACATTCTTCATTCTTCCATCTCAAGTTGGATGAATGAATCAAGATGTCAAGATTTTGAGTTCATGTACTATCCTTATTGCTGTGTGTTTTAAGTCTTTAGTTGTTTGTTTTGATCATGTTAATTTGCATCCATGCTCTGCCCGTCTAAAATTTATCTTCTCCTATCCCTCTTTTAAATTTGATTTAGAATGTTTTTTTCTGTTTATGTGAGGGTTCAGTGAATATATAGCTTGTATATGATAAATTGATCGAGTTTCCTGTTTTGTCTAAGTCGAAATCTTTCCATAATATAATAGCGTCCTGTTCCTGTATGTGTTAGCTCATGTTTAATCAATGAGTTTTGGTTAGGCACATGTCTTCTAGACTACTTTCATTGTCTTCTTCTCACTTGCAACATGCCCAAGTTATATGTTGCCTCGATAATAGGTTATATGGTAGAAACCAATAGCATTATTTGATAGATTCTAGTACGAAATTGTCTTGTTCTTTGAATTATCCTTGGCAAATTCCTTGTGTTGTGTGTGCATAGGAGCGGACGTTTTACCCTGTGCGCATCCAAAGAGTAGCGGCTACGAATTTTTCTTGTCATAAAAAAAAATTCCTTGTATTGTGTTTGTTTAACTTAATTATTTATATTTACATTGAGGTGTTGCTTATTGTGATCCAATTTGGATAAGGGGCAGGGGGTTGGGGGGTAAGTTTAAGCAATCTTTAATATTTTGTATTGAACAACTAAGTCATTTAAGTAGCTTAATTATTTGTCAAATTAAATTTGTACTTTTTTTCTTCAAATTTATATTGCTCTTTTTGCACATGTTTAATATTATCTTATTATTTTTTTTAAAAACAAATATGCTAGCAAATTGGGACACACGTGCAACGCACGTGTCCTGAAGCTAGTATATATATATATCAATTAACTAAGATTTTACCATAAATAACAGAGTCCCCGAAGAAATAATCATTTGGAGCGCAATATTGGTGGTGGAAAGTCTTTGGAAATTCATTGTATATTTTTACATTAAAGAGCAATAGTAATTTTCAATTTTTAAAGTGAATGTAGAGGGACCAACAGAGGTGTGTGTATTATATTATAACAATATATATAAGCGAATAAGAGTGTATGAACGCGGCAATTAGTTGTTGTACCAAAAGTAATGAAAATGGTACTCTATACTTGGATCCATCTGATTGACTATTCGACACGTGTATTTGCTCTTTATTTCTCAAGCAACCACGTGCATCCATAGTTCTCTTCATCTTATTTCTAGTAGTTGTGACCAAATTTTTCGTTTTGGATTTTTCAAATTTGACTAACAAATTAGTATTCCCACGTGAATTAAATATGCACATTTTGCTTGATCACAAAATATTTTTCACACCGGTTCTTCCCAATTATTTGATGATTCGAATAATCTTCTTCTATTTTCTCTTGGAATTTCCAATAGAATGAACGGAAAAGAGATTGACGTAATAAATGATTTACGCGTCAATTAAATTTAGGCTTTCAATCTGAATTTTCAATATACTATGATATTTTGTTTCAACTCTTGAGAAAAATAACCGAACAAGTTGCCTTCAAAGACAAAAAGTTATAACTGATAGCAAATATCTCTGTTTTTTTCATCTTTCTTTGAGTTGAAAGATACATTTAACTTTCTTAAACAATTAAACTAAGGTAATATATATATATATATATATATATATATATATATATATATATATATATATATATATATATATATATATATATATATATATATATATATGCTAACCTCAAAATTAAATTATCATTGGATTAGGAAAATAAAGAATGACGGAGTGTATCTTAATTTATTAATGCATTTTATTCTTAATAAATATTAAGTAATGGTTATGATAATCAACCTTATAGTATACTTTTCTGCTTAAAAATGAAATCTGATGTTCACATTCTTACGAATTATAAGGACTCACATTTAATGTGGATATTTCTATAAAATTTTACTTACAAAAGAGTGATAAATAGGATAATTATGCTCCATTTTATCACACTCCGAACTTCACAATAATTACATAAATGTGACGTATTTACATAAGTATACAATATCATCCTTTTCACCTAGAATAGTAAGAATATGACACTGAGGTTGATATTTATTTTCTTCCATACAAATAACTATTTTTTAATTGTATGTCATAATGATTAAAATGTTGATTTAGGATACTAGCTCTATAAAATTATTCCTACAATTGTATTATAAAAAAAAAAGGTTAGATATATGCTTACACTTTAAAATGCGTATACGTGTCTTAATTTTGAGTAAGATTCTTTAGAGCTATTTGTAGTAACATTAGTTTTGAAAATTTTGGTACAACTTATATTTTATAATGTTATGTTATAGTTGTACAAACAACCACATATTTATTATTAGATTACACATTGCACCTATATAACTAAATTTATTTGTTTTTTCTAAGTTTAAGTCATCTTTAATATTTTGTATTGAAAAACTAAGTCATTTAGGTAGCTTATATATTTGTCAAATTAAATTTGTACTTTCTTTCATCAAATTTTTATTACTCTTTTTACACATGTTTAATATTATCTTAGTATTTTTTTTTAAAAAATGTGCTAGGGAACACACGTGCAACGCACGTGTCCTGAAGCTAGTATACACATATCAATTTACTAAGATTTTACCATGAATAATAAAGCCCTTGAAAAAAAAATCGTTTGGAGCGCAACATTGGCGGTGGAAATTCTTTGGGAATTCATTGTATATTTTTTAGGTTAAAAAGCAATAGAGGTTTTCAGTTTTTAAGTGAATGTAAAGGGACCAATAGAGGGTGTTTATATATATATATATATATATATATATATAAAGGCTCCAGTCAAAATTAAGCCATAAATAAATATTTTTATCAAAAGTCAATAAAAAAGTCATTTTATTAAATTTATTTTACATAATTTTGTATTACTTATATTTGATATACTACAAGATTCAATTTTATATCAATTGCAATGACTAATCAATTAAACATATGACAAGCCCTTCAAATTCAAAAGGCTAAAGATAAATTTTTGAAAGTGTAATATAATTCATTTTATTTTCTGAAGTTAAATATTTTAAAATTCATACTTTAAAATTTATTTCGCTTATCATATGAATGTAGATAAGAAAACAATTTATTGATATTAATTATACTTTGGAATATATTATAAAATATATTTTAAAGGAATTTTATAATTAATACATTTTGTGTCACCAATTAAATTCAAAGGTAACAACAACATATCCAGTGAAATTCCAAAAATGAGATCTGGAGAGAGTAGAATGCACACATCTTATCACTACCTCGTGGAGATAGAGAGACAATTTATGAAAGATCAGTTCAAGTACAATAAATATCGGTATAAAGAAGGAGGAGACAATGAAGAGAAATATAGCAAATAATAATGAAACATTGACAACGTCTACCAAAGAAAGCCAAAAACAACAATAAAGCATATGATAGTCGAAACACCATAAATAACATACAAGGATAAATTATAAAAAATAATTATAGACAATGATAATACATTCGCCTCAACATGCTTATGATAGAATATCCTCTTTTTTAATCTTTATCTCTCGTACTATGAGCACAAATTCACCTCAATATCCTCATCTTCATAACATGCATCTTATGGGCTTGAAATTTCTTGATTGGAAAACACTCGGTCACATAGTCGAACAAACCACCACTCTATAAAACATACCTTTGAGTTTCGATGGTACGTTTTTATCACAGAAGTCTCTAGAGGTAAGTCTACACTTCATCCACGGTTAACCAATACGGTGTGTGATATTATCATTGATCTTTCCATTCCCATGAATGTCACGACCCAAGAGTACCCCCTAGATGTGACACGACGTACAATACTTTGAAAAGCCTCACACAAGCCTCATAGCCACTACAACAAATTTGTTTATCAGGGACAAATAACTTCGTCATTTATAAATTATATTTCGTCACTAAAATTTTTTCGAGATGAAAATAATTTGTCACTCAATCGTCACTAAATGTGTGTCGCTTATACAAAGATGATTTAGTGCTTCGTCGCTAGTATTACATTAACTGCACTAAAAAATTGTATATTCACATGCAAATGCATATATCTTCGTCCTATACACTTATAATTATACAATACGAATATTCCCCTACCTAATTTATTTTTGTCTTTCTCTCTTTCTCGTTTTATACATAAACAAATTATACAGTTGATTTTTTGTATATGTATAGCGAATTATACAATTGGTTTCTTTATAAAAGTATAACGAATTATACAACTGTTTTTTTGTATATGTATAGCAAAATATACATATTTATGTTTGCTATGGATGCAATTATGCAAAGTATAGTTATAGCATACAAATAACTCTTAATACAATTAAGATTTATTAATACTGTGATTTTTGTAGAAATTAATAATAAAAGTTCATCACAACTTAATCAAAAAAATATTACTAACAAGTTAATCACTCAACACTAATTTGTTTACAATATTTTATTATATTTATGCAAGTGACAAATTGTACTACTTATTATAAATACTAAAGCATGACGCTTCATTGCATATTCAAGTTAATTTTTCGTGTTCTCATTTAAAATTAGGTAATTTTTTTGTCTTTCTTTTTGTTACCTTCCACAGTTTTTGGTATTTTTGTTCTATTAAACAATTCTTTTTTGTACTTCCGTCTTTAGCTCTTCTCTAACTAATCCAATGGTGAGATTTTTGACGTGCTAATTCTAAGTTTGTTTTCTTGAATACAAATTTTATGTATTTTAAGATGTGGATAAAAATACTTGTTGGTCGAGTCGGAGGTTAAATTATGTAACATTATGTAAAATTACAAAATAGAGGTAAGAATATCTTTTGAGGTACTTTTTAGGAATAATGTAGCTGAATCTCTTTTATTCAGCTTGAACTTGAATGATTTTGACTTGCTGATAGATGACGATAACATCATACACAGAGGAGTTTACCCTCAAAGATCTTGAGAAAAAAATGGCATATGTATACATTGTTACTAATCTTTTAGTATATTGCAAGCATATAATTTTAGTGTGAATTCAAATATAATACTATTTTTTTATAGATGCAAAATGACTATTTTAGATTGTAGGAGATATTGTACTATATTACATTATATATATATATATATATATATATATATATATATATATATATATATATATATATATATATAATCCTAACCGTAAAATTGAATTATCATTGGATTAAGAGAATAAAGAATGTCGGAGTGTATTTTAATTTATTAATTTATTTTATTCTTAATAAATACTAAGTAATCGTTATGATAATCAACTTTATAGTAGACTTTTCTGCTTAAAAATGAAAATTTGATCGTTCACATTCTTACGAATTATAAGGACTCACATTTAATATGGATTTTTATATAAAATTTTACTTACAAAAGAGTGATAAATAGGATAATTATGCTAAATGTGACGTATTTACATAAGTATACAATATCATCCTTTTCTCCTAGAATAGTAAGAATATGATACTGTGGTTGATATTTATTTTCTTCCATATAAATAATTATTTTTTAATTGTATGTCATAATGGTTAAAATTCTGATTTAGGATACTAGCTCTATAAAATTATTCCTACAAATTGTATTATGAAAAAAAAGGGTTAGTTATATGCTTACACTTTAAAATGCGTATATGTGTCTTAATTTTGAGTAAGATTCTTTAGAGCTATTTGTAGTAACATTAGTTTTGAAAATTGTGGTACAACTTATATTTTATAATGTTATGTTATAGTTGTACAAACAACCACATATTTATTATTTGATTACACATTACCCCTATATAACTAAATTTAATTGTTTTTTCTTAAGTGTAAGTCATCTTTAATATTTTATTGAACAACTAAGTCATTTAAGTAGCTTAATTATTTGTCAAATTCTCTTTGTACTTTCTTTCTCAAATTTATATTACTCTTTTTACACATGTCCAATATTATCTTATTATTTTTTAAAAAAAATGTGCTAGCAAAATTGGGACACACGTGCAACGCCCGTGTCCTGAAGCTAGTTAGACATATCAATTAACTAAGATTTTACCAAGAATAACAGAGCCCCAGAAGAAATAATCGTTTGGAGCACAACATTGGTGGTGGAAAGTCTTTGGGAATTCATTGTATATTTTTTAGGTTAAGAATCAATAGAGGTTTTCAATTTTTAAGTGACTGTAAAGGGACCAATAGAGGGTGTTTATATATATATATATATATATATATATATATATATATATATATATATATATATATATATATATATATATATATAAAGGCTCCAGTAAAGATTAAGCCATAATTTATTTATTTTTTGCAAAAGTCAATAAAAAAGTCATGTTATTAAATTCATTTTACATAATTTTGTATTTCTTATATTTGATATACTATAAGATTCAATTTTATATTAATTGCAATGTCTAATCTATTAAACATATGACAAGCCCTTCAAATTCAAAAAAGCTAAAGATAAATTTCTAAAAATGTGATATAATTTATTTTATTTTCTGAAGTTAAATATTTTAATATTCATACTTTAAACTTTATTTTGCTTATCATATGAATGTAGATAAGAAAAAAAGTTATTTATATTAATTATACTTTGGAATATAATATAAAATATATTTTAAAGAAATTTTATAATTAATACATTTTGTGTCACCAATTAAATTCAAAGGTAACAACAACATATCCAGTGAAATCCCACAAATGAGATCAGGAGAGAGTAGAATGCACACACACCTTATAACTATCTCGTGGAGGTAGATAGACTATTTATGAAAGATCAATTCAAGTACAATAAACATCGGTATAAAGAAGGAGGAGACAATGAAGAGAAATATAGCAAATAATAATGAAACATTGATAACGTCTACCAGCGAAAATCAAAACAACAATAAAGCATATGATAATCGAAACACCATAAATAACATACAAGGATAAATTATAAAAAATAATTATAGACAATGATAATGCATCCGCCTCAACATGCTTATGATAGAATATCCTCTTTTTTAATCTTTATCTCTCGTACTATGAGCACAAATTCACCTCAATATCCTCATCTTCATAACATGCATATTTTGGACTTGAGAGTTCTTGATTGGACAACACTCGTTCACATAGTCGAACAAATCACCACTCTATAAAACTTACCTTTGAGTTTCGGTGGTACCTTTTTTATCACAGAAGACTCTAGAGGCAAGTGTACATTTCATCCACGTTGCACCAATACGGTGTGTGATATTATCATTGATGTTTCCATTCCCCTGAATGTCATGACCCAGGAGTACTCCCTATATGTAACATGGCGTACAAGACTTCGAAAAGGCTCATACAAGCCCCATAGCCACTACAACAAATTTGATTATCAGCGACAAATACTTCGTCATTTATAAATCATATTTCGTCAATAAAAATTTTGCGAGACGAAAAATAATTCGTCACTCAATCGTCACTAAATGTGTGTCGCTAAATGTATACAAATATGATTTAGTCCTTCGTTGCTAGTATTACATTAACTACAATAAAAAATTGTGTATTCACATGCAAATACATATATTGAATCCCCATTCTATGTGGAATTCAAAAGGACCCAGACAGAGCATTCCCAGAGCTTTTTAAAACAAAAGCACTAAGCCCCAGGCTTAACGGGGCCTTACTTATTCAGGGGGGAGAGTGGAGCCTCGATCGTCCTATACACTTATAATTATACAATACAACCCAATTTCTTTTTGTCTTTCTCTCTTTCTCATTTTATACATAAATAAATTATATAATTGATCTTTTGTATATATATAACGAATTATAGAATTCGTTTCTTTGTAAAAGTATAGCGAATTATACAGCTATTTTTTTTTGTATATGTATGTTTTTTATGGAGTGCAATTATGCAAAGTATAATTATAGCATACAATATGATTTTTATCTTTGCTATATGTGAATGTTATTCTTAAAATAATATGATTTTTTATATTATATTAATGTAGTTTTATGAGGTTATTTAATAGAAAACTGTCTAATTACATCTATTATATCTACTTTCTTTGTTTCATTTTATGTGACATTTTGTGACTTGGCACGAAGTTTAAGAAAAAAAAAGATTTTAAAAATTTATGTCTAAAACAATCCTTAGATATTTGTATTAGTGAAAATTATATCATTAAGGATAACAAAGATTTTTGAAGTTAAATTATTTCTAATTATAGTAAATTAATATTTTTTTAGGGGCGGCATAAAAAGGAAAGAAGGACACATAAAAGAGGGAGTAACTGATTTTCCAATAGTTTGAAATAATTACATATTGTCAAATTAGTTGATAATTTCATAAGAGATTATAAGTTAGATACACATATTTCTGGTACCAAAACACTCTTAATTACATATACATAAGAATAAAGGTGATCGAGAGACTCAAATACATGTAAATCACACTAGATATATGTATCTAAAATATCAAATACATTATGAAATACAAATACACAGGAAGATAGGCGAGCGGCATAGTACAAAAGCGAGCAAGATAGGAGAAAGGTGATTGAGAGACTCAAATACATGTAAATCACACTTGATACATATATCTGAATATCAAATACATTAAGAAATACATGGGAGAGAGGCGAGCGACATAGGACAGAGGCGAGCAAGATAAGAGAGAGGTGAGTGAGAGAGTCAGATACATGCGAATACACACTTGGATATAGTGTATCTAGAAAATATCGCTCCTAAATTTGACCTTGTATTTGATATACATGTATTGGGATGCATTAGATATATGTATTTAATTTGACGAATGAAATCTGAGACGAATTAACGAGAACCTAATAATTTTTGTTGAGTGTACAACAAAAGTTTATAAATTTTTTTACTATAAATTTAGTTATTATATATTATATATTTACTTGAGAAATCAAACACAGAAATTCTTAAACTTTAAACTCTAGATATTCTATCAATTTTCAAATTATCATCTGATATTTGTCCTCATAAGAAGTTATCTATAAAATGACCTAGTAATGTAAACATTAATTATATCAGGAATTTCTACCCCCTCCCCCCATATTATTCCTAATGTTGGGGATATGCATGGACAAGTTTCTTTGCTTTACTCTTTGTTGCTGTTTTCTTTTTTCTTTCCGGGGTTGCCTTATCTTTTCAAAAATATTATGCGAATAAATAAATATATACTAGTTAATTAGCTAATATAGTTATAATTTTAAATTAATTACTACTTGCAGCCTCTTTAGTTATAATTATGTGTCTCTCTCCTTTGTTCTTCTTTTGCCTCTCTCCTCTCTTATACATATACAAATACAAATTATATATATATATAATTATATAACAGATATACAAATAAAATTCATCTCTCTCCACTCTCTGCTTCTCTTTTGCTCGAATCTCTCCTCCTTCTATCGATCTCGCTTCTCAGATATACAAGTACATATGTATACCACTTACATATAGACAACTATTTGACAGATATACATATACAATTCGACAGAAATACAAATATAATTCAACTCTCTGCACTCTCTCCTCCTCCTCCCGATCTCGCTTTCCTCTCTCCTCCTCCTCCCAATCTCACTTGTCTCTCTCCTGGCTTCTCTAACATGTAGTTAAAAATCATAATTAACAAACTATAGCGCGATGAATTCTAATTAAAATATTTTTAGCGTCTGTTTAAGAAATTTCCTCTATCTCTTTTTTTTTTCTCATTAGACTTTCTTTGCTCACGGGGCTAGCTTCCTCTTGTCTTCCTTTCCTTCACATTTTCTTAACCAAAAAAAAAAATCTAATTAAAATATGTATATATCAAGACATCTTTGACATGATCCAAGCTTTCCTCAATGGTATATCCACATATATGCAATTAATTTAACATATGATCAAATGATTAATATAATTATAGGAATTAATATATAGTGAATTTGATTATTATTTTTGTATATATCAAGACATCTATGCATGATCCAAGCTTTCCTCAATGGTATATCCACATATATGCAATTAATTTAACATATGATCAAATGATTGTTATAATTATAGGAATTAATATATAGTGAATTTGATTACATCGAAAAAAATCACTTTAAGGATAAAATTTCAAGACTCAAATCAAAAAACTTTGCTTAAGAATAATAATGCAATTTATTATTTTCATCACAACCTATGAATTTAATATGCACTATATTGGAAATAATAATTTTGCCATTGATATAAGTTTGATCGAATAAAATAGGCCTTGAAGAACAAGGAAGGAGATGAAAAATGTACGGCTTCTAACTACTTTATATTCAGGAAACATTGAAACATTAAACCCTATTTATGTTATTTATCCTATTTAGTATCTGGACTACAACTGAATTAACCCTATTTAATATCTGGACTACAACACTGAATTAACGAGAACCTAATAAGTTTTGTTTAGCGTACAACAAATATTTATAATTTTATTTACTTTAAATACCGCTATTCGCGCCCATTGCTAGGGCTTGAAAATACAGAAGGAAGAAAAAAATACAAGGCAAGGGAGCAGGAAATCTATTCTTACAATGATTTTCTGGCAGCGTCTTCTTCTGCTTTCATTTTCCTTTCCCACTTTCTCTTCCTGTAATCAGCCAACATTTCAGGCATTTTTTGCATCAGTTCAGCTGTCTTTGCCCGTTTTGCTTCGTTCTCATTTCCTTTCTCGCTGGATTGTATGGCCAATCTTGTCCAGCAAATTGGTACAATATCTTTTTTCGCCAATTAACCTATGTATGCATAATTTTCGTAGAAATACACAAACCTCCTCTTCAATTTTTGAGGGAATGGAGGCGATGACCTCTCAATTCGAGCTACTTCCTCCTCCTTATCTTGTTTTTAAAGCTCTGTCTATGTATCTTCTATCTCACTAGATTTTTGGAAAACCTTTTGGGGCACAGGATCCTTCTTAGCTAGGCATTATCTTAAATTTAAACTCAAAGAATTAATATTAGATCCATCTATCTCTGACGATCATCTACTTTGCTTCGCACACTTCATATCAAACCAAAATTTGTTGCATTACATTCACTTAGGGGTGTTTATGCTTCGGTTATTAGTCAAAATTAAAATCAAACCAACTTAAATAAGTTTTTAAAATTTTAAAACCAAATAAAAAATAATCGTCGGTTTGGTTAATGTCAGTTTGGTTCGGTTTGGTTAGATTTTCTTGGTTTTTTCGGTTTGAAAATAATAAGTTTATTGAGGACATACACATCTCGATAGACAAAAAAACTTAATACATGACTAATTCACAAATAAGCTATTACACGAACAAAGTAATTCATTCAATGTACCAAGTTTTAGAAACTAAAAAATTTCATTGTCAATATTATAAAGTTGGATCAATATTTTGGAGATTTCAACATCTTATGAATAGACTTTTCAATAAATTTACACCTTACAATATTGAAAAATTACTTCTTACAAAAATCATTATTTCATAGTCAAAACTAATCAATTACCATCTTCTTTAGCTTGAGCTTTAAATTATTCAATGTTGCATTAGAAAACTTTATAAAGAAAACAGAAAGTGTGATTTTTAAAGTAATGAATGTTGAGAGTTTTTGTCACGCCCCGAGCTACCCCCGAGACGCAGAACCTAGGACCACAAGTGATCCCAAGCTAACCCTGCTGGCATGATCATGAGCATACTAAAGAATAATAAACTGTTGCGGAAGCTAAATCATACTTAAAATTAAAAGATAGGGAATACCAATATGCTAAATCTGAGATATATGAAAACTGATGAGTTTAATACAAAGGAAATATCAACTCACTACTAAGCTGAAACTAACTATGTCTGAAAATAGCCTCTAAACTGGACTAGAAATACTGGGACAAGCCCCAGCTAAATCTAGCAAAAACTGAAACTAAAGACTAAAAGACTGAAATGAAAGTCATAACTATTGTCCTCGGAGAATGAGGACTAACCACTAAATCTGCTGAACAGGAGATCGGAAATCAATCTATGCATGATCTGGATGGTGAGAACCTGAACCTACATCACGAGAAGATGTAACGCATATATGCGTCAGTACTTGAAAGGTACTGAGCATGTAGGATAAAATAAAGCTGAAACAAAACATAAATGAATAAGAACAAAAACAAGTATAATAATCTGAACATGATATGCTGAATTCTGAGCTAACTCGATGCAATGACCAATTTATAACATCCTGAAACTTAATACTGAATGTACTGATAAATGGTCAATGCATAGAGTCTAACTGAACTGTCGGAGCTATTCATAAACGATAATAAAACCACATGAGCTAAATGTGGAGTCCGATGTATACGCTCCATCGAGAGGACCCAATATACCCTGCCAAAGGTATAAAGGCATGCTAGCGTGATCACTAAACTGATTGCCCACAGAGGGGACTTACAACCTACTTGGCTAGTAGTTCTGCGACTAATTGGGTACGCTGAACCCTAGTCTAACTCGGTATTATGCTACTCCCATTGAATTTATGTAATTAAC
The DNA here is from genome assembly GCA_022817965.1 of Solanum lycopersicoides. NCBI lineage: Eukaryota > Viridiplantae > Streptophyta > Magnoliopsida > Solanales > Solanaceae > Solanum > Solanum lycopersicoides. Next base: position 86,272,066 of record CM040629.1, on the reverse strand, counting down.
TGATTATGTCTGAATTTCTGTAAAATACTGGATAACTCAAAACTGAACATGCAAACTGAGAATACAACATTTAATCTGATAATGATGCATTAATAACTGAGGCATGTATATCTAAAGTAACTGAAATATCTGACCTAGCATTTGTAATTCCAGAACTGAAGAAATACAAAGCTAGGGTTTTGAAATTCATGTGATAATCTGAGTAATAACATGATAATCTGATTTGAAACATATAACTAATAAATTCATGAAGTTCTGTTAAAGTTCTAGAAACACTAGGTATAATCATGATATGAGAATAAGGAATCTGACTGAAAATTATGGATCTAATGGGTGAAAGGAACCCACTAGTGAAATTCCACATACCTAGTGATGAAATTCACGGAAAAATACTTAGATTTTGTGGCTGGAACTGCTGGAAACTTGTTGCGTTCTTAACTAGGGTTCTTGACATTTTTCTCCTTTCTTGCTTCTAATATTCTAACTTTTGATTAATGATTTGACTTAGGTAAGTTTTAGTTATGTTTCTAGTTTCAAATGACTAAAATATGATGATTTAGGGTCAAAACGACGTATCTTAGAGTTTAAACGAAGTGGGAAAAGACCAAAAGACCTCTGGGTAAGTTGCTGTCGGATCAAACGACGACCAGGACTGACGTTCCTTCGTTCAATCGATGGTCCGTCGTTTGGTCCGTAGGTTGGGCCTGTTCGACAGACTTTTACTAAAACGGGCATAACGTTTTTCTTGGAGGTCTAATTTTAGCAAGGTTGGTGTCTATGGAAAGCTAATTCAATTATCTATCGGCGGGTAGGTCATAGGACATCTAATTAATTTTGTGCTAAGAGTTATGACTATTTGAAGTTGACCCAACTGTATTTCCCCCTTAACTATTTGCTAGTTCCCACCTACGGTCAGACCTACGAACCGTGGGTCCACTTACGAACCGTGCTGGTCACTCGTGGTCCTTTTCAGAGAGTGACTTAAGGGGGGTCTCGATCGACGGTCACGGACTAAGGACCGTAGGCCTGTCCGTCGATCAAGACTTAGCCAATTTTCCTGGGTTGAGATTTTTTTGGGAGTTTCTGACCCCATCGACGGATGTGCAGGACGGACCGTGGGTCAGGATATGGTCCATCGATGCTACCATTGGTTGCGCCTAGAGATTTTTCTGAAAAGCTATTTTTTGGTCTATTTTGGCTACGGGGTGTTAAATTATCTCCCCGTTTGGGAACATTCGTCTTCGAATGAAGACTAAACTAGCTGAAATAGAGGGAGAGAGCTGCAAACCCTACTACTAAACACTGAGAACTGAGTTTCTGACTGAATTGAGTTTCAAAACATGTAAATACGCTGAGAATACAAGTACAAACTGAGGGAACATGATTCTAAGACTGAATTTACGCATGAATGACTGGAAAACTAAAGAGGAACTATTACCTCAAGCTGGAGTGGAATCAGAAGGAAAAAGGTGAGGATACTTGGCTTTCATGGCTGCTTCTGCTTCCCAAGTAGCTCCCTCTACGGACTGACTCCTCCACAAAACCTTTACTGAAGCAGTTTCTTTGTTTCTCAACCGTCTAACCTGACGGTCAAGAATCTCAACTGGTATATACTCATAAGAAAGACTATCTTTTATCGCCACACTCTCTAATGGCACTATAGATGCTGGGTCACCCACAAACTTCTTCAAGAGTGAGATGTGGAAAACCGAATGCACTGCTGCTAAGTTGTTGGTAACTCTAACTCATATGCCATCTTGCCAATCCTTTTCAAGATCTTGTAAGGGCCTATATATCTAGGACTGATCTTCCCTTGCTTTCCAAATCTCATCACCACTTTCATAGGTGAGTTTTTTTATAAAAACTGAATCATCAAGTTGGAACTCTAGCTCCCTTCTCTTTACATCTGCATAAGATTTCTGACGACTCTGGCTGTCTTAAGTCTATCTCTAATGAGTTGCACTTTCTCCATAGCATGAAGGACTGAATCTGGCCCTATCAAAGCTGCTTCACCTACTTCAAACCAACCAACAAGAGACCTACATCTACGCCCATACAAAGCCTCATAAGGGGCCATCTGAATGCTGGAATGATAGCTATTGTTGTAGGCAAACTCAATCGGAGAAAGGTGATCATCCCAACTACCTTTGAAATCGATCACACAAGCTCTCAACATATCCTCTAGGGTTTGAATAGTACGCTCTACTTGTCCACCCGTCTGCGGATGAAATGTTGTGCTAAGGTTAACTTGAGTACCAAGACCCTTCTGTAATGACTTCCAAAAATGAGAGGTAAACTAAGGACCTCTATCTGAGATGATAGACAAATTAACCCCATACAACCTCAAAACTTCATTAATGTAAATCTTGGCATAGTCCTCTGCCGAATCTGTAGTCTTGACCGCCAAAAAGTGAGAAGACTTAGTCATCCTATCAACTATCACCCAAATGGAGTCATGCTGTCTGCGAGTACGTGGTAACCCTGTGATGAATCCATATTGATTAATTCCAACTTTGAAGTAGGAATGTCGATCTCTTGAGTCGTACCCCCTGGTTTCTGATGTTCTACCTTGACTTGTTGACAATTGGGGCACTTACTCACAAAATCTGCTATATCCCTATTCATGCCATTCTACCAACAGACTTCCCGCAGATCGCGGTACATCTTAGTGGCACCTGGATGAATATAATAACTGGAGTTATAGGCTTCTGAAAGAATATGTTATCTCAACTCGCCCACATCAGGAACACACAATCTACCCTCGTAGGGAAGTACAACATCTCCCCCTTGGGAGAAAACCTCCACTCTTTGATTGTGGACTGCACCTTTTAGTTCAAGCAAGATTGGATCACTGTCTTGCTTTTCCTTAACCTCCACTACCAAAGAAGATTCTGCTCCATTTTGAACTGTTACACCATTTTCTGATATGCACATAAGGCGAACTTCCAAGCGAGCAAGCCTGTGAACACCCTTCACTAACTCCTTTGTTTCTTCCTCAACATGGGCTACACTACCCATATATAGTCTACTAAGAGCGTCTGCTACTACATTCGCCTTACCAGGATTATAATGCACACTCATATCATAATCCCTAAGGAACTCAAGCCATCTCCTCTGGCGAAGATTCAACTCTTTCTGGGTGAACACACACTGAAGGCTCTTATGGTCAGTGAACACATCTACATGAACAACATACAAGTAGTGTATCCAAGTCTTGAGTGCAAACACCACTGTTGCAAGCTCGAGGTCATGAGTTGGTTAGTTCTTCTCATGCACCTTAAGCTGTCTAGAAGCATAAGCTATAACCTTATCGCACTGCATCAACACACAACCAAGGCCAACTCTGGATGCATCACAATAGATCACATAACCATCTAAACCCTCTGGTAGAGTCAAGACAGGAGTTGTAGTCAATCTAGTCTTCAATTCTGCAAAGCTTTTCTCACAATCATCTGACCATTGGAACTTGACCATCTTCTGAGTCAACCTAGTCAATGGTGAGGCTATGGATGAAAATCCTTCCATGAACCTTCTGTAAAAACCCGCTAGACCTAAGAAAATTCTGATATCTGTAGCAGAGGTAGGTCTGGGCCATTGTTTCACTGCTTCTATCTTCTGCGAATCCACCCGAATCCCTTCGCTAGACATAATGTGACCAAGGAAGCAATGAATTGCAACTAAAACTCACATTTGCTAAACTTAGAGAATCACTGGCGATCCTTGAGAGTCTATAGAATAATTCTCAAATGACTCGCATGTTTTTCCTCATTCCTAGAGTAAATGAGGATATCATCAATGAATACGATAACGAACAAGTCCAAGTACTGTTTAAACACTCTGCTCATCAAATCCATGAAAGCTGCAGGAGCATTGGTTAATCAAAAAGACATAACTACAAATTTATAATGATCATACCGAGTTCTGAAGGCTATTTTTGGAATGTTACTATCTCTGACTCTGAGCTGATGATAGCCCGATCTGAGGTCTATCTTTGAGAAATGACTAGCATCCTGAAGTTGGTCAAACAAGTCATCAATCCTGGGGATGGGATACTTATTCTTGATTGTGACCTTGTTCAACTGCCTATAGTCAATACACATTCTGAGAGAACCATCTATCTTCTTTACGAACAACACTGGTGCACCCCATGGTGAAATGCTAGGTCTGATGAAACCCTTATCTAGAAGGTCTTTCAACTGCTCTTTTAATTCCTTAAGCTCTGCTGGAGCCATTCTGTAAGGAGGAATAGAAATATGCTGGGTATCTGGAAGGATATCAATTCCAAAGTCGATTTCCCTTTCGGGAGGAACTCCGGGAAGATCTTTTAGAAAGACTTTTGGAAATTCACTAACTACTGAAACTGACTCAAGAGTTGGGGTTTCAGATCTAGAATCCTTAACCCGAACTAGATGATAGAGATAACCTTTAGAGATCATCTTTCTGGCCTTAAGGTAAGAAATAAATCGACCCATAGGTGCTAGGCTACTACCCTTCCATTCTAAGATTGGTTCGTCTGGAAACTGAAACAAAAAATCCTAGTTCTATAATCGACAGAGGCATAAGATAAATGTAACCAATCCATGCCTAGAATGACATCGAAGTCTACCATTTCTAACTCTACTAGATCTGTTGAGGTGACTTTCTTAAAGACTATGACAGCGCAATTTCTGTATACCCGTCTAGCTATAACTGGGTCACCGACTGGAGTAGAGACTGAGAAAGGTTCTAAGAGAGTTTCTGGATTGACACTGAATTGGACTACTACGTAAGGAGTTATAAAAGAAAGAGTATCCCCTGGATCTAACAATGCATAAACATCAAGGTCAAAGACTCGTAGCGTACCAGTGACTACAACAGGAGAACCTTCCTGATCTTGGCAATCCTGAAGAGCATACAACCTATTTTGGCGCTGCCCGCCACCTGTACTAGATGAGTTACCCTGCTGAGTCAGGCGAATTGCTGGTGCTGCTGAAGTTGTAGACTGAGATCTACCATTTCCACCTCTTTGAACCTGTTTAGAAGGACAATCCCTCAACCTGTAACCAGACTGACCGCACCCAAAGGATCCTTCTTTTCCTGCAAGACACTCGCCCTGATGGTTCTTACTACACTTAGGGCAAGTGGGGTAAGTCTTGGTGCCTGAAACACTTCCCCGAGACTTAGAGCCTGGTGCTTTACCCTTCTGGTCATACTTGTTCTTGGAGGATGAAACACTAGCTGATGAAGGGGCTGGAGATGAGAACTTCTGCTGACTCTGCGAGCGATTCCACCACCCAATTTCTGCTGAGAATAGTCATAGTTCCCAGTCCTAGCCTTCTTATTCTCTTTGGCCTATTCCCTAAGCTTATCACCCTCAACCTGCTGAGCATGAGTCATAAGACTAGAGATGTTCATATCTCCCAGCAACATAGCATTTCTGCACTCTGTCTTCACTAAATCTGACACTTCATACAAGAACTTATTCATCTGATCCCTGGAGTCAGCAACCATGTGAGGAGCATACCCGGAGAGTTGGTTAAACTTCAGCCCATACTCTTGGACTATCATGTTTCCCTGCCTCAAATTCATTAATTTTTGAGCCTTTGTTTCTCTCAACTCTATTGGGAAAAACCTGTCGAAAAAAGTCTCACTGAAGCACTCCCGCGAAATAGGAGTTGAATTTGCACCCCTATTCTCCTTCCACTGAGTGTACCAGATATGAGCCACGTCTTTCATCTGGTATGACACCAACTCAACCCGATCATTACCAGTAACCTGCATCACCTCAAAGATCTTCTTGATTTCGTCCAAGAAATTCTGAGGATCCTCATTAGTCTATGATCCTAAAAACTCAGGCGGATTCATCCTAACAATGTCACGGACCCTTGCTGCTACTGATCCACCATTTTTATTCCGAGGATCATGAATCCGATTGTTCTGGTGGGTCATACTCTGATCCAACATCTGTATGTCATTCCTGAACTCAGCATTGGAGACTTCTTGATCTGGGACTGGAGGAGCTGCGTCTGCATTCCTGACATTCACATTCCTAGCGTTAGCTCTACGAGAAGGCATGATCTGAAACGTAGAACGTTAAGTTAGAATGGGATTAGATCATACCTTACGCACGATAAGAGTAACAACAAAGTGAAGTTTTTTCCTAAAATACTTCATAGCCTCTCTCTCATAAGATGTGGTGCACTTCACACCCATGAAAATGACTCTACTTAGTGCGGCTTTTCATACATCCTAGGACTCTTGAACCTAGTACTCTGATACCAAGTTTTTTCATACCCCGATCTACCCCCGAGACGCGGACACGGAACGTAGGACCACAAGTGATCCCAAGCTAACCCTGCCTGCATGATCATGAGCATACTAAAGAATAATAAACTGTTGCGGAAGCTAAATCATATTTAAAATGAAAAGATGGGGAATACCCATATGCTAAATCTGAGATATATGAAAACTGATGAGTTTAATACAAAGGAAATATCAACTCACTACTAAGTTGAAACTAACTATGTCTGAAAATAGCCTTTAAACTAGACTAGAAATACTGGGACAAGCCCCAGCTAAATCTAGCAAAAACTAAAACTAAAGACTAAAAGACTGAAATGAAAGTCATAACTATTGTCCTCGGAGAATGACGACTCACCACTGAATCTGCTGAACTGGAGATCGAAAATTGATCTATGCGTGATGTGGATGCTGAGAACCTGAACCTATATCACTAGAAGATGTAGCGGATGTATGCATCAGTACTTGAAAGGTACTGAGCATGTAGGATAGAATAAAGCTTAAACAAAACATAACTAAACAAGAACAAAAGCAAGTTTAATAATCTGAACATGATATGCTGAACTCTGAGCTAACTCGATGCAATGACCAATTTATAACATCCTGAAACTTAATACTGAATGCACTGATAAATGGTCAATGCATAGAGTCTGACTGAACTGTGGGAGCTACTAATAACCGATAATAAAACCACATGAGCTAAATGTGGAGTCCCATGTATACGCCCCATCGAGAGGACCCAATATACCCTGCCAAAGGTATGAAGGCATGCTGGCGTGGTCTCTAAATTGATTGCCCATAGAGGGGACTTACAACCTACTTGACTAGTAGTTCTAGGACTAATTGGGTACGCTGAACCCTAGTCCAACTCGGTATTATCCTACTCCCATTGAATTTATGTAATTAACTGATCATGTCTGAATTTCTGTAAAATACTGGTTAGCTCAAAACTGAACATTCAAACTGAGAATAAAATATTTAATCTGATAACGATTCATTAATAACTGAGGCATGTATATCTGAAGTAACTAAAATATCTAACCTAGCATGTGTAATTCCAGAACTAAAGAAATACAAAGTTAGGGTTCTGAAATTCATGCGATAATCTAAGAAATAACATGATGATCTGATTTGGAACATATAACTAATAAATTCATGAAGTTCTATTAAAGTTCTAGAAACCTTAGGTCTAATCATGATATGGGAATCAAGAATCTGACTGAAAACTAGGGATCTAATGGTGAAAGGAACCCATTAGTAAAATCTCACATACCTGGTGATGAAATTCACGGAAAAATACTTAGATTTTGTGGCTGGAACTGCTGGAAACTTGTTGCGTTCTTGACTAGGGTTCTTGACCTTTTTTCTCCTTTCTTGCTTCTAATATTCTAACCTTTGATTAATGATTTGACTTAGGTAAGTTTTCGTTATGTTTCTAGGCTTAAAATGAATAAAATCTGATGATTTAGGGTCAAAACGACGTATCTTAAAGTTTAAACGAAGTGAGAAAAGACCAAAAGACCTCTGGGTAAGTTGCTATCGGACCAAATGATGACCATGACTGACGGTCCGTCGTTCAATCGCCGGTCCGTCGTTTGGTCCGTAGGTTGGGCCTGTTCGACAGACCTTTACTAAAATGGGCATAACTCTTTTCTCGGAGGTCTGATTTTAGAAAGGTTGGTGGCTATGGAAAGATAATTCAATTATCTATCTGTGAGTAGGTTATAAGACACCTAATTAATTTTGTCTAAGAGTTATGACCATTTGAAGTTGACCCAACTGCATTTCCCCTTTAGCTGTCTGCTAGTTCCCACCTACGGTCAGACCTACGGACCGTGCTGGTCACCCGTGGTCCTTGTCAGAGAGTGGCTGAAGGGGGGTATCGATCGACGTTCACGGACTACGGACCATCGTCTGACCTACAGACCATAGGTCCGTCCGTCGATCAAAACATAGCCAATTTTCCTGGGCTGAGATTTTTTGGGAGTTTCTGACCCCATCGACGGATGTGTAGGAGGGACCGTGGGTCAGGCTACGGTCCATTGATGCAACCGTTGGTTGCACCTGCAGATTTTTCTGAAAAGTTGGGTTTTGGTCTGTTTTGGCTACGGGGTGATACAATTTTAGACTTAAGGTTTTAATACTTAGGCTAAAATTCAAGTGTCGGGCTTCAGAAAATAGTAAAATTAAGGTAAAGACTTAAGTTAATTAAAATTTATCAAATATTTATATTAAATTTATAAATTATTATAAATATATATATATAACTTCTCGATTCGATTTGATTATTTTTGCTATTGATTGTTAGTAAAATTTCAAAACCAAACCAAATAATATTAATTTTCAAAATTTAAAATCAGACCTAACCAAATTAAGTCACATTTGATTTTTTAATATTCAATTTGATTCGAACTGCGGTTCAATTTAATTTTATAATTATGACCATGAACTAACCCTACGTTCACTCAAGCCTGCAACTAAGTTACGTTCTGCTTGTTGAAGGTACGTAATCATTGATTTTGCATGAATGACAGTTGTGCTTCTAATTCATTGATCACATCATCTTTTAACATACATGTGAACTTTTTCACCATAACTACAAGAAAATTGTTTATTACATGAAATTTTTTCTGGGGATTAGTATGAAAATTTACAGAAAAATAAGATTTTTGAAGATTTTCATATTAATTCTCAGAAAAAATTCACACTTTTTTGTAGCTCTCGATCTATATATCACTGTTCAGTCTAGGTTACCCTCTGAGATTTGATTTAGAAGCATATATAGCTCATCAATCATACATCTATTCTAAAGCCTGGCTACTTATTGCAAATTTTAGCAATATATTTTATGTGGTATTAGAATCTTGATAAATGTATAGACTAACACATAATTTAATTAAGAATCACTTAATTGCCACTAAAATATATTTTTGTAGCATTTAACATTTTTTGTAAATGTCCTTAATGCTCATAGAGACACTACATCCAATAACAATTAACTAATGTTGACAAAGACTTTATAGCTCTTTGTTAATGTGTATATTTATTGACACTAAAAGTTGTTTTTGTTGCGATCAATAGAGTATATAATTGCTGAGATAATTGGTATTCGTATTCTTGCATTGTAGTTGATCATTTTCTCTATTCCGATTGTACTGGTGGTTTCTGTTGAAACTGTAAACATGTGATCTTTCTTGGTAAAACTTATCCGCACCGGGTGTTTACACCAAGCCAATATATGCATGCCATGTGTTTAAATTTATAGTTCACTTTACTTCATTAAATTACGTAATAATTATAACTGCATTAATTTGGTGTAATCACTTAGTGCGGATAAATTTTTTCCATCTTTCATTATTGTTCTTTATTCCCTTGTCATTTCATCAAATAACATTTATTCCAACATTCATAAGTTATTTTTTTTCTTTTTCAATTGGTAAGCGTTGCAAACAATATCTAGCAAAGAGTTGGTTTATGATAAGTATATAGAATTAAGGTGCATGAATTTAACTTTGGCTAAATTTATCGGTGATCTCTTAAAGTTGACACTAAATTTCACTTAGACACCTCGACTGAAAGATGTTCATTTTAGACACCTCATATAGAGTTTTGGAGTGTCATTTTGACACTTTCTGACAATTACCAAAAATTGGAGAGTACAGTACACCCGATGATGTGACAAACAGTTAATTAAATAATTACATGTGTTATTTTAAGTTAAAAAATATTTAAAATAATTTAAAATCTATTTAGTAAATAACATACACTACGTGCAACATGTTTTTATTTATCTAATTTAAAAATTGTTTCAAATTTTTTTTTTTTTGATGTTGTTTTGAGAGAAAAAGGGAGGGGTGGGGGGAGGAGGAAGGAAGAGAAAGAGAGAGAATATATAAAATATGAATGTAGTATTCGTTTTACGTATTTTTTGTTACAGTAAAAAATATCTTCTTTTTTTAAAAAAAATATTCTGTTCTTTTGTTTTCATATTTATTCTTTTTTTAAAGTGTTTTTTTTAGGAAGATAAGAGGGAGAGGACGAAAGAAAGAGAGAAGAAATATGATATGAAATATGGGTGCTCGTATTCATTTTCTCACCAAAAAAAGTGGAGCGAGGTGATGGTATATTTAGAAAAGCAATACAATGAAGAGAAAATTGGTTTTAAAATGGATTTGAATAAATAAAAAATCAACTTCAATTGTAGGAGTTTAAGCTTGAAAAGATGGTGGGAGGTGGTGGCTTGAGAAATGGAGAAGAAAAAGACAAAATAAAATTAAAAATTGCTAAATGAAGCCTTTTACGCGCTAGTGTGTTGAGTGTATCACACTTAGTTTGACATGTCAGCGGAAAGTATCAAAATGACACATTGAAATCTTACATGAAGACTGAGGTGTCTAAATAAACATCGCTTAGTTGAAATGCCTAAGTGAAAGTTGATGTCACTTTAGGGGGTCATCGATGAATTTGGCCTTTAACTTGAATTGCTTAAGAGTTAACAGAGTATAACATAATATATTTCATATTTTATTTTTTATTTAGGGGTTATTTGGTATGATCTATGATGAATAAGGAAAGCTAATTTCAAAATAAATTTTGAGTAGCCTTTAATCTCTTGTTTGGTTACAAAACCTGGAATTACTTATATATTTCAAGATTAATAGTTAGCATTAGGATAAATTATCTCTACCTTTTAGTGGAATATAATACTCAGAGAACTTATCCCGAGATAAAATAGGTAAAATAATTAAAGTATCCCTTTAACCCTTTTTATACATAATTTGCACATTCATGTATATTCACATTACTATTAATACTTTATATAATAACATTCACAACCTTCACAACTCCTTATTTTTATGTCGATTCTTCGTATTTTTAATTATAAAATTATACTACATAAATATAATTTTTATTTATGAATATATCATATGTTGAACTTATTTGAGTAATTCTTATGCTTATTTATATTTTTATTTCTCTACTAATGAATTACATATTTTTAATTTAATATTTTTTAGTCACTTGAAATACTATATTATATATAAAAATTAATTTGAAAGTAACTTTAATATTTTACAATTTATGAGTAATATATATGTGCTTAAATTAAGTGATGTAAATAATATATATTCTTTTATTTTTAAAAACGTAAGATGATTTATTTATTTATTTTTAAGCTAAATAAAATAAAAGTTTTATATTAAAACATACATGGTACATTCATGAGAATGCACACACAAAATATTCAAGCGATATAAAATGGAAATACAAAAGTTTGCAAAGAAAATATAGATGGAGGGTATTTTTGTAAATAAATAACTTATTCTCAGATATTATACAATGTACATTATTTTGAATACAACTAATCAAACAATCAATAAGAATTACTTTCAGGATAACTAATCCTAGCATAACATTTCCCAACATAACTTATCGTAGCATAACTAATTCCAATATAGCTTATCCAATACAACGAATTCCAACGTCACTTGTTTTCAAACCAAACAACCCCTTAGTGGACATAAGATATATTCTTGCATCAATCGTGACTCTTAATCATGTGTTATCATTTACTTTGTTTTCCAAATACTTCGGTTGGTGAAAACAATGAGATAAAATTAACACATTTTTCATGTATGAGAAGTTATTGTAAATAACCCGTGATGAATTTATTTATCTTTACTTATTTTATTTGTTGTATTATAGAACACAATAACTACTTAAGTTTGAACGATTTAAAGATGTGAAAATAGATAAGTGTGAGATGATGTCCATGTGTTTAGAAACTAGTAATAGTTAGAGATAGTTTGGTGTAAAGGATAAAAATAAATAGTGATGGAATAAGAAAATAGTGATGAGATAAAATTTGTGTGTTGTTTGATTGTCATGTTGAGATAACTTATCCCACAATTTATATTATAGTGATGGCATAAGTTATTTCAGAATAGCTAACCCCAAGATATCTAATCCTGAAATAAAATGTTCCAAGTATCTTTCAAAACAGAATAATATGCACTATGAAATAAGTCTTATTTATTAAATCAAGCATGAATTTTCATTTCACACTTTTCATATCCCTTTTCCTTTTACGTTTTCTTTCCCTTGTCCTCCTCATCCACTTTCTCCTCCTCTATCTCCTTTTCCTTCTCAACCTTTTGCTTCTTGTTTTTTGGTGCTTGATCTTCTTCATGATCATTTTCATCACAATCTTGATCGTCCACATCCCCGTCCTCTTCCTGATCATCCTCATCCTCATCCTGATCATCATCGTCAACCTCATCCTTATCGTCATCATTATCTTTTTCATCCTTATTGTTGTTATGATTATTATTATCATCATCGTTATCTTCACGGTCATTGTCATTATTATTATTCTCTGCATCGTTGTTAGAAGATTCACCATCATCATTACCCGTTCCATCATGTGTAATAGTATCATACCCATCGCTGTCAGAACTCTCATCACTACTAGATATACATTGATAAAAGAAGAAATCTTCACTAACACCATGCTTTAATTCATGAACTATCTCGATAGATCTTTTAAGCTCGGGAAAAAATAACCTACAACAATGTATTAGATATGAAAATACGTACTTGTATCATATACTAAATTAAATAGAGAAAATAAAAATTATATTTATACCTTGTCTCTTCTCCAATATGATCTAAAAACAATGACAGATACACACTCTGAGGGAAAAAAACATTTGTTTAGGTAAGCAAAATAAAACAACATGTCTCTAGTGTATATAGTTGTATGATTAAAAAAAAGACACAAATATACCTTTCAATTTTGAGATTTTTAAAAACAACATCCTCGTTTAAAAATTGATGCATAGATATCATCATACAAATTCTCGTTTAAAAATTTTGATTCTTACTTTATTCAGATTTAATCCAAACCCCTGGGGTTTACGACTAAGTAGACATGTATATGTTTTTTTTCATTTGGATTAGATATGGATGGGTAAAAAAATGGGCGAGATAATTTTAAATTCATTTGACATTTTTAAAATTAAAAACCATTTTTTTAGATTTGGAAAATGTAGATTTATTAACAAAAAGGATATATATATATACGTCATTTATTTGACGGCATGGGTTTAGATGCGTCATTTATTAAATGAGGGATATCTGCTCTAAATCGAAAAGTTCAAGGGTATATTTGCCATTTTTCTCTTGTATTAATGTTACACAGTAAAGTAACTTAATATAATTGACTCATGAAATAGGGGAATGTAATTGACTCATGAAATAGGGGTGACGTCTATTTTACGCAACATTGGGCAGCGTCTATTTTACGCAACATGGGGCAGCGTCTGGTTTACGCAACATTGCCTTGCGTAACTGCAAAAATGTTATTTTCAAGATCTGAACATGTCATCTCCTCATTAGATGACAATAATTTTACCATCTATGTCGAGACTTCTCTTCGTTTAATTAATGAAATTAAGTAGAAAAAATAAAAACTCGAAATCAAAAAAGGGAGTGGAGAACATAAAAAGATCTACATATAAATATGAATTAACTAAGATTTTACCATGAACAAGAGAGTCACTGAAGTAATCATTTGAAGCGCAACATTCATGGTGGAAAGTTTTTGAGAATTCATTGTATACGTTTTTAGGTTAAATAGCAATAGAGATTTTCACTTTTTGAGTGAATGTAGAGAGAACAATAGGTTGGTATATATATAAATTAATATTAGCAATTAATTAATATTTTTATGCAAAAGTCAATAAAAAAGTTATGTTATTAAATTCGTTTGACTCATTTTTCATAATTTTGTTTTACTTATATTTAATAATTAATATACTACAATATTCAATTTTATATTAATTGCAATGTCTAATCAATTAAATATATGACAAGCTCTTCAAATTCAAATATCTAATGATTAATTTATGAAAGCATGATAGCTCTAAGGATTGACCAATTTACAAAATACTCCCTCCGTTTTAAAACGGATAACCTAGTTTGATTTGAAACGGAGTTTAAGAAAAGAAAGAAGACTTTTTAATCTTGTGGTTCTAAATTAAAGTTATGTCAAATGTACCAAGATGCCCTTTAATCTTGTGGTCTTAAACATGTCATGTGGAAAGTTAAAGTTAAAGTGTTGCCAAAAAAGGAAAGAGGTCATTCTTTTTTGAACAAACTAAAAAGAAAATATAAATATTCTTTTTTAACGGAGGGAGTAACTTCTAAGAGGAAAAAATATATCATTGTAATTCATTTTATTTTCTTAAGTTAAATATTATAATATTCATACTTTAAACTTTGCTTATCATATGAATGTAGATAAGAAAGCAATTTATGAATATTAATTAGACTTTGAAATATATAATAAAATATATTTTGAAGGAATTTTATAATTAATATATTTGGTGTCACCAATTAAATTCAAAGGTAGCAATAACATACTCAGTGAAATCCCACAAATGAGGTCTGGAGAGAGTAAAATGCACACACACCTTGTCACTATCTTGTGGAGGTAAAAATATTATTTATGAAAGACTCTGAGTTCAAGTGCAATACATATAGGTATAAAGAAGGATGAGACAATGAAGAGAAATATAAAAAACAATAATGAAACATTAACATCAAAGATCAACTTGGAGAAAGAACGAATATTACAGTGATTAGATAATATTGGTGAGGTTGTTTTGATTAGTGTTAATGTATTAAAAAAATTGTATGAAAAACTTTATTCATGTGAGTTCGGATAGGCATAATATAAATGTTGTCAGGTGCCATGTAAAGGGATAGAAAAGTCGAGCTTTTGTATGTTAAATCTTGGATTGGGTTTCTGTGTTACTTTTAGTTTCTTTGGTTAGCCATTTGGGGTCTCCTGTGTTGGGAAAGGTAAGAACAAAATACATATGTGCACGACAAAGGCGATAGAGGAAGAAACTAATGCAAGAATAAAATAGTTGGGCAGCAAAGTAAACCAACCAAGCAAGAAAAAATAAATCAACACAAGAGACGCCAAATTTAACGTGGAAAACCTCTTCGGTGTGAAGAGTAAAAACCACAAGACCAATGCTCTACTATAAATCAACAAAAGTTACAGAAGTGTCCTAAAAAATGGTCACCAACAAAGTGCCAAACAATGAGCAACACAACTACAAGATAGCACCAAAAAAACTAGAGAAACAAAAGAAGCAAAATCACCAAACCGCAGATACTGTTCACGATCTAAAATCTGGAGCTACAAGACTTAAAATCACCCTCTCTCAGTTCCCAATCAAAGATTTAGTTGAAAAGAACACGCTATCCAAAAATCATCTCAATCGAACAAGAAACGAAGCGGAAATCGTGATTTGAAATTGGCTGCTATGGCTTGTGCATAAATCTGCACTTTCTCACTTTTCTCTCAATATTGGCTGCTTTCAACTTTTGTGATTCTTTTCAAATAAGACCTAAAATAAAGTCTTGCATATGCACCATAATATTGGGCTTATGGGAAAAAATGGATTCGTCAAATTTGGGTTAATTTTATCCACAAAGGAAAGGATGGATGCCTCAAAACCTTGGAATTTAATTCATCCACATAGGAAGGAAAAAAAGCTCAAACCCAACAATTCTCCCCCTACCAACTATGTGGAGGAAACCGCCATCTCGGCGATCATGCAACATTCTTCAAACTTCCCTCTTGGCAAAGCTTTAGTCAACATGTCGGAACCATTATCATTGGTATGAATTTTCTCAAGTTCAAGCAACTTACAATCCAACACATCTCGAATCCAATGATACCTCACATCAATGTGTTTAGACGGACCATGAAATGTAGAATTCTTTCCAAGATGAATAGCACTTTGACTGTCGCAATAAAGCACATACCTTTATTGAGCACAACCAATTTCCCCCAAGTATCTCTTCATCTATATCAATTATTTGCAAGCTTCAACAGCTGCAATAAGCTCAGCCTCTGTAGTAGATAAAACAACACATTTTTCCAATCTAGATTGCCAAGACACAGCTCCCCCTGCAAAAGTAATCAAGTAGACTGAAGTAGACTTACGAGTATCAATATCACCAGCCATGTCTGGATCAGTATAACCACATGTTTCCCTATCCTAAAACACAAACTCAGACTAGAAGTGCCACAAAGATATCTCATAATCCATTTTACAACATTCCAATGCTCTCTTCCCGAATTAGAAAGAAAACGGCTAACAATACCAACATCATGAGCAATATCAAGTCTTATACACACCATTGCATACATCAAACTACCAACAACTGAAGTATAAGGAACTTGCTTAATATCTTCCTTCTCACCATCACTGAAGGACAATGTCTATTACTCAATTTGAAGTGCATAGCTAAATGTGTACTGACAACCTTAGCTATGTCCATGTTAAATCTACGAAGTACTTTCTGAATGTAATTTTCTTGTGACAACCACAATTTCTTGGCATCTCTATCACGGACAATGTGCATGCCAGGAATCTGCCTTGCTGGTCCCAAGTCTTTCATAGCAAAAGACTTATTCAATTCTTTCTTCAACTCTTTAATCCTGCAAGCATTCTGACCAACAACAATCATGTCATCAACATAAAGCAAAACGATAATAAAGTCATTATCAGAGAATTTTTGCACAAAAACACAATGATCTGAAGAAGTCTTCCTAAAGTCTTGTCGATTCATAAATGAAGCAAACTTCATGTACCATTGCCTGGGAGCTTGTTTTAGACCATACAAGCTCTTCTTCAATTTACAAACATAATTCTCTTTTCCCTTGACTTCAAAGCCTTCCGGCTGCTCCATATAAATTTCTTCATCCAAGTCACCATGGAGAAAAGCAGTTTTAACATCCATCTATTCAACCTCCAAGTCCAGACTTGCAACTAAACCTAGAACAACACCGATGGATGACATCTTCACAACTGGAGATAATATCTCATCAAAATCAATTTCCTTTTTCTGGTTAAATCCCTCCACAACTAATATATATTTATACCGTGAAACCGGGTTACCATCTTCATGTTTCACCCTAAAACCCACATGTTCTTTAAAGATTTTCGATCTTTAGGTAACATAACCAAATCAAAGGTATGATTATCATGTAGAGATTTTATTTCATCCTCCATTGCATCAACCCACATCTCTTTTTATTTACTTTCCATGGCCTCATCAAGACTCTCTGGTTCTCCCCTGTCAGTCAAGAGTACATACTCATTGGGAGATAATGAGATGAAAGTATGTCTTTCTAGTAGATCTTCTGAGAACTCTCGGGAGCACAAATAATAGTTGGTTCTTACCCAACTACATTGTCTTGAACTAGAGCATCAACGGTATCCTGGTCATTCTGAGTATGATCACCATCTTCAATATCAACTTGAAGATTTTCACCTGGTGGAATAGTCAAAGGAACTGGATCAACATCAACTAAGATCTCGTTGGTCTGAGAATCAACTTTCTCACCTTTGTCAAGATCTTCAAGTGTTTGGTCTTCAAAGAACACAACATCACGACTTCTAACAAGTTTCTTCTCAATTGGATCAAAGAAACGATAGCCAAATTCATCTTGACCATAACCAATAAAAATATATTGCCTAGTTTTAACATCCAACTTTGAGGTCTCATCCTTAGGAACATGCACAAAGGCTTTACACCCAAAAACTTTAAGATGATCATAAAAAACATTTTTACTAGACCAAACTCTTTCAAGGACATCACCATCCAATTCAACAGCAGGAGATAAATTGATAACATAGGAAGCAGTGTTAAATACTTCTGCCCAAAAGGAATCTGACAACTTAGCATATGAAAGCATACATCTAACCCTCTCAACAAGAGTTATGTTCATCCTCTCCGCTAAACTATTTAGCGGAGGAGTCTTCGTAGGAGTTTTCTGATGCCAAATACCCTTGCTCTCTGCAATACTTTTCAAAAGGACCAATATACTCACCACTATTATCAGAACGAATGCACTTCAATTTCTTCCCTGTCTGTCTCTCGACCAAAGCCTGAAAATTCTTAAACACATCAAGAACCTGATCGTTGGACTTCAAAGAGAATACCCAGAGTTTGCGCGAATGATCATCAATAAAAGTCACAAAGTAAAGTGCACCACCATGAGACTTTATCTTAAAAAGACCACACAAATCAGAATGTAACAACTCCAGCAAATCAAGCTTTCTTGAAGGTGGATGACTCTGAAAAGTTTGCCGGCTAAACAGTGAACACACTTGTTCAACTTTGCTTGCTTCACTCCGGCAAACAAATTTTTCTTAACCAAATTGTACATCCCATTCTCGCTCATATGACTCAGTCTTCTATGCCATAATAATGATAAAGTATCATTCTCCACCACATTTAATGAGGCTTTGAGATTGGAGCCCTGAAAAATATACAAGTTAGACAACTTGTCACCACGAGCTACCACCATTGAACCTCTTGTACGCTTCCACTGTCCATCACCAAGGGTATTAACATAACCCTCATCATCAAGTTATCCAACAGAAATCAAATCCAAGCGAACATCTGGAGCATGCTTGACATTATTGAGAACTAGTTTGGAGCCATTATTGTTTTCCAAACAAACTGTCCCAATACCAAGAATCTCAACCTCATTATTATTACTCTTCTTCAACATCCCAAAATTACCTAGAGTATAAGAAGAAAATAATTCCTTCATGGGCGTGACATGAGAAGTAGCACCAGAATCCACAAACCAGCTAGACTCATCACGGACAAGATTAATGGTATTTTCATCACAAGAAACAAGAAGGTAATTGTTAGCAATAACCGCAACACGATTTTCATTATCACCTTCCTTCTTTTGTTGTTTCATATCTCTCTTGTACTTGAAACAAAATTTCTTGATATGTCCATTCTTGTGGCAATAGTCACATGTAACATTCTTGAATATAGACTTTCACTTTCCTCTACTTATATCACTGTCATTCTGACTTCTAAACTTGGTTTTCCCCCTGTCTTCAGTAACCAAAACATCAGAGTGTGAAGTAGAAGAGGATGTGCCTTGAGATCTTCTTCTCATCTCTTCACTCAAAATACCACTCTTGGCATATTACATGGTCACAACACCACTGGGAGCAGAATCAGTCAAAGATACTCGAAGAGTTTCAAAAGAGTCTGACAGAGTATTAAGAAGCCACAGTCCTTGAATTTCTTCATCGAATTTTACACCCATTCCGGACAGCTGGTCAAGAACACCCTGAAATTCATTAATATGATCAGAATTAGGAGTGCCTCTTTATACCTGATGTTCATCAATTGTTTCAAAAGAAACAACTTATTGTTGCTAGTCTTCGAAGCATATAGTGTCTCGAGCTTGTCCTACTAACTTCTGGCATGTGACTTATTCACAATGTAATTTCAATCATTATATTCAACCCATTGTCTGATATAGCCACAAACCTGTAAATGCTCAAATTTCCAATCCTCATCATTCATAGATTCGAGTTTGTTAGAAGCAAACATAGTTAAATGCATTTTCTGGACAAATAGAAGATCTTTCATCTTGCCTTTCCAAGTATGATAATCACTACCATTCAAACAATCCATCTTTCTCAAATTTGACTCCATCATCCAAATAGAATATCACCAACAACCCAATGATCTGATACCACTGTGTTGGGAAAGTCAAACACAAAATAGATATGTGCACGACAAAGGCGATAGCGGAAGAAACCCAAGTCAACATTCCCTTCTATTTGAACCAAGAGAAGACAAACTAATGCAAGAATAAAATAGTTTGGGCAGCAAAATAAACCAACCAAGCAAGAAAAAATAAATCAACACAAGAGATACCAAATTTAACGTGAAAACCTCTTCGGTGTGAAGAGTAAAAACCACAAAATCAAAGCTCCACTATAATAAAAAAGAGTTACAAAAGTGTTCTCCAAAATGGTTATTAACAAAGTGCCAAACAATGAGCAACACAACTAAAAGATAGCACCAAAAAAACTAGAGAAACAAAAGAAGAGAAAACATCAAACCACAGCTACTGTTCACGAGATAAAATCTGGAGCTACATGACTCCAAATCACCCTATATCAGTTCCCAATCAAAGATTTAGTTGAAATAAACACTTTGTCCAAAAATCAGCTCAATGGGACAAGAAACGATGTGGGAATCGCGATTTGAAATTGACTGTTATGGCTTGTGTAAAAATATGCACTTTCTCACTTTTCTCTCTATATTGGCTGCTTTCAACTCTTGTGATTCTCTTCAAATAAGACCTAAAATAAAGTATTACATATGCACTTGGGCTTATGGGCAAAAGTGGGCTTGTCAAATTTGGGCTAATTTTATCCACAAAGAAAAGGATGGAAGACCCAAAACCTTGGACTTTAATTCATCCACATAGGAAGGTAAAAAGACCCAAACCCAACATCTTGTGTTAGCGGCCACTGGTATTGTGACCAGTGGTTTCAGTTTTATCATAGTTTAAACTAAAATTCGATATATTGAGATATGTAATTAAATATAAGGTAGTATATTATATGAATTATATCAAAGTGATGCTAATGGGAGGAATTAAGGTCTACCTTAGGTTCGAACTTTAGGAAATTGATTATATAATTAGGTGAGTTTTTGGGTCTAGGCTAAACATAGACTAATATGAGTGGTTATAGACTCGTTAACTTACAAAAAATTGTGCATATATACTTGATAGATTGGAAAGGTCTGGAGGTATTGAGGAAGAGAAAAACATTGGAGAAGTAGTTTGTTTGACTTCGAATCTTTGGTGGAGGTAGGTTATGATTTATTTCTATTTGATAGATAAACTCTCAATAGCAATTGATATGTATCGAGTGATATTGTGAAGTTTCCTATGTAGTTAATTGTGTGGTTGTATATCTTGGTGGGTGGTTTGTGGTTGACCTAAAATTCTGAGACCGTTGAATTTATAGTCTTGAACCCTCTCTATCGAAATGACACCTTGAATAATGAAGGCTTGATGAGATAAATTAATGAGATAATTGGATCGAAGTGTCACATTTTGACACGATATTATTGGATCGGAGTGTCACGTTCCGACACGATAACATTAAAGAAAATGAATCTTGAATTAACTTAATATACTCAATCTCAAAGAACCTATTTTTCCAATGAGTGTGGTGTGGAGGCATGAGTCCTCATAGGTGTGCTTGATATTGTGATTGATTGTGTACCTACTATAGCGTTGTTGTCACTAGTTCATGTTGTTTGTTGCCTTCCACCTGCTAAGTATCATGGTTAATTTTGTAATATTATTCAATATATATTGGTTTCTATTTTGGGTTGGCCGATGATACCTACTCAGTACATGTTCCTTTTACTGACCCCTACTTGCATTTTCTTTGTTTTTCTTTTGTGGAGTGCAACAAGTGTACCATCGACTCCTACTCGCCCTCATCTCTAGACAGTCTCCAGCATCTTAGATTTCAGGGTGAGCTATTCCTTCTAACCCGTGCTGATTTCACTCAGTCAGGGAATGATGTCCTTTAATTTCAGACATGGACCATCTTATTTACTTATTTTGGTGTCTTTAATATTCTTAGACTTGGTATTTGAGAATAGATGTCCTTGATGTGATGACTTTCAGATTTTGAATATAATAAGTGTCAGGCTTTAGAGGTTTATTTGATTGGTTACTTTAATAAATTTTGAGCTTTCGCATTTTTTTGGTATTAATAGTTGAATTATTGATCTATGTTAGTGGTTAGATTTCTGTGTTCACCCACTTAGAAGGTTAAGTGTGGGTGTCACTTATTACTCATTTTGGATCGTGGCAACATCTGTCTCAACATGCATGCTTATGATAGAATATCCTCATTTTTAATCTTTATCTCTCCGAATATGATCACAAATTCACCTCAATATCCTCTTCTTCATAACATGCATCTTTTGGACTTGAGAGTTCTTGATTGGACAATACTCAGTCACATACAACAATGTTGAACAAACCGCCACTTTATAAAACTTACCTTTGAGTTTCGATGGTACCTTTTAATCACAAAATACTCTAGAGGTAAGTCTACACTTCTTCAACGTTGCACCAATACGGTGTGTGATATTATCATTGATGTTTCCATTCCCTTTAAAGTCACGATCCAGGATTACCCCCTAGATGTGACACAATGTACAAGACTTTGAAAAACCTCATACAAGCCTCAAAGCATACGATAACATAAGATAAGAAAATGGTGCGGAATTTAAAAAATTTTCTTTTCTAATCAAAGTCTTTTATAAACTTAAGCAGAAGTATATACTTTGTCTCAAACCATGTATTACCATTAAGACTAAAACTTTGGGACATAACCCATACGAAAACTCTAAACATAAAAATTGAATGTAAAGGACATGATGGTCAATCCCTCGAATACTATGAGGACTTACCATAACTTCTCTTCTTGATCTACTATGAACCTATCCACGAGGATGGAAGCCGATATCACAAAACCCTACACTTTGTAAAAAATGCAGAAAATATTGATTAGCACAAAAAGGCACTAAGTATGATAATGCATAAAATCCTTGAAAACATGCTAAAAATTACATTTTAATTGAAAAACATGCATTTACTAATTTTGAGAATCATCATGCACTTTTAGTGTAAAACACAAGTCACAAGCATGTTCATTATATAAATCATTATAACATAATAGAATCATCACTTAGTTAACCCTAAGTTATACTTGTTTAATGTATAAATGTTGTCCCATGATACCACTCATACTAAGTATTCTTTTTAGGCCACCATAGTCATGTTTACGATTCTTTGATCCCATCTTTATTTAATACTCATAGACAAGAAACATTCGCATTAAACACGTCATGTTAAGTTTAGCAACTCATAGAAACAATCCAAGTTAAACATTCATCATTACATTAGACTTTATGTCAATATTTTCAATAGAATCCTTATAAGAACATTCATTTCATTAGACATTATAGCTTTTGAGGAACACACCATTCTCAAAGTTTACTCGTGCAATGCATAGATAAAGTCTCATATCCCACCCACACTTCATAGAACATACTGAGTAGTCATAGTACATAAATCACGTGATGGGAATATGCCCTAACCGACATACACCATGTGAGGAAAGCATGGAATCTGGTGTCATGTCCCACACCGAAAATAGTTGGTCTACTTGCCTAAGGTAGAACCGGTAATTTGGCTTAGGTGGATCCACTAGCTAATAACCTATGTGGGTACATAGTTATGAGATAAAAAGGTTGTTACTAGAAACCCGACCTAACGTGGGGAGGGAATCCACCTCACAATATCCACTCGGTGCTAAGAATTAAATTCCCATAGAGTCGTAAATTCTCTTTAACATTATTACCCTTGAAAGAAATTTCACTGGCCCATCGATTCAAGGTACATTATTAGGATAACTCATTTAATCTTCATGAAAGGGGTACCATTGGCCTATCAATTCAAGGTTCATTATTAGTCACTCGTGAAAGGAATGTCTTAGGCCTACCGATTCAAGGTTCATCATTACAATAGTTCATTGACTCATCGTGAAAGGAATTTCATTGGCCTATCAATTCAAGACAAAGCCTTAGAATACTTCATAATTCATTTATGAGACCATCTCCAACCCACCTCTATTTTACTCTCCATTCTCTATATTTGGAGAGTAAAAAGAGAATGAACACTCCAACTCATCTCTATATCACTATCTATTCTCCAAATATAGAGATGTGAATAGTAGTTCTCTAAATTTTGAGAACTACTATTCACACTCTCTATTTTACTTTTTGACTATTTTATTATTATTTCTATTACTTTCTAATTAACATATTATTTTATATATAATGTCATTAATTAAATATCTAATATTCATACTTCTTTTTAAATGTATATAATATTTTAAAATATATATTATTTAATATATATTACTTTCATCGCGAATTAATAGTATTTTAATTTTTTCTAATTTTCATCAATGATATAATTTGATTTTATTATTAATTTTCACTATAAAGAATAAACATAATTAAAATGATAAGATGAAAAATTAAACTTATAAATAAAATACATAATATGATAATGTAAATACAACATAATAATACAATACATAACATTATAATTTAAATAACAAGATAAAATACAATACAATACATAATAATTAATTCGGAATGAAGCAATAATCATGCCGAAAAGATGTTGAACGTGCATTCATAGTCTTACAATCACGTTTTGCAATTATTATAAGACCGTCACGTTTTTTAGGAAATAAATTGCTACATGAATAATAACTACATGTATTTTACTGCACAACATGATAATTGAGGGTAAACATGATCTTAATGCACCAATTCAAGATGTTGTAGAGGTTCCAACTCCAAGGACGAAAATGGTGGTAGATGAAAATCTCCGATTTGAACAATTTTTAGCTATACATAAAAAAAATTAAGGACGATAATGCTCATTTTGAAATCCATTTGCATTAATAGAACATTTATAGAAGCAACGTAATAATTTAAAAAATTGAGCGTTATGTAATTGTATTTCAATCTCATTAGAATTTGTCCATTAATTTGTATATTATAGCTTTTTAAAAAAAATTATGTTATTTAAAATTTTAGAATAAAATATCATTTTATATTAAATAGAAATTTTGAAAAAATAAAATGTTATATCAATGAAAATTATATAACGTAATTATTGGGAAAAGAAATAAGGAGTTTATATTATGAAATAAGAACATAAGAATGAAATAAAAATAATAATATAATATTGAAGAGAGAGAAAAACATTCATTTTTAAAGAGTAAAATAGAGAATTGGGTAGGAGTTGGTTGTCTGAAAAAATAGAGAACTCTATATTTGAAGAGTAAAATAGAGGGTAGGGTTGGAGATGCTCTGAAAGGAATGTCGTCATTGGCCTATTGATTCAAGGTTAATTAAGGTCCCCTTTAATTATAGATGAAGAGTATTCCCTTAGCGTACCAATTTAAGATATATCAATCAATATCACTTTCATTCACTCATAAAATGGATGTCACTGGCCTACCGATTCATTTAGGTTAGGAAAGCCTTTCACATCATCACAATTACATTATAGTCATAATCACATTACTTTTCAAGTATTCACAAAGTATGCACATAAGCACCATGATTATGATTTATCGACACATCTAGAATTAATACATTAAACATGGATAACAACATGATTCAAGTAGTTCAATTACTACAAGCACATTCTCGTGATATTCATCTTTTTATAATTCACCCACACCACAAGTTCATAAATTGGGGAAATGGTTCATGGTTCTTGGGGGAAATTCAACATAACAATCATTGAAATTCCTTAATTAATACATAATTCAAGTAATCAATCCATAACATTCATAATTCGATAACATTTAACTCACATCAAACAATACCCACAGTTTAAGATCTAATTTAGATAAATTGGGGGAATTCATGAGTTCTTGAGGAATTCATCTTTAAAACAGTCAGTAATCATCAATTTTATCATAATATGAAACAATTAAACCATTAGAAATGTTTTTGAAGTGAATTCATGACTTTGAGTAAGACCCTAGCTTTTTGGGTAAAGTTGCAAGTTTGAAATTGAGTTTGGAGGGACTTCATAGATGAAAACTATTCATGTATCAAAGAATACCATACCTTGAGTGAAGAAATGGGCGAGATAATTTTTAAATCCATTTCACATTTTTAAAACTATAAACAATTTTTTTTTAAATTTGGAAAATGTAGGTTTATTTACAAAAAGGATATATATAGACCATTTATCCGACGGCGGGGGTTTAGATGCGCCATTTTTAAAATGAGGGATATCTGCTCCAAATTGAAAATTCAAAGGTTTTGCCATTTTTCTCTTGTATTAATGTTACACAGTAAAGTAGATTAATGGAATTGATTCATGAAATAGGGGCAGCTTCTAATTTACGGAACATTGCCCTGCGTAACTGAAAAATGCTATTTTACGGTTTGAACATGTCATCTCCTCATCAAATGACAATAATCTTATCATCTATGTCGAGACTCATCTTCGTTTGATTAATAAAATAGAATAGAAAAAAATACAAACTCGAAACCAAACAAGGGAGTGGAGAACATAAATATATATATATATAAGAAGTTCAAAGGTCATAACTTTTTAATAAATAATCATGTCTTCTCTAAGAATATTTCAATGACTATATCGATATATTAAGAGATTATTATGAATAATCTGAAACTTTTTTCGATTGTCCTCTGCTTCTTGTTGCTTGGAAGTCTGATTCATTTTATTTTTGAGAATGGTAACTCTATACTTCTTCCATGAGAGATGACCCACGTAAGTTTTTTTTAATACTCATAAATCAAAGATAGATATTTTCTTTAATATTGATCAACTTTTGTATTTGTTTATTATCAATATCTTAGAATTGAAAGACTTCTTTTATATTATGTATATTGATTGCTGTTTTCTCTTGGTTTTTTCGGTCTTCTTCGTGAACATCTGTATGTATGGTTATATTCTTTTGTTTTATTTAGATTATTTGGAATAATATTGTGCCCACTTAACTTTGAATAACCTTGTGATTATATTTTTTTATTTGTGCAGGTTCTATACAGATAAAGTACTGACAATAAATAATTTCTTTCCTTTCTTCTGGTAATAATTTATTTTCTTTCTCCTGGTAATGGTTATTTCATTATAGAACTATATTTTTCATTTTGGTTTTGGGTGAAAATGTTTACCCAACACCTTATGAACTAACAATACTTATTTTTTTCAGATTGCCTTTGTATTCCCTATTTTTTATTTACCAATTGTTTTACATTTTAAAAATCTCTAAAAAGAGTTATTATTATTTAATATTAATTTTAATAATAAACTTTATCTATAGAATAATTATATAATAGTAAATTCATATTCATTGTATTTAAATCTACGAAACATAATTTTCATTTTTTGTTATATCAATTAATGAACTTTCAATTGGTGCATATGTTATATTTCTATTCTAAAAGTAGAAAATTATAAATTGAAAGATCAACTATCAAAATGTTCATAAAAAATTGTAGGGCATTTTTATCCGTTAATTATGAACAATTTTCTTTATATTCGTGTACAAAATAATCAAAAAATAATCAAAAAATCTATCATTTAACTATAATAATTATTTTTATCAAATTATAATGAATCACCAAAAGGCAAAATGAGTTTAGTAGTCTAACCATCACTATATTTAATAATATATGATTTCTTGTAAATCTAAGGGGTAGACAAAAAGCTTTATCTTTATGTATTCTTCATAATTAATACAATTAAGAGTTATTAATAATGTGATTTTTGTAGAAATTAACAATAAAAGTTCATCACAACTTAATAAAAAAATATTACTAACAATTTAAACACTCAACACTTATTTATTTACGATATTTTATTATTTCTATGCAACTTACAAATTGTACTACTTATTATAAATATAAATATAAATACTAAAGCATAACACTTCATTGCATATTCAAGTTAATTTTCGTCTTCTCATTCCAAAATTAGGTAGTTTTTTTTCTTTTTCTTTTTGTTACCTCCCACAGTGTTTGGTATTTTTGGTCCATTAAACAATTAGTTTTTGCACTTCCGTCTTTAGCTCTTCTCTAACTAATTCAATTATGAGATTTTTGACGTGCTAATTATATGTTTGTTTTCTTTAATACCAATTTTATGTATTTTAAGTTGTGGATAAAAATACTTGTTGGTTGAATCGGAGGCTAAATGATGTAACATTATGAAAAATTACAAAATAGAGGTAAGAATATCTTCTGAGGTATTTTTATAGGAATAATGTAGCTGAATCTCTTTCATTCAGCTTAAACTTTAATGATTTTAACTTGCTGATAGATGAAGATAACGTCATACACAGAGGAGTTTACCCTTAAAGATCTTGAGAGGAAAATGGAATATGTATACATTGTTACTAATCTTTTAGTTTATTGCAGGCATATAATTTTAGTGTGGATTCAAATATAATACTATTTTTTTATAGATGTAAATGACTGTTTTAGATTGTAGAAGATATTGTACTATATTACATTGAATTTCAGATACTTATGATAAAGAAAGAGAAAGTTTCTCTCTTTACGGATCAAAATTGAATTATCATTGGATTAGGAGAATAAAGAATGTCGGACTGTATTTGATTTATTAATGTATTTTATTCTTAATAAATAATAAGTAATGGTTATGATAATCAACCTTATAGTAGACTTTTCTGCTTAGAAATGAAAATTTGACCGTTCACATTCTTACGAATTATAAGGACTCACATTTAATATGAATTTTTATATAGAATTTTACTTACAAAGAGTGATAAATAGGATAATTATGCTCCATTTCATCACACTCCCAACTTTACAATAATCACATAAATGTGATGTGTTTACATAAGTATACAATATCACCATTTTCTCCTAAAATAGTAAGAATATGATACTGAGGTTGATATTTATTTTCTTCCATATAAATAATTGTTTTTTAATTGTATGTCATAATGGTTAAAATGCTGATTTAGGATACTAGCTCTATAAAATTGTTCCTACAATTGTATTATGAAAAAAAAAGGTTAGTTATATGCTTACACTTTAAAATGTGTATATGTGTCTTAATTTTGAGTAAGATTCTTTAGAGCTATTTGTAGTAACATTAGTTTTGAAAATTTAATTTGGTACAACTTATATTTTATAATGTTATGTTGTAGTTGTACAAACAACCACATATTTATTATTTGATTACACATTGCACCTATATAACTAAATTTAATTGTTTTTTCTAAGTTTAAGTCATCTTTAATAATTTGTATTGAACAACTAAGTCATTTAAGTAGCTTAATTATTTGTCAAATTCAATTTGTACTTTCTTTCTTCAAATTTATATTACTCTTTTTACAAATGTTTAATATTATCTTTTTTGTAAAAAAAAATATGCTAGCAAATTTTGGACACATGTGTCCTGAAGCTAGTATATATATATCAATTAACTAAGATTTTACCATGAATAACAGAGCCCCCAAAAAATAATCGTTTGGAGCGCAACATTGATGGTGGAAAGTCTTTGGGAATTCATTGTATATTTTTTAGGTTAAGGAGCAATAGAGCTTTTCATTTTTTAAGTGAATGTAGAGGGATCAATAGAGGGTGTTTATATATATATATATATATATATATATATATATATATATATATATATATATATATATATATATAGTAAGAATATGATCCTGAGATTGATATTTATTTTCTTCCATATAAATAATTATTTTTTAATTGTATGTCGTAATGGTTAAAATGCTGATTTAGGATACTAGCTCTATAAAATTATTCCTACAATTGTATTATGAAAAAAATGGTTAGTTATATGCTTCCATTTTAAAATGCGTATACGTGTCTTAATTTTCAGTAAGATTCTTTAGAGCTATTTGTAGTAACATTAATTTTGAAAATTTTGGTACATCTTATATTTTTTAATGTCATGTTGTATTTGTACAAACAACCACATATTTATTATTTGATCACACATTGCACCTATATAAGTAAATTTAATTATTTTTTTCTAAGTTTAAGTCGTCTTTAATATGTTGTATTGAACAACTAAGTCATTTAAGTAGCTTAATTATTGTCAAATTAAATTTCTACTTTCTTTCTTCAAATTTATATTACTCTTTTTACACATGTTAAATATTATCTTATTATTTTTTTAAAACAATATGCTTGCAAAGTTAGGACACACGTGTCCTGAAGCTAGTATATACATATCAATTAACAAAGATTTTACCATGAATAACAGAGCCTCCGAAGAAATAATTATTTGGAGCGCAACATTGGTGGTGGAAAGTCTTTGGAAATTCATTGTATATATTTTAGGTTAAGGAGCAATAGAGGTTTTCAGTTTTTAAGTGAATGTAGAGGGACCAATAGAGGGTGTTATATATATATATATATATATATATATATATATATATATATATATATATATATATATATATATATATATATATATGAAGGCTCCAGTCAAAATTAAGACATAAATTAATTTTTTTCAAAAGTCAATAAAAAAGTCATGTTATTAAATTCATTTTATAAAAAATTGTATTATTTATATTTGATATACTACAAGATTCAATTTTATATCAATTGCAATGTCTAATCAATTATACAAATGACAAGCCCTTCAAATTCAAAAAGCTAAAGATAAATTTCTGAAAGTGTGATATAATTCATTTTATTTTCTGAAGTTAAATATTTTAAAATTCTTACTTTAAACTTTATTTTGCTTGTCATATGAATGTAGATAACAAAACAATTTCTTGATATTAATTATACTTTGGAATATATTATAAAATATATATTAAAGGAATTTTCTAATTTGTACATTTTGTGTCACCTTATCACTACCTCATGGAGGTAGAGAGACTATTTATGAAAGATCAGTTCAAGTACAATAAATATCAATATAAAGAAGGAGGAGACAATGAAGAGAAACATAGCAAATAATAATGAAACATTGACAACGTCTACCAAAGAAAACCAAAACAACAATAAAGCATATGATAGTCGAAACACCATATATATCATACAAGGATAAATTATAAAAAATGATTATAGACAATGATAATACATCCTCCTCAACATGCTTATGATAGAATATCCTCTTTTTTAATCTTTATCTCTCGTACTATGATCACAAATTCACCTCAATATCCTCATCTTCATAACATGCATTTTTCGGGTTTGAGAGTTCTTGATTGGACAACACTCAGTTACATAGTCGAACAAACCACCACTCTATAAAACTTACATTTGAGTTTTGATGGTACCTTTTTATCACAGAAGACTAGGCAAGTCTACACTTCATCCACGTTGCACTAATACGGTGTGTGATATTATCATTGATGTTTCCATTCCCTTGAATGTCACGACCCAGGAGTACTCCCTAGATGTAACACGATGTACAAGACTTTGAAAAGCCTCATACAAGTCTCATAGCCACTACATCAAATTTGATTATCACGGACAAATAACTTTGTCATTTATAAAAATCATATTTCGTCACTAAAAATTTTGCGAGACGAAAAATAATTCGTCACTCAGTCGTCTCTAAATGTGTGTCGCTAAATGTATACAAAGATGATTTAGTGCTTTATCGCTAGTATTACATTAACTACACTAAAAAATTGTATATTCACATGCAAATACATATATCTTCGTCCTATACACTTATAATTATACAATACAAATATTCCCCTACCCAATTTCTTTTTGTCTTTCTCTCTTTCTCGTTTTATACATAAACAAATTATACAATTGATTTTTTGTATATGTATAGAGAATTATACAATTGATTTCTTTGTACTAGTATAGCGAATTATACAACTGTTTTTTTATATGTATAGCAAAATATACATATTTATGTTTGCTATGGAGTGCAATTATGCAAAGTATAGTGCAATTAAGAGTTATTAATAATGTGATTTTTGTAGAAATTAACAATAAAAGTTCATCACAACTTAATTAAAAAAAATTCTAACATTTAATCACTCAAACACTTATTTATTTATAATATTTTATTATTTTTATGCAAGTTACAAATTGTACTACTTATTATAAATACTAAAGCATGATGCTTCATTGCATATTCAAGTTAATTTTCGTCTCCTCATTCCAAAATTAGGTAGTTTTTTTTTTTTTTTTGTTACCTTCCACAGTTTTTGGTACTTTTACACTACTAAACAATTCTTTTTTTGCACTTATGTCTTTAGCTCTTCTCTTACTAATCCAATGGTGAGATATTTAACGTGCTAATTATAAGTTTGTTTTCTTGAATACAAATTTTATGTATTTTAAGATGTGGATAAAAATACTTGTTGGTCGAGTCGGAGGCTAAATGATGTAACATTATGAAAAATTACAAAATAGAGGTAAGAATATCTTTTGAGGTATTTTTTAGGAATAATGTAGCTGAATCTCTTTTATTCAGCTTGAACTTTAATGATTTTGACTTGCTGATAGATGACGATAACGTCATACACAGAGGAGTTTACCCTCAAAGGTCTTGAGAAGAAAATGACATATGTATACATTGTTACTAATCTTTTAGTATATTGCAGGCATATAATTTTAATGTGGATTCAAAAAGAATACTATTTTTTTTATAGATGTAAAATGACTATTTTAAATTGTAGGAAATATTGTACTATATTACATTCGATTTCAGATACTTATGATAAAGAAAGAGAAAATCTCTCTTTATATATATATATATATATATATATATATATATATATATATATATAATCCTAACCTCAAAATTGAATTATCATTGGATTAGGAGAATAAAGAATGTCGGAGTGTATTTTAATTTATTAATGTATTTTATTCTTAACAAATACTAAGTAATGGTTATGATAATCAACCTTATAGTAGACTTTTCTGCTTAAAATAAAAATTTGATGTTCACATTCTTACGAATTATAAGGATTCACATTTAATATGAATTTTTATATAAAATTTTACTTACAAAAAGTGATAAGTAGGATAATTATGCTCCATTTCATCACTCCCAACTTTACAATAATCACATAAATATGACGTGTTTACATAAGTATATAATATCATCATTTTCTCCTAGAATAGTAAGAATATGATACTGAGGTTGATATTTATTTTCTTCCATATAAATAATTGTTTTTTAATTGTATGTCATAATGGTTAAAATGCTGATTTAGGATACTAGATCTATAAAATTATTCCTACAATTGTATTATGAAAAACAAAAGGTTAGTTTTATGCTTACACTTTAAAATACGTATACGTGTCTTAATTTTGAGTAAGATTCTTTAGAGCTATTTGTAGTAACATTAGTATTGAATTTTTTTTTTGGTACAACTTATATTTTATAATGTTATGTTATAGTTGTACAAACAACTACATATTTATTGTTTGATTACACATTGCACCTATATAAGTAAATTTAATTGTCTTTTCTAAGTTTAAGTCATCTTTAATAATTTGTATTGAACAACTAAGTCATTTAAGTAGCTTAATTATTTGTCAAATTCAATATGTACTTTCTTTCTGCAAATTTATATTACTCTTTTTACACATGTTTAATATTATCTTATTTTTTTTAAAAAAAAATTATGCTAGCAAAATTAAGATACACATGCAACGCACGTGTCCTGAAGCTAGTATATACATATCAATTAACTAAGATTTTAACATGAATAACAGAGCCACCGAAGAAATAATCGTTTGGAGTGCAACATTAGTGGTGGAAAGTGTTTGGGAATTCATTGTATATTTTTTAGGTTAAGGAGCAATAGAGGTTTTCAGTTTTTAAGTGAATGTAGAGGGATCAATAGAGGGTGTTATATACATATATATATATATATATATATATATATATATATATATATATATATAACAGTAAGAATATGAAACTGAGGTTGATATTTATTTTTTCCATATAAATAATTGTTTTTAATTGTATGTCGTAATGGTTAATATGCTGATTTAGGATATTAGCTCTATACAATTATTCCTACAATTGTATTATGAAAAAAAAGGCTAGTTATATGCTTACAATTTAAAATGTGTATACGTGCCTTAATATTTGTAGTAACAATAGTTTTGAAAATTTTGGTACAATTTATATTTTTTAATGTCATGTTGTATTTGTACAAACAACCACATATTTATTATTTGATCACACATTGCACCTCTATAACTAAATTTAATTGTTTTTTTCTAAGTTTAAGTCTTCTTTAATATTTTGTATTGAACAACTAAGTCATTTAAGTAGCTTATTTATTTGTCAAATTAAAGTTGTACTTTCTTTCTTCCAATTTATATTTTTTTTCACATGTTTAATATTATCTTATTATTTTTTTTAACAAAAATATGCTAGCAAAATTGGGACACACGTGCAACGCACGTGTCCTGACACTAGTATATACATATCAATTAACTAAGATTTTACCATTAATAACAGAGCCCCCGAAGAAATAATCGTTTGGAGCGCAACATTTGAGGTGGAAAGTCTTTGAAAATTCATTGTATATTTTTTAGGTTAAGGAGCATTAGAGGTTTTCAGTTTTTAAGTGAATGTAGAGAGACCAATAGATGGTGTTTTATATATATATATATATATATATATATATATGTATATATAGGTTAAGGAGCATTAGAGGTTTTCAGTTTTTAAGTGAATGTAGAGAGACCAATAGAGGGTGTTTTATATATATATATATATATATATATATATATATATATATATATATATATATATATATATATATGTATATATATACATATATATATATATATATATATATATATATACATATATATATATATATATACATATATATATATACATATATATACATATATACATATATATATATATATATGTATATATATGTATATATATATATATGTATATATATATATATATGTATATATATATATATATATATATATATATGTATATATATACATATATATATATATATATATATATATATATATATATATATGTATATATATATATATATGAAGGCTCCAGTCAAAACTAAGACATAAAATAATTTTTTTTCAAAAGTCAATAAAGAAGTCATGTTATTAAATTCATTTTACATAATTTTGTATTACTTATATTTGATATACTACAAGATTCAATCTTATATCAATTGCAATGTCTAATCAATTAAACATATGACAAGCCCTTCAAATTCAGCTAAAGATAATTTCTGAAAGTGTGATATAATTCTTTTTATTTTTTGAAGTTAAATATTTTAAAATTCATACTTTAAACTTTATTTTGCTTATCATATGAACGTAGATAAGAAAACAATTTGTTGATATTAATTATACTTTATAATATATTATAAAATATATTTTAAAGGAATTTTATTATTAGTACATTTTGTGTCACCAATTAAATTCAAAGGTAACAACAACATACTCAGTGAAATTCCACAAATGAGATGTGGAGATAGTAGAATGCACATGTAATGACCCGAAAAATTATTTTTGGAGATTTTTGAGCTATTCGATAATTATGATAATTTATTGATAAATATTTATTAAACAATTACTTTTGATTAGTTGGTGAAGTTGGTTTGAAAATTTTAAACTATTTATTTAACTATGATTATTTAATTGATGGGTATATATTAAATAATTTATTTATTTAGTTAGTGATTAATGGGCAATGTCATAATTTATTTAATACTATTTGACCCATATTAAAATAAGTTACTAGGGTTTATTCCTTTTAATATAATTAACTTAGAAAATAAGATAAAGAATGGAACATAAAATTTTACCTCGGTTGAGATGCGGCGGACGTGGAAACCAAAAAGCTTAAATGGTATCAGAGCTCTAGGTTCATAGGTCTCACGTGTGTACAAGTCGAGTCTAAATAGAGTCTCGAGGATTGGTACGGAGACGTCTGTACTTATCTTCGAGAGGCTATAGTGACTTTCAAGAATAATCTTCACTTCTTGGATCTCTATCGTGCGTACTTGGTCCAATTTTGATTCTTATCGCTTCACTCCGTTTGCTCTCATTTATGTGATGACTCGTGCGTAGTTCCTTTTGTAAATCATTGGCGTGTCATGTATTGGTTTGATGTTAGATCTGGTATTAAGGTGGAAATGATATACTTATGAAACGAATGTGTGATCATATTTGAAAGATTGAGTAAGGTTAGTTATCATTGTAAAATAATAATAATAAATATAGTACTTATCTGGTATAAGCAAAATATGGAGTGGTTCGACAATTAAAAGTTAAATGTTTGAAGAATTGACTAGATAATAAATAGTGTAACCTTGAAAAATACAATTGATATAGTTGTCATACCATTAATGGGTTTCTTAGCAAATGATGTTGCATCAATTCAGGTCAGAATCCCTTCTGTGGTTTCGCTGATTGAGTGTATACCAAAGAAGGTCATGATACGACTATTACAATGGTACTGATAGGTACTTGGTTAGAATTATGGAGTGTCTTACTTTTGTTATCGACCTGCCCTACGAAAGAATACATATAGCTTGGGTTAGATACAAAACTAATATGGTAATAATTTACAGCTATTTGATGGATAAAGTGTGTGACCTATTTGGAAATGATCTTCTCAATAGATATGATGTGTTCTAGTGGTGGATGTAACGAATTTTCACGATGTGTTACTAGTGGTACATGAATACGGACATGTTGATTGTTAAGTAACTACTTAAGGAGTTATTTATTGTATTACATGATCATATGATAAGATTTGGTGTTGAATTCATATTAGAGATACCAACTAGCTTGTTAGTACGAGTGGATGTGTTAAGCATTATTTATAAGGAATCTTTTAGTGGTGGATCTTTGGTATGATATTGATATGTTCAGGTTGTGAAATGTATTTTGTGGATTGTAAATGAATGTTGATTTCATCGTAAACTCCATGGAAGTTTACCTATGGATGATAAGCTTATAAGTAAAGGAAGTCTCAAAAAGTATACTTGTGTGAATGTAATTGAGAATTTTATTAAGAAAGTGCATATAAATTGAGTAAGTCCCTTGGATGGTTGGCATATCTAGGTTTGGATTGTCATGTTAATGGCGAGGCTAAATTCGTAGTGAGGGAAATGACGAACTAAGCATGATGATTATAAGATGTTATGAAGCATTATGATTAAAATGCAACTATATGATACGGGTGTTGGTTAAAACGATTTTGTGTGGTAATAATGACTTTTGAGTATCTAAGGTTATGGTTGTGTCTATTTCATAAGTAGTGTGGTTTTATGATAAGCTTTATGAGGAGTTGGGATGTTGCTTGATTAGAATTAAAATGAGCTAAAGTCATATTGAAAAACAACAGTGATGTAGTTTAGCTTTTAGGAAGAGGTGAGAGCAAGAATATTTTCTCTTATTGCAAGGGCTAAAGATGTATCTTCAAAGGAATTTGGAGAATTGGGTTCAGAGATATGTGGTTCCAATTGTTTTGCTCTGGTTAAGGTGATAATGTTACGTGTCATTTACATAGATTATTTATAAAAAAAAAAAAAAAGCTATTTAATAAAACTTGAGAAGGGAATGTACGGACGTTCAGTTCGAGTATGATGATTAGTTCTTTTGTGGTTTGAATTTGATAATGAGTATGGTAGAATCTTTAGCGAATGATAGTATAAGGTCGATGGAGAGGAGATCAATGATAAGATAAGATACGTGGGTTCATAAAAATCTGCAAGGTATGAGCTAATGTTGATAGATAAAGAGATTGTGTTATACAGTTGGATTCAAAATTCAAGTTTTTAATGGTGAGTTTAAGTTTTTGGTAGTGTGTTTGTCATAGTATGGATTGGTAATATAAGAAATGACCGACCACATTGAGTATGAAGCTTTGGAAGGACTTAATATTTGAATAGTAAATTTGATTACTTTTGACTTTTTATGCCTAAAGGGAATTTCACATAATGTTTTGGTTTAGAGGATAAGATAAAAATATCATGGATTGTTGGTCAAATAATAAGATTGGTAAGCGAATCAACTAAAGGAACAACAATTTGATGTATTTAGAGTTCAAGATATTTAGAATTTTATTTTATTGGAAGAATTTAAAAAAAAAAGGTGAAGGAGTAGGGCCTCTCGTATAAGCCCTTGGTTTATAGTTGAAAGATTTATTGATTTTTGCCTATGAATTTAGATATGACTTAGAGATGTGAACTTGTTCGACACTAACTCACTTAGAGTTTATCAGTGGCTTTATGAAGATTAAATTTTTGTTTGGGTGACAAAGAACGCTGAGTGGAAGATTCTATATTATTATGTGGAGCTAGATTTTTCAAATTTTGGTAGGTGACTTATGAATGTACAAAAATATTAATGAAAATTTCTAGGAGAGTGAAACTACTTTATTGATGAGACTATATAAATTATTATGCTGCATTACATAAGCATTTGATGGTGAGTAGAGTCTATGAGCTTATAGTATATAAAATTATTGGAGTGACTAAGAATTTCTCTAGTTTTGACATGAGGTATATGATGGTGTGAATAATAGCTAAAATTCGATATAAGAGAGATTGTGTGAAGTTGGCATTACGGGTGATACAATTATCTTACCTCGATGGAAAAATATTGTTAGATTTCAAACTAGTGATTTCAATCTTGGGTGTGACTCATATCTGTTATGAGATACTTACGTGGAAAAAAAAAAAAGGGGAGCCATAGTTTGAAAATTTTAGAGGTGACAATGGATTTACTAGAATGACTTTGATAGCAGTGATTATTGGAGAGTAGGTAAATGTACAGTGTAGTTATGATGGTATTTAAAGAGTTAGCTTCAGTGGGATATTGTGAGGAGTATGTGGGAGTTGATGAATCGAGTATTTGTAATATTGTGTTGGAGATCAAATTGATTGATTGTGGGTGACTAAAAATAGAGAGATTGAGTCAGATGAATGTAATTTTATTGATATGAACACTATCGAAAGAGTATCTTGTGTTATGCGAGCTTTCTTCAATATATTCTTATGTGACAACCTTCTTCATTCTGGACACGATTTTAGTATGATTCACATACGTGTTTCACTTCTATGGGTGTATCTCTAGTGGTGGATCGGATATACCGATCCTCTTATATCCTCTTGATAGGATAGGATCTTTAGGTAGACTTGATCATTTCAGTTATGATAGATTTGATGTTGCTTGGAGTAATTAAAGTATTTCAATATGTCTACACACGACCTTGCTTTGAGAACTTATATAAGAGCTACTATGAAGAGTTACAACTGTCTAAGAAATTTGTTTAAGGTTCTGCATATTGGGGTGTACCCCGTGTTAGGTGGTTACTTGATATTGTTCTCCTTTGAGTTAAATCGGCTTTATTTTGCCTTGATAAGTATCTGATGTCTAAAGATTTGATTTTTATAACCTAAGCTCCTGAAAAGATTATGTTGTGAAAAGAAAATCTTGATAAGATCGGTGATAATTTGTGAGTTATGAGTGTGTGGTGGTTGGTTAAAGTCCACTTCTTGTTGTAGCCAGTATTGTTTCAGAATTTTATCATGGTTATGTGAGAAAACATTTATCTTGATGGTTGTGTCCTCGTCCAGTGAATTTCGATTTAGATTGAATTTATGGGTTAGTTTGTGGCTTGATGATCACTCTTGAATTATAAATCTTCCAAAGTTTAATTAGAAAATTCAATTCTTGATAATTGAGATCTTTATGGAATGGTCCTAAGGATGAGTTGAGCACTTGGAGAGATGAAAATAAACTCTGAAAATCATATCTCAGGCTTTTGGTATTGTTGGTTATTCTTCCTTATCCTTCCTTATGTTCGAGGACGAACATGATTTTTAGTGGTGGATAATGTAATGACCCGGAAAATTATTTTTGGAGATTTTTGAGCTATTCGATAATTATGATAATTTATTGATAAATATTTATTAAACAATTACTTTTGATTAGTTGGTGAAGTTGGTTTGAAAATTTTAAACTATTTATTTAACTATGATTATTTAATTGATGGGTATATATTAAATAATTTATTTATTTAGTTAGTGATTAATGGGCAATGTCATAATTTATTTAATACTATTTGACCCATATTAAAATAAGTTACTAGGGTTTATTCCTTTTAATATAATTAACTTAGAAAATAAGATAAAGAATGGAACAGAAAATTTTACCTCGGTTGAGATGCGGCGGACGTGGAAACCAAAAAGCTTATATTCAGGTAATTCGTCGCTAAATTTTTAATATCCAATAACTATGGAATGAGATAGAAACTATTTTGTTAGGTGTTTGTTGTTTGGAAAAGAATGGTGCGAATGATGATGCTGTACGTGGTGGGGGAGGTTTTTAACTTTGCAAGAAAAGGGAAATATATTATTATTATAAGAAATTAATGTTCTGTTTCTTCTTCTTCTTTTCAAATGAATTTGATAATTCTCTCCTTATATAATTAAGCATAGCTTTGTTACAATATTA
This sequence comes from Solanum lycopersicoides, assembly GCA_022817965.1. Classification (NCBI taxonomy): domain Eukaryota; kingdom Viridiplantae; phylum Streptophyta; class Magnoliopsida; order Solanales; family Solanaceae; genus Solanum; species Solanum lycopersicoides. The sequence goes on along the minus strand of CM040629.1, from coordinate 86,231,806 downwards.
TATGTAATTAAATTGAGTTATTATATTAATAGGAAAATCACGACATAGTAATTGGCTGTTAGTGGCATAATGATTAAATATATATTGAATAATTGTGAATCATAAATTGTAGATAGTGTTATCACCCTTATGATATGTTTCTTTGGTAGCTTCATGGTTGTTCGCCTGCCACTGGTTTCGTAACCAGTGGCCTCACATTTTTATATTATATATATTTTCTTAAATTTTATTATAATTTTAAGTTTTAATATATTAAGATAGGTAGTTAAATATTAAGGGTATTATGTTACTTGAATATCTTAACATTTATAATAATTGGATGAATTAATACTTAACCTTAGCCTTGAAATTGAAAAAAATATGAGAGTTGACATGTTAATTGGCATTAAGATTCGGAGCTTGTTACTTTGTAATATAAGTGTTGTTAGCTTTGAAACCTTATTGTGGTTATATAATGTGAATAGATTGCTTTGAGTTGAAAGTACAACGAAAGTGGAAGGTTCATGTGCCGGAGTGAATTCTTGATTATTCGAGGCAAGTGGATTTCTAAACTTTTGTTAAGTGTATGAAATGCGTGTATTTCCTTGTGGTATATGTGTGGGAGTAATGGGACTTGGTGATGGGTTTACTTGTCCACATTGATTAATTCTAATGATGAAAACAAAGGGTAATAAAAGGCAATGTGAATAATTATTTGTGTGTGATGTGTTCGTAATGGAGATTGGTTTGAAAGGCTTGTTGAATCATTGTCGATGTTATTGTGAATTGTGCAATGTTATGCAATTGGTCATATCCTCTTTATTTGTGTGAACATGTCATTTGCATTATTTTGAGACATGATTGTGACAAGTGTTATGTGCATAAAGAAAGAATGAGAACTTAAAGAGGATGTACCATTTCGAGGGACGTATCGCGCGCCGCGATGGATACTATATTTCGAGGGACGTATCGCGCGCCGTGATGGATACTATATTTCGAGGGACGTATCGCACGCCGCGATGGTTACTATTATCGAGGGTCGTGTCGTGCGCCGCGACAGATGCATGGACAGATATGTCCCCCATGGGTCCCGGACTGAGAGACAGCGGGTGTGTATCACTAGGTCAGACATGCATCATTATACTTGACATTGCATTCCATTGCATTGCACATACTTATCATTAGTGAACTTGATATTGTGTTTTGCTGATCTTGTGAATGCCTTTCTGTGAAACTTGTAATTTGTCAAAGTGTTGTTGTGGAGGATATGTTATTTGTCTAAGTGTTGTTGTTGAGGATATGTAAATTGTTGAAGTTTTGTTGTTGAGGACATGTAATTTGTCAAAGTGTTGTTATTGAGCTATGTGCTATGTAAACTGTGAGCTGTTAGGTTGGGCGGATTTTTATGCAGGTTGTAGTTGTGGAGGTTTGGTTGGGGTGGTAGGAGTACCCGTATTTCATCCCCTTAGCTTGTGTTTAGAGGTTTACTGCTGAGTACCGTGTGGTTTGGTACTCACCCCTTGCTTCTACAATTTTTTTGTAGGTTACTAGCCCGGACCTTTATGATATATTCTCTTCGTTTCCGAGGCTTCTTGGAGATTTGTGAGGTAGTTGTTTGTCATCTCAGCAGACCTTCTTACTCCTGTTTATGATCTTGTTCTACTCTAGAAACAACGTCATATGAGACTTATATTTTCTTTTGATTCAATTGTAATACATTAGAGACTTGTACACGTGACAACCAAATTTTGGGGTATAATGTAAGTTGATAGTAAAATTTCCGCATTTTATTATAATAAGTTGAGTTTTAGGCTTACTTGTCTTGGTGGGATAAGACGAGTGCCATCACGCCCAATTTTGGGTCGTGACAGCACACACACCGTATCACTACCTCGTGGAGATAGAGAGACTATTTAGCAAAGACTCTCAGTTCAAGTACACTAAATATCGGTATAAAGAAGGAGGAGACAATGAAGAAAAATATAGCAAATAATAATGAAACATTGACACCGTCTACCAAGGAAAATCAAAACAACAATAAAGAATATGATAGTCGAAACACCATAAAAGACATACAAGGATAAATTATAAAAAATGATTATAGACAATGATAATACATCCGCTTCAACATGCTTGTGATTTGGGCTTAAGAGTTCTTGATTGGACAACACTCGGTCACATAGTAGAACAAACCACCACTCTATAAAACTTACATTTGAGTTTTGATGATACCTTTTTATCACAGAAGACTAGGCAAGTCTACACTTCATCCACGTTGCACCAATACGGTGTGTGATATTATCATTGATGTTTCCATTCCCTTGAATGTCACGACCCAGGAGTACTCCCTAGATGTAACACGATGTACAAGACTTTGAAAAGCCTCATACAAGTCTCATAGCCACTACATCAAATTTGATTATCACGGACAAATAACTTCGTCATTTATAAATCATATTTCGTCACTTAAAATTTTGCGAGACGAAAAATAATTCGTCACTCAATCGTCACTAAATGTGTGTCGCTAAATGTATATAAAGATGATTTAGTGTTTCGTCGCTACTATTACATTAACTACACTAAAAAATTGTATATTCACATGCAAATATATATATTTTCGTCCTATACACTAATAATTTTACAATACAAATATTTCCCTATCCAATTTCTTTTTGTCTTTATCTCTTTCTCGTTTTATACATAAACAAATTATACAATTGATTTTTTGTATATGTATAGAGAATTATACAATTGATTTCTTTGTACTAGTATAGCGATTATACAACTGTTTTTTTATATAAGTATAGCAAAATATACATATTTATGTTTGCTATGGAGTGCAATTATGCAAAGTATAGTGCAATTAAGAGTTATTAATAATGTGATTTTTGTAGAAATTAACAATAAAAGTTCATCACAACTTAATAAAAAAAATTACTAACAGTTTAATCACTCAACACTTATTTATTTACAATATTTTATTATTTTTATGCAAGTTACAAATTGTACTACTTATTATAAATACTAAAGCATGACGCTTCATAGCATGTTCAAGTTAATTTTCGTCTCCTCATTCCAAAATTAGGTATTTTTTTTGTTTTTCTTTTTGTTACCTTCCACAGTTTTTGGTACTTTTACACTATTAAACAATTCTTTTTTGCACTTATGTCTTTAGCTCTTCTCTAACTAATCCAATAGTGAGATTTTTAACGTGCTAATTATAAGTTTGTTTTCTTGAATACAAATTTTATGTATTTTAAGATGTGGATAAAAATACTTGTTCGTCGAGTCGGAGGCTAAATGATGTAACATTATGAAAAATTACAAAATAGAGGTAAGAATATCTTTTGAGGTATATTTTAGGAATAATGTAGCTGAATCTCTTTTATTCAGCTTGAACTTTAATGATTTTGACTTGCTGATAGATGACGATAACGTTATACACAGAGGAGTTTACCCTCAAAGATCTTGAGAAGAAAATGACATATGTATACATTGTTACTAATCTTTTAATATATTGCAGGCATATAATTTTAATGTGGATTCAAAAATAATACTATTTTTTTTATAGATGTAAAATGACTATTTTAAATTGTAGGAGATATTGTACTATATTACATTGGATTTCAGATACTTATGATAAAGAAAGAGAAAATCTCTCTCTTTATATATATATATATATATATATATATATATATATATATATATATATATATATACCTAACCTCAAAATTGAATTATCATTGGATTAGGGGAATAAAGAATATCGGAGTGTATTTTAATTTATTAATGTATTTTATCTTAATAAATACTAAGTAATGGTTATGATAATCAACCTTATAGTAGACCTTTCTGCTTAAAATGAAAATTTGATGTTCACATTCTTACGAATTATAAGGACTCACATTTAATATGGATTTTTATATAAAATTTTACTTACAAAAGAGTGATAAGTAGGATAATTATTCTCCATATCATCACACTCCCAACTACACAATAATCACATAAATATGACGTGTTTACATAAGTATATAATATCATCATTTTCTCCTAGAATAGTAAGAATATAATAATGAGGTTGATATTTATTTTTTTCCATATAAATAATTATTTTTTAACTGTGTGTCATAATGGTTAAAATGCTGATTTAGGATACTAGATCTATAAAATTATTCCTACAATTGTATTATGAAAAAAAAAGGTTAGTTATATGCTTACACTTTAAAATACGTATACGTGTCTTAATTTTGAGTAATAGAGCTATTTATAGTAACATTAGTTTTGAAATTTTTTTTTGTACAACTTATATTTTATAATGTTGTGTTATAGTTGTACAAACAACTACATATTTATTGTTTGATTACACATTGCACCTATATAACTAAATTTAATTGTTTTTTCTAAGTTTAAGTCATCTTTAATAATTTGTATTGAACAACTAAGTCATTTAAGTAGCTTAATTATTTGTCAAATTCAATTTGTACTTTCTTTCTGCAAATTTATATTACTCTTTTTACACATGTTTAATATTATCTTTTTTTTTAAAAAAAATATGCTAGCAAAATTAAGACACACATGCAACGCACGTGTCCTGAAGCTAGTATATACATATCAATTAACTAAGATTTTAACATGAATAACAGAGCCATCGAAGAATAGATTTGGCCTCTATTTCCTCTTCTCTCGTATCTGTCCATCTTTCTGATGGTGAAGGAAGAAATTATGAATGGAATTGCGATTCGTTTGGAGCGCAACATTGGTGGTGGAAAGTCTTTGGAAATTCATTGTATATTTTTTAGGTTAAGGAGCAATAGAAATTTTCAGTTTTTAAGTGAATGTAGAGGGATCAATAGAGAGTGTTATATATATATATATGTATATATATAACAGTAAGAATAAGAAACTGAGGTTTATATTTATTTTCTTCCATATAAATAATTGTTTTTTAATTGTATGTCGGAATGGTTAAAATGCTGATTTAGGATAGTAGCTCTATAAAATTCTTCCTGCAATTGTATTATGAAAAAAAAGGCTAGTTATATGCTTACAATTTAAAATGTGTATACGTGTCTTAATTTAGAGTAAGATTCTTTAGAGCTATTTGTAGTAACATTAGTTTTGAAAATTTTGGTACAACTTATATTTTTTAATGTCATGTTGTATTTATACAAACAACCACATATTTATTATTTGATCACACATTGCACCCATATAACTAAATTTGATTGTTTTTTTCTAAGTTTAAGTCATCTTTAATATTTTGTATTGAACAACTAAGTCATTTAAGTAGCTTAATTATTTGTCAAATTAAAGTTGTACTTTCTTTTTTTAAATTTATATTACTCTTTTTACACAAATTTAATATTATCTTATTATTTTTTTTAACAAAAATATGCTAGCAAAATTGGGACACACGTGCAACGCACGTGTCCTGAAGCTAGTATATACATATCAATTAACTAAGATTTAACCATGAATAACAGAGCCCCCGAAGAAATAATCGTTTGGAGCGCAACATTGGAGGTGGAAAGTCTTTGGAAATTCATTGTATATTTTTTAGGTTAAGGAGCAATAGAGGTTTTCAGTTTTTAAGTGAATGTAGAGAGACCAGAGACCAATAGAGGGTGTTTATATATATATATATATATATATATATATATATATATATATATATATATATATATATATATATATATATATATAAATTAAGCCATAAATTATTTATTTTTCAAAAGTCAATAAAAAAGTCATGTTATTAAATTCATTTTACATAATTTTGTATTACTTATATTTGATATACTACAAGATTCAATTTTATATCAATTGCAATGTCTAATCATTAAACATATGACAAGCCCTTCAAATTCAAAAAGCTAAAGATGATTTCTGAAAGTGTGATATAATTCTTTTTATTTTTTGAAGTTAAATATTTTAAAATTCATACTTTAAACTTTATTTTGCTTATCATATGAATGTAGATAAGAAAACAATTTCTTCATATTAATTATACTTTGGAATATATTATAAAATATATTTTAAAGAAATTTTTTAATTAGTACATTTTGTGTCAACAATTAAATTCAAAGGTAACAACAACATATTCAGCGAAATTTCACAAATGAGATCATGAGATAGTAGAATGCACACACACCGTATGACTACCTCGTGGAGATAGAGAGACTATTTTTCAAAGACTCTCAGTTCAAGTAAAATAAATATCAGTATAAAGAAGGAGGAGACAATGAAGAGAAATATAGCAAATAATAATGAAACATTGACACCGTCTACCAAAGAAAACCAAAACAACAATAAAGCATACGATAGTCGAAACACCATAAAAAACATACAAGGATAAATTATAAAAAAAATGATTATAGACAATGATAATACATCCGCCTCAACATGCTTATGATAGAATATCCTCTTTTTTAATTTTTATCTCTTGTACTATGATCACAAATTCACCTCAATATCCTCATCTTCATAACATGCATCTTTTGGGCTTGAGAGTTCTTGATTGGAAAACACTCGGTCACATAGTCGAACAAACAACCACTCTATAAAACATACCTTTGAGTTTCGATGGTACCTTTTTATCACAGAAGACTCTAGAGGTAAGTCTACACTTCATCCACGTTGAACCAATAAGGTGTGTGATATTTTCATTGATTTTTCCATTCCCATGAATGTCACGACCCAGGAGTACCCCCTAGATGTAACACGACGTATAAGACTTCGAAAAGCCTCACACAAGCCTCATAGCCACTACAACAAATTTGATTATCAGGGACAAAAAACTTCGCCATTTATAAATTATATTTCGTCCATAAAATTTTGCGAGACAAAAATTAATTCGTCATTCAATCGTCACTAAATGTGTGTCGCTAAATGTATACAAAGATGATTTAGTTCTTCGTCGCTAGTATTACATTAACTACACTAAAAAATTGTATATTTACATGCAACATATATCTTCATCCTATACACTTATAATTATACAATACAAAATTATTCCCCTACCCAATTTCTTTTTGTCTTTCTCTCTTTATCGTTTTATACATAAACAAATTATACAATCGATCTTTTGTATATGTATAGCGAATGATACAATTAGTTTCTTTGTAAAAGTATAGCGAATTATACAACTGTTTTTTTGTATGTGTATAGCAAAATATACATATTTATGTTTGTTAAGGAGTGCAATTATGCAAAGTATAGTTATAGCATACAAATAACTCTTAATATAATTAATAGTTATTAATAATGTGATTTTTGTAGAAATTAACAATAAAAGTTCATCACAACTTAATTAAAAAATATACTAACAATTTAATCACTCAACACTAATTTGTTTACAATATTTTATTATTTTTATGCAAGTTACAAATTGTACTACTTATTATAAATACTAAAGCATGACGCTTCATTGCATATTCAAGTTAATTTTTGTCTCCTCATTCCAAAATTAGGTAGTTTTTTTTTTGTTTTTCTTTTTGTTACCTTCCACAGTTTTTGGTATTTTTCTCTATTAAACAATTCTTTTTTGCACTTCCGTCTTTAGCTCTTCTCTAACTAATCCAATGGGGATTTTTGACGTGCTAAATATATGTTTGTTTTCTTGAATACAAATTTTATGTATTTTAAGATGTGGATAAAAATACTTGTTGGTCGCGTCGGAGTCTAAATGATGTAACATTATGAAAAAATATAAAATAGAGGTAAGAATATCTTTTGAGGTATTTTTTAGGAATAATGTAGCTGAATCTCTTTTATTCAGCTTGAACTTTAATGATTTTGACTTGTTGATAAATGACGATAACGTCATACACAGAGGAGTTTACCCTCAAAGATCTTGAGAAGAAAATGGCATATGTATACATTGTTACTTATCTTTTAGTATATTGCAGGCATATAATTTTAGTGTGGATTCAAATATTATACTATTTTTTTTATAGATGTAAAATGACTATTTTAGATTGTAGGAGATATTGTACTATATTACATTTGATTTCAAATACTTATGATAAAGAAAGAAAAAATCTCTCTCTTTTATATATATATATATATATATATATATATATATATATATATATATATATATATATATATATATATATATATATAATCCTAACCTTCAAAATTGAATTATCATTGGATTAGGAGAATAAGAATGTCGGAGTGTATTTTAATTTATAAATGTATTTTATTCTTAATAAATACTAAGTAATGATTATGATAATCAACCTTATAGTAAATTTTTATGCTTAAAAATGAAAATTTGATGCTCACATTCTTACGGATTATAAGGATCACATTTAATATGGATTTTTATATAAAATTTTACTTACAAAAGAGTGCTAAATAGGATAATTATGCTCCATTTCATCACACTCCCAACTTCACAATAATCACATAAATGTGACGTATTTACATAAGTATACAATATCATCCTTTTCTCCTAGAATAGTAAGAATATGATACTGAGGTTGATATTTATTTTCTTCCATATAAATACTTATTTTTTAATTGTATGTCATAATGGTTAAAATGCTTATTTAGGATACTAGCTCTATAAAATTATTCCTACAATTTTATTATGAAAAAAAAAGGTTAGTTATATGCTTGCACTTTAAAATGCGTATACGTGTCTTAATTTTAAGTAAGATTCTTTAGAGCTATTTGTAGTAACATTAGTTTTGAAAATTTTGGTACAACTTAAATTTTATAATGTTATGTTATAGTTGTACAAACAACCACATATTTATTATTTGATTACACATTGCACCTATATAACTTAATTGAATTGTTTTTTCTAAGTTTAAGTCATCTTTAATATTTTGTATTGAACAACTAAATCATTTAAATAGCTTAATTATTTGTCAAATTCAAATTGTACTTTTTTTCTTCAAATTAATATTACTGTTTTTACACATGTTTAATAGTATCTTCTTTTTTAAAAAAATGTGCTAGCAAAATTGGTACACACGTGAAACGTACGTTCCTGAAGCTAGTATTTACATCTCAATTAACTAAGATTTTACCCTGAATAACAGAGTTCCCTAAGAAATAATCGTTTCGAGAGCAACATTGGTGGTGAAAAGTCTTTGGGAATTCATTGTATATTTTTTAGGTTAAGGAGCAATAGAGGTTTTCAGTTTTTAAGTGAATGTAGAGGGACCAATAGAGGGTGTTTGTATATATATATATATATATATATATCCATAAATTAATCTTTTTTTCAAAAGTCAATAAAAAAGTCATGTTATTAAATTTATTTTACATAATTTTGTATTAGTTATATTTGATATACTACAAGATTCAATTTTATATCAATTGCAATGTCTAATCAATTAAACATATGACAAGCCCTTAAAATTCAAAAAGCTAAAGATAATTTTCTGAAAGTGTGATATAATTCATTTTATTTTCTGAAATTAAATACTTCAATATTCATACTTTAAACTTTATTTTGCTTATCATATGAATGTAGATAAGAAAACAATTTATTGATATTAATTATACTTTGGAATATATTATGAAATACATTTTTAAGGAATTTTATAACTAATACATTTTGTGTCACCATTTAAATTCAAAGGTAACAACAACATACTCAGTAAAATTCCACAAATGAGATCTGAAGAGAGTAGAATGCACACACGCCTTGTTACTACCTCGTGAAGATAGAGAGACTATTTATGAAAGATCAGTTCAAGTACAGTAAATATCGGTATAAAGAAGGAGGAGACAATGAAGAGAAATATAGCAAATAATAATGAAACATTGACACCGTCTACCAAAGAAAACCAAAACAACAATAAAGCATATGATAGTCGAAAAACCATAAATAACATACAAGGATAAATTATAAAAAATGATTATAGACAAAGATATTACATCCGTCTCAACATGCTTATGATAGAATATCCTCTTTTTTAATCTTTATCTCTCGTACAATAATCACAAATTCACCTCAATATCCTCATCTTCATAACATGCATCTTTTGGGCTTGAGAGTTCTTGATTGGAAAATACTCAGTCACATAGTCGAACAAACAACCACTCTATAAAACATACCTTTGAGTTTCGATGGTACCTTTTTGTCATAGAAGACTCTAGAGGTAAGTTTACACTTCATCCACTGTTAACCAATAAGGTGTGTGATATTATCATTGATGTTTCTATTCCCATGAATGTCACGACCCAGGAGTACCCCCTAGATGTAACACGATGTACAAGACTTCGAAAAGCCTCACACAAGCCTCATAGGCACTACAAAAAAATTGAGTATCAGGGACAAATAACTTTGTCATTTATAAATTATATTTCCTCAATAAAATTTTGTGAGACGAAAAATAATTCGTCACTCAATCATCACTAAATGTGTGTCACTAAATGTATACAAAGATGATTTAGTGCTTCGTCGCTAGTATCACATTAACTACACTAAAAAATTGTATATTCACATGCAAATACATATATCTTCGTCTTATACACTTATAATTATACAATACAAATATTCCCCTACCCAATTTCTTTTTGTCTTTCTCTCTTTCTCGTTTTATACATAAACAAATTATACAATCAATCTTTTGTATATGTATAGCGAATTATACAATTGGTTTCTTTGTAAAAATATAGCGAATTATACAACTGTTTTGTTGTATATGTATAGCAAAATATACATATTTATGTTTGCTATGAAGTGCAATTATGCAAAGTATAGTTATAGCATACAAATAACTCTTAATATAATTAATAGTTATTAATAATGTGATTTTTGTCGAAATTAACAATAAAAATTCATCACAACTTAATCAAAAAAATATTACTAACAATTTAATCACTCAACACTAATTTCTTTACAATATTTTCTTATTTTTATGCAAGTTACAAATTGTACTACTTATTATAAATACTAAAGCATGACGCTTCATTGCATATTCAAAGTAATTTTCGTCACCTCATTCCAAAATTAGGTAGTTTTTTTTTCTTTTTGTTACCTTCCACAGTTTTTGGTATTTTTGCTCTATTAAACAATTCTTTTTTGCACTTCCGTCTTTAGCTCTTCTCTAACTAATCCAATGGTGAGATTTTTGACGTGCTAATTATAAGTTTGTTTTGTTGAATACAATTTTTATGTATTTTAAGATGTGGATAAAAATACATGTTGATCGAGTCGAAGGATAAATGAAGTAACATTATGAAAAATTACAAAATAGAGGTAAGAATATCTTTTGAGGTAATTTTTAGGAATAATGTAGTTGAATCTCTTTTATTCAGCTTGAACTTTAATGATTTTGACTTGCTGATAGATGACGATAATGTCATACACAGAGGAGTTTACCCTCAAAGATCTTGAGAAGAAAATGGCATATGTATACATTGTTACTAATCTTTTATTATATTGCAGGCATATAATTTTAGTGTGGATTCAAATATAATATTTTTTTAATAGATATAAAATGACTTTTTTAGATTGTAGGAGATATTTTACTATTACATTGGATTTCAAATACTTATGATAAAGAAAAAAAAAGTCTCTCTCTTTATATATATATATATATATATATATATATATATATATATATATATATATATATATATATATATATATATAGGGACGGTTATTTCAATAAAGTTTATTTCAATAAACTATAAATGTTCAAATTTTTGTAATTTGGTAAAAACAATTGTTGTGAAGTCCTACTCAGTACTCAGTACTCCTTCACTCCCTTGTTCTTTATGTAGTTATCAGCATAAGTTTCTAGTATTCTTTCCTTTTTTTTTATGGACTATGTTCATTCATGAATCTATTATTACTGTTCATCTCTTTCTCTTAGCTTTTGTTTTTAATTGCAGTCTTCTTTAAGCACACCCTGGATATGGTCATTCATAATTCTATCACAAGAACATTCAACATGACCTGTCAGTGTCCTAGGAATTTACAGATTAATCTATCGATGCTTTTAAGAGGCTAAGAGACTAACCATATACTAAGTAACATAGATTCATGGTAAAGAAAACTATCAAACAATTTTTACATGTCAAAATATGATTAATAACAAATTTTTAAACAAACATAATTTACATATATGGGAAGTTACTAGATCTTAAATATGAAAATTTACATAATTGAGAACGGAGTGAAGTTTCCCTTTCGGGAAACCCGAAAACTCACAGAAATATAACCTCTTCAAACTTAGTACAAACTTTATTTTACAGAGGACCTTTATATATTATATATACATATTTTATGCTAGGGATTTTTTTTGAGGAGGGATGTATATACTTTGGGTGATTTTCTCTTGGAGTTGTTCCTCTATCTTCCTCAACTGATAATGTCTACTTTTATAGAGATCTTCGGACTACAAACTTTGGATTTTAAATGGAAAGAGAATCTTATCATCTCAGTCGGGTGCGCTTCTGGGCTCCATCGTCACGTGAAATGATGCTCTTTCTTTTGCATTATTGTCCTTGTGGTCTGATATCTGTCTTGTCTCTTTATTTTATCTAGACGCGTCCCAACAGTTTTTCCACAGATGTGTGGTAGTGAGTAAAGTGGGACTTACAAATTGACTAAAGAGGCATCCCTCTTTATTACCAAATGTTTGTCTTCACAAGATACTATTATATATATATATATATATATATATATATATATATTTAAGTGTCTAAATTAGGCAAAGCTATAGAATCAAAACTAATCCCAGAGTCGTCATCATTGGGATTTTGGGCAAATTGCATTGTCTCTAAAAAATCTTCTGAGTTATCTGGACTACTTATCTGGCTTGGAATTGGGCTTGGGTCTTTAATTATATGTTTATCTTGTTCCTGTTTTTGTTTGAGTAATTTTTCTACCGTCTGAGTAGTGAGAAATTCTATGTCTTTAGTTTTCTGAGGTTTTTTAGTTTTTTGTCTTAGTGTCTGGGTGAAAGAGAGTGGTAGTCTTCGTCTATTCTGGGAAGAGGATGAACTTCCTTAATTTTCACTTTTTAGCAAAGTAACAGCCATAAACGGATTTGATTAGTCTTTACCGGCTACCGTTTGAACCGGACTAGCTGTATCTTCATTCGATACAGTGGATTTCTTAACATTCAGTGGGGAATGCACACCCATCTCATCCATTTTTATTAGGGATGGAAAACCATGTATATCTGTCTGAGTTTGTACATCTCATGTAGTCTGGCCTTGCTTTTTATTTTTCGGAGTTTTTCCATGAGCTTGGCATTTTCTTTCATTAAAGCTTCATTTTTGAGGTTTATTCTTTTGAATGCTTCAGTCATAGATGAGCAATGGTAGCAGAATATTATTTTGTCTGTGTCTTTTTGAATATTGTATTGTGGAGTTTTGTCTGGGTTTTGTCTAAGGGCTGGAGAAATATAGTAATTTGGTCATAATATCCCTCTATCATAGTCTAAAGCTTCTGTAAAGTCATTAAAGCCTTTAAAAAGAGGTTTTTGAAAACCTTTTATAGAGTCTAAAACTTCTATTCATGTCTGAAAAACACCATTTTTCTTGCCATGAATTACTACATAATATTTAAATTTATTTTCATTATTTTTGTTAGTAAAATAATATCCTAAAGCATTTAAAACAGCAATTACATATTTAGTGTCTTTTTTATTATGTGCTATCCATATATTATCTATGAGGCATGTTTGTTGTTTGTCTAGTTGGCAATTAGGCAAATGTCTGAATGTCCAATTAGACTGTTCATATGCTATTAAGTTTTGTTGTCCAAACTGTAGTTTTTCTATTTTGACATCATCAATTCTGTTGAGAGGTCTAAAATGTAAATTTGATAACATTGTCTGTTTGTAAGAGTCTGCGTAATCTGGGGTTGGAGGTTGAACTCCTTTGCCCTTGTCTTGTAGTAATGGTCTAATTCTGTAAAATTTAAACTTTTATTAGTAGTCTACTCAATTGATCAGCTATATGATTATCATTTCCTTTTATATGTTCAAATACTATAGATTGATAAATAAATATAGTGTCTAAAAACTTTAACCATCTTCTTCTACTACTGCTTTTATCATTAATTTTCTGATGAAATTTTACTATGGCCTCACAGTCTGTCCTTACTAATACCTCTGGTTTGTTTAAAATGTTTATTCTAAAACTATTCAGGCCATATATTACAGCTAGGATTTCAATGTCTATACTAGCTTTATTTCCTTTTTCTTTATATTTTCCGCTTTGGTAGGCGCATATTCTTTCTTCTTTGTTAGAACTATATTTATGAGGTCTAGCTTTTAATACCGCTCCCCATCCTTCTGAACTATCATCTGTTTCAATGATAAAATAATCTGATTCTAAAGGCATATGAAGATCAGGAATATTTTTTATTTTATCATTTATTTTTTGTACTAATTTTATATCTTCTATATTAAAATTTCTATGTCCTTTGCATCCTGTCTTAGAATATAATGGTCTTGCAAGTGTTCCTAAATCTTTAATAAATGGTCTAGCGTAGTTTATTATTCCTAAAAAAAAATTAGATCTTTTAAACTATTTAATTTATCTAGCATATCTAGGGCTTTTTTGGCTATATGAGGTTGTAGTTTAATTTTTCCTTCTCCTAATGTAATACCTAAAAAATTTATGTAGTTCATACATAGTTCCATTTCCTTTTTACTAATTATTATCCCATTATTAACAAATAGCCTAAACACCGTCTGTAAGTGTCCTAAGTGTTCTTTTATATCTTTACTGAATACTAATATATCATCTACATATACTAAAACAAATCTTTTATATTCTCCAAATATTTCATCCATTTTTGTTTGAAAAATTGGAGGCGCAATTTTTAAACCAAATGGCATGACTAACCATTCAAAATGTCCTTCTGGACATGTAAAGGCTGTCCATTCAATACTATCTGGGTGCATTTTTATCTACCAGTATCCTGATTTACAATCAAACTTACTAAATATTCTTTTGCCTTGTATTCTATTTATTAGTTCTATTTTATCTGGTAATTTATATCCGTCTGTTCTAGTGTTATCGTTTAATCTTTTATAATTTATTACCATTCTAGTTTTTCCTCTAACTATTTCACTATGATTTCTTACCATAAATGTTGTCGATCTATGTTTTGAGGTTGATCTTCTTATTACTCCTAACTCTAATAATTCTTTAATTTGTATACTAAAATCTTCTAAATCTTGATTAGTTGCTTCTATTGAAGCTGTTTTAATTATATATTTGAGATTTATAATGTCTAGTTTACATACAATTTTATTATTTTCCCAATGTTTTAGAGGTTTTTCACCTATTATTTCTATTTGATCTAGGATCTTTATAATGTTATCTAAGTCTTGTTGGTTTTTTATTTGTCCTATTTTCTGAATTCCTGTTTTGAAGTTATGTAGTTCTGTTGCCATTTCTATTAAGACATAATTTTTATCCAACTTATCCAAATCTTCTAACTCTTCTAATTCTGATATATTTTCAGATATTATATTACAACCTATTTTACTGCATGTTGAATTATTTTCACAATTATCGCAATATTTTTCTTTTAATTTGTGTCTTATTTTAGTATTAAGTTTACTAGTTAAAACCGAGGTATGAGTGATGCTTTTTAGAAAGAATATTCCATCACTTGTTATAATAGTGTCTCCTTTATTATATAGTATAAAATCTAATCCTAATACAAAATCTACACTTGTATTCAAGTCTCTACCCCATATTTTATCCATTTTATAAGTAGGTTTATAAAATTCAGAACATGTGTTTAAAAAATTAACTTGTGCTTTGTCTATATAGTGTCGTATACATTAAGTGTTCCGTCCATTTGCATGGCTGCAAGTGATTTTGCTAGGGTTTTTATTAGTTCTGGAGGTACAATTTTCTTGTTGAGGATGCTTTTAGTACATCCTGAATCTACTAATGCTAAGGTCTCTATTTAATATTCTCCTAATTGAAGTCTTGTTAATACTTTAACAGTATTTAATTTTTTATCTTCATTACATATCAAGGTATTAAACTTTTCATTCATTAATTCTTGATTGTCTATTGATGGCATTGATTCAATATGTTTATCCTTTTCTAATCTTATCATTCTTTCTTCTAATTCTTTTACCTTTGCTTCTAAAACTGATACTTTAAGGTTTATTAAGGGTTCATTTATATATATCTCTTTTTTCTTTTGGATTATTAGTCCTAGTTGGTTTTCTATCCAAGTTATGCATCCTTCTTAAAACACTTATTACATTTAGCTCTTTTATTTTTGCTAGGATACCATTTGCACCAACAACATGGATTGCTATCTAAACCTGTGTCTTTTTCAAAATTATGTTCACATTCTACTATATTCATAAAGTTAACTTGTAAATCTTCTAAATTTAGGTTTTCTATTCCTATTTCGTTAATTAGTTCTTCTCCTTCTGAATTAGAGGAGCTCTCTTCTTTAGTATGTTCTTCTACATCAATACTTACTATAGAGTAGATACTTTCGTTATCTGACATACATTCATCTACATTTAATAATGCTTCATTAAATTCCTCTACCAATTGAGCATTTCTAGTTTTTGTGTTATACCTTTTAGGACAAGTATTTACTAAATGTTCTATACTTCCGCATGTGAAATATTCAAGCTTATTTTTGTAGTTTCTATCAGTTCTGTATTTTCTAACATGTCTATCTCTATTTAGGTATGGTTTTCTAGCCGAAGATTTTCTAAGAAAGTATCCTTTTTTACTATATCTTTTATTGTATTGTGGTTTGTACTTTTTATACTTTTTTCTTTTATATTGTTCTTTATCATAGCTTTGAGCAGTGTATATTATATCTTTACAAAAATTCATCTCATTTTGTTTTAATTATTTTTATATATATAAGTGCGTGCACTTTTCTTGTAGTATCTCCATTATATGTTGTATTCTATGTCCTATTGACCATTTAGCCTGAGGATTTTGTAATACTCCTTCTCGTTTACTCCATTTGTCTTCTATTTCTCTTCCTAAAGCTCCAGGCAATTTATTAAATAACTTCTTTCCTAGATCTTGGTCGAAAGCATTACCACTAATTGTACAGTAGTAAAAATAATTATTTAGGAATTTCTTTATATGGTACCAGATACTTATACTTAG
Source organism: Solanum lycopersicoides (assembly GCA_022817965.1). NCBI lineage: Eukaryota > Viridiplantae > Streptophyta > Magnoliopsida > Solanales > Solanaceae > Solanum > Solanum lycopersicoides. The sequence continues at coordinate 86,214,730 of CM040629.1, read as the reverse complement.
CTATTCTAATTTTATTACCGCATTTCTTTGTAACGTTACTAATCCACTATTAGGGTCTTCTCCTGTTATTAATGTATGGATTTTATTTGTAAAATTATATGGATTTGGTCCTAATGATATCAAATATTGGAATTCTTGTGGGAATTCTACCTTATAGGCTTCCCATAATGCTTTAGTAGATTCTTTAAGAATGTTTCTAAGTACTTATAAATGGTTTTTGCATCTGTTTCAGTATAATCTTTTTTAAAATCTGCTACTACGATTCCTTTCCATAAGTCTATTAATAAATTCCATCTTTGTGGATCATGTGCCGCTATGTTTAAGATTTTTCCTTTACTTTCTCCTTCTTGTAGTATTATTGGTTCTTCTATAGGCATTCTTTTTTCTATTGGTTTTAAGTTTGTTGGGGAACATCACCTTGTCTATACACTCTTCTACGTGGTATATTTTCAGTACAATTATCTGCAGTATATCCTTGTTTTGTTGTTCTTTGGAATGGGCTGCTAGAGCTCGCTGACTCCATTAATTCTTTTTGGCTAAGTATTGATTCTAACTCAGTTGTCTCGCTATCACTTTCTTGTATTTCCATTATTATGTTATTATATTTTTCTAATTTTTTCTTGTAGTATTTTTTCGAATCTATAGCCTCTATTATCTGTCCTGAATTTACATATTTTAAAATGAGATGTTACCTTGTCTAAATCTAGATTTCCTATTTTACATTCTTTACACTTAAACAATTTATTTATGTTGTTGTAGCTTATTTCTTTTGTTTTTTCTATAGCTAAGTCCACTGCAAATTCTTCTTCTATTACTTTCATGTTCATTCCTGTAACGGTATTTCTTCTATAACGCTTTCTTCCTCTATATCTCTTTGAGTTTCATAGTTATAATCTGTAAATCTAATCGAGGGCTCTCCTTTAGAATTTGTGTACATTAGATGAGTATCAGGAGTTAAAATTTCTTTTTCTTTGAAATCATTTAATTCCATTCTAATCCCGCGTATTCTTCAGCGCTTATCTTTATAGGTTTTATTCCTTTATTACCCATTACTTCTACAACATCATTTATCTGTAATTTAAATCTAGTATTACTGTTGTTTGTCATTTTTCCTATAAATCCTATACACATTAGTAGTTTTTTTCCATTTTGCATTTCTTCATATCCTTTAGTTTGTATTCCTATTTTAATATGTTTTTCAAATTCTTTTAAATTCATCATAAAGTCTGGGCTTATATAAAATATTTCTCCATTATTAGTCATGTCTACCTCAGTTAATCCTATAATTGATTTTTTTAAGTCTGACCATCTGTTATCATATACTACAATTAATATCTTTGTTCCTAATTTTTTTCTAATTAATCCTTTAATACCTATTATTATTAGTCCTATATGCATTAAGTCTTTTCTTACATTTTTTAATTCTGTTAGAGAATCTGAGTTTATAAGATTTAGAGCTACTGAATTTTTTCCTATTACTGATAATTGTTCTTCTCTATAGTGCATGTATAATTGAGACTTGTTGAGGTAATTTGTATTATATAAGACTTTAGGGTTTAATAATCTTAATTGGTTTTGTTGAAAGATTTGTATATGCTTATTTACATCTATTATTTCATCTAATTGTTGGTTGTTATCTTCTTTAGTCCTTTTATTTAATATTCTTGATATGAATTATTGCCTATACTATTTTGGAGTAGCTGGGTCTAGGTCTTTCTTCATTTCTTGATCTAGCTGGAACAATGTCCATTTTTTCTGTTTTTTGACTATTTTTTCTTTTTGTGGAATGATTTCTATTTTAGCTAATTTTTCTATTAGTTCTTCTACCCCTGTTATATCTATATTTTTACTTTTCCTTTTTTCTTTAAATTTTTTATCTATTTTGTTATGTAGTTGTAATAGTAGTGTTATTATTATATTATTTTGTTTTATGATAACTTGATCTGATTTTGAAGACGGATTAAAATCTTTGTAATCTGTTGGAAGAGCTATTCTTTTTTCTATTAACGTAAGAGCTTCTTTGTGTGTCTCAGTTTCTACTAAGTCTATCATGAAAGAACTATTTCTTTTAATAATGCTAATTCTATTTTTATCTCTTGTACTCTTATAATTAATGTATTATTAACTTCTTCCTTTGGTTTGTTTTTAGTTTGCTTAGTTTCTTATATAATTCAACTCCTTGTTCCTTATGATAATCTAAATTGTCTTCTATCTTATTAAAAACCTGCTTTTGTCTATTTTGAGTTTCTTCTGTTCACTTAATAATTTTATAATTTTATTATTATGTTCTTTAATTTTTTCACTAAGATTTATTATTAAGTCTATTAAGGTATTATATTGAGAGTCTTCTGTAGTGTGTAAGCAGTGTCCTCCGTTTTCAAAATTACACTTTATGACACTATCGTCTTTTAACCTTTTAATATTTTTTTCTATATTTATCTGTAATTTTTGATATTCTAGATTTTTTAACGAAGCTATTTTACTATTTTATCCTAAAGTGGTTATTTTACACCATTCCCTCTGATTTTTTATTCTTTTAATGGTATTGTAAATACTATTTCTAATTCCTTCTAATTCTCACTTTAAAGCGCTTATATATTCTGCGTTTGTATGTCTTTGTAATATGAAATTTTTTGGTATATATGATTGATTTTCGTATATGTCTAAATATTCTCTTATAGCTTTTTCTATTTTTTGTAATTCTTTTTTTTTTTATTTCTCTATATAAATATCAATACTTTATTCGTAAACTTTTAGTAAAAGGATGGTTTCTCATAAAATGTGTGGCTTATAATCCGAATATTTCTTGATATGATGTGTCTTAATAACTTATATTCTAATCTTTTAATTGAAAATAGTAGATAGTTTAGTTTTCGACTATCTTCTTTAGTGTTATCTAATCTTATTTTTTCTAAATATATTGTATATTTTAAATATAAACTTAGTAAGTCCTGTTTAACCTTGTGCTATTCTTTAGTATTTTTATGGGGTCTTCTCATGTAGAGTTATCCTAAAGGGCTATTGTAAAAGGAACTATTTTTAATATGTTTTATCCGTGCTATTGTTTCTCTAATTTCTCTATTTACGTGGTTTATCTCTAAGTTTACTTGACTTTTTTCTTGTCTAAATACTATCTGGAGTGTTTTTAACGAAAGTTTATATAAATAAGTTAAAGATAATCGTAACTCTAAGGTAGCTAGATGATTTTCTAGTGATTTTTTATATGATTTTACTAATTTTAAATGTTGTCGTTCAAAATGTAGATTTGTGTTTATTGCAAATATTATTCTAAAATAAATATGTCTTTTCATGTACCAATTTAGGTCTTTATCACTTGCTCTGATACCAAAATATATAGAGGGGGTTATTTCAATAAAGTTTATTTCAATAAAATATAAATGTTCAAATTTTTGAAATTCGGTAAAAAAAATTATTGTGAAGTCCTACTCAGTACTCCTTCACTCCCTTGTTCTTTATGTAGTTATCAGCATAAGTTTCTAGTATTCTTTCCCTTTTTTTTTAATGGACTATGTTCATTCATAGATCTATTATTGTTATTCATCTCTTTCTCTTAGCTTTTGTTCTTAATTGCAGTCTTCTTTAACCACACCCCGGATATGGTCATTCATAGTTCTATCACAAGAACATTCAACATGACCTGTCAGTGTCGTAGCAATTTACAGGTTAATCTATCGATGCTTTTAAGAGGCTAAGAGACTAACCATATACTAAGTAACATAGATTAATGGTAAAGAAAACTATCAAACAGTTTTTACATATCAAAATATGATTAATAACAAATTTTTAAACAAACATAATTTACATATATGGAAAATTACTAGATCTTAAATATGAAAACTTACATAATTGAGAACGGAATGAAGTTTCCCTTTCGGGAAACCCGAAAACTCATAGAAATCTAACTTCTTCAAATATATGATCCTAACCTCAAAATTGAATTATCATTGGATTAGGAGAATAAAGAATGTCGGAGGGTATTTTAATTTATTAATGTATTTTATTCTTAATAAATACTAAGTAATGGTTATGATAATCAACCTTATAGTAAACTTTTCTGCTTAAAAATGAAAATTTGATGTTCACATTTTTACAGATTATAAGGACTCACATTTAATATGGATTTTCATATAAAATTTTACTTACAAAAGAGTGATAAATAGGATAATTATGGTCCATTTCATCACACTCCCAACTTCACAATAATCACGGTTTACAGTGCACATAGTTCAACAAGAACACTTAAACAAATTACATATACTCAACAACAACACTTTGACAAATTGCATGTTCTCAACAACAACACTTTAACAAGTTACGTGTCCTCAACAACAATACTTTAACAAATTACATATTCTCAACAACGATACTTTAACAAATTATATATCCTCAACAACAAGCTCAGTATACATCAATCACCAATTCCACAGAAAGGCATTCACAAAAATCAGCAAAACACAATATCAAGTTCACTAATGATAAGTATGTGCAATGCAATGGAATGCAATGTCAAGTATAATGATGTATGTATGACCTAGTGATACACACCCGTTGTCTCTCAGTCTGGGACCCATGGGGGACATATCTGTCCATGCATCTGTCGCGGCGCACGACACGATCCTCGATAATAGTAACCATCGCAGATCGCGATACATCCCTCGAAATATAGTATCCATCGCGGCGCGCGATACGTCCCTCGAAATGGTACATCCTCTTTAAGTTCTCATTCTTTCTCAATGCACATAATACTTGTCACAATCATGTCTCAAAATAATGCAAATGACATGCTTACACATATAAAGAGGATATGACCATTTTCATAACATTGCACAATTCACAACAACATCAACAATGATTCAACAAGTCTTTCAAACCATTCTCCATTATCAACACACCACACACAAACAATTATTCACATTGCCTTTTATTACCCTTTGTTTTCATCATTAGAATTAATCAATGTGGACAAGTCAACCCATCACCAAGTCTCATTACTCCCACACATATATCACAAGGAAATACACGCATTTCATTAACTTAGCAAGAGTTTAGAAATCCACTTGCTTCAAATAGTAGAACAATCACTTCGGGGCTTGAGTCGTCCCCTTTCGTGAACTTTCAACTCAAAACAATCTATTCAAATGAGTAATTACAATAAGATTTTGAAACTAACAATACATATATGTCTACCTTAGACCCAAAACTTACTCAAATATATAATAAAGTTCCTAAATCTTGATTTCAACCAATAGGTCAAATCTCATATTTTCTAAATTTCAAGTATAGGTTTAAGTCATAATCTTTCCAAATAATCCAATCCTAATAGTTTCCATATAATATAATACATAAATATTTAATTACCTATCTTAATATAGCAAAACTTAAACTATAATGTGATAAAAGAAAATAAAAAGAAAATTACAATTCCATATACCCACTACACTTAACAACGAAACAGAAACTTCAACCCTCAACCATGCTTTACTTCCATTCCATCACTTCTCACTAATTATTTAATAATTACCTAATAATTACTATATTCCAAAAATTAACAATCAGTTCAACTTTCAACATTTTACTTGTCCACTAAGTCCAAAACGTTGCAGCAGTAAGAAATTTCAATTCTAACATTGAGATTCTATTACTTTTCTATTTGTTTTTGTTTTTTAATCAACTCCAAAAATATAATCTTATTTCTATATGTATATGCAGCAAATAATGAAAGCATAGGCAGAGAGTTTGAAAATTTTAGTTGAATTTTCTTACGTGAAGCAGTTCTTCCATCTCTTGGTTCGTTTTCACGCCGCAGTCCGCACATAGTTCTTCCTCTTCTTTATTTTATTTTCTGAATTAATTAGGTTCTAAAAGTGATGAAGTTATATTAACTTAATATATAGAGACCAAATAGCATAGGATTTTAAATAAATTTTAAATTTGGCCCAATATTATCTATTAAATTAATTCTATTATAAATATCCGTTAATAACTAACCGTAGTCAAATAAATAGTTTAAAATTTTCAAACCAACTTTACCAATTGATCAAAAGTAACTCGAGACAACTATCGAGAGGGATAAAAATACCAAATTTACAAAAATTTACAAAAATGACCTTCCGGGTCATTACAACAAACAACCACATATTTATTATTTGATTACACATACCTATATCACTAAATTTAATTATTTTTTCTAAGTTAAGTCATCTTTAATATTTTGTATTGAACAATTAAGTCATTTTAGTAGCTTAATTATTTGTCAAATTCAATTTGTACTTTCTTTCTTCAAATTTATATTACTCTTTTACACATGTTTAATATTATCTTATTATTTTTTTAAAAATAATATGCTAGCAAAATTGTGACACACGTGCGTGAAGCTAGTATATACATATCAATTAACTAAGATTTTACCATGAATAATAATCGTTTGGAACGTAACATTGGTGGTGGAAAGTCTTTGGGAATTCATTGTATATTTTTTAGGTTAAGGAGCAATAGAGGTTTTAAGTTTTTAAGTGAATGTAGAAGGACCAATAGAGGGTGTTTATATATATATATATATACTAGATAATTTCTGCCCGTGCCTAATATTTATCTTATTACTGTGTTGCAGTCTGAGAACAATCTTGTATTTTATATTAAATAATCGCATCATATTGTTGCAACAATTTCCAGTAACATTTACCACACTCCATAACTCAAGTGTGTGATTACAACATGAGAAATTGATATAAAAATGTTGGAATGATGTGCTCCTTATATAATGGCATAGCAAGTTAAAATATCCAACATGAATGCAATATCAATTAATTTATAATCTTCACAATTTTTCTTACATTCTTGCTCCTAAACACTTGTGGTCATTTGTACTTCAGAAGCGGCAACTGCAACCATATGCGTAATTGATATAATGAGAACTTCAACCTGTGGATTATATTAAAAGTGCCACAAGTTTTACCTTTAACAGCTCAAATCTATCTTGAATTTTCTGGAGCATCTTAATGGCTGCAACAAAAATCCCTCTAAAAGAAGTAAGGAAAAACATCCGGGAAAGACGACAAAAAAAATTAACTTCAAAGTTCAGTTGATTCAAAATTGCAAGTGGATAACCCACATCATAAGGAGTGACCTTTCAGAAAATAAGGTAGAGATGGCGAGCAAAACAAATCCTTTAGCACTCTCATCCGACTGAGTTGTGTGTCACTGCTCAAGTGCCAATTGAGCTTGCGCATATGATTCATCTATGGATACCACATGGAAAATCAAATCCAATTCACAATGACAACAGAGAACCCAACTCAAGACTTGGGAAAAGTAAAAGTAAAAGTAAAAACTGATTTTTTGACAAGAGCATATGTGCCCAATGTGGAAAATCAAAGGGCAGGGCAGGGCAAGGCAACACAAAGCATCCCGCGTTAGCGAGCACCCCAAGGGGTATGACGTAGACAACCTATTGTAAATGCAAGCATTAGTAGTTGTTTACATTGTTCTAACCTCTGACTTATAGTTCACACGGAGACAACTCAACTGTTGCATGAAGACTATCCTTCGTTATTACAGATGATCGAACACAATGCTCGGACTTGATGGCATGCGGAAAAGTGAAAGACCTAATTTTTTAAATGGACATCTATGACCACATGGAAAATTAAAGCAAATTCATATTTTCAGTTGTCGTAAGTGAAAGTTCACATATTTCACGACTCTCTGGTCTTAGACGATTGATTATCGTATTTCTCATTTGAATCTATAGGAATATTGTAAGGATTAGAAACTCAATGAATTATGATGAAGAAGAAAATAGAGATCTAACATTGAAAGAGTAAAGAGTGCAAAAAATATAAAAGCACACATAAAAGCGAGAGAGGTAAAATTATAAGTACCTTGGAGTAAATTTTCAAGGAAGTTTTTATTTTCATTCTCCGTTTTCATGTTGTCGAGCTAGTAACTTTTTATTGGCCGGAAATAGTGGACATAATTCATGTTGCCTATTCCTTTTTGCCAGCGTATTCCTTGGAGGTTTGATCTTTCTTATGATGTCTATATCCAACATTGTTGTGGCTGCAGCTTCTCAATTCTCTTAATGTTTAGTTAATACTCCCTCCGTTTCAAAAAGAATGTCCCTATTTCCTTTTTAGTTTATTTCAAAAAGAATGTCCCCTTTCCTTTTTTGGCAACACTTTAACTTTAACTTTCCATGTGGCATGTTTAAGACCACGAGATTAAAGGGCGTTTTGGTACATTTGATATAACTTTAATCTAGAACCACAAGATTAAAAAGTATTCTTTTCTTTTCTTAAACTCCGTTCCAAGTCAAACTAGGTCATCCTTTTTGAAACGGATGGAGTATTATTATGTGCTAGCAAATTTCAATTTTACGAACAGAATACACATATTGTAAACAGAAAAAACTTGAGGAAACATACAATATGCAATATATTCAACATAACTAATAAAAATAGAAAGAAAATATCATCTTTCAACTTAAAAGTGCATGCACATATAACTACGAAGACTAGAATTAAATGAAGTAAGCAAATTCTTTTACAATGAAAAGCAATAACAATCTGACCAAACAAATTTTTGGTCTGCAACCGCTCAAATGAAGAAGGTCAATTTTCACAGAGCGTAAATCTCCTCAATGAGAAGAAGCTTGGGGGTTCGAGGTGGGGGTGAACAAAAATTGAAAGTAAATAGACGAATGATACTAGAATTCAAAATACTGAACCACACAAAAATATCAATTGTCACGATACAGAATGAGTTGTGAAACAAACCAACAGAACCATCAATAACTTACTACCACAGCTAACGAAGTTCGAAAATTAAAGGTTATAAATCAAGAAAAAAAACAATGCATGAAATCTATGTATGTAAGAAATGTAGGAGACGTTTATGGAAATTTTCTGATGATCTATTGATCATTATCTTCAATCTATATATACAAATATTATGTGCAGGAAAATAAGCAAAAAGAAAAATACAGAAAAATCTCAGTTGTACACTTGTCTAAATCTTGTAGAAATATTCTAACAACCTAACTAATTTTATTCCCTCACGTGCTGATACAGTGTGCTGCTCACATGCTCTTTCTACAGCTAATTGATGATTATGTTTGTGCTGCTCACATGCGTGCTGATACAGTGTGCTGCTCACATGCTCTTTCTGCAGCTAATTGATGATTATGTTTGTGCTGCTCACATGCTCTTTTTCATTTCTTTTTTTCTGCAGCTAATTGATGAATGTGAATTATGTTTGCCAACATCCCCCCTCAAGTTGGAGGGGAGAGAAGAAACCCCCAACTTGGATAAAATGCCATGATGGGAGGCGCCAGAAAGAGTCTTTGTGAAGATATCTGCGAGCTGGAGCTTTGAAGGAACAAACTGAAGAGAGATCAACCCAGATACATATTGTTGTCGGACAAAGTGACAATCAAGTTCCACATGCTTTGTCCTCTCATGGAAAACAGGGTTGTGAGCGATATGAATCGCAACTTGACTATCGGAGTTAATAGGAATAGGTAATGATGGTGGGACTGAAAGATCCTCCAGTAAACGGATGAGCCAAGTGATCTCGGTAGTGACTTTTCTCATGGACCTGTATTCTGCCTCTGCTGAAGAAAGGGAAATAGAAGCTTGCTTCTTTGATTTCCATGAGATGGGGGAACCACCAAGGGTAATGAAGAATCCACTGATCGACTGGTGAGAATCCTTACAGGATGCCCAGTCGACATCACAAAAAGCATTTAGAGACAGGGAAGGAGCAGACGATAAGAGAATCCCTTGCCCTGGATCCAAAGCCAAATATTTCAATACACGAAGAGCAGCAGAGAAATGAGAGTGGCATGGCCGCTGCATAAATTGACTAAGTTTCAACACCGGGAAAGCAAGGTCTGGACGAGTATGTGTTAGATAATTCAATTTCCCTACTAAATGCCTGTAAGTTATAGGATCGGACAACAGTATATTAGCATCTGCATGTAGTTTGATAGAGGGATCCAATGGGGAAGTAACAGAGGAAACATTTGAAGTATCAAATTCTTTGAGAAGGTCAAGAGCAAATTTGCGTTGACTGATGATAAAACCTTGATTCTCTCTGATAATTTCCAGACCAAGAAAATAATTGATGTCCCCTAAATCCTTTACCCTGAATTCAGCATTGAGAAAAGACTTGATTGCAGCAATTTCAGGAAGATCATCACCAGTTAAAAGAATATCATCCACATAAACTGCAATAATAGAGATAAGTCATGCGGATCTTTTAAAAAACAGAGAGTAATCATTCAAAGACGAAATGTACCCCTTGTAACTGAGAGCACCAGCAAGTCGAGAATACCACTGTCGAGAAGCTTGTTTCAAACCATACAAAGACCTTTTAAGAAGACAAACATGGTTAGGTGATGGTGGAATAAGTCCAGGTGGAAATTTCATGAAAACTTCCTCCTCTAATGAACCGTGTAGGAAGGCATTATTGACGTCCAATTGTGAAACTTTCCAATCTTTCTTTACTGCCACTGCTAAGAGATATCTGATGGTTGTCATTTTGACAACAGGAGAAAAAGTCTCATTGTAGTCAATTCCCTCTCTTTGAATATCCCCCCTCACCACCAATCGAGCTTTAAATGTTTCAATTGAACCATCGGAAAGAAGTTTGATCTTGTATACCCATTTGCAAGGTAAAGCCTTCTTTCCTAGAGGTAGTGAAACAACTTCCCAAGTGTCGTTGAGTTGTAGAGCTACAATTTCTGCAGCCATAGCAGATACCCATTCAGGGTGTGCAGCAGCTTGAGAGTAACTAGTGGGTTCAGTAAAATTGGTGAGGGATTTGAAAATTTGCTGATTAGAAACAGACAGGGTATTGAAAGAAAACACTTGAGTAGGAGGAGGGGAAGCAAAACACGAGTCAGTAAGATTAGTGAGATAAACACTATTGCATATGAAATCCTTAAGATAACCTGGTTTGTGAGAAAGTCTTTCTGATCTTCGTGGAGAAGGGACAATGGGAATGATAGGGTCTGGTGAAGGAGGATGAACAACATTAGGAGAGCAAGATGGTGGAGGAACAGAAGAAAATATGTGATTATGGAAAGTGAGGGGAGAAAGAGGTTGATCTGTATCATCAAAATAAGAAGGAGAAGGAGAAAAGAGTTGAGATGATGAGGTAGAAGATGTAGCAAAAGGGAACTGACCTTCATAAAAAACGACATCCCTGGATACAAATATCTTCTTAGAGGTGAGGTCCATGACTGTGTACCCCTTTTGGGAATGAGGGTAGCATAAGAAGACACATTTCGTAGCTCGCGGATCAAATTTGGACCTTCCTTGAGATAAGTTGGAACAATAACAGAGACAACCAAAAGTTCGTAAAGATGAGTATGAAGGTGGCTGGTGAAAGGGAATTTCATAAGGTGTCTTTCCATGTAAAACCTTTGAAGGAAAAAGGTTGATTAAATGTGTAGCTGTGAGAACACACTCACCCCAATAAGAAATGGGAACATGAGATTGAAAAAACAGACCTCTAGCAACCTCCAAAAGATGTCTATGTTTCCTTTTTACCACCACATTTTGTTGTGGGGTGGCTACACAACTTTGTTGATGTAAAATGCCATGTTCTTGCAAATAAGAAGCTTCTAGGGTTCCTTTTCCAAGTTCTAAAGCATTATCAGACCTTATACACTTAACCTTTTTGTTAAACTGTCTTTCGACCATGGATAAGAAGGTCTTTAAAATCGGAAAAGCATTGCTTTTAGTACTTAGCAAGAATGTCCAAACACCTCTACTATAGTCATCAACTATGGTAAGGAAATATTTGTAACCATTGTGAGTGGCATGTTTATAAGGGCCCCAAGTATCAATGTGAATCAAGTCAAAAGTTCCTTTAGTTTTGATTGAACTAGTGGGAAACGAGGACCTGGTTTGTTTTGCTTGAGGACAAATAGGACAAATAAGAGTAGAATTAGAAGAATGTTTGATAAAATGAAATAATTTCATTGCTGATAGGGGCAAATGCCCAAGTCCCATATGCCAAAGGCTTACATTTGAAAGAGCATCACAAAGAACAGGACAAGAAACAGGAATAAAACTGGAATTGCTTTCCTTTGAAAAAGAGACAGATTGCTTCACAGAATTTAAACTAGGTCTAAAATTAGTTGGTTGCAGAAGATATAATCCTTCTCTAAGTTCACCAAAAGCTACCACTCTCTTCATTAGAGGGTCCTGCAAGAGACATGCACTAGAAGTAAACAACACATTCGAGTTGATTTGATCACACAACCTATGTATAGAAAGAAGATTGTACTTAAAAACAGGAACATGAAGGACGTTGGTTAAAGTAAGGTTAGGCAGAATAGAAACACTACCTATATGGGTGACAGTTACCTTGAAAGAATTAGGTAAACTAATGTTAATGGGAACAGGAAGGGGTTTCATAAAGGAGAAAGAGGAAGCATCAAAACACATGTGTTCTGATGCTCCTGAGTCAATAATCCAATTTGCAGAATTTAAAACTGAAAAACATGTGCTTGAGTATTTAAGGATAGTACCAGCTACACCATTTGCATTTATATCTGTTGAAGGCACTGATTGAGACATCTGCATTTCCTTCACCATTTGACTGATTTGTGCCAATTGTTCCTTAGTAAAGTGCTGAAAGTTAGTCGTCCCTCCTTCCTTAGAAGACTGATAAGGGTTGTCCTCTCCTGCAAAAGTTGCAGTCCCTTTGATCATAGAGTTTTTCCTTTTAGTAAACTCGAAATCCTCCGGGTACCCATGCAGTCTATGGCAATTATCCATGACATGTCCAGTTCTAAAACAATATGTACAGGTAACATTTGGGTCGTACTTGCTTTTCTTCCCTTTGGTTCTTTGTGTATTGATGCCAGATTTTTGAATAGGAAAACCAGCTTTCGGAGGGTAGACACCAGACCTCTGACCACCATACCCATTTCTAAAATTTTGATTACCATTTCCATTTCTAAGATTTGAAGAACCAGAACTGTGATTATGATTTCCTGCCATGAAGGAAGAAGAGTCTGGAGCAGTTTGAGTATATTGATAGATCTCCCTCTGATTTTCATCCTGCAATAATAGAGAATATGCAAGATCCATGCCAGGAAGTGGATTCATCATCAGAATGGTACCTCTGGCTTGACCATAGGTGTCATTTAGACCCATTAGGAACTGAATAAGTCTTTGATCCTGTAAAGACTTAAAGATTTTGGATTTTCCATTACAAACGCAGACACAAGAACAGTTAATATCTACATTTAAAGAGTCCAACTCATCCCATAAACGTTTCAATTTAGTAAAATAACCTGATATATCAGAATTACCTTGCACTAATCCATTATGTTCCTTTTGAAGGTGAAAAAGTTTGATACCATTAGACTTACCAAACCTTTGTTCGAGGCTATCCCAAAGCTCCTTAGCAGTGTTAGAATAGATGACACTATCTCCAATCTCTTTGGACAATGAGTTGAGTAACCAAGAGGTTACCATGTCATTACAACAATTCCATTGAGAAGAATCAGAAGCATTGGAAGTTGGTGCTTGACAAGTGCCATTGATGAAGCCTAGCTTCCTCTTAGCTGAAAGAGCTATTAAGATCGATCTCCTCCAACCGGGAAAACCTCGTCCATCAAACACAGTGCTTATGAGGTTCATTCCAGGAGAATCAGAGGGGTGAAGATAATAGGGGTGACTAGAGTCCATAGCAGATGTTGCAGGTGCAACACTGGTTCCAGAATTGTTGGAGGGTGATGAAGAATCTCCCATTGTGGATGGTGAGTAAATGAGAAATGGATCGAGCTTACTGCTCTGATACCATTGTAAGAAATGTAGGAGACGTTTGTGGAAATTTTCTGATGATCTATTGATCATTATCTTCAATCTATATATACAAGTATTATGTGCAGGAAAATAAGCAAAAAGAAAAATACAGAAAAATCTCAGTTGTACACTTGTCTAAATCTTGTAGAAATATTCTAACAACCTAACTAATTTTATTCCCTCACGTGCTGATACAGTGTGCTGCTCACATGCTCTTTCTGCAGCTAATTGATGATTATGTTTGTGCTGCTCACATGCGTGCTGATACAGTGCTCTTTCTGCAGCTAATTGATGATTATGTTTGTGCTGCTCACATGCTCTTTTTCATTTCTTTCTTTCTGCAGCTAATTGATGAATGGGAATTATGTTTGCCAACAATGTATGCTATCGATTTCTTACAAGAAAGAAATCAACAAAACTTTAGAATATGGTCCAAAAATAAAATCATGTAGATTTTGCTTAAGCAAAGGTAGATAGTGATCTTTGATTAGTACTTGATGAATAACTATGAACACTTTATGGAAAAAATCATACCAGTCTACGTACCATGAATCCATAGTATAAAGATCTCTGACAAGTTCAAAACTCACACATAAAAACATATGAATAAGGGTCAATTATATGCTAAAATTGTGTATATAGTTATAGAAACGAAGATTAAGATTATCAATCCAGCAAAAAGAATCGCTCTAATCACCCTCAAATAGTTATAAATTTATGATAATATTTTTTGTTCCAAATAAATAAGTCCCAACTATTAGCTATGATCCTCCAAGTTAGTCGACTAAAGTTTCAATATGCAGCTCGGAGGAGTGAGGACTGAACAATTATGATCTACGTATCGCAAAGAACAAAATTAATGTACCAATTTCCGTAGAACACAATGTTGGGTTTAGCAAGTGTGAATGGGAAAAGAAAAGATAGAATATGAAAAGTGAGGGAACTATTTTGGAGGAAAAATGAAAAATCATTTGCAAAGTGCAAATGAAAAGTCATTTCTCCCATATGGGCAAAAGAAAGGGAAATTGTTGTCCTTATATAAGGAAACACTTCCTTTACTTCTTAAAGAGCTAAGAAGAAGATGGCCCCTCGCGCCGTTGTCGTCGCTCGCTCGGCCTTGGATTTGAATTTGACAAATGATGTTATTGATTAATAAATATTTTGGACAAAATTTATTTAATCAGTTTTTGTTAATCAAATAAATCCTGTTAATATTATCTCTTATAAATTAGTTCACAACGTTAGTTATTAGTTAATTAATAGAATTAATTCGCGGGTAACGATAACATTCCGAAAAGTTGTTACTCTTTCTGAAAAGTCGTTACTTTTCGAAAAACCGTTATTTTCCTAACAGAAATATTTTCCGAAAAGTTGTTATTTTTTTCAAAAGACACAACTTTCTGGATAAAACGTGTCTGAACAGATTTCTCTGAACAGACACGTTTCTTGCTGAAAATGGCTATAAAAGGAAGTCAATTTTCATTTTTTCAAACACTGAAAATTTCCTTCTCTGCATATATTTTTCTCTCAAAATTAAAGTGTCGATCGACTGAGTCTGTGTGACTTGTTGTTGTTCTTAAGTTCGTTGAAATTAAAGAAGTTTGAGGTACCGTTATTTCTTTAACAGGATTAATCCGTTTTATCTTGGGAGAAATTAATCATAACCTCAGGTACAGTAAGGAGATTAAATTTCTTAAGGAGACAGAGTAATTTCTATGAACTCGGATTATTTTGTATGCTTTCTACTTCTTCTTTTCTGTTTTTGTCTTTTTGGCTAACCTTATAAATACAAGTTAATAACACACAATATATCAACTAAGGAAACAATTTAGGTTCCAAAAGTTGAAGAATATTTGAAGGTATTGTCTAAGTCAAAAGCATCAATTTTCATAATCTAAAATGTTTACCATCAAAACAACTTAAGCTTCAATAATTTGAAGAAACTACTATTGAGAATGAGCAGCACATGGATTGATGACATGGAGGTTTCACCCGGATCAGTGACATGGCACAAATTAGTAAAATTGATTATTGTTAGATCAGTTAGTGATAGTGGATACATATTAGTTAGTTACAAAATGTACAGCTCATCTAGATTAGTTAGAGATATTTTTCATTGTTGTATATATATAGATAGCTAGATACAGCATTGGATGACATGTGATTGGAATGAGTATTTTCTCTCTTCACTTTAACAATTCTCTCTTCATCTGAGTAAAGTTCTGTGTTTCCTCCATTGATGGAAACTTCTGCATACTCATGAATTTTATCATGGTATCAGAGCTTGATAGATCTTGAACAGAGCGTGATTAAGAGTGCTTGTCTGTTATCCGCCATTGTTGAGACAGATCTCTCTAATTCCAGAAGTTTCACAGAGTAACAATGGAGACTACAGGAGTTGATGTTTCTACTGGAAACGATATGAACACGCCAGTGACTATTGATCATCATCATCCATTATTTTTGCAAGCTTGTGATACTCCAGGTAACAGCTTGATCTCTTTCTCTTTAACTGGTCCAGAGAATTATGCGATTTGGAGTAGATCGATGAAAATTAGATTAGTAGGAAAGAGCAAGTTAGGTTTTGTTGATGGAAGGTATACGAAGTATAAGTTTGCTAAACCACTACATGAATTGTGGGGAAAATGTAATGCAATTGTGTTATCATGGATAATGAATTCTGTGAGCAAGGAGTTGTTAAGCGGAATCATGTATGCTTCAAGTGCACACTAGGTGTGGATAGATCTGAAAGAGAGGTTGGACAAGGTTGATGGATCTAGAGTTTTCCATCTGCACACAGAGATAAATCATTTGACTCAGGGCACATCTTCTGTTTCGAGTTATTTTTCAAAGATGAAGGAGCTCTGGGAGGAATTTGATGCTCTCATGCCATGCCCTGGGTGTGAATGTGTAGAATCGAAGAAATATATAGAGCATTATGAGTACCAGAGACTTTTGCAGTTCTTGGTGGGACTAAATGATTCCTATGTGCAATGTCGAAGTCAAATCATGATGACAACTCCAATTCCAAGTTTGAACAAGGCTTATTCAATGGTGATATCAGAAGAAAGTCGTAGATCACTTGGCAAGGCAGTACAAGTAGGTGAATCTATGGATGCAACAGCTTTGTTTAGCAACAGAAGTAAAGTTACTGGAAGTCAAAGAACACCTGGTGGAAGCTATAAGGATGCTGAGAACAATTTTAAGCTTAGAAAGAAAAGTGACTTCTACTGTGATCATTGTGGAATGAGAGGTCATACAATTGAAAGATGCTGGAAGGTGCATGGGTATCCAGCAGATACTAGAGGAAGGAGGAGAATGGGAGGAAATCAAAATGCATCTGGAGGTTTCAATACAGCAGCCAATGCAGTGAAGTATGAAGAGCAACATGTTCAAGAGAAGGATTCTCATCCAGGTATGACAAATGCAAATGAAACAGGTCGCAAAGCAGGCATTATGTTTACTCAAGATCAGTATGAACAATTGATGAAGTTGATCAATAAGGACAATGTGACAGATGGAAAAAATGTGACAGGTATACTTCATTCTTTCTTAGCCAAACATAACATTGATTATGTTAAATGGATAGTAGATTCAGGAGCAACCAATCATATGACTTACAACAAGTACCTGCTTAATGACACTAGAATGATAGATAACAGATGTTCAAGAAAAGTTTATTTGCCAGATGGAAATGCTATTGAAGTATTATGTATTGGTTCTTGTGATTTGGAAGATGGGAGCAAAGTTACAAATATCTTGTACATACCAAAGTTTCAGTATAATCATCTTTCAGTCTCAAAACTAACCAGGGATTTAAGGTGTTTTGTTAGTTTTTATCCTGATGTATGCATCATGCAGGACCTTCACAGTGGGAAGGTGAAGGGGATTGGTAGAGTTGTTGATAGATTGTACAGGATGCAGTTGCAGCTGAAGGATTTTCAAAAAACTATGGTGGCAACTGTACAGTCTAACATTGTTACTGCAGAAGAAGACTTAGCAATCTGGCATCAAAGGCTGGGTCATGCTCCTGACAAAGTATTGGAGAAGATTCCAAACTTGAAGTTTAATTCCAGTAATAGTAGTAGAATAAAGGATTGTACTATTTGTCCATTAGCTAGACAAAGAAAAATGCCTTTTCCTATTAGAAATAATAGGATTGCTACACCTTTAGAAATGATACATGCTGATGTATGGGGACCTTATAGAGTGTGTAATCATGATGGAAGCAGATACTTCCTTACTTTGGTTGATGATCATAGTAGAATGACTTGGATTTTTTTTGTTGAAATTGAAGAGTGATGTAGTTGTCATATTGAAACAGATTTTTTCATTAATAAAAACTCAGTTTGGTGCAACTGTTAAAGTTTTTAGGAGTGATAATGGTACAGAGTTTTTTAACTCAGAGTGTAATGCTTTATTTCAAACTTATGGGATGATTCATCAGAGTTCATGTGTACATACACCTCAACAGAATGGTTTAGTTGAGAGAAAACACAAACATATTCTGGAGGTTACTAGAGCCATAAGGCTAAAAGGTCATTTGCCTCTCAAATTTTGGGGAGAATGTGTTCATAATGCTGTTTACATCATCAATAGATTGCCACTGTCTGTCCTGAATGGAAAATCAGCCTTTGAGTTGTTGTATGGTCGAAGTCCTTCCCTACAACATATGAGAACTATTGGATGTTTATGTTTTGCAAACACTTTCACCAAAGTGGACAAGTTTGAGCCTAAGTCTATGGGGGCTGTTCTCATGGGATACTCAGCTACACAGAAAGGATATCGACTCTATAACTTGTTGACTAACAGTTTTTTTGTTAGCAGGGATGTACAATTTAGGGAATCTATTTTTCCTTTTCAGCTTCTACAAACTGGCAAGCTGACATTATTTCCATCCGGGGTTATGAACATAGACCCAGAACCTGTTCCTGTTATTGTATCTAATCCAGCACCTATAGTTCCACCACCTGTTGATGTTGCTGAACTTTCTAATGTAGTTCCTGAAGATAATTTTTCTATTCAAGTACCACATGTTCCTGCAATTGATGTGCAACCTAGAAGATCTACTAGACTGAAAACTCAGCCATCATGGATGCAAGAGTATATTTGCAGTAATAAGCCTCCCACTAGTTCTGCAAATACATGTCAATATCCTATGTCCAACTACATGTCTACTACAGGTTTTTCTAGTACATAGCAAGTCTTTCTCACCAAACTCACTTCCCTCCAGGAGCCCCAAAGTTATGTTGAAGCTGCTATGGATCCTAAATGGATTCTAGCTATGGATCAAGAACTTAAGGCTCTTCAAGATAACAACACTTGGTCCTTGACTGCCTTACCTCCTCATAAGGTACCTATTGGATGTAAATGGGTGTATAAGATCAAGTACAAGGCCAATGGTGATGTTGATAGATACAAAGCAAGGTTGGTAGCTAAGGGTTACAACCAGAAAGAGGGCATAGATTATCAAGAAACTTTTTCTCTAGTGGTTAAAATGATCACAGTAAGGGTTGTTCTAGCTCTTGCAGCTTCTCAAAATTGGTGTGTTCACCAAATGGATGTCTACAATGCATTTTTGGAAGGAGATTTGCTTGAAGAGGTGTATATGCAAGTCCCACAAGGTCTTCCCAGCCAGGGGGAGAACCAAGTATGCAGGCTGCAAAAGTCCTTGTATGGACTCAAACAAGCTTCAAGACAGTGGAACTTGAAGCTTACTGAAGCACTAATTGATTCTGGCTTTATACAAAGTCATTATTATTACTCATTATTCACAAAAAAGGTGGATACAAGGATGGTGGTGATACTGGTTTATGTAGATGATCTCCTGATCACAGGAAATGACCAGCAACTTATATTGGAAACAAAGAGAACACTGCATTCCAAATTCAAAATAAAAGATCTTGGTGAAATGAAGTACTTTCTTGGGATTGAGATTGCAAGATCAAGGCATGGGATCTTGATGAATCAAAGGAAGTTTGCTATAGAGTTAATTACAGAATTAGGTCTGGCAGGTTCTAAACCAGCAACTACACCTATGGAATTCAATCAGAAGTTAACAACGGTTGAATTAGATGATCACATAGGAATAAAGGGAGATGACAAGTTAGAGGATGCAGGACCATATCAGAGATTGATTGGAAAGATTCTATACTTAACCATGACTAGGCCAGATATATCATATGCCATTCATACACTCAGTCAGTTCATGCATTGTCCAAAGAAGTCTCACATGGAATCTGCTTTGAGAGTTGTGAGGTATATTAAAAATACTCCAGGACTTGGTATTCTTATGAGTTCAAAACAGTCAAATAAACTTAGAGGTTTCTGTGATGCAGACTGGGCAGCATGCCCCATGTCAAGAAGGTCAGTAACGGGTTATATAATGAAGTTGGGTGATTCGTTAGTTTCTTGGAAGTCTAAGAAGCAGACTACTATATCTAGAAGTTCAGCAGAAGCAGAATATAGAAGTATGGCATCAGGGGTATCAGAAATACTATGGCTTGTTGGATTATGCAAAGAATTAGATATAAAGGTTCAATTGCCAATAACTTTACAGAGTGATAGCAAGTCAGCAATACAAATTGCTGCAAATCCCATTTTTCATGAAAGAACGAAGCATATAGAAATTGATTTACATTTTATCAGGGACAAGATTCAAGAGGGAGTGGTCAAGACTGAGTATGTTCCTTCGAAGGATCAAGAAGCTGATTTATTTACCAAATCTCTAGGGAGAGGACAACACGAATATCTGGTAGACAAGCTAGGGATGATCAATGTTTTTTTATCATCTAGCTTGAGGGGGAGTGTTGAGAATGAGCAGCACATGGATTGATGACATGGAGGTTTCACCCGGATCAGTGACATGGCACAAATTAGTTAAATTGATTATTGTTAGATCAGTTAGTGATAGTGGATACATATTAGTTAGTTACAAAATGTACAGCTCATCTAGATTAGTTAGAGATATTTTTCATTGTTGTATATATATAGATAGCTAGATACAGCATTGGATGACATGTGATTGGAATGAGTATTTTCTCTCTTCACTTTAACAATTCTCTCTTCATCTGAGTAAAGTTCTGTGTTTCCTCCATTGATGGAAACTTCTGCATACTCATGAATTTTATCAACTACTAACCCAAAAGGTGAAACAACACTTGAGAAGAAGAAGACAACAACATGCGTCCTTCAAGAGCTTATTTCCAGCCCTGGGCTTCTTCTCTGGGAGAGATTTCATAATCGAGCTCCACAAACAAAGCTAAATCATTCCTGCAAATCAAATTAAATGAAAGATAAAATTATTTTTTTATTCCATCGAAATTAAGAGTTATAAACTAAATCAAAGAAAAACTACAGACATGCAACTATATAAGTAAATTAAAGGCAATGACCCACCATATTAGAATAGGAAACAACAAATCCAGAAATACGAAGAAACGAAAACAAAATCTTAATTTGGGAGGAAAATTGCACATAAGACCTATATATATATATGCTAAAAGTCATAATTTTTGGTATACAAAAAGCAAGCACCCATTGTCACAATACAATGGCTGAGTGGCTGCATAGAATACACACAAAGAATCTAAATAACGGAATCATGTTTGCAGTTTAATAAACTTGGAGTATATATAATTTCTACTTTCATATGAATTTTACAAATGAAAAATAAAAAGGAAACCTGAAATCTTGGTGGTCGGCGGTCGCTCAACTGTGAATATTTTTTGATGTAATGAAGAAGAAAATACAAAGCGGTATCCAGAGGTTTAGTGAAAAGTCAAAATAGCCTTTTAATTCAATTTTAATTTCAGAAAAACAGGCATGTTGATCCTAACAGCCTTACCCATGCTTCTACTATGGTAGATATATATATATATATATATATATATATATATATATATATATGAAGGCTCCAGTCAAAATTAAGCCATAAATTATTATTTTTTGCAAAAGTCAATAAAAAAGTCATGTTATTAAATTCATTTTACATAATTTTGTATTACTTATATTTGATATACTACAAGATTCAATTTTATATCAATTGCAATGTCTAATCAATTAAACATATGACAAGCCCTTCAAATTCAAAAATCTAAAGATAAGTTTTTGAAAGTGTGATATAATTCATTTTATTTTCTGAAGTTAAATATTTTAATATTCAGACTTTAAACTTTATTTTTCTTATCATATGAATGTAGATAAGAAAATAATTTATTGATATCAATTATACTTTGGAATATATTATAAAATATATTTTAAAGGAATTTTATAATTAATACATTTTGTGTCACTAATTAAATTCAAAGGTAACAACAACATACTCAGTGAAATCCCACAAATGAGATCTGGAGAGAGTAGAATGCACACACACCTTATCACTACCTCGTGGAGGTAGAGAGACTATTTATGAAAGACTCTCAGAAAGTACAATAAATATCGGTATGAAGAAGGAGGAGACAATGAAGAGAAATATAGCAAATAATAATGAAACATTGACAACGTCTACCAAAGAAAACCAAAACAACAATAAAGCATATGATAGTCGAAACACCATAAATAACATACAAGGATAAATTATAAAAAATAATTATAGACATTGATAATGCATCCGCCTCAACATGCTTATGGTAGAATATCCTCTTTTTTAATCTTTATCTCTCGTACTATGATCACAAATTGTAACGACCCTCTTAGTCGTTTTAAGAATTTTTAACCATTATTTTTATATTAGCCTTTTTATTAGATTTTATAAATGACTTATAACTTATAAGAGTGAGTGACATGATTTTGAACTTTAATAAAGGATTATTTTGTTGTTAATAATAATGAAAAAAAAGAAAAAAAAAAGAAAAGGAAATTAAATAAATAAGTAAAATAATAATAATAATAACTTTTTTTTTAAAAAAAAAAAGGGCAAAGTGCCCTGAATGTTAAAAGTGTCAGGCGGCTAGGTTTAGAAAAATAAGAACGAACAGAAAAAAAAATACGCAGAAGAAGAAAAGAAAAGAAAGGGAGAAAAGAAAAAGAAAAAGGAGGAGAAAAATTGATACGTTCATCTTAAGGCGTGTAACAATTCATTGAGTCGTTTTGAGCTCTAGAACTTTTTCTTTGATGAAATACTTTCTAATAGATTTTAAATGGGTGCTTTGGACTATTTATAATTATGATTATGAAATTAGTGGGATAATTTTAATAATTAGGTTAGTTGGTGGTTAAAAAAGATAACTTTAAAATTAATAGTGGGTCACTTTTATAATTTTAGAGTATACAATTAGGGTGAGAACTGATCTACTAGGAAAAGAAGAAATATAAACACGTAAGAACAAAGATCGTGTGAATACTCGTAATTATCCTTTTCTCTGCCACTACCTTCCATAATAAATGCTATGCTACATGCAGTGTACAGAATTTTGTTGGAATTGACTATGTTGTATTGTTGCAAGATATCCTAAATTGCAAGCGTGATGGCACTCGGTATCTTTACTGGAAACTAGATCCATCCTCGTTGAATTTTAAGACTCCTTAAAATAAGCTAATCCCTTGTGTGACAGATCTTGTTTCATTGAAATAGATATATGTTTGACTAATCTGTCTATTTCCTTTTCAATGCATTTAATGTGTTTCTGTTTTGTTTTAGTCTGTATATTATTTTCATCTTTCAATTTCTAATTATCCTAGCTTATGTTATTTGGATGACCAGAACCTTTGTTGTTGTTTAGCGATGAACGAATTGATACTGCTCCCTCTTCTATTTATTTCTAATGCTTTTAGGGGTCATTAAATTTGAGGATAAAAAGGATGACTCTCAATAATATAATATTATAATGGTATTGTTGGAATTGAGAAGGAGATGGGCTAGCCCTATAATGTATTCAGTGGTAAGCTACTCGTTTCGCAAATCAGTGATTTCCGAGTTCGGACGGTTCCTTTTACTATAATTATTATTTATTGTTGTTAGTATATGTGGGTATAGGAAGACATAACATATATACTTATATTATAAATCTAATATATAATTAAATATGAAAATAAATTCAATAACTACCTAATGATTACCTAGAGATTACTACAGAAGTCATGTGTTAATGTAGTGGGAAAAATTTGGATACAATAAGTTTTTACGTATTTCATATATTTATGTGTTATTGTCACATGCAATTGGGTCTCGCTATTAGTCTGTAGCCGCTGGTTTGTGACCAGTGGCTTCCATCTTTATACATTAAAATATTTTCTTCTCACATTATATAATAGATTCTAAATATATTGATATAGGTAATTAAATATTAGGTGTATTGAATTACTAAATTTTCATTAATGTTGTGCTAATTGGAGGAACTAAGGCTTACCCTTAGTTTTAAACTTTAAGAGATTGATTATAGAATTAGGTGAGTTGATGGGTATAGGCTAGACACAGAATAATCGGAGTGTTTATGGTCTTGTGAACTTACACCTTATGTATAGATATATTTGATAGATTGGAAGGGTTCGGAGGCAATAAGGAAAGGAAAGGCATTGGAGAAGTAGTTGCCTGACTTCGATTCTTCGGTGGAGGTAGGTTATGGTTTATTTCTATTTGATAGATAAACTCTCAATAGCGATTGATATGTATTGAGTGATATTGTAAAGTCTCCTATGTACTTGATTGTGTGGTTGTATGTGTTGATTGTGTGGCTTCTGATTGGCCTAAAATTATGAGACTGTTGAATTCTAATCTTGAACTCTCTCTATTAAAATGACGCCTTGAATAAAGAAGGTTTGATGAAATAAAATAATGAGATAATTGGATCGGAGTGTCACATTTCGACACGGTATTATGGGATCGGAGTGTCACGTTCCGACACGGTATTATGGGATCAGAGTGTCACGTTCTGACACAGTATATGGGATCGGAGTGTCACGTTCCGACACAATAACATTAAAGGAAAGGAATCTTGAATTAACTTAATATACTCAATCTCAAAGAACCCATTTTTCAAATGAGTATGGTGTGGAGGCATGAGTCCTCATAGGTGTGCTTGATGTTGTGATTGATATTGTACCTACTATGGTGTTGTTGTCACTGGTTCATGTGTTTGTTGCTTGCCACCTGTTAAGTATTGTAGTTGATTTTATATTATTATTTAATATATATTGGTTTCTCTTTTGAGTTGACCGATGATACCTACTCAGTACGTGTTTCTTGTACTGATCCCTACTTGTATTTTCTTCTTTGTTCTTTTGTGGAGTGCAGCAAGTGTACCATCGACTTCGAACTGACCTCAGTTGTAGCCAGTCTCCAGCACATCAGAGTTCAGGGTGAGCTATTGTTTCTAGCTCGTGCTGGATTCTCTCATTCACGTCTTGATGTCTTTGAATTTCGGACATGGATTATCTTTTTGCTTATTTTGGTTTCTTAAACACTCTTAGACTTGGTAATTTGAAAATAGATGTCCTTGATGTGATGACTTTCATATTTTGGGGATAATAAATGTTAAACTTTTGAAGCTTATTTAATTGGTTACTTAATAAGTTTTGGAGCTTCCGCAATATTTTTGTTATTTATAGTTGAACTATTGGTTTATGTTGGAGTTTAGATTTGTTGGTTCGCCCACCTAGGAGGTTAAGTGTGGATGTCACTCACGACTCATTTTGGGTCGTGACAAGGCGTCAAGGTAATTATTCTTATTCTTGATATAAATTTCTTTATGTAATTAGGAGTAGATTTTAGGTCAAAACCGTGTATAATTTATGTTAATATATGAACTTGTGATTATGCATAGAGGTCATTATATACTAAATTATTATTATTATTACGTATTTGGTGTGGAAAGAATTAAATTTAAGACTTGGTGTCGGCTTACTAGATTGAGGACAAGTTATTGCTTCTATCGATAATGGTTATGGGGATTAGTTGTAAGTGTGGTAGGACTGAGTTGATAAGAATGAAAATAAGAATATATCATACAAATACATATTTTTAATATGTTAGCAGATAGGGAATTGGAAACGATGGTGTAAGGATTATACTATTATTATTTAATTACCAAATGGGGTGTGTTACACAGTCACGTAGTCAGAGAAATGACCAAGGTGACATTGTGGGTGAAGGAAAATGGTTAAACTTATATGCATTTATATTATTATAATCATTATGGTCACATTAGAGTTGAATTGAAATGAGGTTATCTTAATGTTATTATTTTATTCTCCTATTATAAATCAAGTTTTTCTTTATTGAGATAGGTAATTAAATATTTGGAGTAATTTTTATATGAAAACTATGATGATTATAGTTTTTGGAGAAATTATATGAGATTTGACCTATTGGTTGGAATAAAAAATTAGAACTTTATTATAAATTCGGGTGAGTTTTGGATCTAAGTTAGACATATAGCAATATGAATGTTGTTAGTTTCGAAATCTTATCGTGGTCATTTATTTGAATAGATTGCTTTAAGTTGGAAATTCAACAAAAAAGTAAGGCTCAAGTTGCGGATTGAATTCTTGATTGATTGAGGCAAGTGGATTTCTAAACCCTTGTTAAGTGTATGAAATGCGTGTATTTCCTTGTGGTATATGATTGGCAGTAACGGGATTGGTGATGGGTTGACTTGTCCACATTGATTAATACTAATGATGAAAAAAGGGATAACAAAAGAAAATGTGATTAATTGTTTATGTGATGTGTTGAGAAAGGTTGTTGATGTGATTTCATGTTTGTGTGTTTGTGAACTGTGCAATGTTATGAAAATGGTCATCTCCTTATTATTTGTGTGAACATGTCATTTGCATTATTCTGAGACATGGTTGTGACAAGTGTTATGTGCATTGATAAAGAATGAGAACTTAAATAGGATGTACCATTTCGAGGGACGTATCGCGCGTCGCGATGGATACTATATTTTGAGGGACGTATCACGCGCCGCGATGGTTACTATTATCGAGGGTCATATCGTGCGTCGCGACAGATGCATGGACAGATATGTCCCCCATGGGTCCCGGACTGAGAGACAGCGAGTGTGTATCACTAGGTCAGACATGCATCATTATACTTGATATTGCCTTCCATTTCATTGCACATACTTATCATTGGTGAACTTGATATTGTGTTTTGCTGATTTTGTGAATGCCTTTCTGTGAAATTGGTGATTGATGAATACTGAGTATCATTGTTGAGGATATGCAATTTGTTAAAGTATCTTTGTGGAGGATATGTAATTTGTCTAAGTGTTGTTGTTGAGTTACGTGCTATATAAACTGTGAGCTGTTAGGTTGGACTGATGTTTATGCAGGTTGTAGTTGTGGAGGTTCGGTTGGGGGTGGTAGGAGTACCCGTATTTCATCCCCTTAGCTTGTGTTTAGAGGTTTACTTGCTGAGTACCGTGTGGTTTGGTACTCACCCCTTGCTTCTACAATTTTTTTGTAGGTTACTAGCCCGGACCTTTATGATATATTGTCTTCTTTTCCGAGGCTTCTTGGAGATTTGTGAGGTAGCTGTTTGTCATCTCAGCAGACCTTCTTACTCCCATTTATGATCTTGTTCTACTCTAGAAACAATATCATATGAGACTTATAAATTTTTTTTGAATCAATTGTAATACTATAGAGGCTTGTACTCGTGACAACCAGGTTTTGGGGTATAATTTAAGTTGATAGTAAATTTTCCGCATTTTATTGTAATGGTTGACTTTTAGGCTGACTTGTCTTGGTGGGATAAGATGAGTGACATCACGTCTATTTTTGGGTCGTGACACAAATTCACCTCAATATCCTCATCTTCATAACATGAATCTTTTGGACTTGAGAGTTCCACAACACTCGGTCACATAGTCGAACAAATTACCACTCTATAAAACTTACCTTTGAGTTTCGATGGTACCTTTTTTTATCACAGAAGACTCTAGAGGCAAGTCTACACTTCATCCACATTGCACCAATACGGTGTGTGATATTATCATTGATGTTTTTATTCCCCTGAATGTCATGACCCAGGAGTACTCCCTAGATGTAACACGACGTACAAGACTTCGAAAAGCCTCATACAAGCCTCATAGCCACTACAACAAATTTGATTATCAGGGACAAATAACTTCGTCATTTATAAATCATATTTCGTCAATAAAAAATTTGCGAGATGAAAAATAATTCGTCACTCAATCGTCACTAAATGTGTGTCGCTAAATGTATACAAAGATGATTTAGTTCTTCGTCGCTAGTATTACATTAACTACAATAAAAAATTATATATTCACATGCAAATACATATATCTTCGTCCTATACACTTATAATTATACAATACAAATATTATCCTACCCAATTTCTTTTTGTCTTTTTCTCTTTCTCGTTTTATACATAAACAAATTATATAATTGATCTTTTGTATATGTATAGCGAATTATACAATTGGTTTCTTTGTAAAAGTATAGCGAATTATACAACTGTTTTTTTTCCGTATATGTATAGCAAAATATACATATTTATGTTTGTTATGGAGTGAAATTATGCAAAGTATAATTATAGCATACAAATATGATTTTTTTTTTTGCTATATGTGAATGTTATTCTTAAAATGATATGATTTTTTATATTATGTTAATGTAGTTGTATGAGGTTATTTAATAGAAAATTGTCTAATTACATAATTTCTATTATATCTACTTTCTTTGTTTCATTTTATGTGACATTCTGTGACTTGGCACGAAGTTTAAGAAAAAAAGAAGATTTTTAAAATTTATGTCTAAAACAATCCTTAGATATTTGTATTAGTGAAAATTTTATCATTAGATAACGAAGATTTTTGAAGTTAAATTATTTCTAATTATAGTAAATTAATATTTTTGAGGGGCGGCATAAAAAGGAAAGAAGGACACATAAAAGACGGACTAATTGATTTTCCTATAGTTTGAAATAATTACATATTGTCAAATTAGTTGATAATTTCATAAGAGATTATAAGTTAGATACACATATTTCTGCTCCCAAAACACTCTTAATTACAAATACATAAGGATAAAGCTGAGCGAGAGACTCAAATACATGTAAATCACTAGATATATGTATCTAAAATATGAAATACATTATGAAATACAAACACACAGGGAGAGAGGCGAGCGACATAGTACAGAAGCGAGCAAGATAGGAGAAAGGTGATTGAGAAACTCAAATACATGTAAATCACACTTGATACATATATCTGAATATCAAATACATTATGAAATACATGGGAGAGAGGCGAGCGACATAGGACAGAGGCGAGCAAGATAAGAGAGAGGTGAGCAAGAGAGTCAGATACATGTGAATACACACTTGGATATAGTGTATCTAAAAAAAATCATTCCTAAATATGACCTTGTATCTGATATACATGTATTGGGATACACCAGATATATGTATTTAATTTGACGAATGAAATCTGGGACGAATGATAATTTTGAAAACTCACTGAAAGATACATAATTAAGCCCTAAGCTAATGAAATTTGTGTTATTTATCCTATTTAATATCTTGACTACAACATTGAATTAACGAGAACATATAATTTTTGTTGAGCGTACAACAAAAGTTTATAAATTTTTTTTACTATAAATTTAGTTATTATATATTATATATTTACTTGAGATTTCAAACACGGAAATTCTTAAACTTTAAACTCTAGATATTCTATCAATTTTCAAATTATCATCTGATATTTGTCCTCATAAGAAGTTATTTGTAAAATGACCTAGTAATGTAAACATTAATTATATCAGGAATTTCTACCCCCTCCCCCCATATTATTCCTAATGTGGGATATGCATGGACAAGTTCTTTGCTATACTCTTTATTGTTGTTTTCTTTTTTCTTTGCAGGGTTGCCTTATCTTTTCAAAAAAAAAAAATTATGCGAATAAATGAATATATACTAGTTAATTAGCTAATATAGTTATAATTTTAAATTAATTACTACTTGCAGCCTCTTTAGTTATAATTACTACTTGCAGCCTCTTTAGTTATATATATATATATATATATATATATATATATATATATATATATATATATATATATATATATATATATATAACAGATATACAAATAAAATTCGTCTCTCTCCACTCTCTGCTTCTCTTTCGCTCGAATCTCTCCTCCTTCTATCGATCTCGCTTCTCAGATATACAAGTACATATGTATACCACTTACATATAGACAACTATTTGACAGATATACATATACAATTCGACAGAAATACAAATACAATTCAACTCTCTGCACTCTCTGCGCTCTCTCCTCCTCCTCCCGATCTCGCTTGCCTCTCTCCTCCTCCTTCCAATCTCACTTGTCTCTCTCCTAGCTCCTCTAACATGTAGTTAAAAATCGTAATTCACAAACTATAGCGCGATGAATTCTAATTAAAATATTTTTAGCGGCTGTTTAAGAAATTTCCTCTATCTCTGTTTAAGAAAGTATTTAGTAGCCATGTGATTTCATCTCAAAAAAGTACAAGAAGTGAATATCTTAACAGGCTGTCTAATTTAACTATAGGCACAGCTAAGAACTACGTCTCTATACCTCTTTTGCACATTACCATCATTATCTTAGTGATGGTTTTTCTGTTTAACTAGGCTATAACTTGTTGAAATAGATGATTCCAAATCTTCTATGACATTTTATGTTGCAATACATGCATATATTCAAATCATCTAATTGCATTTTATGTTACATTAAAATATAACTCATATAATCATGACATTTGTCACCGGTAATCCAAGTCATTCATAACACCCACCGCAGAAGCTTTTCCCTTACTATTCTATGGTGCCTCAACAACTTGAAATACTTGTACTTCAGTTCTCTGTTCTTCTATTTGTTTCTTCTTCTTTTTTTCAAAGTTGAGCAGAGATAAGGGTAAAGGAATTTCTTGTAACAAAACAACCTCATGAAGGACCCAATGTTAATGTAAAAGGTAGTCTAAAAGAGGACGCAAGACCAGCATAAAGACCCGAAAACAGTTGTAGATTCTACATTAAAGAAAAACAATAGCAAAAAATTTAGTACTAAATTTGCATACTTTTAAATTTCTAAATCATGATAGGTTCCCCGGTAAAGTCATTATAATATTTCACTTCTAAATATTCTTTTCAAGAACTAAAATTGTAGCCCTTGAACACATCTTTTTGGATGTGTACAAACACAATGCACAAAACAATTTTTTTAATGCACACAGAATTGAACGTAATATTCATGGATTAAATAAAAAATAACTTACAGAGAGAGTGAAGAGACGATGCGGATGGAGTAGAGATGATGAGAAGCTTGCAATGTTATATTGTAGGCTTCAAAAATCTAAAACCGTAACTGTTGGACAAAATGATAATCACACCCAGGATAATGTCCAAACTAAAATACCAATAGGAAGAGAGTAACAACGACACCAAATATTAAAATGGGTAAATATAATACCCGAATAAGTATACAATAATATTGATGAAAAACTTGGTAGTGTCAAAAGACTACAACTCAACACTCTTTTAGTTCTTACAACTCACAATAATATTATTTGCACACTATTTTCTCACAAACTAAGAAGTAGTTTGTGGATTACTTTCTCTACTCTATTGCTTCTCTATTTTGGTGTGTATTCAAGTGTTCAATTAACTCTATTTATAAAGTTTTTTTTTTGAACACTTGTTTACATCATTAATAACATAATGTGATAGCCAATTTCAACAAAAAATTGGCTGCCTAACTCTACCAAACTAATCCAAACTTATACCAAACTTTGACTACCTACTTCCACAAATGTGGCTACCAACTTTCACATTGATGACTATCAATTTTCACATTTGTGGCTAGTAATTTCAACAAGTATGGCTGCAAAATTAATTGCTGCTAACATTTATTTCCACAAATCTCTCCCTTAATTTTGATTTTTCTTCTTTACTCCAAGGCTTAATCTCAATCTCTGAAAATCTTCAAACTTGAGAGGCTTTGTAAAAATATCTGCAACTTGATCATGAGATTTCACGTACTTGAGCTCTACCTCTTTCTTGGTAATGCATTCTCGGATCAAGTGATACCTTGTGTCTATGTGCTTGCTTCGATGATGATACACTGGATTCTTTGTTAGTGATTGCGCAGATTTGTTATCAACACAAATCATTGTGGCTTCAATTTGTGACAAATTGAGTTCCTTCAATAACCGTCTCAACCAAATAGCATGACATGTACATGATGTTGCTGCTACATATTCAGCTTCACAAGTCGAGATACTAACAATTGATTGTTTCTTTGAACTCCAAGAAATAACAAAATCACCCAAGAAAAACACAAAACCAGATGTGCTTTTTCTATCATCAACATCTCCTGCATAATCACTATCACAATATCCCACAAGATTAAAATTATCGGAAGAAGAATAAAATAGCCCAAGGTCGATTGTACCTTTTAGGTAGCAAAGAATTCTTTTAGCGACCTTCAAGTGAGTGGAGGTAGGAGCTTCCATTAATCGACTTACTACTCCAACTGCAAAGACTATATCTTGTCTCGTACATGTCAAGTACCTCAGACTTCCTACGAGACTTTTGAACAAAGTGGAATCCACTTCTTCTCCATCGTCAAACTTTGACAATTTTGTTCCACTTTCCATTGGGGTGTTCACAGGGTTGCAATCAAACATGTTGAACTTCTTCAAAATCTCCTTTGTATAGCTTTCTTGAGATATGAAGATGTCTTCCTCCATTTTCTTGACTTCTAGGCCCAAGTAATATGACATGAGCCCTATGTCCGTCATCTCAAACTCAAGGGACATAGCTTTCTTGAAAGCTTCAAATAAAACTGGGTTGTTACCCGTTAGAATGAGATCATCAACATAAAGACAAACAAGCAGAATATCTCCATTAATATGAACTTTAATATAAAGAGCATATTCATGAAGACAACGAGTAAACCCATTGTCTTGAAAGTATTTGTCAATGCGACTATTCCAAGCTCGTGGAGCTTGCTTCAACCCATATAAGGCTTTATTCAACCTCAACACCTTATCTTCATAATTTTTTACCACAAAATCCAATGGTTGCTTAACATAGACTTCTTCTTCAAGATATCCATTCAAGAATGTCGATTTGATATCTAGTTGATGGATCTTCCACTTCATTTGCGCCGCTAAAAAGATCAATAGACAGATTGTCTCCATGCGGGCAACAGGCGCATAGACTTCTTCATAGTCGATGCCATGCCTTTGTTTGTAGCCTTTAGCCACAAGTCTTGCCTTGTATCTTTAATTTCTACTTCTCCATGTGCATTTTGCTACATCTTGTATACCCATTTGACTCCAATTGCTCGATGGTCCTTTGGAAGAGTTGTCAACTCCCAAGTGTTGTTCTTCTTTATTGACTGGATCTCCTCCTCCATGGCTTTTCTCCACCTTTTGTCAGTAACAGCTTCATCAAAATTCATTGGTTCACTATCAGCAAAAAAAACAACACAAAAAATCAAAATTAGTAATTTCTTCTGTGTCATCATAGAGTTCTTGAATGTTCCTCATCCTATGTGGTCTTTCACTTGAACTCTCTTGAGAAGATGGAGATGCAATATTTGCTGGTGAAGGAGGCGGGGTTGCATCCTGTGCCATGGTTTCCTGTTCTTCTTCATCTCCGAAGTATGGAAGAAAATCATATGTTTTTTCTTCTGGAGCCTCCCAGTTCCATGATGCTTCTTCATCAAATTCAACATAACGACTCACCACCACCTTGTTATTGCTTGGATTGTACAATTTGTAGCCTTTTGTACTTGCGTCATAGCCAACAAACACATACTTGACACTCCGATCGTCAAGTTTAGCTCTCCCTTGATGTGGAACATTAGCATAGGCTATGCTCCCAAAGATTCTCAAGTGCTTAACACTTGGCTTTCTTCCGCTCCATGCTTCTTAAGGTGTTTGACCTCGTACATTTTTTGTTGGAGACCTGTTGCTCAAATAAACTGCACAAGAAACAGCCTCGGCCCAAAATTCTTTTGGTAGATATTTAGCTTTCAACATACATCTAGCCATATTAAGAATTGTTCTATTCTTTCTTTCTGCAACTCCATTTTGTTGTGGCGAGTAAGGTATCGTTAGAGGGCGACGAATTCCATGAGATTGACAAAAGTCATTAAATTCTTTTGAAGTGAATTCCCCTCCTCTATCAGACCTTAATGCTTTTATTTCATAGCCACTTTATTTTTCTACAAGTGCTTTGAAATTTTTAAAGGAAACAAAAACTTCAGATTTTTGCTTCAAGAAGTATACCCAAGTCTTTCTACTGAAATCATCAATAAAGAGCAAGAAATATCTTCTTTTACTAAAAGAAGGTGAATCGATTGGACCACACACATCGGTGTGAACAAGTTGGAGTGGCTTACTTGTTCTTGATGTAGTCTCCTTTGGGAAACTCCTCCTTGTATGTTTTCCAAGAAGACAAGCTTCACACAATTGATTTGGATGGTTGATTGACGGTATCCCATCAATCATGTTCTTGTCTCCCATTGATTTGAGCGCTTCAAAGTTCAAGTGCCCAAATCTCATATGCCAACACCATGAGTCATCTTGCACATTAGCCTTCAAACACTTTGCATCGATAGTTTGAAGATTCAAAGGAAACAACCTATTCTTTGCCATATGAACTTTAGCAATTAAGTTGTTACTTGAATCTCTTATCCAAAGATGCATATTTTTCATATGAATATTATATCCTTTTTCAAGAAATTGACCCAAACTCAAAATATTACTTTTCAATTTTGGCACATAATAAACATTGGTAATCAATTTATGATCACCATCTTTACAGGATATCAGAATCGTATCTATCCCTTCAATTTGGATCTGTGAGGTATCTCCAAAAGACACATTACCTTTCACGGTCTTCTTTATCTCCACAAATTTATCTTTCTGGCCACACATATGATTTCTTGCTCCATTGTCAAGATACCATGAGCTACAATCATCTTTATCTTCTTCTTTGAGTGTTAATAACAGTGTTGACTCATCTTCATCTTTGTTGTTGTCAACAAGATTAATTTTCTCTTTTACATTACTACGACATTCCCAAGAGTAATGTCCCATTTTATGACAGTTATAACACTAAATTTCAGATTTGTCATACCTGATTTCATTTGTATCTTGATAGGCTCCACGTCCTCTGCCTCCTCGTTGACCACGACCTCTGAATGACTGGTGACCTTTATCTTCATTGTTGAAATAATTTGTGTAACTTCTTCCTCTTCCACGACCTCCACGGCCTCGCCATTGTCCATTTCCTTTGTAA
The DNA here is from genome assembly GCA_022817965.1 of Solanum lycopersicoides. Classification (NCBI taxonomy): domain Eukaryota; kingdom Viridiplantae; phylum Streptophyta; class Magnoliopsida; order Solanales; family Solanaceae; genus Solanum; species Solanum lycopersicoides. The sequence continues at coordinate 86,179,623 of CM040629.1, read as the reverse complement.
CTTTTCTCACCTTCAAATCCTTTGAAGGATGCATGAGTTTTATGAAGTTGCTCTAGTGGCTCTTCTTTTCTCCTTTTCATTTTCTCTTCATGGGCTAGTAAAGAACCTTCCGATTGTTCTACCGTCATAGAGTCTAGATCTTTAGACTCCTCAATAGCACACACCACATAATCAAATTTAGGTGTTAAAGAACGAAGGATCTTTTCTACCGCACGCACATCATCTACTTCCTCTCCTTATCTTCTTAGTTGATTTACAACAGCCATCAATCTTGAGCAGAAATCCAAAATGGATTCGGATTCTTTCATTTTTAAAACTTCAAACTCATCCCTTAGAGTTTGAAGTTTTATCTTCTTTACTTTATCAACTCCTTGGAGAGAATTTTGTAAAATCTCCCACGCCTCTTTTGAGGTGGTTGCATCAGCCACCTTCTCAAACATGCCATCATCCAAACATTGATGGATAAGAGTGAGGGTCTGTTGATCTTTCTTTCTTGTCTTTAACAAGACCTCCTTTTCATTTGAGGGCAAAGTTTCCTCATTTGCGGGTTTTGTATACCCTTTGTCTACAATATCCCAAACATCTTGAGAGCCAAGAATAGCTTTCATTTGTAGACACCATTTTTCATAATTTTCTCTTGTGAGACGGGGGTATTGAAAGGACAACGGACTATTATTTGTCATGGCTCTGATACGACGTTGTTGGACAAAATGATAATCACACCTAGGATAATGTCCAAACTAAATAGCAATAGGAAGAGAGTAACAACGACACCAAATATTAAAATGGGTAAATATGATACCCGAATAAGTAATACAATAATATTGATGAAATACTTGGTAGTGTCAAAAGACTACTACTCAACACTCTTTTATTTCTTACAACTCACAATAATATTATTTGCACACTATTTTCTCACAAACTAAGAAGTAGTTTGTGGAGTACTCTCTATTGCTTCTCTATTTTGGTGTGTTTTTAAGTGTTCAATTACTACTCTATTTATAGAGTTTTTTTTTTAACACTTGTTTACATCATTAATGATATAATGTGATAGCCAATTTCAACAAAAAATTGGCTGCCTAACTCTACCAAACTAATACCAAACTTTGGCTACCTATTTCCACAAATGTGGCTACCAACTTTCACATTGGTGGCTATCAATTTTCACATTTGTGGCTAGTAATTTCAACAAGTATAGCTGCAAAATTAATTGCTGCCAAAAATTTATTTCCACACTAACACTACTAAAGCCCAAAATTTTCAACAAAATACTCACCTAATATAGATCATAGTAACATGTAAGTTGCAGGTAAAAAAAAGTTATTATCATGACAGTGAACATCGTTAAAACACATAGATGTAATACTATCACTACTTACCCAAACATTTTCTCTTTTTGAATCTAATTACCAAATACAAGCCAAACCTGCCATAAATAAATAGAGTCAAAAACAGAAAATACAAGCAGCAAAATTTATATCAGTCGTTTAAAATTCAAAATCGATATGATTCAACAGATAAATCCTGGAATTGTATTCACATTGAAATGTCTGCAATTATCAGAGAAACTTTTCGAATGTGTACAAATACAGATATGCAAAACAAAAATTAATATGCAGATGCAAAATACAACATAAAGATACATGGAAAAAGAGATTAAGTGAAGAATGACTTACAGAAATAGCGAAGAGATGATCCGAGTGCAGAGCTTGCGATGTTATACTGTAGGCTTCAAAAACCTATAACCCTCACTACTCCAAGCCCAAATTCGTGTGTATGGACCATGACCCATAACTCTATTTCATGGCTCGTTATTTTTTGGCCACTAAAAATAGCCTAATTACTCTTCATAGCTATAGTTTGATAATTACAATTCATAGCTACATGTTATATGGAAGAGAGAGGCGAGCGAGACTGGAAGAGAGAGGAGAGAGGCAAGTGAGAGAGGGCAAAGATTGGGAGAGAGGTGAATTGTATATATGTATATTGATTAGATAATTGAATATTATACATATGTATTTGTATATTTTGGCGAATTATACATATACAAATGTGGCTGATTATACAAACTCGAAGTCAGCCCACATAATTAATGTATAATATTAGTCGTGAGTGATAATTATAACAAACTATAGCTATAATGAGTAATTAAGTAATATAAATTTGCTTAATCGCGTAATTTTCCCTTATTTTAAATGGGATTTTACGTAGCAAAATAGTGTTAGAAAAAAGATATTTTGTATTTTAGCTCAAAAATTAATATATAAAAATACTCAGCTTCTAAGTAAAACATTTAACTTTTTTTATAATTAATGAAATGTAACTCTTTTATTTCTATTCAGAGTCAGCTACATACATGTTGAAAGTCAATTCGATTAATGTCACAAGATAACTCAAAGCTAACTGGTACAATCTCTTTTTTCGCCAATTAACCTATGTATGTATAATTTTCGTAGTAATACGCAAACCTCCTCTTCAATTTTTAAAGGAATGGAGGCGATGACCTCTCAATTCGAGCTACTTCCTCCTCCTTATCTTGTTTTTAAAGCTCTCTCTATGTATCTTCTATCTCACTAGATTTTTGGAAAACCTTTTGGGGCACAAGATCCTTCTTAGCTAGCCATTATCTTAAAATTAAACTCAAAGAATCAATATTAGCTCCATCTACTCTGACGATCATCTCCTTCGCTTCGCACACCTCATATCAAACCAAATTTTGTTGCATTACATTCACTTAGGGGTGTTTATTCGGTTATTAGTTAAAATCAAAATCAAACCAACTTAAATAAGTTTTTAAAATTTTAAAATCAAATAAAAAAATAATCGTCGGTTTGGTTAATGTCAGTTTGGTTCGATTTGGTTAGATTTTCTTGGTTTTTTCAGTTCGAAAGTATTAAGTTTATTGAGGACATACACATCTCGATAGACAAAAACACTTAATACATGAATAATCACAAATAAGTTATTACACGAACAAAGTGATTCATTCAATGTACCAAATTTTAGAAACTAAAAAAAATCATTGTCAATATTATAAAGTTGGTTCAATATTTTGGAGATGTCAACATCTTATCAATAGACTTTTCAATAAATTTACACCTTAAAATATTGAGAAATTACTTCTTAAAAAAACCATTATTTCATAGTCAAAACTAATCAATTACCATCTTCTTTAGCTTGAGCTTTAAATTATTCAATGTTGCATTAGAAAATTTTATAAAGAAAAGAGAAAGTGTGATCTTTAAAGTAATGAATATTAAGAGTTTTAGACTTAAGGTTTTAATAGTTGGGCTAAAATTCAAGTGTTGGGCTTCAGAAAATAGTAAAATTAAGGTAAAGACTTATGTTAATTAAAATTTATCAAAATACTTATATTTTATTTATAATAATTATAAAATTTATATCTATAACTTCTCGGTTCGGTTTGATTATTTTTGCGGTTGATTGTTAGTAAAATTCCAAAACCAAACCAAATAATATTGATTTTTCAAGATTTAAAACCAAACATAACCAAATCAAATCAATACGATTTTTTAATATTCAATATGATTCAAATTGCGGTTCAATTTGATTTTATAATTATAACGATGAACAACCCCTACATTCACTCAACCCTGCAACTAAGCTACGTTTTGCTTGTTGAAGGTGTGTAATCATTGATTTTGCATGAATGTCAGTTGTGCTTCTAATTCGGTGATAACATCATCTTTTAACATACATGTGAATTTTTTCACCATAACTATAAGAAAATTGTTAATTACATGGATTTTTTTTGAGAATTAGTATGAAAATTTACAGGAAAATAAGATTTGTGCAGATTTTCATATTAATTCTCAGAAAATTTCACACATTTTTTGTTGCTCTCGATCTATATATCACTGTTCAGTCTAGGTTACCCTGTGAGATTTGATTTAGAAGCATATATAGCTCATCGATCATACGTCTATTCTAAAGCCTGGCTACTTATTGCAAATTCTAGCAATATATTTTATGTGGTATTAGAATCTTTATGAATGTATAGACTAACACATATTTTAATTAAGAATCACTTAATGTCACTAAAAATATATTTTTAACATCATTTAGCACTCTTTGTAAATGTCCTTAAAGCTCATAGAGACACTAGATCCAATAACAATTAACTAATGTTGATAAAGACTTTATTGCTCTTTGTTAATGTGTATATTTATTGCTGATAAAATATGTTTTTGTTGCGATGAATAGAGTATATAATTGCTGAGATAATTGGTGTTCGTATTCTTGCATTGTAGCTGATCATTTTCTCTATTCCGATTATACTGGTGATTTCTGTTGAAACTGTAAACATGTGATCTTTCTTGGTAAAACTTATCCGCACCGGGTGTTTACACCAAGCCAATACATGGATGTCATGTGTTTAAATTTATTGTTTATTTTACTTCATTAAATCACATAATAATTATAATTGCATTGACTTGGTGTAATCACCTGGTGCGGATAAAATTTTTCCATCTTTCATTATTGTTCTTTATTCCCTTGTCATTTCATCAAATAACATTCATTCCAACATTCATAAGTTATTTTTTTTCTTTTTCAATTTGGTAAGAGTTGCAAACAATATCTAGCAAAGAATTGGTTTATGATAAGTATATAGAATTAAGGTGCATGAATTTAACTTTGACTAAATTTATTGGTGACCTCTTAAAGTTGACACTAAATTTTAGTTAGACACCTCGACTAAAAGATGTTCATTTTAGATACCTCATATAGAGTTTTGGAGTGTCATTTTGACAGTTTCTGAGAATTACCAAAAATTGGAGAGTACAGTACACCCGATGATGTGACAAACAATTAATTAAATAATTACGTGTGTTATCTTAAGTTAAAAAATTTTAAAAATTATTTAAAATCTATTTAGTAAACAATATACACTACGTGCAACTTTTTTATTTATTTATCTAATTTTAAAAATTGTTTCAAATCTTTTTTTTTTATTTTGATGTTGTTTTGAGAGAAAAAGGGAGGGGGTGGGGGGAGGAGGAAGGAAGAGAAAGAGAGAGAATATATAAAATATGAGCGTAGTATTCGTTTTACGTATTTTTTGTTACAGTAAAAAAAATTATTCTCTGCTTTTGTTTTCATATTTATTCTTTTATTAAAGTGTTTTTTAGGAAGAAAAGAGGGAGAGGAAGAAAGAAAGAGAGAAGAAATATGATATGAAATATGGGTGCTCGTATTCATTTTCTCACCAAAAAGGTGGAGCGAGGTGACAGTACATTTAGAAAAGCAATACAATGAAGAAAAAATTGGTTTTAAAATGGATTTGAATAAAAAAAATCAACTTCAATTGTAGGAGTTTAAGCTTGAAAAAATGGTGGGAAGTCATGGCTTCAGAAATGGTGAAGAAAAAGACAAAATAAAATAAAAAATAGCAAAATGAAGCCTTTTACGTGCTAGTGTGTTGAGCGTATCACACTTAGTTTGACATGTCAGCGGAAAGTATCAAAATGACACATCAAAACCTTACATGAAGACTGAGATGTCTAAATAAACATCGCTTAGTTGAATTGCCTAAGTGAAAGTTGATGTCAACTTAGTGTAACGATCCTCTTAGTCGTTTTATAAATTTTACCCATTTTCTGAGTTAACCCCTTTTTAATAGTTTTTATAAATAATTTATGACTTATAAGAGTGACTGACATGATTCTCAGGTTTAATAAAGGATTATTTTGTTGCTAATAATAATGGAAAAAGGAAAAAAATAGAAAAGAAAATTAAATAAATAAATAAAATAATAATAATAATAATAATAAAAGGGCAAAGTGCCCTAAAAGGTTAAAAGCCTCAGGCGGCTATGTTTAAGAAAAAGAACGAACAGAAACAAAAAATAATACGCAGAAGAAGAAAAGAAAAGGAAGGGAGAAAAAGCAAAAGAAAAAGGAGGAGAAAATTTGATAGGTTCATCTTAAGGCGTCAAGGTAATTATTCTTATCCTTTATATTAATTTTGTTATGTAATCAGGAGTATATTTTAGGTTAAAACCGTGTATAATTTATGTTAATATATGAACTTCTGATTATGCATAGAGGTCATCATATACTAAATTATTATTTTATTATGTAGAAGTTCGAATAACTGATTCATTAGATGTGGGTGGTAGTATATCCCTGTTAGTATTATTATATTATTATTATAATTGAAATTAAAAAGGGAATTAAAAAGTGACGAAGTTGTATACATGAACAATATTTCTTTAAAAAAATAGGAAGATCATGCAATTTTAATGATGGAAGTGATTATACATATTGAGTGATGTTATGAAAATTTTGATTGGAAAAGTAACAAACAATTATGACCGGTATCTATGCTTTAAAGTTTCGGTCATGGGTGTTCTAATTATTTGAAATATTTTAGGGTGCATAGAATCTGGGTATTGTTGACTATAATAAGTTGATGTGTTATTGTTTCATTAGTTCTTAATAATTTTCTAGATATTTGGAGAAATAGAAATTTAACCCTAAGCTTGAAATTTGAAAAACATGAGATTTGACATGTTAATTGGCACCAAGACATAAGAACTTGATTATAGAATCGGGTGAGTTTTTGGGTCTAAACTAGACACATAGTGATATGAGTGTTGTTAATTTCAAAATCTTAGTGTGACTACTTGTTTGAATAGATTGCTTTGAGTTGGAAGTTCAACGAAAAGGGAAGGATCAAGTCCCGGAGTGATTGTTCGACTATTTAAGGCTAGTGGATTTCTAAACCCTTGCTAAGTGTATGAAATGTGTGTATTTTCTTTTGGTATATGTTTGGGAATAATGGGACTTGGTGATGGGTTGACTTGTCCACATTGATTAATTCTAATGATGAAAACAAAGGGTAATAAAAAGTAATGTGAATAATTGCTTGTGTGTGGTGTGTTTATAATGGAGAATGGTTTGAAAGACTTGTTGAATCATTGTTGATGTTGTTGTGAATTGTGCAATGTTATGAAAATGGTCATATCCTCTTTATTTGTGTGAACATGTCATTTGCATTATTTTAAGACATGGTTGTGACAAGTCTTATGTGCATTGGGAAAGAATGAAAACTTAAAGAGGATGTATCATTTCGAGGGACGTATCGCGCGCTGCGATGGATATTATATTTGGAGGGACGTATCGCGCACCGCAATGGTTACTATTATCGAGGGTCGTGTCGTGCGCCGCGACAGATGCATGAACAGATATGTCCCCCATGGGTCCCAGACTGAGAGACAGCGGGTGTGTATAACTAGGTTAGACATGCATCATTATACTTGACATTGCATTCCATTGCATTATACATACCTATCATTAGTGAACTTGATATTGTGTTTTGCTGATCTTGTGATTGTATTTCTGCGGGACTTGTGATTGATGAATACTGGCTTGAGCTTGTTATTGAGGATATATAATTTGTTGAATTGTTGTTGTTCAGGATATGCAAGTTATTAAAGTGTTGTTGTTAGGGATGTGTAATTTGTTGAAGTGTTGTTGTTCAGGATATGTAAGTTATTGAAGTGTTGTTGTTGAGGAAATGTAATTTGTTAAAGTATTGTTATAGAGGATATGTAATTTGTCAAAGTGTTGTTGTGGAAGATATATAAATTGTCTAAGTGTTGTTGTTGAGCTACGTGCTATGTAAACTGTGAGCTGTTAGGTTAGGTTGACTTTTATGCAGGTTGTAGTTGTGGAGGTTTGGTTAGGATGGTAGGAGTACCCGTATTTCATCCCCTTAGCTATGTTTAGAGGTTTACTTGCTGAGTATCGTGTGGTTTTGTACTCACCCCTTGCTTCTACAAATTTTTTTTGTAGGTTACTAGCCCAGAACTTACTGATATATTCTCTTCTTTTCCGAGGCTTCTTGGAGATTTGTGAGGTATTTGTTTGTCATTTCAGCAGACCTTCTTACTCCTGTTTATGATTTTGTTCTACATTAGAAACAATGTCATATGAGACTTATATTTTCTTTTGATTCAATTGTATACTTTAGAGACTTCTACACGTGACAACCAGGTTTTGGGGTATTATTTAAGTTGATAGTAAATTTTCCGCATTTTATTGTAATGGTTGAGTTTTAGGCTGACTTGTCTTGGTGGGATAAGACGAGTGCCATCACGTCCATTTTTGGGTCGTGACAAAATGGTATCAGAGCCACAGGTTCATAGGTCTCACGTGTATACAAGCCGAGTCTAAGTGGAGTCTTGAGGATCGATACGGAGACGTCTGTACTTATCTTCGTGAGGATATAGTGACTTTTAGGGAAAATCTTTCACTTCTTGAATCGATATCGTGCGTACTTGGTCTGATTTGATTCTTATCGCTTTACTCCATTCATTCTCATTTATGTGATGACTCGTGCGTAGTTCCTCATGTCAGTTGTTTGTGTTGCGTATGGCTTGAATGTCAGATATGGTACTATGGTTGGAGTGATATACTTTTGGAGATGATTTCTTGTCAGATTTAAAATGTTCAAAGATTCGAAAGGGTGGAGTTAGTTGATGATTTGACGAATCATTTTGAGGATATTTAAATGATAAGGTTGAACAGTTCTTCATGAACGCATTATATTTTTTGGAATAGTTATTTAGCAGCAAAAATAATACTTGTGTGGTATTGGCAATATCTTGATTAGTTTGATAATTGGAAGTTAAATGATTAAAAGGATGGATAGGTAATGAACAGTGTCACTTTGAAAACTACAGTTGGTATAGTTGTCATAACATATATGTGTTGTGTAGCGAATGATGTTGTGCCAATCAATATTAGAATATCTTTCATAGATTGAGTGTATATAAAAAGGGTTCATAATACGAATACTATAATGGTACTATTCTTACTTGTTTAGAGTTAGAGAACGTGTTACTCTTGTTATTGACTTGATCTACAAAGGGACACATATTGTTTTGGATGGGACACCGAACATATATGATAGTGTATATTAGATACTTAATGGGAAAATAATGTGTAGGCTATTTGTCTACAATCTTCTCGATAGGTATGTTGTGTTCTAGTGGTGGATTTGACAGTCTTCACAATGTGGTACTAGTGGTATATGAAAATTTATACGTTGATGTCAAGTGCAATTACTAACTACTTAAAGAGTTATCAGTTGTATCACATGTTCGTATAATGAGATTCGATATGGTATTAACATTTGAGAAACCAACTAGTTGGGTTGCTACTGAAAATGTTTGGGGTAAAGTGTGTGTATAAGAAAGATTTTAGTGGTGGATCGTTGATACGATATTAATGTGTTAAGTTGAGAAGTGTATCCCGAAATTTCTAAATATGGACCGATGATTTCATTTTAATGTCCAAGGGAATAAATATATATCCGATTGACAAGCTTATGGATAAAAGAAGTCTCAAGATATACTTATGTGAAGGTAATTGAAGATTTTAGTAAGGAAGTGCACATGATATTGGGTTAGTTTGATTTTGGTTGGTATAACTGGATTTAAGGTGTCATATTGGTGAAATGGTTGACTTCGTGCTGATGAAAAGAGTTAACTGGGCATAATGGTAATAAGAGTTCGTGATGGATTGTGAATGAGATGCAACTGCATGATAAGAATGGTTGGTTAAATGAGTTTCGTATTATAATGACGACTTGTGAGTATCTAAGTTTATGATTTTTTTAATTGATTAATAGTTTGATTTTTTGGAAAGTTGTATGAGGTGTTGGGGCACCACTCAAATAGAATTGAAATGAGTTAGAGACTTAACAGAAAGAATCAGTGAGAGGCTATATAACCTTCAGGAGGAGGCAAGAACAAGGATATTTACTCAGATTGTAAGGGTCAAAGATGTATCTTCAAAAAGAGTGAATAATAGAATTCTGAGACATCTGGTTTCATCTGTTTTGCCTAGATTATTTTGATAGGTTTATGGGTTCATTATATTGATTAAAGACTATTAGATAAAACTTGAGAACAAAGTGTATATAGATGTTCAACTCGAGTGTGATTATATGTTTTTGTTTTTGTGGTTTTGAGTTGGTAATGAGTACGGTTGAATTTTTAGCGAAAGATATGATAAGGTCGATGAAGAGGCGATCAATGATAAGCTAAGATACGTGAATTCATGAAAATCTTCAAGGTATGAGTTAATGTTGATAGATAACGGAAATTGGTACACATCTGAATTAAAAATTCAAGTTTTTCGTGGGAAGTTTAGATTTATGGTAGTGTATTTTTTTTCAAGGTATGGATTGATAAGGTAAGAAATGATCGATCACATTGAGTATGAAGCATTTGGAAGGACTTAAAAATAATTTGAGTAGTAAATTTGGTAACCTTTGATTGTTATATCAAATGGGCGTTTCACGCAATGTTTGGTCTTGAGGATAAGATAGGAATATCATGGGTTGTTAGTCCAAGGATAAATTGGTAATCAAGTCAACGGAAGGAAAAAAAGAGTATGATGTATCGAAAAGTTCAAGCTATTTTGAGTTTCGCACCATGGAAAGAATTTAAGAGAAGTGAAAGAATAAGACCTCTCATATAGACTCTTGGCTCGAAGTTGAAGGATGTATGAGTGTTCATATATAAGCTCTAATGTGGCTATAGTTATGAATTGGCTCGGTATAGACTTACTAGAGATTTATAAGAAATTTTCATGAAGATTGAGCTTTGATTGGGGTGAAAACAGTGAAGTATGCAAGATTATGTGTTGTTATGTGAAGATAAATGGTTCAAATTATGATAGGTGACTTATGAATACAAAACAATATGGACCTACAGTTATGCATATGATTATTGAGGATTTTGAGGGGATTGAAACTACTATTTCTTTTATAAGACGATATAGATTGTTATGATGTATTACATAGTCATTTGATGGCGATTAGAGGTTATGAGCTTCTAGTATACAAAATTATTGGAGTGACTAAGAATTTCTCTAGTTTTGACATGAGGTATATGATGGTTTTGAATATTAGTTAAAATTTGATATAAAGAAAATATATGGAGTTGACATTAAGTGTGATTCAATTGTTGTATCTCAATGGTAAAGTATTTTTAGATCTAGAATTGGTGCTATCAGACTTGGGTGTGACATGTATTTGTCATGAAATACTTAAATGGAAAGAAAGGGAGCCATAGTACATTTTTTTTGAAGGCGATAATGTGTATACTAAGAAGACTTTAATACTAATGGCAGGCTGAGAGTAAAGTAAATGGCTGGAGTCACTATGAGGTTCTGTTAGTATTCAGAGTATTGAACCTAGTGAAGTATTGTGAAGAACATATGTGGTTCAATAAAACAAATTTGTGAGTAATTATAATCAGGACTATATTGGTGATTGTCGATAACTAGAATGTTAAAGAGATGAAGTCATATGAAAGAAAATATTTGGTATGGTCACTTTGGGAGAAGAATCTAGTGTTATTCGACAGTGATTCTGTATACTTTTATATGACCATCTATTTTGTTTTGGATATGATTTGGAGTGTGATTCGCTCTATACCCACACATGTTTTCATATCAATGGGTGAATTCCTAGTGGTGGATCGGGTGTACCGATCCTGTGAGTGTCCTCCTGGTAAGATGAAATCCTTGGTTAGACTTGTTCATTCTGGAAGATCTGGTGTTGTTTGGGATAGCTGAAGTATAGTAGTGATTCTACAACACAATCTTGCTTATGAGAACTTATATAAGAGCTACTATATATGAAGAGTTACAATTTTCTAAAAGTGTTGTTAGAAATTCTGCATTTTGGAGTGTATCGTATTTTTGGATGTTTACTTAATCATTTCTTTCATTGTGTTAGATAAGTTTGATCCTCTTTGAGTGAGTATCCGATGTCTAAAGATCATATGTTTATAACTTAAGTTCGTGGAAAGATTGTGTTGTGAAAACGAAATCTTGATAGGATATGTGATGGTTGTGCATTCTGAGTGTGGTGGTTGGTTAAAGTTCACTTCTGGTTGTAGCCAGTATCGATTCACAATGTTATCTTGGTTATGCAAGAATAGACTCGTCATGATGGTAGTGTTATCGTCTAATAGGTTTCAATTTAGATTGAGTTCATGGGTTAGTTTGTGGCTTGATAATCACTCTTAATATATATAGATCTTTCAAAGTTTTATTCGAAAGTTCATTTCTTAGTAGTTGATCTTGATGAAATGGTTTTAAGAAGGAACTTGCTTGGAGAGATAAGCACGACTTTAAAAATCATACCTCATGTTTTTGGCCATGTTGGTTATTCTTCCTTGTTCTTCTTCTTTATGTTCGAGGACGAATATGTATTTTATTGGTGGATAATGTAACGACCCTCTTAGTCGTTTTATAAATTTTACCCATTTTCTGAGTTAACCCCTTTTTAATAGTTTTTATAAATAATTTATGACTTATAAGAGTGACTGACATAATTCTCTGGTTTAATAAAGGATTATTTTGTTGCTAATAATAATGGAAAAAGGAAAAAAAATAGAAAAGAAAATTAAATAAATAAATAAAATAATAATAATAATAATAATAAAAGGGCAAAGTGCCCTAAAAGGTTAAAAGCCTCAGGCGGCTACGTTGAAGAAAAAGAACAAACAGAAACAAAAAATAATACGCAGAAGAAGAAAAGAAAAGGAAGGGAGAAAAAGAAAAAGAAAAAGGAGGAGAAAATTTGATAGGTTCATCTTAAGGCGTCAAGGTAATTATTCTTATCCTTTATATTAATTTTGTTATGTAATCAAGAGTAGATTTTAGGTTAAAACCGTGTATAATTTATGTTAATATATAAACTTCTGATTATGCATAGAGGTCATCATATACTAAATTATTATTTTATTATGTAGAAGTTCGAATAACTGATTCATTAGATGTGGGTGGTAGTATATCCTTGTTAGTATTATTATATTATTATTATAATTGAAATTAAAAAGGGAATTAAAAAGTGACGAAGTTGTCACTGTATACATGAACAATATTTCTCTAAAAAAATAGAAAGATCATGCAATTTTAATGATGGAAGTGATTATACATATTGAGTGATGTTATGAAAATTTTGATTGGAAAAGTAACAACCAATTATGACCGGTATCTATGCTTTAAAGTTTCGGTCATGGGTGTTCTAATTATTTGGAATATTTTAGGGTGCATAGAATCTGGGTATTGTTGACTATAATAAGTTGATGTGTTATTATTTCATTAGTTCTTAATAATTTTCTAGATATTTGGAGAAATGGAAATTTAACCCTAAGCTTGAAATTTGAAAAACATGAGATTTGACATGTTAATTGGCACCAAGACATAAGAACTTGATTATAGAATCGGGTGAGTTTTTGGGTCTAAACTAGACACATAGTGATATGAGTGTTGTTAATTTCAAAATCTTAGTGTGACTACTTGTTTGAATAGATTGCTTTGAGTTGGAAGTTCAACGAAAAGGGAAGGATCAAGTCCCGGAGTGATTGTTCGACTATTTAAGGCAAGTGGATTTCTAAACCCTTGCTAAGTGTATGAAATGTGTGTATTTTCTTTTGGTATATGTTTGGGAATAATGGCACTTGATGATGGGTTGACTTGTCCACATTGATTAATTCTAATGATGAAAACAAAGGGTAATAAAAAGTAATGTGAATAATTGCTTGTGTGTGATGTGCTTATAATGGAGAATGGTTTGAAAGACTTGTTGAATCATTGTTGATGTTGTTGTGAATTGTGCAATGTTATGAAAATGGGCATATCCTCTTTATTTGTGTGAACATGTCATTTGCATTATTTTAAGACATGGTTGTGACAAGTCTTATGTGCATTGGGAAAGAATGAAAACTTAAAGAGGATGTACCAATTCGAGGGACGTATTGCGCGCTGCGATGGATACTATATTTGGAGGGACGTATCGCGCACCGCGATGGTTACTATTATCGAGGATCGTGTCGTGCGCCGCGACAGATGCATGGACAGATATGTCCCCCATGGGTCCCAGACTGAGAGACAACGGGTGTGTATCACTAGGTCAGCATGCATCATTATACTTGACATTGCATTCCATTGCATTATACATACCTATCATTAGGTCAGCGGGTGTGTATAATATTGTGTTTTGCTGATCTTGTGATTGTATTTCTACGGGACTTGTGATTGATGAATACTGGCTTGAGCTTTTTATTGAGGATATATAATTTGTTGAAGTGTTGTTGTTCAGGATATGCAAGTTATTTAAGTGTTGTTGTTAAGGATATGTAATTTGTTGAAGTGTTGTTGTTCAGGATATGTAAGTTATTGAAGTGTTGTTGTTGAGGAAATGTAATTTGTTAAAGTGTTGTTGTTGAGGATATGTAATTTATCAAAGTGTTGTTGTGGAAGATATATAAATTGTCTAAGTGTTGTTGTTGAGCTACGTGCTATGTAAACTGTGAGCTGTTAGGTTAGGTTGATTTTTATGCAGGTTGTAGTTGTGGAGGTTTGGTTGGGATGGTAGGAGTACCCGTATTTCATCCCCTTAGCTGTGTTTAGAGGTTTACTTGCTGAGTACCGTGTGGTTTGGTACTCACCCCTTGCTTCTACAATTTCTTTTGTAGGTTACTAGCCCGGAACTTACTGATATATTCTCTTCTTTTCCGAGGCTTCTTGGAGATTTGTGAGGTAGCTGCTTGTCATTTCAGCAGACTTTCTTACTCTTGTTTATGATTTTGTTCTACTCTAGAAACAATGTCATATGAGACTTATATTTTCTTTTGATTCAATTGTATACTTTAGAGGCTTGTACACGTGACAACCAGGTTTTGGGGTATAATTTAAGTTGATAGTAAATTTTCCGCATTTTATTGTAATGATTGAGTTTTAGGCTGACTTGTCTTGGTGGGATAAGACGAGTGCCATCACGTCCATTTTTGGATCGTGACACTTAGGGGGTCATCGATGAATTTAGCCTTTAACTTGAATCGCTTAAGAGTTAACAAAATATATATTTCATCACATAATATATTTCATATTTTATTTTTTATTTAGGGGTTATTTGGTATGATCAATGATGAATAAGGAAAGCTAATTTCAAAAAAAATTTGAGTAGCCTTTAATCTCTTGTTTGGTTATAAAACCTGGAATTACTTATATATTTCAAGATTAATAGTTAGCATTTGGATAAGTTATCTCTACCTTTTAGTGAAATATAATACTCAGAGAACTTATCCCGAGATAAAATAGGTAAAATGACTAAAGTATCCCTTTAACCCTTTTTGTACATAATTTGCACATTCATGTATATTCAATTGCTATTAATACTTAATATAATAACATTCACAACCTTCACAACTCCTTATTTTTATGTCGATTCTTCGTATTTTTCATTATAAAATTATTCTACATGAATACAATTTTTATTTATGAACATATCATATGTTGTATTTATATGAGTAATTCTTATGCTTATTTGTATTTTTATTTCTCTACTAATGAATTACATATTTTTAATTTAATATTTTTTAGTCACTGTAATATTATAATATATATATAAATTAATTTGAAAGTAACTTTAATATTTTACAATTTATGAGTAATATATATGTGCTTAAATTAAGTGATATAAATAATATATATTCCTTTATTTTTAAAAACGTAAGATGATTTTTTTTATTTTTAAGCTAAATAAAATTAAAGTTTTATATTAAAACATACATGGTACAATCATGAGAGTGCACACACAAAAATATTCAAGCGATATAAAATGGACATACAAAAATTTGCAAAGAAAATATAGATGGAGGGTATTTTTGTAAACAAATAACTTATTCTCAGATATTATACAATGTACATTATTTTGATTACATCTAATCAAATAATCAATACGAAATACTTTCAGTATAACTAATCCTAGCTTAACATTTCTCAACATAACTTATCACAGCATGACTAATTCCAATATAGCTTATCCAATACAACGAATTCCAACGTCACTTGTTTTCAAACTAAACAAACCCTTAGTGGACATAAGATATATTCTTGCATCAATCGTGACTCTTAATCATGTGTCATCATTTACTATAGTTTTCCAAATACTTCGGTTGATTAAAATAATGAGATAAAATTAACACATTTTTCATTTATGAGAAGTCATTGTAAATAACCCGTGATGAATTTATTTATCTTTACTTATTTTATTTGTTGTATTATAGAACACAATAACTACTTAAGTTTGAACGATCTAAAGATGTGAAAATAGATAAGTGTGAGATGATGTCCATGTGTTTAGAAACTAGTAATAGTAAGGGGTCGTTTGGTGTAAAGGATAAAAATAAATAGTGATGCAATAACAAAATAGTGATGAGATAAAATATGTGTCTTGTTTGATTGTTATGTTGAGATAACTTATTCCACTATTTATATCATAGTGACGGGATAAGTTATCTCGGAATAACTAACCCCAAGAAAACTAATCCTGAAATAAAATGTTCCAAGTATCTTTCAAAACAGAATAATATGCACGATGAAATAAGTCTTATTTATTAAATCAAGCATGAATTTTCATTTCACACTTTTGCTATCCCTTTTCCTTTTACATTTGCTTTCCCTTGTCCTCCTCATCCACTTTCTTCTCCTCTATCTCCTTTTCCTTCTCAACCTTTTGCTTCTTGTTTTTTGGTGCTTGATCTTCTTCATGGTCATTTTCATCACAATCTTGATCGTCCACATCCTCTTCCTCTTCCTGATCCTCATCCTCATCCTGATCATCATCGTCGACCTCATCCTTATCGTCATCATTATCTTTTTCATCCTTATTGTTGTTATGATTATTATTATCATCATCGTTATCTTCACGGTCATTGCCATTATTATTATTCTCTGCATCGTTATTAGAAGATTCACCATCATCATTACCCGTTGCATCATGTGTAATAGTATCATACCCATCGCTGTCAGAACTCTCATCACTACTAGATATACATTGATAAAAGAAGAAATCTTCACTAACACCATGCTTTAATTCTTGAACTATCTCGATAGATCTTTTAGGCTCGGGAAAAAATAACCTACAACAATGTATTAGATATGAAAATACGTACTTGTATCATATACTAAATTAAATAGAGAAAATAAAAATTATATTTATACCTTGTCTCTTCTCCAATATGGTCCAAAAACAATGACAGATACATACTCTGAGGGAAAAAAACATTTGTTTAGGTAAGCAAAATAAAACAACATGTCTCTAGTGTATATAGTTGTATGATTAAAAAAAGACACAAATATACCTTTCTATTTTGAGATTTTTAAAAACAACATCCTCGTTTAAAAATTGATGCATATATATCATCATGCAAATCTCGTTTAAAAAGTTTGATTCTTATTTTATTCAGATTTAATCCAAACCCCTGGGGCTTATGACTAAGTAGAACATGTATAGTTTTTTTTTTTATTTGGATTAGATATGGATGGGTAAAAAAATGGGCGAGATAATTTTAAATTCATTTGACATTTTTAAAATTAAAAACTATTTTTTTAGATTTGAAAAATGTAGGTTTATTAACAAAAAGGATATATATATATATATATTTATATATATATATATATATATATACGTCATTTATCTGACGGCATGAGTTTAGATGCGTCATTTATTAAATGAGGGATATCTGCTCTAAATCGAAAAGTTCAAGGGTATATTTGTCATTTTTCTCTTGTATTAATGTTACAGAGTCAAGTAGCTTAATGTAATTGATTCATGAAATAGGGGTGACGTCTATTTTACGCAATATTGGGCGACGTCTATTTTACGCAACATGGTGCGGCGTCTGTTTTACGCAACATTGCCGTGCGTAATTGCAAAAATGTTATTTTCAAGATCTTAACATGTCATCTCCTCATTAGATGACAATAATTTTACCATCTATGTCGAGACTTCTCTTCGTTTGATTAATGAAATTAAATAGAAAAAATAAAAACTCAAAATCAAAAAAGGGAGTGGAGAACATAAAAAGATCTACATATAAATATGAATTAACTATGATTTTACCATGAATAAGAGAGTCACTGAAGTAATCATTTGAAGCGCAACATTGGTGGTGGAAAGTTTTTGAGAATTCATTGTATATGTTTTTAGGTTAAATATCAATAGAAATTTTCACTTTTTGAGTGAATGTAGAGAGAACAATAGAGTTGGTATATATATAAATTAATATTAGCAATTAATTAATATTTTTATGCAAAAGTCAATAAAAAAGTTATGTTATTAAATTCGTTTGACTCATTTTTCATAATTTTGTTTTACTTATATTTGATATACTACAAGATTCAATTTTATATTAATTGCAATGTCTAATCAATTAAACATATGACAAGCCCTTTAAATTCAAAAAGCTAAAGATAAATTTCTGAAAGTGTGATATAATTCATTTTATTTTCTGAAGTTAAATATTTTAAAATTCATACTGTAAACTTTATTTTGCTTATCATATGAATGTAGATAAGAAAATAATTTATTGATATTAATTTTACTTTGGAATATATTATATAATATATTTTAAAGAAACTTTATAATTAATACATTTTGTGTCACCAATTAAATTCAAAGGTAACAACAACATACTCAGTGAAATTTCACAAATGAGATCTGGAGGGAGTAGAATGCCTACCTCGTGGAGATAGAGAGACTATTTATGAAAGATCAGTTCAAGTACAATAAATATCGGTATAAAGAAGGAGGAGACAATTAAGAGAAATATAGAAAATAATAATGATACATTGACAACGTCTACCAAAGAAAACCAAAACAACAATAAAGCATATGATAGTCGAAACACCATAAATAACATACAAGGATAAATTATAAAAAATGATTATAGACAATGATAATACATCCGCCTCAACATGCTTATGATAGAATATCCTCTTTTTTAATCTTTATCTCTCATACTATGATCACAAATTCACCTCAATATCCTCATCTTCATAACATGCATCTTTTGGGCGTGAGAGTTCTTGATTGGACAACACTCGGTCACATAGTCGAACAAACCACCACTCTATGAAACTTACCTTTGAGTTTTGATGGTACCTTTTTATCACAGAAGACTAGGAAAGTCTACACTTCATCCACGTTGCACCAATACGGTGTGTGATATTATCATAGATGTTTCCATTTCCTTTAAATTCACGACCCAGGAGTACTCCCTAGATGTAACACGACGTACAAGACTTCGAAAAGACTCATACAAGCCTCATAACCACTACAACAAATTTGATCATCAGGGACAAATAACTTCATCATTTATAAATCATATTTCGTCACTAAAAATGTTGCAAGACGAAAAATATTTTGTCACTCAATCGTCACTAAATGTGTGTCGCTAAATATATACAAAGATGATTTTGTGCTTTGTCGCTAGTATTACATTTACTATACTAAAAAATTGTATATTCACATGCAAATATATATATCTTCGTCCTATACACTTATAATTATACTATACAAATATTCGCCTATCCAATTTCTTTTTGTCTTTCTCTCTTTATCGTTTATACATAAACAAATTATACAATCGATCTTTTATATATGTATAGAGAATTATACATTTGATTTCTTTGTAAAAGTATAGCGAATTATACAACTGTTTTTTTGTATATGTATAGCAAAATATACATATTTAGGTTTTCTATGGATGCAATTATGTAAAGTATAGTTATGGCATACAAATAACTCTTAATATAATTAAGAGTTATTGATAATGTGATTTTTGTAGAAATTAACAATAAAAGTTCATCACAACTTAATCAAAAAAATATTACTAACAAGTTAATCACTCAACACTTATTTATTTACAATATTTTATTATTTTTATGCAAGTTACAAATTGTACTACTTATTAAAAATACTAAAGCATGACGCTTCATTGCATATTCAAGTTAATTTTTGTCTCCTCATTCCAAAATTAGGTAGTTTTTTTTGTTTTTCTTTTTGTTACCTTTCACAGTTTTTGGTATTTTTTGCTCTATTAAACAATTCTTGTTTGCACTTCTGTCTTTAGCTCTTCTCTAACTAATCCAATGTTGAGATTTTTGACGTGCTAAATATAAGTATGTTTTCTTGAATACAGATTTTATGTATTTTAAGATGTGGATAAAAATACTTGTTGGTTGAGTCGGAGGCTAAATGATGTAACATTACAGAAAATTACAAAATAGAGGTAAGAATATCTTTAGGGGTATTTTTTAGGAATAATGTAGCTGAATCTCTTTTATTCAGCTTGAACTTTAATGATTTTGACTTGCTGATAGATGACGATAACGTCATACCCTGAGGAGTTTACCCTTAAAGATCTTGAGAAGAAAATGGCATATGTATACATTGTTACTAATTTTTTAGTATATTGCAGGCATATAATTTTAGTGTGGATTCAAATACAATACTTATTTTTTTATAGATGTAAAATGACTATTTTAGATTGTAGGAGATATTGTACTATATACATTGGATTTCAGATACTTATGAAAAAGAAAGAGAAAATCTCTCAAAATTGAATTATCATTGGATTAGGAGAATAAAGAATGTCGCAGTGTATTTTAATTTATTAATGTATTTTATTCTTAATAAATACTAAGTAATAGTTATGATAATCAACCTTATAGTAGACTTTTCTGCTTAAAAATGAAAATTTGACGCTCACATTCTTACGGATTATAAGGACTCACATTTAATATGGATTTTTATATAAAATTTCACTTACAAAAGAGTGCTAAATAGGATAATTATGCTCCATTTCATCACACTCCCAACTTCACAATAATCACATAAATGTGACGTATTTACATAAGTATACAATATCATCCTTTTCTCCTAGAATAGTAAGAATATGATACTGAGGTTGATATTTATTTTCTTCCATATAAATAATTGTTTTTTAATTGTATGTCATAATGGTTAAACTGCTGATTTAGGATACTAGCTCTATAAAATTATTCCTACAATTGTATTTTTTTAAAAAAAGGTTAGTTATATGCTTACACTTTAAAATGCGTATATGTGTCGTAATTTTGAGTAAAATTCTTTAGAGCTATTTGTAGTAACATTAGTTTTGAAATTTTTTATACAACTTATATTTTATAATGTTATGTTATAGTTGTACAAACAATCACATATTTATTATTTGATTACACATTGCACCTATATAACAAAATTTAATTGTTTTTTTCTAAGTTTAAGTCATCTTTAATATTTTGTATTGAATAACTAAGTCATTTAAGTAGCTTAATTATTTGTCAAATTCAATTTGTACTTTATTTCTTCAAATTTATAGTATTCTTTTTACTCATATTTAATATTATCTTATTTTTCTTATAAAAAAAAATATGCTAGCAATATTGGAACACACGTGCAACGCACGTGTTCTGAAGCTAGTATATACATATCAATTAACTAAGATTTTACCATGAATAACAGAGGCCCCGAAGAAATAATCGTTTGGAGTGCAACATTGGTGGTGGAAAGTCTTTGTGAATTCATTGTATATTTTTTAGGTTAAGGAGAAATAGAGGTTTTCAATTTTTAAGTGAATGTAAAGGGATCAATAGAGGGTGTTTATATATATAGTAAGAATATGATACTGAGGTTGATATTTATTTTCTTCCATATAAATAATTATTTTTTAATTGTATGTCGTAATGGTTAAAATGCCGATCTAGGATACTAGCTCTATAAAATTATTTCTACAATTGTATTACCAAAAAAAAAGATTAGTTATATGCTTACACTTTAAAATGTGTATACGTGTCTTAATTTTGAGTAAGATTCTTTAAAGCTATTTGTAGTAACATTAGTTTTGAAAATTTTGGTACAACTTATATTTTATAATGTCATGTTGTATTTGTACAAACAACCACATATTTATTATTTGATCACACATTGCACCTACATAACTAAATTTGATTCTTTTTTCTAAGTTTTAGTCATCTTTAATATTTTATATTGAACAACTAAGTCATTTAAGTAGCTTAATTATTTGTCAAATTAAATTTGTACTTTCTTTCTTCAAAATTATATTAATCTTTTTACACATTTTTAATATTATCTTATTATTTTTTTTAAAAAAATATGCTAGCAAAATTGGGACACACGTGCAACGCACGTGTCCTGAAATTAGTATATACATATCAATTAACAAAGATTTTACCATGAATAACAAAGCACATGAAGAAATAATCATTTGGAGCGCAACATTGGTGGTGGAAAGTCTTTGGGAATTCATTGTATATTTTTTAGGTTAAGGAGCAATAGAGGTTTTCAGTTTTTAAGTGAATGTAAAGGGACTAATAGAGGGTGTTTATATATATATATATATATATATATATATATATATATATATATATATATATATATATAAATGCTCTAGTAAAAATTAAGCCATAAATTAATTTCTTTTGCAAAAGTCAACAAAAAAGTCATGTTATTAAATTCATTTTACATAATTTTGTATTACTTATATTTGATATACTACAAGATTCAATTTTATATCAATTGCAATGTCTAATCAATTAAACATATGACAAGCCCTTCAAATTCAAAAAGCTTAAGATAAATTTCTGAAAGTGTGATATAATTCATTTTATTTTCTGAAGTTAAATATTTTAATATTCATACTTTAAACTTTATTTTGCTTATCATATGAATGTAGATAAGAAAACAATTTATTGATATTAATTAGACTTTGGAATATATTATAAAATATGTTTTAAAGGAATTTTATAATTAATACATTTTGTGTCACCAATTAAATTCAAAGATAACAACAACATACTCAGTGAAATCCCACAAATGAGATCAGAAGAGAGTAGAATGCACACACACCTTATCACTATCTCGTGGAGGTAGAGAGACTATTTATGAAAGATCAATTCAAGTACAATAAACATCGGTATAAAGAAGGAAGAGAGAATGAAGAGAAATATAGCAAATAATAATGAAACATTGACAATGTCTACCAAAGAAAACCAAAACAACAATAAAGCATATGATAGTCGAAACACCATAAATAACATACAAGGATAAATTATAAAAAATAATTATAGACAATGATAATACATCCGCCTCAACATGCTTATGATAGAATATCCTCTTTTTTAATCTTTATCTCTCGTACTATGAGCACAAATTCACCTCAATATTCTCATCTTCATAACATGCATATTTTGGACTTGAGAGTTCTTGATTGGAGAACACTCGGTCACATAGTCGAACAAACCACCACTCAATAAAACATACCGTTGAGTTTCGATGGTACATTTTTATCACAGAAGACTCTAGAGGTAAGTTTACACTTCATCCACATTTAACCAATACGGTGTGTGATATTATCATTGATGTTTCCATTCCCCTGAATGTCATGACCCAGGAGCACTCCCTAGATGTAACACGACGTACAAGACTTCGAAAAGCCTCATACAAGCCCCATAGCCACTACAACAAATTTGATTATTATGGACAAATAACTTCGTCATTTATAAATCATATTTCGTCAATAAAAAATTTGCGAGACGAAAAATAATTCGTCACTCAATCGTCACTAAATGTGTGTCGCTAAATGTACACAAAGATTATTTAGTGCTTCGTCGCTAGTATTACATTAACTACAATAAAAAATTGTATATTCACATGCAAATACATATATCTTCGTCCTATACACTTATAATTATACAATACAAATTTTTCCCTACCCAATTTCTTTTTGTCTTTCTCTCTTTCTCGTTTTATACATAAACAAATTATATAATTGATCTTTTGTATATGTATAGCGAATTATACAATTGGTTTCTTTGTAAAAGTATAGCGAATTAGACAACTATTTTTTTTTTTTGTATATGTATAGCAAATATACATATTTATGTTTGTTTTGGAGTGCAATTATGCAAGAATAATTATAGCATACAAATATGATTTTTATATTTGCTATATGTGAATGTAATTCTTAAAATAATATGATTTTTTATATTATATTAATGTAGTTTTATGAGGTTATTTAATAGAAAACTGTCTAATTACATAATTTCTATTATATCTACTTTCTTTGTTTCATTTTATGTGACATTCTATGAATTGACACGAAGTTTAAGAAAAAAGAAGATTTTTAAAATTTATGTCTAAAACAATCCTTAGATATTTGTATTAGTGAAAATTATATCATTAAGGATAACGAAGATTTTTGAAGTTAAAATATTTCTAATTATAGTAAATTAATATTTTTTAGGGGCAGCATAAAAAGGAAAGAAGGACACATAAAAGAGGGAGTAATTGATTTTCCAATAGTTTGAAATAATTACATATTGTCAAATTAGTTGATAATTTCATAAGAGATTATAAGTTAGATACACATATTTCTGCTACCAAAACACTCTTAATTACAAATACATAAGAATAAAGGTGAGCGAGAGACTCAAATACATGTAAATCACACTAGATATATGTATCTAAAATATCAAATACATTATGAAATACAAATACACAGGGAGAGAGGCGAGCGACATAGTACAGAAGCGAGCAAGATAGGAGAAAGGTGATTGAGAGACTCAAATACATGTAAACCACACTTGATACATATATCTGAATATCAAATACATTATGAAATACATGGGAGAGAGGCGAGCGATATAGGACAGAGGCGAGCAAGATAAGAGAGAGGTGAGCGAGAAAGTCAGATACATGAGAGTACACACTTGGATATAGTGTATCTAGAATAAATCGTTCCTAAATTTGACCTTGTATCTGATATACATGTATTTGGATGCACCAGATATATGTATTTAATTTGACGAATGAAATCTGGGACAAATGATAATTTTGAAAACTCACTGAAAGATACATAATTAAGTCCTAAACTAATGAAATTTGTGTTATTTATCCTATTTAATATCTTGACTACAACATTGAATTAACGAGAACACAATAATTTTTGTTTAGCGTACAACAAAAGTTTATAATTTTTTTTACTATAAATTTAGTTATTATATATTATATATTTACTTGAGATTTCAGACACTGAAATTCTTAAACTTTAAACTCTAGATATTCTATCAATTTTCAAATTATCATCTGATATTTGTCCTCATAAGAAGTTATTTATAAAATGACCTAGTAATGTAAACATTAATTATATCAGGAATTTCTACCCCTCCCCCCATATTATTCCTAATGTTGGGGATATGCATGGACAAGTTTCTTTGCTTTACTCTTTGTTGCTGTTTTCTTTTTTCTTTTGGGGTTGCCTTATCTTTTGGAAAAATTATGCGAATAAATAAATATATACTAATTAATTAGCTAATATAGTTATAATTTTAAATTAATTACTACTTGCAGCCTCTTTAGTTATAATTATGTGTGCCTCTCTCCTTTGTTCATCTTTTGCCTCTCTCCTCTCTTATACATATAAAAATACAAATATATATATATATATATATATATATATATATATATATATATATATAATTCGTCTCTCTCCACTCTCTGCTTCTCTTTCGCTCGAATCTCTCCTCCTTCTATCGGTCTCGCTTCTCAGATATACAAGTACATATGTATACCATTTACATATAGACAACTATTTGACAGATATACATATACAATTTGACAGAAATACAAATACAATTCAACTCTCTGCACTCTCTGCACTCTCTCCTCCTCCTCCCGATCTTGCTTGCCTCTCTCCTCCTCCTCCCAATCTCACTTGTCTCTCTCCTAGCTCCTCTAACATGTAGTTAAAAATCATAATTAACAAACTATAGCGCGATGAATTCTAATTAAAATATTATTAGCGGCTGTTTAAGAAATTTCCTCTATCTCTTTTTTTTTCTCATTAGACTTTCTTTGCTCACGGGGCTAGCATCCTCCTTTCTTCCTTTCCTTCTCATTTTCTTAACCAAAAAAAATCTAATTAATATATGTATATATCAAGACATCTATGACATGATCCAAGCTTTCCTCAATGGTATATCCACATATATGCAATTATTTAACATATGATCAAATGATTAATATAATTATAGGAATTAATATATAGTGAATTTGATTATTATTTTTGTATATATCAAGACATCTATGCATGATCCAAGCTTTCCTCAATGGTATATCCACATATATGCAATTAATTTAACATATGATCAAATGATTGTTATAATTATAGGAATTAATATATAGTGAATTTGATTACATCGAAAAAAATCACTTTAAGGATAAAATTTCAAGACTCAAATCTAAAAACTCTGCTTAAGAATAATAATGCAATTTATTATTTTCATCACAACCTATGAATTTAATATGCACTATATAATTTAAAAAATATATGCATTATATTGGAAATAATAATTTTTGCATTGATATAAGTTTTGATCGAATAAAATAGGCAAGGAGATAGAAAAATGTACGGCTTCTAACTACTTTATATTCAGGAAACACTGAAACATTAAACATAATTAAGCCCTAAACTAATGAAATTTGTGTTATTTATCCTATTTAATATCTGGACTACAACACTGAATTAACGAGAACGTACAACAAATGCTTATAATTTTATTTACCGTAAATACCGCTATTCGCGCCCATTGCTAGGGCTCGAAAATACAGAAGGAAGAAAGAAAAAGAAGGTGAGTGAGCAGGAAATCTACTCTTGCAATGATTTTCTGGCAGCATCTTCTTCTGCTTTCATTTTCCTTTCCCACTTTCTCTTCCAGTGGGAAAGGCAAGTTCAGCTGTCTTTGCCCGCTTTTCTGCTTCGTTCTCATTTCCTTTCTCGCTGGATCATATGTCGAGCACTGATCCCCAGAGGTTTCCAGGTTCCAAGCTCCCAGTATCCCCAAACTTCCTTTTGAAATAGATATTGAAATTGCCCAACTGCTTTTGCTACAGATTTTACAGCTTTTCCAGCCATTCGTCCTGGAAACAAATACGTAAAAAAATTCTTTGAGATTTCTCAAAAAATTGAATTTTACTCGCGCAAGTTTACCAAGCATACTAAAAATGAGATGTATGAAAATTAGGCAGGTTATCAAGTGAGAGATCCAAGGTTATTCCATGACTGTAGTGGATGCTACAACCTATAGCGAATGGAAATAAAACAAGAGTTTGAAAATGCAAGATCCTCTCATAGGATGTCCCCTCTGAAATAACCATCAAAACTACTACCCGTTGCCGCTTAAGAAAATATTAACTCGAATATTTGGTATAACTATGTCCATACACACCTTCATTTTTTACTAATGCAGGACTTGGATCTATTATGATTTCAAAAACTATTTACTAAAGATCTTAATGCTGATAGCACTAGTGGTCCTAATAGCTTCTCAGGGCACTTCTTCCAAGGCATACTAAAATGAGAAAGTTCCAAGGTTATTACATGATTGTAAGAGGATGCCACATCCTATAGCGAATGAAAAAAATAAAGAGTTTGAAAATACAAGATTAGTCCCTCTGAGCCAACCACATCAAATTTACTACATATTTCTGAACTGCAAATGACATATTGTTGCCAGAGAAAGTAAAGAGCGCACAAGACCTCCATACTTAAATTACTAGGATCAGTAAAAATTTGTTCTCACCTTCCCCCTTGGAAAACGTTACATAATTAGTTTTTTTTATTTGAGCAAGAAGGAGACTGGGAGCACTGATTATCTTTTCTTCACCCTCCTGATTGCTTGACACTGTAGTGACTATATATATATATGTTTTACATGAATGTATAACCAAGACTGTTAAAGAACTCTTACAATACTGGGCTGTAAAGAAGACATTAGGGATTTGGATTGAAATCGTTGCCTGTATTTTGTGGAGAGAGAGATATCAAAGGTGTTTTGAACGAAAATTTTAGATTACGCATTATTAAAATACAATTGCTAGTATTTAGTAGCCATGTGATTTCATCTCAAAAAAGTACAAGAAGTGGATATCTTAACAGGCTGTCTAATTTAACTATAGGCACAGCTAAGAACTACGTCTCTATACCTCTTTTGCACATTGCTATCATTATCTTACTTATCAAAAATGGAGTATTATGACTTGTTGAAACAGATGATTCCAATTCTTCTATGACATTTTATGTTGCAATACATGCATATATACAAATCATCTAGTTGCATTTTATGTTACATTAAAATAGAACACATATAATCATGACATTTGTCACCAGTAATCCAAGCCATTCATAACACCCAGTGTTTACATTCCTACTATATTCAAATAGGGAGAAACGTCGTGATGACTCAAAAATAATTAATTGATTCAATTTTAAAAAAATTTTAAGAATAAATTTATTTTAAAGGAGTCGCTACCTAATTTTAGGAAAAACTAGGAAACAAATTAAATGTTCTAGGTAAGGGGTTCAAGTGATTTCGAAGGGAAGGTGTTAGACACCTTTCGAAATCCACAAATGTGAGTCCCCACTGAATTCATTTTTTCAAATTGAGGAGGAAATAAAAACAATATAAAAGTACAATTAACATGTAATATACACACATAATAAAATTAAATAATAATGTAAGTATCGGCCTAAGGTTTGCCTAGCGTCAATAATATACACAATAATGAATATAAAATACATTGGAATTCCATTGAAATAGCTTCGATGAGAAGCAACTCTGGGATACCTGTAAAGACACTTAGTAAAAGTGCTAGCACTAAATAAATATATATAAAAATTAATAACTTAAAAATAAAAACCCGTCTTACTAACATGAATGGCCTTGGAAATCAACGGTAATTTCTTCATCGGCCAATTTTATCATACAAAAATATACAAAGTTAAACTAAATGTCCGTCTTTTAAAATGGGAAGGCCTCCAAAATCGACGAAAAATTTTCTCATTGGCCAATTTTAATACACAATATCAATTTAAGATGGATAATAAGGTTATCGAACACGATTAAAACTACAATAAAGTTTCTCAGTTGAACAGTGAATAAAAAAAATACAAAAACTTGCTAAAATAATATTCAAAACTAATTCACTAATGAACACTAATTAAAAGGAATAATAATAATAATATAAACAAATAGAGAAATCAACAGAATAACTATAAATCCATGGCAACATCAACACTTATTAAAAATAAAATAAATTAACATCACATGTCATCAATAAAATAAAAGTAATGCTACTGGATTTATTTTTTTAAACCTTCAGAAAAAATTAAATTTACTAGCAGGTAATTTAATAAAAGGAAGTAGAAATGGAAACTTAAAAAGAAAATATTTCAAACACCAAATAACTAGGAACAAAAATAATTTAAAATTGCACAAAATAAAGGTAAACAACCCAACAATTATACCATAATGGTAAACAAATCAGTACACTAACGAAATACATCAAAAACAAAAATAAAAGAAAAACAAAGCAATAACACTACAATTAAAAAGGTAAACCAATCACTTATCAAAATAAATATAACATGCTTAAGAAATATACAAATAATGCAAAAAGAAGGGTCACCGGAGGGATATAAATTTCCAAGCAGATCTGAAGATTTATTGAAGTTGCCGGAGCATGTATTCGCTATAGCTTGAGGTTGGAGCTGATACACCAGCAAAATAGAAAAAGGAAAGCGTAAAGGGTGAAGATGAGAGGGGATTGGTGTTGTTTAGCTCCGAGGTTTCAGGCGGGTTTTTGGAGTGATTGTGGGGTCGTTTTCGGTGACTTTTTTCACCGAAAAAGGAAGAAAAATGAAAGGCTTTTGGAGGTGCTTGTTGGTTGTTGATGTTCATTGAGAATGGGCTGATTTTTGGAGGTTTTTAGTGGTTTTGATGGGTGTTTAGAGTTGAATCTTTGGAGAAGAAGAGTGTGGTGGCTGCTCTATTTTGAGGTGGATGTTCCGAGCTAGTTTCGCCGGAAAAGAGGAGGAGAAATGGATGAGGTTTTGGCTTGGGGCTGCTGGTCGTTTACAGGTTGGATTTTTTGGTCGGAATGGGAGGTGTGGTGGCTGTTTGGTTGCCGGGAAACGGGAAAAACGGAGGTGGTGAGCTGCTAGTGGTTCCAGTTCGAGTTTGGAGCTGTTGTTGGTATTGTTGGACGGGTGGAGGCTGGTGGTGGAGTTGTTTGGAGGTGGGAGCTGCTGGTTGTAATTTTGCTAGAGAAAATGAATCGTTTGGACGAAGAAAATGGAAGGGGTTTGGGGATGTGGTCTGCCGGATTCCGGTAAAACTTTCGCCGAAAAATATGGACACTCAAAGAAGTCTTCTTAACCCCTTAAAAATCTAAAAAGTTTCCCTCTAAACTTTTTTTTCCACCTCCTTTGACCTAATTATTTCAAAAATAGAAATT
Source organism: Solanum lycopersicoides (assembly GCA_022817965.1). Classification (NCBI taxonomy): domain Eukaryota; kingdom Viridiplantae; phylum Streptophyta; class Magnoliopsida; order Solanales; family Solanaceae; genus Solanum; species Solanum lycopersicoides. The sequence goes on along the minus strand of CM040629.1, from coordinate 86,149,395 downwards.
TGTTAGTCAATGGGCCTAGTCATGGGCTCAAGATTGAGGCCCAAAAACTATTATCGATTAAAAAATATCTGTATATGCAAATTATATCGTATTTTGAATGACTTTTTAAACTGTGAAAATAGCATAATTAACATTAACCGATGTAACAAATAAAAAATGAATATTAAAAAAAACATAATGAACATAACTAAAGACATGAAAAAACGTAATTTAAAATTAACAAATAAAAAATTTTAAATTTTAATAAATAAGGATAGTTATAGATAAACTTATTTAAAATTATATAAATAATTCATTATGAACTATTAAATAAATAAAGCTTAAAAGTTACGAATTTTGAAAATGTTAGACCAAAATTGGGTGTCAACAGCTATCCCATTCATTGGATATGATTGATGAAAGAAATCGTGGACAACGAAAATTGACAAACCCGCTTTTGGCCGAACACATGACCGATTTAGAGAATCTTTTGTTAGGTGGGGGAAGTGCAAACAAAGTTACTACTGAGGAGTGGATTCAGCAGTACATAATCCAACTGAGTACAAAGCTGGGGGTAGACTTTAAAGGTCATGAAGAAAAGGCGAAGGAGTTATTCTTGAAGGTGGACAACCACAAGTCACTAAACAAGGGGACACATGGTACTGTAAAGAAGAGGGGATGTATGAATTAAAAAGGCTTGAACTAGATAGTCGTTTTTGGAGCCATGGTTCTAGAAGTAAAGGGGGATATCTGGCAATCAAAGATCAATGATGATGAAGGTTGTGACATGGAATGTGAGGGATTAAATTGTGGCAACAAGAGGGCTCTCATAAGGAAAATAATGAAGGAGTGGAAGGCAGATGTTGTTTGTCTGCAAGAGAGCAAACTGAGCGGGGACATAACAGAAGTTGTTAGAGAAATTTGGGGGAATAAGTGGGTAGATTATGTTCATTTGAAAGCTAGCGGGACTAGAGGAGGCATTGTGATAATGTGGGATAAAAGGGACTGGGAAGGGAAACTGAGCAGCGTGGGAATATATTCGGTTTCCTGTAGTCTTGTAGGGAAAACACAAGACTTCAAATGGCACCTAATAGGCATATATGCTCCAAATCACAGACAAGAAAGGGAGGAAACTTGGGGGGAAATAGGGGATGCTAGGGGTCTCTTTTCAGGTCCTTGGATTTTATGTGGGGACTTCAACACAACTAGGCATCCATCATAAAAGAAGAATTGCAGAAGAATCAACAAAGCCATGTCTGACTTCTCAGAGTTCATTGAGGACATGGAACTGGTAGATTTGGATTTGAAAGGGGGGAAGTATACATGGAAGAAAGGAGATAGCCATAACAATGCAGCAAGATTGGACAAAATACTCATCTCAAATGAGATGGATGATAGCTTCAGATACATTAAGCAGTACGTTCTACAGAGAATCACTTCAGATCACACTGCCATTATGTTGCAAAGTGGAGAGTGGAAAACATCAAAGTCTAATTTCAAATTCAAGAACTGGTGGTTTCAAACTGAAGGCTTCAAGGAAAGAGTAAAGGAGTGGAGGGATTCTTTTAAGTACGAGGGCAGCCTTGACTATATCCTAATGGAAAAACTGAAAGCTCTAAAGGTAAAATTGAAGAAGTGGAGTAAGACAAGGCAGGGGAACTTGGGGGCTCAAAAACCACATGTTCTATCACAATTAGAAGCAATAGAAAGAATTCAGGAATGCGGAGTCTTGAAGGAGGAAGAGATAATTTCCAGGATAGTACTCACAGGGGAATTTGAAGACATAGCTAAAAAAGAAGAGATTGCATGGAGACAACGATTTAGGGCAACTTGGATAAAAGAGGGGGACAGAAACACAAGCTTTTTCCATAAAACTGCAAATATCCACCGGAGATACAACACTATAGATAAGTTGAAAGTTGGGGGGGGGGGGAGGCAATGGTGGAGGATCCAAGAGCAGTGAAAAAATAGATAGTCTCATACTATGAAAAATTATACACAAAAACTGAGGAATGGAGACCACAACTTCAAATGGAGAACTGTCCTAGGATAAGTGCTGAGGATAATCTAACATTGATGGCTCCGTTGGTTCCCAAGAAGTTTATGAAAGTATCAAAGCATGTGCAGGAGATAAGGCCCCCGGACCTGACGGTTATTCTATGGAGTTCTTCAAACAATGCTGGGAAACAATCAAAGTGGATTTGGTAGCTACAATGCAGAATTTTCATGAGAAAGCCTTTTTTGAAAAAAGCCTGAATGTTACATTTGTGGCGCTGATTCCAAAAAAAGTGGAGGCGGGGGAGCTAAATGATTACAGACCCATAAGATTGATTGGGGGAGTGTACAAGATCATAGCGAAGTTATTAGCAGAAAGATTAAAGAAAGTGATCCATGGTTTAGTAGGCCGATAACAAATGACTTTTATCAAAGGGAGACAAATAATGGATGCAATCTTAATAGCAAATGAGTGTGTAGATTCTAGACAGAATGCAAACTAGACATTCAGAAGGCATATGACCACTTGAATTGGAATTTTCTCCTAAAGCTAATGGAGAAGATGGGGTTTGCATTTAGGTGGATCAAGTGGATAGAGCATTGCATTAGCAAAGTTAAATTAAATTCTCAGTGCTAATTAACAGGGAACCAAATGGATTCTTTTCATCCCAGAGAGGTTTGAGACAGGGTGATCCCTTGTCTCCATTTTTGTTCATAATGGCAATGGAGGGCATGAACAATCTACTGAATAAAGCAAGAGAGAAAAGGTGGATTAGAGGTTTCCAGTTGAGCGAGACAAACAGTTTAGAAGTAACGCACTTACAGTATGGACACCTTAGTATTTTGTGAAACAAATGAGAACAAGTTTTGATACTAAGGGTCATCTTAATAATTTTTGAAGCAGTATTTGGGTTACATATAAACTGGGGGAAGAGTTATATATATCCTATCAGCACAGTCAGTGAGATAGATGCTCTAGCAAGTAAATTAGGAGGAAGAGTAGGGGAACTTCCTACCACATACTTTGGAATGCCTTTGGGAGTTAAAAGTAAGTCTGCAATAATTTGGAATGGGGTGGTGGAAAAATGTACAAAGAGGCTTACAAATTGGAAGAGTCAACACCTCTCCAGGGGAGGCAGACTAACCCTAGTAAACAGTGTACTAGACACATTGCCTTCTTACTTGTTGTCCATTTTCCCAATGCCAGCTAGTGTCAGCAAGAAAATAGATGTCCTGAGAAGGAATTTTATATGGCAGGGGAATGAAGAGAAGAAGAAGTATCACCTAGTTAAGTGGGAGGAGCTATTAGCGAACAAGAAAGAAGGTCTAAGTATCAGGAATATGAAAAAACAGAATCAAAGCCTGATGATGAAATGGTTGTGGAAATTTGCTACTAAAGAAGGAATGTTGTGGAAAGAAGTCATTCTTGCAAAGTATGGTATGGAAGATAATTGGATGACTAAGAATGTCATAACACCTTATGGATGTTCAGTCTGGAGAGATATAAGGAATATTTGGCTAAAGTTGTAGATCAGGACTAAGGTGAGGATAGGCAATGGGCAAAAAACATCTTTTTGGCATGATAAGTGGGCAGGGCTTTTAACACTGAAACAACAACATCCAGAGCTATACACTCTAAGCCAGCAACAAGAAGCCACGATTGCCATGATGTGGAATGGACAAGGATGAAATCTATATCTAAGGGGATATCTGAATGATTGGGAGATTGAGAGGATAACATAATTTTATAACTCAGTAGCAAGTTTCAACAATCTGACTGACGAAGTGGACAAACTAGAATGGAACAGAAACAGTAAAGGAATCTTTTTTGTCAAATCTTCATATAAGTAGCTAAATGTAGAAGTGGTGAAGGAAAGAGATTGGCCTTGGAGAATGATATGGAAACCAAAAATTCCTTACAAAGTTAATTGTTTCATCTGGCTTCTGGCAAAAGAAGCAGTGTTAACTCATGATAACCTAAACAAAAGGGGTCACCAACTAACCGATGACTGTTTTTTATGTGGAGAATAAGCTGAGACAATTAACCATCTTTTTTTACACTGCAAATGGACAAACCAGCTTTGGAGGATGTTCATTAGTTGGAAAGGGATTACTTGGGTGAGACCTGGAAGCATTGCAGACGTTCTAAGATGCTGAAATATGGATGGTAATGTGAGCAAGAAGGAAGAAAAATGGAAGATCGTCCCAACATGTATTTGGTGGTCAATTGGATTGAGAGGAACTAAAGGTGCTTTGAGGGGACTCAAAACAACATTCAGAATCTTAAAATGAATTGTTTAGGCCTTTATTATTTTTGGTGTGAGCAAAAACTACTAGCTCAAACAGAGGATATTTGTGATGTTTTTAACTTTTTGTAAGACACAGAACTGAATTACAAGTTGTAAGTTGTAATACTTTTGAAGGGGTACTACTCCTTGGTTGTAGTATACCTGTGGATATATAGAAGTAAAGTTACCATTATAAAAAAAAAAACTTGAAATACTTGTATTTGAGTTCTCTGTTCTTCTAGCAGAGATAAGGGTAAAGGAATTTCTTGTAACAACACAACCTCATGAAGGACCCAATGTTATGTGCATATTAATGTAAAATGTAGTCTAAAAGAGGACGCAAGAGCAGCATAAAGACCCGAGAACTGTTGTAGATTTGACATTAAAGAAAAACAATAGCAAAAAATTTAGTACTAAATTTGCATACTTTTAAATTTCTAAATCATGAAAGGATCCGCAGTAAAGTCATTATAGTATTTCACTTCTAAATATTCTTTTCGAGAACTCAAAATTGTAGCCCTTGAACCCATCTTTTTGGATGTGTACAAACACAGATGCACAAAACAATTTTTTTAATGCAGACAGAATTGAATGTAAGATTAATGGATTAAATGAAGAACAACTTACAGAGAGAGTGAAGAGACGATGCGGATGGAGTAGAGATGGTGAGAAACTTGCGATGTTATATTGTAGGCTTCAAAAAACTAAAACCCTAACACTACTAAAGCCCAAATGGAGGTTTTTGCAAGTCAACGTATTGTCTTTTACATTTATCTGCTGACTATTTCTATATTCACGATTAAATAGGGACTGAAACCATCTCTGCCATGAAATCTCTCTTTCTTTACTCCTTTTCATATTAGTTCTCTGTTAACTAGCATAATAATTGAATTATTAAATACGTACTAATTATTTTCTATAGACCGTGTAACTTTAGAGGTAGACGAAGTAATGGCCATGATAACACCATAATAATAATTTACGCTACTTCAATAAAGATGATTTATCATGACAGTGAACATCGTTAAAACACCTAAATGTAATACTATAACTACTTACCCAGAAATTTTCTCTTTTTCAATCTAATTACCAAATACAAGCCAAACCTGCCGTAAATCATCACAAATACAGTCAAAAACAGAAAATACAAGCAGCAAAATTGATATCATTGTTTAAAATTCAAAATCGATATGATTCAACAGATAAACACTGGAATTGCATCCACATTGAAATGTCTGCAATTATCAGAGCAACTTTTTGAATGTGTACAAATACAGATATGCAAAACAAAAATTAATATGCAGATGCAAAATACAACATAAAGATACATGGAAAAAGAGATTAAGTGAAGAATGACTTACAGAAATAGTGAAGAGACGATCCGAGTGCAGAGCTTGCGATGTTATACTGTAGGCTTCAAAAACCTATAACCCTAACACTAGTCCAAGCCCAGATTCGTCTATATGGACCATGGCCCATAACTCTTCATAGTTATAGTTTGATAATTACAATTCGTAATCACATGTTATAAGGAGGAGAGAGACGAGCGAGAGAGGGCAAAAAGTGGAGAAAGGTGAATTGTATATGTATATTGATAGATAATTGAAAATTATATGTATATATTTGTATATTCTGGCGAATTATACATATACAAATGTAACTGATTATACAAATCGAATTTAGTCCACATAATTAATGTATAATGTTAGTAGTGGGTGATAATTATAACAAACTATAACTATATTAAGTAATTAAGTAGTATAAGTTTGCTTAACCGCGTCATTTTTCCTTATTTTTAAGGGGATTTTACGTACCAAAATAGTGTTATAATAAAAGATATTATGTATTTTAGCACAAAAATTAATATATAAAAATACTCAGCTTTAAAGTAAAACATTTAACTTTTTTTTATAATTAATGAAATGTAACTCTTTTATTTATATTCAGAGTCACTACATACATGTTGAAAGTCAATTCGATTAATGTTACAAGATAACTCAAAGCTAACTGGTACAATATCTTTTTTCGCCAATTAACCTATGTATGTATAATTTTCGTAGTAATACGCAAACCTCCTCTTCAATTTTTGAGGGAATGGAGGCGATGACCTCTCAATTCGAGCTACTTCCTCCTCCTTATCTTGTTTTTAAAGCTCTCTCTATGTATCTTCTATCTGACTAGATTTTTGGAAAACCTTTTGGGGCACAAGATCCTTCTTAGCTAGGCATTATCTTAAATTTAATCTCAAAGAATCAATGTTAGCTCCATCTATCTCTCACGATCATCTCCTTCGCTTCGCACACTTCATATCAAACCAAAATTTGTTGCATTACATTCACTTAGTGGTGTTTATGGTTCGGTTATTAGTAAAAATCAAAATCAAATCAACTTAAATAAGTTTTTAAAATTTTAAAACCAAATAAAAAAATAATCGTCGGTTTGGTTAATGTTAGTTTGGTTCGGTTTGGTTTGGTTAGATTTTCTTGGTTTTTTCGGTTAGAAAGTAATAAGTTATTGAGGACATACACATCTATATAGACAAAAACACTTAATACATGAATAATTCACAAATAAGCTATTACACGAACACAGTCATTCATTCAATGTACCAAGTTTTAGAAACTAAAAAAATCCATTGTCAATATTATAAAGTTGGTTCAATATTTTGGAATTTCAACATCTTATCAATAGACTTTTCAATAAATTTACACCTTAAAATATTGAGAATTTACTTCTTAAAAAAACCATTATTTCATAGTCAAAACTAATCAATTACCATCTTCTTTAGCTTGAGCTTTAAATTATTCAATGTTGCATTAGAAAATTTTATTAAAAAAAAAAAGAGAGTGTGATCTTTAAAGTAATGAATATTGAGAGTTTTAGACTTAAGGTTTTAATAGTTAGGCTAAAATTTAAGTGTTGGCCTTCAGAAAATAGTAAAATTAAGGTAAAGACTAATTTAATTAAAATTTATCAAAATATTTATATTTTATTTATAAATAATTATAAAATTTATATCTATAATTTCTCGGTTCGGTTTGATTATTTTGCGGCTGACTGTTAGTAAAATTCCAAAACCAAACCAAATAATATTGGTTTTTCAAAATTTAAAACCAAACCTAACCAAATCATACAATTTTTTAATATTCAATTTGATTCAAATTGCGGTTCAATTTGAGTTTATAATTATAACCATGAACAACCCTACATTCACTCAAGCCTCCAATAAGCTACGTTATGCTTGTTGAAGGTGTGTAATCATTGATTTTGCATGAATGACAGTTGTGCTTCTAATTCAGTGATCACTTCATCTTTTAACATACATGTGAAATTTTTCACCATAACTACAAGAAAACTGTTATATACATGAAAATTGTTCTGAGAATTAGTATAAAAATTTACAGGAAAATAAGATTTGTGCAGATTTTCATATTAATTCTCAAAAAAATTTCACACTTCTTTTATATATCTCGATCTATTTATCATTGTTCAGTCTAGGTTACGCTATGAGATTTGATTTAGAAGCATATATAGCTCATCGATCATACGTCTATTGCTGCTTATTGCAAATTCTAGCAATATTTTTATGTGGTATTATAATCTTGATGATTGTATAGACTAACACATAATTCAATTAAGAATCACTTAATTTCCACTAAAATGTATTTTTAGCAGCATTTAGCACTCTTTGTAAATGTCCTTAAAGCTCATAGAGACATTAGATCCAATAACAATTAACTAATGTTGATAAAGACTCTATCGCTCTTTGTTAATGTGTATATTTATTGCCGCTAAAAGTTGTTTTTGTTGCGATGAATAGAGCATATAATTGCTGAGATAATAAGTATTCGTATTCTTGCATTGTAGTTGATCATTTTCTCTATTCCGATTGTACTGGTGGTTTCTGTTGAAACTGTAAACATGTGATCTTTCTTGGTAAAACTTATCCGCACAGAATGTTTACAGAAAGACAATACATGCATGCCATGTGTTTAAATTTATAGTTTATTTTACTTCATTAAATCATGTAAGAATTATAATTGCATTGATTTGGTGTAATCACCTAGTGCGGATAAATTTTTTCCATCTTTCATTATTGTTCTTTATTCGCTTGTCATTTCATCAAATAACATTCATTCCAACATTCATATGTTATTTTTTTCTTTTTCAATTGGTAAGCGTTGCAAACAATATCTAGCAAAGAGTTGGTTTATGATAAGTATATAGAATTAAGGTGTATGAATTTAACTTTGGCTAAATTTATCGGTGACCTCTTAAAGTTGACACTAAATTTCACTTAGGCACCTCGACTAAAAGATGTTCATTTTAGACACCTCATATAGAGTTTTGGAGTATCATTTTGACACTTTCTGACAATTACCAAAAATTGGAGAGTACAGTACACCCGATGATGTGATAAACAGTTAATTAAATAATTACATGTGTTATTTTAAGTTAAAAAATGTTTAAAATCTATTTAGTAAATAACATACACTACGTGCAACATGTTTTTATTTATCTAATTTAAAAATTGTTTCAATTTTTTTTTTATATTTATTTTGATGTTGTTTTGAGAGAAAAAGGGAGGGGTGGGGGGAGGAGGAAGGAAGAGAAAGAGAGAGAATATATAAAATATGAACGTAGTATTCGTTTTAGTATTTTTTGTTACAGTAAAAAATATCTTTTTTTTAAAAAAAAAATATTCTCTTCTTTTGTTTTCATATTTGTTCTTTTTTTAAAGTGTTTTTTTAGGAAGAAAAGAGGGAGAGGAAAAAAGAAAGAGAGAAGAAATATGATATGAAATATGGGTGCTCGTATTCATTTTCTCACCAAAAAAAGGTGGAGCGAGGTGATGGTATATTTAGAAAAGTGAAGAAAAAATTGGTTTTAAAATGGATTTGAATAAAAAAAATCAACTTCAGCTGTAGGAGTTTAAGCTTGAAAAAATGGTGGGAGGTGGTGGCTTGAGAAATGAAGAAGAAAAAGACAAAATAAAATTAAAAATAGCTAAATGAAGCCTTTTACGCGCTAGTGTGTTGAGTGTGTCACACTTAATTTGACATGTCAGCGGAAAGTATCAAAATGACATATTGAAACCTTACATGAAGACTGAGGTGTCTAAATAAACATCGCTTAGTTGAAATGCCTAAGTGAAAGTTGATGTCAACTTTAGGGGGTCATCGATTAATTTGGTCTTTAACTTGAATTGCTTAAGAGTTAACAAAATATATATTTCATAACATAATATATTTCATATTTTATTTTTTATTTAGGGGTTATTTGGTATGATCAATGATGAATAAGGAAAGTCAATTTCAAAATAAATTTTGAGTAGCCTTTAATCTCTTGTTTGGTTACAAAACCTGGAATTACTTACATATTTCAAGATTAATAGCTAGCATTAGGATAAGTTATCTCTACCTTTTAGTGGAATATAATACTCAGAGAACTTATCGCGAGATAAAATAGGTAAAATGACTAAAGTATCCCGTTAACCCTTTTTATACATAATTTGCACATTCATGTATATTCACATTACTATTAATACTTTATATAATAACATTCACAACCTTCACAACTCCTTATTTTTTTGTCGATTCTTCGTATTTTTCATTATAAAATTATACTACATAAATATAATTTTTATTTATATATATCATATGTTGAACTTATTTGAGTGATTCTTATGAATTACATATTTTTAATTTAATATTTTTTAGTCACTTGAAATATTATATTATATATAAAAATTAATTTGAAAGTAACTTTAATATTTTACAATTTATGAATAATATATATGTGCTTAAATTAAGTGATATAAATAATATATATTCTTTTATTTTAACAAACATAAGATGAATATTTTTATTTTTAAGCTAAATAAAATGAAGGTTTTATGTTAAAATATACACGGTACAATCATGAGAATGCACACACAAAATATTTCAGCGATATAAAATGGAAGTTTTATTTTTAAGAATGAATAACAGAAGTTTGCAAAGATAATATAACAAACTAGATAAGGTGGAAGACATTTTTTGTAAATAAATAACTTATTCTTAGAAATTATGCCATGTACATTATTTTGAATACAACTAATCAAACCATCAATAAGAAATACTCGATAACTAATCACAATATAACATATCCCAATATAACTTATTCTAACATAACTAATCTCAACATAACTTATCCAACATCACTTGTTTTCATACTAAACAACCCCTTAGTGGACATAAGATATACTCTTGCATCAATCGTGACTCTTAATCATGTGTTATCATTTACTATAGTTTTAAAATAAAGATTTATGGTTTTCCAAATACTTCGGTTGGCGAAAATAATGAGATAAATTAACACATTTTTCATATATGAGAAGTTATTGTAAATGACCTGTGATGAATCTATTTATCTTTACTTATTTTATTTGTTGTATTATAGAACACAATAACTACTTAAGTTTGAACAATTTAAAGATGTGAAAATAGATAAGTGTGAGATGATGTCCATGTGTTTAGAAACTAGTAATAGTAGGGGTCGTTTAGTGTGATGAGATAAACTTTTTGTATCTTGTTTGATTGTCATGTTGGGATAACTTATCTCGCCATTTATATCATAGTGATGATATAAGTTATCCATATGCATTATAGGATAAGTTATCCCAGGATAACTAATCCTGAAATAACGTGTTCCAAGTATATTTCAAAACACAATAATATGCACTATGAAATAAGTCTTATTTATTAAATCAAGCATGAATTTTCATTTCACACTTTTCCTATCCCTTTTCCTTTTATGTATGCTTTCCCTTGTCCTCCTCATCCACTTTCTCCTCCTCTGTCTCCTTTTCCTTCTCAACCTTTTGCTTCTTGTTTTTTGGTGCTTGATCTTCTTCATGGTCATTTTCATCACAATCTTGATCGTCCACATCCTCGTCCTCTTCCTGATCCTCATCCTCATCCTGATCATCATCGTCAACCTCATCCTTATCGTCATCATTATCTTTTTCACCCTTATTGTTGTTATGATTATTATTATCATCATCGTTATCTTCACGGTCATTGCCATTATTATTATTCTCTGCATCGTTATTAGAAGATCCACCATCATCATTTCTCGTTCCATCATGTGTAATAGTATCATACTCATCGCTGTCAGAACTCTCATCACTACTATATACATTGATAAAAGAAGAAATCTTCACTATCACCATGCTTTAATTCTTGAACTATCTCGATAGATCTTTAAAGGTTGGGAAAAAATAACCTACAACAATGTATTAGATATGAAAATACATACTTGTATCATTTACTAAATTAAATAGAGAAAATAAAAATTATATTTATACCTTGTCTCTTCTCCAATATGGTCTAAAAACAATGACAGATACACACTCTGAGGGAAAAAAATATTTGTTTAGGTAAGCAAAATAAAACAACATGTCTCTAGTGTATATAGTTGTATGATTAAAAAAAAGACACAAATGTACCTTTCAATTTTGAGATTTTAAAAAAAACATCCTCGTTTAAAAATTGATGCATATATATCATCATGCAAATTCTCGTTTAAAAATTTTGATTCTTATTTTATTCATATTTAATCCAAACCCCTGGGGTTTATGACTAAGTAGAACATGTATAGTTTTTTTTTTTTCATTTGGACTAGATATAGATGGGTAAAAAAATGGGCGAGATAATTTTTAAATTCATTTGACATTTTTAAATTAAAAACCATCTTTTTAGTTTTGAAAAATGTAGGTTTATTAACAAAAAGGATATATATATATACCATTTATCTGATGGCGGAGGTTTAGATGCGTCATTTATTAAATAAGGGATATCTTCTCTAAATCGAAAAGTTCAAGAGTATATTTGTCATTTTTCTCTTGTATTAATGTTACAGAGTAAAGTAGCTTAATGTAATTGATTCATGAAATAGGGGTGACGTCTATTTTACGCAACACTGGGTGGCGTCTGTTTTACGCAACATTGCCCTGCGTAACTGCAAAAATGTTATTTTCAAGATTTGAACATGTCATTTCCTCATCAGATGACAATAATTTTACCATCTATGTCGAGACTTCTCTTCGTTTGATTAATGAAATTAAATAGAAAAAATAAAAACTCGAAATCAAAAAAGGGAGTGAAGAACATAAAAAGATCTACATATAAATATGAATTAACTAAGATTTACCATGAATAAGAGAGTCACCGAAGTAATCATTTTGAGCGCAACATTGGTGGTGGAAAGTTTTTGAGAATTCATTTTATATGGTTTTTAGGTTAAATAGCAATAGTGCTTTTCACTTTTTGAGTGATTGTAGAGAGAATAATAGAGTTGGTATATATATAAATTAATATTAACAATAAATTAATATTTTTATGCAAAAGTCAATAAAAAAGTCATATTATTAAATTCGTTTGACTCATTTTCCATAACTTTGTATTACTTATATTTGATATTCTACAAGATTCAATTTTATATTAATTGCAATGTCTAATCAATTAAACATATGACAAGCCCTTCAAGTTCAAAAATCTAAAGATTAATTTCTGTAAGCGTGATAGCTCTAAGGATTGACCAATTTACAAAATACTCCCTCAGTTTCAAAAAGGATGATCTAGTTTGACTTGGAACGGAGTTTAAGAAAAGAAAGAAGACTTTTTAATCTTGTGGTTCTAAATTAAAGTTATGTCAAATGTACCAAACTGCCCTTTAATCTTGTGGTCTTAAACATGCCACGTGGAAAGTTAAAGTTAAAGTGTTGCCAAAAAAGGAAATGGGTCATTCTTTTTGAAACAAAACTAAAAAAGAAATAAGGACATTCTTTTTTAAACGGAGGGAGTACCTTTTAAGAGGAAAAAATATATCATTATCATTCATTTTATTTTCTTAAGTTAAATTTTATAATATTCATACTTTAAACTTTGCTTATCATATGAATGTAGATAAGAAAGCAATTTATTGATATTAATTATACTTTGAAATATATTATAAAATATATTCTGAAGGTAGAGAGACTATTTATGAAAGAAACTCAGTTCAAGTGTAATAAATATCGGTATAAAGAAGGATGAGACAATGAAGAGAAATATAACAAATAAAAATGAAACATTGACAACGTCTACCAAATAAAACCAAAACAACAATAAAGCATATGATAGTCGAAACACCATAAACAACATACAAGGACATATTATAAAAAATAATTATAGACAATGATAATACATCCGTCTCAACATGCTTATGATAGAATATCCTCATTTTTAATCTTTATCTCTCCTAATATGATCACAAATTCACCTCAATATCCTCATCTTCATAACATGCATCTTTTGGACTTGAGAGTTCTTAATTGGACAATACTCAGTCACATACAATAATGTCGAACAAACCACCACTCTATAAAACTTACCTTTGAGTTTTGATGGTACCTTTTTATCAGAGAAGACTCTAGAGGTTAGTCTACACTTCTTTAACGTTGCACCAATACGGTGTGTGATATTATCATTGATGTTATTCCCCTAAAAGTCATAATCCAGAAGTACCCCTTAGATGTTACACAATGTACAAGACTCCGAAAAGTCTCATACAAGCCTCAAAGCATATCATAACATAAGATAAGAAAGTGGTGCGAAATGTTTTTAAAAAAATACTTTATAATCGAAGTCTATTATGAACTTAAGCGGAAGTCTATACTTTGTCTCAAACCATCTATTACCATTAAGCCTAAAACTTTGGGACGCAACCCATATGAAAACTCTAAACATAAAAATAAAATGTAAAGGACATGATGGCCAAGCCCTCGAATGCTAAGAGGACTCACCATAACTGTAACGCCCTAAAACGAACTAAGATAAACTAGAGCTTCCTGGTTGTTTCTCGAGTTAATTTTAAGTTTAAATGATTTACATTAGTGTTCTTAGGCAGTGTGTGAAGTTTGGTTAAGTTTGGAGGTCAATCGACCAAGAACGTCCATGACGTTCGGAAGGTGTGCCTTAGAAAGTACTTGTGTGTCTTGAAGTGTTTGAGTGAGTTTTATGTGTTCGTTTTGCTTGAAACTAATGCGGGATGTTCTTAAGACCTATAAGACTTAGTGTAGGGGTTTAAAGTCCAGGCACGACCCCACCTATGACCCACAAGGGTCCCTAGAGAAGGGCCCAAGACTTGGACCAAGCTGCCAAAAACAGTGACCAAACGACGACCCAAGGGACGGTCTGTTGGTCAACCAATGGCCCGTCGACCATGGGCGTCGAATGTACCTGAATGTTCAGCTGTCCAGTCTCCAAATGGATCTAAGTCTCAACCAACGAGACCCCACCAACGGTCCGTCCTTTGACAAATGGTCTGTTGGTTGGTCCGTTGATGGAGATTGCCCAAAAGCTGTAAGTTTCCTGTAAAGTCTTGGGGTGTTTGGTAAATTCAGCCCAAGTCTTTTATGAACCTAGGAAGTTATTTTTAGGGTAATTTAGATATATTAAAGTTCAAACCCTAAGATCTAATTTTAGAGTTCCTTTCCTAAAACCCAAAACCCCTCTCTCTTAGAATTCTCTCAAGCCTCTTTGGAAGCTAGAAATCAAGAAGTGCTAGGAGGGCTGTTGATGGTTGATTTCTTCACCAAAATCCTTGGTATTTCTCTTACATAAGGTATGGTATCCATACTTTAACCCTCTTCCATTCAAGGAGTCAATTCCAAAAGATTTCAAAAAGGGTTTCAAACTCTACTTTCTTCTATCTTTGATTCTAAGCATGAGTCTTCTTGTAAAAGTGTTTTAATGATTCAAATGTGTTTATTCTAGCATTAATTGATGATTTAAATGTCAAAAACCTAATGAACTCATGTTTATGCATATTTCAAACTTTTAGCTTAAGAAATGATTTAAGTGAGCATGTTTGTGTAGACAATGAGCTTTGGTTTTCTTGTGTTGTTATTTTGGTTTAGCTACTGCCCTAAGGGCCTTATAATGATGAAATACTGAGAAATTTTTTGTCGGTGATGATGGCTTGATTCAATGGTGAGTTGCTTATATTGTATAGTTCTTATTATAAATTGCTCTTGAGTGGTATGGTTCACCTTCTTGGTGGCGGTGTTTACTTGACTTATATGAATGTGAAGTTACTTATTTAGTGTGAATGATACCATGAAGGCTTATTATGTGAAATAGGTATGAAAATGATGTTATTCTTGTTGAATGTGTCTTATGAAGCTATTATGTGAAATAGGCTAGAGAGTATGCTTAAATGAAGTTATTCTTGTTAAGTGTTTTATTAAGCTTGTTATGAGAAGTATGTTAAGGATTATGTCTAAAATGACTTATATGATTACGTAAAGAATGTTAAAGTGTGTGATGTGATGAAAGAAGGCCTAAGCATATATAGACAGAAATGTAAATGAAATGAAGCTTATGTGCAAGATGTGCTCACATGTACACACACACTTAAATGAATGTATGAAGCTAAGTTGAGTAAAAAAAAAGGGAGTCTTGGGGTGAACACTCTTCGTGAGCTGAGATGAAGTGTTTAGAAGCAACCCCACTATTCCTAATGAGCTTTCTAAGATAGGTGGGAGGATGAATGCCCTTCGTGAGTTGAGATGTGGTATTCACTAGTTATCCTTAACCTATAGATTATAATGTTGAGAATCTGTGGGGAGTTATGCCTAGCACCGAGAAGATATGAAGGAGAGGTGCATTACACTTCGTGAATTGACATGTTGTATTTCCAAAGTATCTCTTGAGATGAGTACTCCTCGTTAGTAGAGAATGAGTTACTTAGTAGCAATCTCCTTATCCCTTAACTATGTTCCCGCATAGGTGTATCTATTGGGAAAGCCATGTAAAAGCTAAGAAGTATGACCTTACTCTAGGCAAGTGAGGATCCCTTATCCGATAGGGGTTAATATCGGGATTCTATGTCTAGCTCTCATGGTCTATGTCGGTTAAGCTAACCCCCACAAACTAAGTCTTTTAAAAGAAAGTACTACTTAGGGTAGGTGGTGGTATGAGACGCTATCTATCCATTGCACCAAGTAGGACCTTCCGAAAGGGAAGTCTTGGTGCCAAACCTTCTAAGATAATATTCTACTTAGGGTAGATGGTGGTATGGGACACTATCTACTCATTGTACTAAGTAGGCATTCCGCAAGGGAAGACTTTGGTGGTTTGTTGGGTGTTCTTTTAATGTCTTGTCATTGAGTGATGGTCTTGTTATCCCGAGGTGAGTAAGCCGAAAGGGGTAGTATTGAGGATCGCTTTGGTGTGTATTTAAGGAGGCTTATGCATACTTCCTTCATGTCTTACCTTAGTGAGTCTTAGGACAATCCTGAGTTTGGGAAGTTACGGTAAAGTGCTTTTTTGGTTTAAAAATTATGAAAATCATTCTTCAAGTGTTAAATGATGTTTCTTATGTTGTTTTGCTTCTAAATTCATGAATGGTATAATTAAGTTGCATGAAAGCTTATTTTACTAAAATGTCCCTTTTTTACATGTTTTCGCATATGCCATACTTATTACATTGTTTTGTACTAATCCCATACTTTTCTATACTCTATAAGTATAGGTTGGAAGCTTTTGAAGGTTTGAAGGTGAAGCTTGGGAAAGTTTCTCTCAAGATAAAGTATGTCCTCATATATTCGAGGTCATAGTCTTTTTTTTAGTTTCTAAATTAAAGACTTATTATGTATTTCTCTTTTAATGTAAAGGGCCGTGTCTCTAAAATATTATGTCGTGTCTTTAAGTTGGCTTGTGACGATGAGATTCTTAAGTATTTATGAAAGACTTCCTTTATTTAATTATTCGTGAAAAGTTTTAGATTTCGCATTGTTTTTCATGTCTTATGTAATGAACGATTGTTAAAGTGCTTGTATGAGACCCCAAAGGGTCAAGTACGCCCTGTCATGATTCAAGGGTTCTCCCTAGCTTCTAGGGGGTGCTTTCGTGTCGTGACAATAACTTCTCTTCTTGATCTACTATGAACCTATCCACGAGGATGGAGGCCGATATCACAAATCCTACACTTTGTAAAAAATGCAGAAAATTTTGGTTAGCACAAAAATGCACTAAGTATGATAGTCATGTATAAAATCCTTGAAAACATGCTAAAAATGACATTTTATTTGAAAAACATGCATTTACTAATTTTTAGAATCATGCACTTTTAGTGTAAAACACAAGTCACAAGCATGTTCATTATACAAATCATTATAACATAATAGAATCATCACTTAGTTAACCCTAAGTTATAGTTGTTCAATGTATAAATGACGTCCCATAATACCACTCATACTAAGTATCCTTTTTAGGCCACTATAGTCATGTTTACCATTCTTTGATCCCATTTTAGTTAATACTCATAGACAAGGAACATTCACATTAAACAAGTCATGTAAAGGAAACCAACTCATAGCAACAATCCAAGTTAAACATTCATCATTACATTAGACTTTATGTCAATATTTTCAATAGCATCCTTATAAGAACATTCATTTCATTAGACATTATAACTTTTGAGGAACACACTATGACCATTCTCAAAGCCTACTCGTGCAATGCCTGGATGAAGTCCCATATCCGCACCCACATTTCGTAGAACATATTGAGTAATCTTAGTACATAACTCACGTGATAGGAATATGTCCTAACATACATACACCATGTGAGGAAAGCATGGAATCCGGGGTCATGTCCCACGCCGAAAAGAATTGTTCTACTTGCCTAAGGTAGAACCGGTAATTTAACTTAGGTGGATCCACTAGCTAATAACCTATGTGGGTATATAGTTATGAGATAAAGAGGTTGTTACTAAAAATCCGACCCAACGTTGGGAGAGCATCCACCTCACAATATCCACTCGGTGCTAAGCATTAAATTCCCATAGAGTAGTAAATTCTCTTTAACATTATTACCCTTGAAAGAAATTTCATTGGCCTATCGATTCAAGGTACATTATTAGGATTACTCATTTAATCCTCATGAAAGAAGTACCATTGGCCTATCGATTAAAGGTTCATTATTAGTCACTCGTGAAAGGAATGTCTTAGGCCTACCGATTCAAGGTTCATCATTACAATAGTTCATTGACTCATCATGAAAGGAATTCCATTGGCCTATCAATTCAAGACAAAGCCTTCGAATACTTCATTATTCATTTATACCATCTCCAAACTACCTCTTTTTTACTCTCCATTCTCTATATTTGGAGAGTAAAATAGAGAATGAACACTCCAACCCATCTCTATATCACTCTCTATTCTCCAAATATAGAGATGTAAATAGTAGTTCTCCAAATTTGGAGAACTACCATTCACACTCTCTATTTTACTTTTTGACTATTTTAATATTATTCTATTACTTTCTAATTAATATATTATTTTATATATAATGTCATTAATTAAATATCTAATATGCATACTTCTTTTTAAATGAAATATAATATTTTAAAATATATATTATTTAATATATAGTACTTTCATCACAAATTAATAGTATTTTAATTTTTTCTAATTTTCATCAATGATATAATTTGATTTTATTATTAATTTTCACTATAAAGAATAAACACAATTAAACTGATAAGATGAAAATTTTAATTTAAAAATAAAATACATGATATGATAATTTAAATACGACATAATAATACAATACATAACATTATAATTTACATAACATTATAAAATACAATACATAACATAATAATTAATTTGAAATGAAGCAAGAATCATGATGAAAAGTTGTTGAACGTGCATTCGGAGTTTTACAATCGCGTTTTGCAATTATTATAAGACCGTCACATTATTGAGGAAAGAAATTGCTACATGAATAAAAACTACATATATTATACTGCACAACATGATAATTGAGGGTGAACATGATCTTAGTGCACCAATTCAAGATGTTGTAGAGGTTCCAACTCCAACGACGGAAATGGTGGTAGATGAAAATCTCTGATTTGAATAATTTTTAGCTATACATAAAAAATTAAGGACGATAATGCTCATTTTGAACTCCGGATGCATTAATAGAGCATTTGTGGAAGCAATGTAATAATTTCAAAAATTGAGTGCTTATGTAATTGTATTTCAATCTCATTAGAATTTGTCCATTAATTTGAATATTATAGCATATTTTCTTGAAATTTATGTTATTTAAAATTTTAGAATAAAATATCATTTTATATTAAATAAAAAAATTGGAAAAAAAAATGTTATATCATATGAAAATTATATAATGTAATTATTGGGAAAAGAAATAAGGGATTTATATTATGAAATAAGAAAATAAAAATGAAATAGAAATAATAATATAATATCAAAGAGAGAGAAAAACATTCCTTTTTAGAGAGTAAAATAGAGAATTGGGTTGGAGTTGGTTGTTTGGAAAAATAGAGAGCTCTATTTTGAAAAGTAAAATAGAGGATAGGGTTGGAGATGCCCTGAAAGTAATGTCGTCATTGGCCTATTGATTCAAGGTTAATTAAGGTCACTTTTAATTATAGATGAAGTGGATGCTCTTAGCGTATCAATTTAAGGTATATCAATCAAGATCACTTTCATTCACTCGACGTCAGTGGCCTATTGATTCATTTAGGTGAGGAAACCTTTCACATCATCACAATTACATTATAGTCATAATCACATTACTTTCCAAATTCACAAAGCATGTACTCAAGAACCATGATCATGATTTATCGACACATCTAGGATTACTACATTAAACATGGATAACAACATGATTCAAACAGTTCAATTACTACAAGCACATTCTCGTGATATTCATCTTTCTATAATTCACCCATACCACAAGTTCATAAATTGGGGAAATGGTTCATGGTTATTGGGGAAATTCAACATAACAATCCTAGAAATTCCTTAATTAATACATAATTCAAGTAATCAATCCATAACATTCATAATTCGATAAGACTTAACTTACATCAAACAATACCCAGAGTTTAATATCAAATTTAGATGAATTGGGGGAATTCATGAATTCTTGATGAATTCATCTTTAAAATAGTAAGTAATCATCAATTTATCATAATATAAAACAATTAAACCATTAGAAACGTTTTTGAAGTGAATTCATGACTTTGAGTAAGACCCTAGATTTTAGGGTAAAGTTGCATGTTTGAAATTGAGTTTGGAGGGACTTCATAGATGAAAACTATCCATGTATCAAAGAATACCATACCTTGGGTGAAGAAATTTAACAAATTCGAGTAAAAAAAACTTCCTTCTTCAATGCCTAACTTGATCTTCTTCTTCTATGGACTTCTAGAGAGATTATTTCTGGAGATAAAGTTGATTATGAATTTGGTCTTGGGATTCATGAAGTATATGGGTTAGTTAATGGCTTAAAACCCCTTATATAGGTCTATTAAAATGATATAAAACAACCCTACCATAGACTACCTAAAAAGAAAATTACCTAACTAACATTTCCTTTTGGCTGAACTTGGACAGGTTGTAGGCCATGACTTACAGTCAATGACTGGACCTATTGTCCGTCCTGCAGGTCCGTAGTTCCATGGTCTGTAACTCTAATTTGAGGTATTGACCTACGAGACAATCCCATGAGACGTGGATGGACCTGTGCCCCATAGGTCTCTTAGAGAGTTTTACCTTGATGTTTAACCCCTAAACACCTCATTCTAAGTATAAAGCCATTTTACAACATTAACCCACACATCAAACTCTAAAACTCTCACGTAAGGATCTAGTTTCACCTACTAGTTTTCCGATTGTTACACTGACCTATAGACCCACAATACTATTGGTCGTTACTGGTGAGATATTAGTGAAAGAAAATGAGAGAGAACTTTTGGAATAGTGTGACGCCCCGAGAGCACCCCCTAGACGTGGCACGGTGAACTTGACCCTGAAGGGGTCTCGTACAAGCCCTTAGCACATCATAACATAGGTTCATAGGGGAAAATGCAGAAAATTTAAAACTTTTACTTACAATCGAAGTCTTTATAAAATATGAGAGAATCTATGACACTGTCACGCCCCAAGCCTACAACCTGGGTGGGACTGGCACTCAAAGTTCATTGTTGGTCCCAAGCGAACCCTTGCCTCACTTACTTACTCAGTAGAAGACTTAAAACACAAAAATAATATAAATAAAGAACTTATAAATAAACTGAGAATGTCTTAAAAGAAACCTTCAACTGACCAAAATGGTTACTCAAGTCTCATAGCAAAACATCTAAAATACAAAGCTAAAATGCTCATAACTAACTGTCTGACTATCTATAAAGTCTTTAAAACAACAAGATGGATGTCGGGACAAACCCCACAATATCCTAATGAAATGAAATTAAAACTGAAAGCAATAAAAAAGAGCCCTCCAGAATGCAAAGAGGCTGACCAATAGACTCTAAACTGCTCACTAGATTAACGATGTGCTGGATGTCGATTCTAGTTACCTATGTTTACATGATAAGACAATACAGGTCAACTGACATCAATACATTGAATGTACGAGTATGCGAGTTGGAATGCTAAATACAACATAGACTTGAAAGGAATCTGAAAAACTTAACTGGCTCAACTGAACTTGACATGACTGAACTCATTTCAATATGAGCAGTTTTAAAACAAGCGCAATATATATAAAAGTTGTTTAAATCATGATGTCTACTCTAGATGTATGCAAAGATACAATATAATTCTGAGATGTATGTAAAAATACAAATAACTGTGTATATAAAATACAAAATACAATTAACTGTTGTGGGAGTTTCTCTAATCGACAACCATAACGTAAAGCTATTGTGATGATATAACGTTTTGCCTCACGCTTCCAGGGCCGTCTTATACCTTTCCATAAGTGTAAAACCTGAACTACTAAGTGGACCCACTACTATATACTAAAAGACACTAAAACAATCATCTAAAAAGTATGACCATTTTTTACCGATGGTGGCTACATGGTTTATCGAGGTTTTGAGTTATCTGAACTCTCCCCATATTAGCTCTTATGTTTTAAAAACATACTTCCTTCTGTGATTTGAGATTAGTGCTCAAAACTTAGCTCAAAGGCTATCTTGGAAATCAAAGTTTCCCCTCGTGCTTTATTATGAAAGCATATCGAGGTTGTGAGTTATCTGAACTCTCCCCATATTAGCTCTTATGTTCTAAAAACATACTTCCTTCTGTGATTTGAGATTAGTGCTCAAAAACTTAGCTCAAAGGCTATCTTGGAAATCAAAGTTTCCCCTCGTGCTTTATTATGAAAGCATATACTCTTATTCGAAAACTAGCTCAAAAAAGGCTCTTTGGAAATCTCAATTTCCGTTTTTCATTAAATGTAAAAATAAATTAAACTTCTTGGGAATACTTAGTTCCGAATGAATTTCAAATTTGAAACCTTTGCTTAACTTTGAAACTTAAGCCTTAAAACAAAGTTAAAACATTTGTGAAAGACTTTTAAAAACTTTAAGAACTTATCTTGACTTAAATCTTGACTTCTTAACTTGATTCTTAACTTCCCTTGAATTGAATTATGGATTCAGGGATCCTGATTTGTGATTGGAAAGATCTCATGATATTTAGAAATGATTTTAGATAGTTAAACAGGTGAAAATACCAAAAATCAATATTTGAAGGTGGGTCCGCGATGCAGAGAAACATTTAAAGTTTAGTTTTAGAAACGACTTTTGAGGCAGCACTCTGTGACGACTCCGTGACGCAAAATAAATTTTCCCAAATCTTGGGATGGCTCCGCGACGCGGATGCAATTCTTCTTTGTTTTTAAGCACTAAGCCCTTTAACCTCCATGAGTTCTTTTTACCAAACACTTAGAATCTATTAAATGTTCAAATTACATCATATTCTACTCAAATTTAACATAAATTCATGGATTCAGATCAAACAACACCTTACCAATTTCAACGAATCAAGGATTTAATATAGTTTCAACAAACCCATTATAAGAACTCAATTTGTAAGCTTTCAAGAACTTAAATTTGTTGAAATTATTCATATTGGCGCGTGGGTGAACTAAAACAACGGTGTGTGATCTCACGTACCTTTGTAGGGATCACCCCTAACGAAATCCACAAGTTAATCTCGATGAATCTTGACTGTTCTTATCCTTCCTTCTCTTTTCTCATTTCTCCAAGCCCTAGAGTGAAATTAATTTTTCTAAAACTGACTAAGGTCTAACTTTACCTCAATTAAAGTCCTAAAAATGAATTAGAATAGTTAGGTAAGGAAAATACTAAATTACCCCTCTGAAATCCAAATTTAGACTTTCCTTAATCTAACAATCCAACTTTCGAGGTGCATAACTTACTCATATAATCTCGGAATCGCGCAAACTTAGCGACGTCGGAAAGATAATTCCAAGAATTATCTAACCATATTAAGAAGTACTCCTAATCATTCTGAGATAGAAGTTATATCCGTTTAAAATTGACCAAAAACTCATTTTTTTTTCTAACTTAAGTAAATTTTGAGATTTTCAGTTATTTCCAAAAATGATTACTTCCAGTTCTTAACTTCTTCTTAACTATTTTGAATTGTGAGATGTTACAGGCACTGTTTCTCAAACAGTCTATAATTGACATAAGGGAACAAGGTGGGTTCATCCTCGTAACTATGAGGATTCCCCAAGTTTTCATCTCCAAGTTCCTTAGAAACCTATCTTCCAAGTGTAGAACATCACATCTCCAAACCCTACACTTTATAAAAATGTAGAAATATGGGTTAGCACAAAGAATGTACTAAGTATGGAAGCCATGCATAAAACACATTAAAACATTCTTAAAAAAGGGATGTTTAATTGAAACCATGATTTATGCACTTTGAACATCATCTTGAAAGAGCTCGAGAATCACAAGTCATAAGCAAATCACATATAGTTTATCAAAGCACAAAGGATAACATATCCATAAACATAGTCTCTAAACATAGTCATAATACCTTATCACTCATTACAAGATATAATACTCATGCACAATCAAATATCAAAAAACATTACATCATAATAGAATAATCACATAAGTAACCCTAGGTTGCACTACCTACACTAAGTACCACATTTGGATCACCATACTCATACCTGTCATACATTAGTCTGATCCATAGTTCATACACATAGTAAAGAGACATTCATAATCACTAGATCATGTCAAGGAAAACCAATCATAAAACCAACTCAATTAGAGCATGCATTAACTCATAAGTCATCATAATGGAAAGGAACTACACCTTGGCTACTTTAGAAGTCATTAGCCATAGTTCATGAAACATATTCATATCATACATATATGGAATCACACATCTTCATATCATAAGGAAACCACAGCATAACCCTTTACAAGTCTATTTGTACAATGTATAAGTGAAGTATCATACCCCCACTCACACAAAGTAAAGCTCATTAAGGAGTCATAAGTATAGTCCATATTCATATTCATAATTCATAGAACATAAACATAATTCATATTCATAGTACATAGATATAAGAGTAACACAACATGACCACTCTCAAAGTCCACTCTTGCCATGTATAATGGCATCCCATACTACCTGTAATACCCCAGAATTTTTTTTGAACTAAGACTCGAACCGTTCTTCGTGATGAGTTAGATATTTTTTGAGGAATTTAAAATTTCTTGAGTGTTATGGTCACTAGATGTAGCATCTTAAGTTTCAAGAAGAACAAAAGAGAAAAACATTCAAGTCATTCCTAAGTTTTCATAAGTCTTAGGTTAACTTCAAATGTCCATAACTTTTAGTACAAAATGAGTTAGTATATCTATAAGATATTAAATTAAAGTCCTTCGAGTCCTCTTTCCAAATCCACTGAGTTTTCGCAGTTCCAATCTCTGAGTAAACATTTATGATGGATTTACTAACATCGCGCAAACCCGGCAGCAGCTTCGTGACGTAGAGCTAACCCAACCTCACCGCCTTGTGAAAGATCATTCCGACTCCCATCTCGTTTCAATTATTTTTTCAGGGGTATTTTATTCCTAAAAACCCTTAGGAGGTCATTTAAATTGCTCTAAATCAAATTTCTTAAATCTAAACCCTCTCATTCACTCTAAAGATTCCACGCTCAAGAAATTTAAGAAAAGTTAAGGCCAGAGTTATTCTTCAAAGATTTCCTTCAAGTTCTTCAAGAATATGGTTGTTTCAAGTATGTAAGCTTCCATAGTATTGGGTTTGTTCACCCACATGCAAATCATGTTAATTTCAGTGTTAAGTTCGTTCTAGAAAGTCGGAAGTATGATATTCTTGAATTATGTTCTTGAAATTGACTTTAGTTCTTGAGTTTAGATGAGATTACCGAATTCTTAATGAAAGCGTGTCGATTTTAAAGTTGTTTATGAGTAGTTTCTTGTGTTCATATGTTGGGTGTCTTAATCTACATAAGGATTGAGAAAGAAAATTGAGTTTAGGTGATTGGGGCTAGAAAACGAAGAAGGAAAAGTCGAGCAGATTTTGGCACGCAAGTTCCCATCATGGACTTGCTCCCCCGGTGACCAAAAATTTGCTCTGCGTTGCGGTTAGGTCACGGACTCCTCTGTCTCAAAATTTTATTTTGTGACCAAAGATTTTAATGCAACTCCGCGTCGCGGACTTGTTCCAAGATGGTAATTTCATGACTTTTATCATGTTTAGCTATCTAAATCATTCCTAAACATCATGAGACCTTTCCTATCACAAATCACAACCTTGAATTCATAAATCACATTCAAAGTAGAGTTGAGAGTCAAGTCTTGAGAGTTCTTTCGAACATTTTTAAAAAATCTCTTTTAGTCTTTTAAGAGGAGTCTTCTACAAATTCTAATAATTTGTTTCAAGACCTAGAGCAAGTGATTATGAGAGTGAGAATAATGTATTCATGAGTCTACCTTGTGATCATGACATCTTTCTTATCATGAACTATAACTCTTGAATTCATAATTCACATTCAAGAGAGAGTTAAGAGTAGATTTAAAGAAAGTCTTTGGGTTCAATTGGGAATCCTTTGAGATCAACTGTCAATTTGAACTAAGTTTTGAGGAAGTAAGTCAGAGAAGAAGAGTCCAATACATGTGTAATGACCCGCGAGTTTATTTTTGGAATATTTGAATTATTCGTATAACTTGAGATAATTTATTTATGGTTAATTATAGATAATGGAATTAATAGATAGTTAGGGGGCTAAAGTGATCATTTATTTAAGATCTTATACTATTAGGGTCATGTATGAAAAAAATAAGTTAGTGATTTTAATCAGTTTAATAACCAATTAATTTAGAAAAGAAGGGGAGGCAGAAACCTTACCTGAGACGACGCACACGAGAGGATAAGAGGTAGCGATCTGCAGGTAACAATCACTACTACTTTGTTGTAATTGGTTTTGGGTTAATTGATTATGGGTTAAATGCAATATTTTATGAATTTAATAAATGGGTTTGAACGTGCAATAAAGTTCCGTCTGATGCAATGTGAGAATTTACAGTTGGGGTGAATTGATGTTAGGTGGAAAAAAAAGTGTTAGTTTGCATTGGAAGCAATAATATATATATATATATATATATATATATATATATAATAAAATTTATTTAGGTGTTATTGGAATAAGAATTAAATTGGATAATATGTTGGATAAAGTACCGTGGCTATTCTGGAAATTAAGGCAACATTGAATATTTTTTTTAATAAGTAATGATGGCTAATGATTGGCCATCATGAGCAAATCATTGGCTCCTAGAAAGGAAGAAAACATAACATAACGTTAATGTGAATTCATTTCAGCGTAATTTTTAGAGTCTTAGTTATTATTTTATGGTTCAAGTTTTGATATATATATATATATATATATATATATATATATATATATTAGATGGAATGTATTTTGTGAGTATTATTTGAATTATGATGTTAGAAAAATTAGGATACAATTCTAGACTTGAGACTTGGAAAATATGATAGTTGAAAGGTTAGTTGGCATTAAAAATTATGAACTTGACTATAAATTTGGGTGAATTTTAAATTCAAGGTTAAACACATAATAATGTGAGTGTTGTTAGTTCCGAAACCTTATCGTGAATATATATATACTTGAATAGATTTCATCGATTCAGAAGCTCAACGGAAAGGAAAGGCTCAAGTCCCAGAGTGATTATTCGATTGGCTAAGGCAAGTGGATTTCTAAACCCTTGTTAAGTGTATGAAATTCGTGGATGTCCATGTGTGGTGTTGAGAATGATTTGGAGACTTGTTGCTTATTTGTTGGTGTTGTATTCCTTGTTGTAAATTGTGTTTTGTTATTAAAATGGTTATCTCCTCATTTTTCATTTGAGCATGTCATTTGCACCGTATCTGAGACATGGTTGTGATAAGAGTTATGTGATAAGAGGATGTACCATTTCGAGGGTCGTATCGCGCGCCGTGATAGATTCTATATTTCGAGGGACGTATCGCGCACTGCGATAGTTACTATTATCGAGGGTACTGTCGTGCGCCGCAACAGATGCATGGATAGATATGTCCCCCATGGTCCCAGACTGAGAGGCAGCGGGTGTGTATCACTAGGTCGGACATGCATCATTATACTTGACATTGCATTCCATTGCATTGCACATACTTATCATTAGTGAACTTGATATTGTGTTTTGATGATCTTGTGATTGCCTTTCTACGAAACTTGTGATTGTTGAATACTAAGCTTGTTGTTGAGGATATGTAATTTGTTGAAGTGTTGTTATTGAGGATATGTAATTTGTTGAAGTGTTGTTGTTGAGAGTATGTAATTTGATAAAGTGTTATTGTTGAAGATATGTAATTTGTTAAAGTATTTTTGTGGAGGATATGTAATTTGTCTAAGTTTTGTTGTTGAGTTACGTGCTATTTAAACTGTGAGCTGTTAGGTTGGGTTGATTTTAATACAGGTTGTAGTTGTGGAGGTTCGGTTGGGGTGGTAGGAGTACCCGTATTTCATCCCCTTAGCTTGTGTTTAGAGGTTTACTTGCTGAGTACCGTGTGGTTTGGTACTCACCCCTTGCTTCTACAAATTTTTGTAGGTTATGAGCCTGGATTTTTGTTGTACTTGTCATTCTCTTCTTTTCTGAGGCTTCTTGGAGATTTGTGAGGTAGTTGTTTCCATCTCACCAGACTTTTTTCTCCTTAATTATGATCTTGTTCTATTCTAGAAACAAGTTCATTTGAGACTTGAGTTTTTCTTTTGAATCAATTGTAATACTTTAGAGGCTTGTACACGTGACTATCAGGTTTTGGGTTTTTTATTAAGTTACTTATATTTTATTTCCGCACATTATTGTAATGGTATAGTTTTAGGTTGACTTATCTTGGTGGGATAAGACGAGTGCCATCACGTCCATTCTTGGGTCGTGACAAAATGGTATCAGAGCCTCAGGTTCATAGGTCTCACGTGTGTACAAGTCAATTCTAAATAGAGTCTCGATGATCGGTACAGAGACGTCTGTACTTATCTTCGAGAGGCTATAGTGACTTTTAGGAAATATCTTCACTTCTTGGATCTCTATTGTGCGTACTTGGTCCCATTTTGATTCTTATCGCTTCACTCCATTCACTCTCATTTATGTGATGACTCGTGCGTAGTTCCTTTTATGAATCATTGGCGTGTCGTGTATTGGTTTGATGTTAGATCTGGTATTAAGGTGGCATTGATATACTTATGAAATGAATGCGTGATCATATTTGAAAGGGTTGAGTAAGGTTATTTATCATAGTAAAATAATAATAATAAATATATTACTTATCTGGTATAAGCAATATATGGAGTGGTTCGACAATTAGAAGTTAAATGTTTGAAGAATTGACTAGATAATAAATAGTGTATCCTTGAAAAATACAATTAATATAGTTGTCATACCATTAATGGGTTGCTTAGCAAATGATGTTGCACCAATTCAGGTCAGAATCCCATCTGTGGTTTCACAGATTGAGTGTATACCAAAGAAGGTCATGATACGACTATTACAAAGGTACTGATGGTTACTTGGTTAGAATTATGGAGTGTGTTACTTTTGATATTGACCTTACTTACGAAAGAATACATATAGCTTGGGTTAGATACAAAACTAATCTGGTAATATTTTACAGCTATTTGATGGATAAAAGTGTGTGACCTATTTGGAAATGATCTTCTCGATAGATATGATGTGTTCTAGTGGTGGATGTAACGAATTTTCATGATGTGGTACTAGTGCTACATGAAAACGGATATGTTGATTGTTAAGTACAAATACTGACTACTTAAGGAGTTATCTATTGTATTACATGCTCATATGATAAGATTTGGTGTTGAATTCATATTCGAGATACCAACTAGCTTGTTAGTACGGGTGGATGTGTTAAGCATTGTATATAAGAAATCTATTAGTGGTGGATCTTTGATATGATATTGATATGTTCAGGTTGTGAAATGTATTTTGTGGATTGTAAATGAGTGTTGATTTCAGCGTAAACTCCATGGAAGTGGACCTATGGATGATAAGCTTATAAGTAAAGGAAGTCTCAACAAGTATACTTGTGTGAATGTAATTGATAATTTTAGTGAGAAAGTGCATATAAATTGAGTAAGTCCCTTGGATGGTTGGCATAGCTAGGTTGGATTGTCATGTTAATGGCGAGGCTAAATTCGTAGTGAGGGAAATGACGAACTAAGCATGATTATACTAAGATTTTATGATGCATTATCATTGAAATGCAACTATATGATATGGGTGTTGGTTAAAACGGTTTTGTATGGTAATGATGACTTTTGAGTATCTAAGGTTATGGTTGTTTCTATTTCATAAGTAGTGTGGTTTTATGATAAGTTTTATGAGGAGTTGGGATGTTGCTTGATTAGAATTGAAAAGAGTTAAAGTCATAGTGAAAAACAATAGTGGGATGTAGTTTAGCTTTTAGGAAGAGGTGAGAGCAAGAATATTTTCTCTTATTGCAAGGGCTAAAGTTGTATCTTCAAAGGAATTTGGAGAATTGGGTTCAGAGATATGTGGTTTCAATTGTTTTGCTGTGGTTAAGGTGATAATGTTACGTGTCATTTACATAGATTATAAAAAAAACTATTTAATAAAACTTGAGAAGGGAATGTACGAACGTTCAGCTCGAGTATGATGATTAGTTCTTTTGTAGTTTGAATTTGATAATCAATATGGTAGGATTTTTAGCGAACGATAGTATAAGGTCAATGGAGAGGAGATCAATGATAAGATAAGATACATGGGTTCATAAAAATCTGCAAGGTATGAGCTAATGTTGATAGATAAAGGGATTGTGTTATACAGTTGGATTCAAAATTCAAGTTTTTAATGGTGAGTTTAAGTTTTTGGTAGTGTGTTTGTCAAAGTATGGATTGGTAATATAAGAAATGACCGACCACATCGAGTATGAAGCTTTGGAAGGACTTAAAATTTGAGTAGTAAATTTGGTTACTTTTGATTATTATATCTAAGGGGGTTTCACGTAATGTTATGGTTTATAAGATAAGGTAAAAATATCATGGGTTGCTTGCCAAAAATATAAGACTGGTAAGTGAGTTAGGAAAAGAAAAGGAGAAAAATCTTGGTGTATTTAAGAGTTAAAGTTATTTGAAATTTCTGTCATGGAAAGAATTTAAGAAAGGTGAAGGAACAATAAGACCTTTGGTAAAAACACTGGATTCAGAGTTGATGGTTGTAGTGATTTTCGCTTTGAGTTTAGATATGACCATGAGATGTGAACTAGTTCGGCACCTACTTACTATGTGTTTATTATTGACTTTTATAAATATTGAGTTTTGGTTTGGGTGACAAGCAACGATGTGTGAAAGATTTTATGTGGTTATGTCGAGCTAGATTATTCAAATTATGATGGGTAACTTATGGATGTTCAACGGTGTGGACCTACAATTTTACATGATTACTGTGGATTCTGAGGGAATTGAAACTACTTTGTTGATGAGACGATATAGACTATCATGATGTGTTACATAGGCATTTGATGATACGGTAGAGGTTATGAGCTTATAGTAAACATAATTATCAAAGTGATCAATAATTTCTTTAATTTTTGACATGAGATACATAATGGTATGATTGGTAGTTGAAAAGTTCTACGTGAAAGTTTACGTGAAGTTGACATTGGGTGTGATTCAATTATTGTACCTCGATGAGAAAGTATTTATTGATTTGAAATTAGTGCTATCAATCTTAGGTGTGA
This sequence comes from Solanum lycopersicoides, assembly GCA_022817965.1. NCBI lineage: Eukaryota > Viridiplantae > Streptophyta > Magnoliopsida > Solanales > Solanaceae > Solanum > Solanum lycopersicoides. The sequence continues at coordinate 86,117,946 of CM040629.1, read as the reverse complement.
CTCATATATGCCACGTAATCCTTAAATGGAAATAAAGAAAGCCATATTTTGAAGAAAAAAATTGAGGATACAATGTGCTTGCTAAGAAGACCTTGATACTGGTGATGATGTGAGAGAAAGGTAAATGATTGGTGTGGTTATGATATTCATTAGTATTAAGAGTGTTGATTTTGGTGGAGTACTGTAAGAAGTACGCAGAGTTTGGTAAATTGAGTATGTGTAAAATTATAATAGAGATCAGACTGGTTGATTTTGGTGGCTAAAATAAAATAAAATAGAGGCATGTATGATCGACATCGGTGCTAAATGGGATCGATATTTGCCCTTAGCAGAGTTTGCCTACAATAACAATTATCACTCTAGTATCCAGATGTCCCCATTTGAGGCGTTGTATGGCAGACGGTGTAGATCTCCGATTGGTTGATTTGATTCGGCGGCGATGGACTCTTTGGATACAGACTTGATTAGAGATTCTATGGAACAAGTTCGTATGATTCAGTATAGACTGTTGACAGCCCAGAGTCGACAGTAGAGTTATGCAGACCGTAGAGTTAGAGCCTTAGTGTTTATGGAGGGTAATCATGTTTGGCTCCGAGTATCACCCATGAAGGGTGTGATGAGCTTCGAAAAGAAGGGCAAACTTAGCCCTAGATTCATTGGACCTTTTGAGATTTTGAGCCGAGTGGGAGAGGTGGCTTATAAGTTGGCGTTTCCACCTAGTTTGTCGGCAGTTCATCCTGTTTTCCATGTCTCTATGCTTCGGAAGTATATTCCCGATGAATCTCATGTGATTTCACTTGATTCTGTGGAGCAGGATCCCGACTTGACATACGAGAAGCAGCCTATAGCTATATTAGATAGGCAAGTACGAAAACTTAGGACCAAGGAAATTGCTTCATTGAAAGTGCAATGGAAGCACCGTTCAGTGGGAGAGGCAACTTGGGAGACAGAGACTGCCATGCGTGCCAAATACCCTCAGCTTTTTTAAGCTTCAGGTACCTTCTTTTACTTTATGTTCAAGGACGAACATGATTTTTAGTGGTGGATAATGTAATGACCCGTGAGTTTATTTTTGGAAAATTTGAATTATTCGTATAACTTGAGTTAATTTATTTATGGTTAATTGTAGATAATGGAATTAATAGATAGTTAGGGGGCTAAAGTGATCATTTATTTAAGATCCTATACTATTAGGGTCATGTATAAAAAAAATAAGTTAGTGATTTTAGTCAGTTTAATAAACAATTAATGTAGAAAAGAAGGGGAGGCAGAAACCTTACCTGAGACGACGCACACGAGAGGATAAGAGGTAGCGATCCGCAGGTAACAATCACTCCTACTTTGTTGTAATTGGTTTTGGGTTAATTGATTATGGGTTTAATGCAATATTTTATGAATTTAATAAATGGGTTTGAACGTGCAATAAGGTTCCGTCTAATGCAATGTGAGAATTTATAGTTGGGGTGAATTGATGTTAGGTAGAAAAAAAATGTTAGTTTGCATTGAAAGCAATAATATATATATATATATATATATATATATATATATATATATATATATATATATATATATATATATATATATATATATAATAAAATTTATTTAGGTGTTATTGGAATGAGAATTAAATTGGATAATATGTTGGTTAAAGTACCGTGGCTATTCTGGAAATTAAGGCAACATTGAATTATTATTTTTTAATAAGTAATGATGGCTAATGATTGGCCATCATGAGCCAATCATTGGCTAGGAGAAAGGAAGAAAACAGAACACAACGTTAATGTGAATTCATTTCAGCGTAATTTTTAGAGTCTTAGTTATTATATTATAGTTCAAGTTTTGATATATTGGTATATATATATATATATATATATATATATTAGATGGAATGTATTTTGTGAGTATTATTTGAATTATGATGTTAGAAAAATTGGGATACAATCCTAGACTTGAGACTTGGAAAATATGATAGTTGAAAGGTTAGTTGGCATTAAAAATTATGAACTTGACTATAAATTTGGGTGAATTTTAAAGTCAAGGTTAAACACATAATAATATGAGTGTTGTTAGTTCTGAAACCTTATCGTGAATATATATATATACTTGAATAGATTTCATCGATTCAGAAGCTCAACGGAAAGGAAAGGCTCAAGTCCCAGAGTGATTATTCGATTGGCTAAGGCAAGTGGATTTCTAAACCCTTGTTAAGCGTATGAAATTCGTGGATGTACATGTGTGGTGTTGAGAATGATTTGGAGACTTGTTGCTTATTTGTTGGTGTTGTATTCCTTGTTGAAATTGTGTTTTGTTATCAAAATGGTTATCTCCTCATTTTTCATTTGAGCATGTCATTTGCACAGTATCTGAGACATGGTTGTGATAAGAGGATGTACCATTTCGAGGGTCGTATCGCGCTCCACGATGGATACTATATTTCGAGGGACGTATCGCGCGCCGCGATAGTTACTATTATCGAAGGTCGTGTCGTGCGCCGCGACAGATGCATGGACAGATATGTCCCCCATGGGTCCCAGACTGAGAGATAGCGGGTGTGTATCACTAGGTCAGACATGCATCATTATACTTGACATTGTATTTCATTGCATTGCACATACTTATCATTAGTGAACTTGATATTGTGTTTTGCTGATCTTGTGATTGCCTTTCTACGGAACTTGTGATTGTTGAATACTAACCTTGTTGTTGAGGATATGTAATTTGTTGAAGTGTTGTTATTGAGGATATGTAATTTGTTGAAGTGTTGTTGTTGAGAGTATGTAATTTGTTAAAGTGTTATTGTTGAGGATATGTAATTTGTTAAAGTGTTTTTGTGGAGGATATGTAATTTGTCTAAGTGTTGTTGTTGAGTTACGTGCTATTTAAACTGTGAGCTGTTAGGTTGGGTTGATTTTAATGCAGGTTGTAGTTGTGGAGGTTCGATTGGGGGTGGTAGGAGTACCCGTATTTCATCCCCTTAGCTTATGTTTAGAGGTTTACTTGCTGAGTACCGTGTGGTTTGGTACTCACCCCTTGCTTCTACAAATTTTTGTAGGTTATGAGCCTAGATTTTTGTTGTACTTGTCATTCTCTTCTTTTCCGAGGCTTCTTGGAGATTTGTGAGGTAGTTGTTTCCATCTCAGCAGACTTTCTTCTCCTTAATTATGATCTTGTTCTATTCTAGAAACAAGTTCATTTGAGACTTGAGTTTTTCTTTTGAATCAATTGTAATACTTTAAAGGCTTGTACACGTGACTTCCAGGTTTTGGGTTTTTTATTAAGTTACTTATATTTTATTTCCGTACTTTATTGTAATGGTTTAGTTTTAGGCTGACTTGTCTTGGTGGGATAAGACGAGTGTCATCACGTCCATTCTTGGGTCGTGACAACATGAGTTTCATGTAGTTATCTAGACCTTTGAGTCGAGTTGTTTCATGCCCATAATTCGGCATGAACTTCGTAAGTTGAGCATCTTTCAGAGAAGTGGTATCTTCAAGTTCTAAGCCTTTAAGTGTCGAGTTCCTTATCCCTCATTGAGATTCATTCCTAATCATGTGACTATTACATTTTACCGATGAAGTTCTAGAGTTGAGTAGTTTATGCCCAGAATTCCGCATGAACCCTCTGAGCCGAGTATTCTTGAGATGAGTAGTATCATTGACTCCTTTAGTTCTTGATTTGTTGATTTCCAAGTATTGAGTTTTATGCATGGTTATTGGAAACCTTTAATTGAGTCGTTCATGTCCATAATTCATCATGAATCCTATTTTGAGAAGTCTTTTTACAAATTATTTTAAAACATGCTTTAAAGACTTGAGCACTGAGTTGAGAAAGAGTAAAATTGAAGTTCTGTTTTTCAAAGAACTATATGGGAACTAAGTATTTCCAAAAAGATTTAAAATATTTTCACATTTAAATAAGAACGGAAACTTAGATTTCCAAAGAGCTTTCGGGCTAGTTTTCAAAAAGAAGTAATCATTTTCTAAATAAAGAAAGAGAGGAAACTGAGATTTCCAAGATAGCCTTTTGGTTAAGTTCTGAGCACTAATCTCAAATAACAAAAGAAGTAGGTTTTAAAACATAATAGCTAGTATATTTTGGAATAGTATTTAGCACTGATATGGGGGAGAGTTCAGACAACTCACGTCCCCTATAAATCATGTAGCAATCATGGATAGAAAAGGATCATATTTTTTAGATGAACCCATTTCACATAGACTAGTGGATTTATTATTAGTTCAGGTCCTATACCTTTGGCCGGTTATAGAATGTGCTGACAGCGTGAGATAGATCGTTGTATCATCACGATAGTTATTATGTAATGGTTGTTGGTTAGAGAAACTCTCACAGAAGTTATTGAATTTTTATATACATCAGTTAATTGTATTTTCATATACATTTCAGAGTTATGTTGTATCCTTGTTACATACACAGAGTTGACATCATGATTTTAAACAACTTTTCTTTATCTTAAACTTGTTTTAAGATGCTTTATATTGAAATGAGTTCAGTTAAGTATCAGGAGTTGAGTATTTCGAGTTGAGTACCTTAAGTATTTCGAGTTGAGTACCTTAAGTTAGTATCTTGAGTTGATATGTGCTTCATTGAGTCGATTATCATATCTTTGAGTTGAGTAAGTTGAGTAGTTTTGAGTATCCTTGAGTACTCCTTGAGTTGAGTAAATTTGAAAAGAGGTAAGTATGTTTCCATTTTTATCAAGTTCAAGTTGATGTTATGCTTTAGAATTCCCCTTACATGCTCGTACATTTCACATACTAATCCATTTGTCCTGCATCTTCTCATGATGCATATCCAGGTATTTAGGATCATCGACATTAGTTTCGTTGATGTCACATAGAGTTCAAGTTAGCAATGGTGAGTCTCTTTGCTTCCGGAGTATTCCATTTAATTTCAGTTGTTAGGAGGTCGTGGGTCTTGTCCCAATTTCCATCATCATCATTTAGAGGCTTTATAGATAGACGGTAGAGTTTTTAGAAGTCTTCATTTATTTTGTTTAATGTTTTAAAGACTATAGTTGCCTTTTATGGCGAGTTGTATACATATTATTATACAGAGTTTTCTTTGGACTTAACGTTTGTATTTAAGTTTTATGAACTTTTATTTCAGTTTTGAGCTTTTACATGCTTAAGTTAGTCTTCTACTTGTAGTCAGCCAGGAAGAAGGTCCGCTTGGGGACCAGCAATGGTTCTTGAGTGTCGGTCACTTCTAGGGTGTAGACTCAGGTCGTGGCGCTACCACTCATACGAAGTAAACCCTTTTGAGGAACCATAGAACATAACTCACTTTCGTATTCATAATTCATATTCTTGTTCATTAGAGGGAATGTAGCCTTAACAGACATAGACCATGTGAGTTACATGGAATTCGGTGTTTTACCCCCACATCGAAAAGAGGTGTCCTATTTGCCTAAGCCCTAAGGTATAACAGACATATTTAGCTTTTAGGTGGATCCACTAACTAAGACCTATGTTTCCACATAGTTATGGAACAAATAAATTGCTACTAGAAATCCGGAATTGCTAAACATAAAAGGTTTTCATCTCATGAGACAACACATATGCATTGGGAACCAGGACTTCCTAACGTAAAGGAACCCATGTGGGAACCCAGACTTGCTAGCGCAAAAGCTTCTATCTCATATTCATGTTCACTCAGTGCTAAGCATAATTCCTTTAAAGTGACATTAAGTCTTTTTTTAAGTTCATATTCATGGAAGAATACACTTAGGCACTCAAACCAACATATATCATATTAGCTCATAGATTCATTAGGTAAGAATGTCCTTTCAACCTTAGTTACATTAACATATGATAAAATCTTTCACATCATAAGCATAGTGCGTTCATGAGAATAGTCTTTCATTCAACACAACAATACTATCATAGTCTTAACATATCATGTCTTACGTAGTCATAACATATCATACATAGTCATTACATATCGTACATAGTCATATCATACATTGTCATGTGTAGGGGCATAAGAAAGAAGGATCTTGCATCCATACAACAATATGCACATTAACTAAACACCTTCACCTTTCAAGTGGATCAATAGTTCATACATAATAAGTAAACACCTCTACCTTTCAAGTGGATCATCATGGTCATGTATATTTACTTCATAATAGTACATAAAGGTGCATATGAGAACTAAACTTTCAATTAACACCTTAGATACACCATACTCATATCCATGCATGTGTGAGTGTGTGTATAATTGTCCTTATAATGACACCATAACCACAACATTATCATCATAGACATTTTCCCTCAGAAGAGGTTCATAAACATGTACATAATACCACAATAATGGATACAACTCATATCTTGCATTCAAGGGTCATATTGAGTCAACACATTAAGTATGCAATACATGGAACATAGATACAATCATGACTCAAGTAATCCATTCATCTCATGAATAAACTCATATGATCATATTTATAAGTCATGTTGATGAGATCTTCACAAAATAGAGTCATATACAACTAAACATACATAATAGCCTCTTTTTTAAAGTCTTAACATTCTTAACTTATTCGTGTTAGATTTTACCCTTAAAGTCATCTTCATGGTACAAGCCTTACTCTCAAGCAATATCTCACATGATTATTAAGTATACCTACTTCTAAAGGTAACCTCAACACATGTCTTATCATTGATCAATTATAGTCATATAGGATACATACAGCTCAATTCAATACTACACAACCATAATCCCTCATATAAACCCTAATCAAGTTAGCTTCTATCATTAAGTTTTACTTGTAATCAATTTGTGTCTAGGTGGTCTAGTCTAAGTCCATTAATCAAGAAGTTCATCTACAATTCATACATAGAGATATTCTCATAGAATTCCTTCATACAAGGCCTTCAAGGCTATAATCAAGATTCAAATTTACTTATTGAAATTAACACATTAGATATGGTAACATAATGATACAATAAGCTACTCAATGTAAACATACTAGTTTGTCCCGCTTTGTTCATTAATCACTCCATACAAGGGTTTACAATTGAGAAAAAAGGGGAAAACATGGATCATATGGAGATTTTCTTTAAAAACTATAAATACACCATAATTCCACCCATAATTATTCATATATAGACACAAACAATGATAATTAATCAATTGAAACGTTTTTAGAAGGTGACCCATGCTATTGGATGATAACCTAGAATTTGGGGAAATTGAAATCACAATTTGAAGGGCTTCTTAGGGAAAGCTTCCCAAAAAAGAGAACTTACATACCTTAGGTGTAAAACTCCATCAAATTCCTATGAGAAAGCTTTCATCTTCAAGCCCTAGATTGATCTCTTTGGTTCTTCAATGGGGGTTATAGAGAGAAGATATTTTGGGAGAAGATGGGTCTTCTTCTAATTCCATTGGAAGTGACTTAATTGAAGGAATTTCAAGTCTAAAAAAGTTATATAGTTATGAGGAAAGGAATAAAATGATTTGGACTCAACTTTGGAAAGGAACTAAGGACCATAAAGTTATAACTTAAAAGTATTCACCAAAACCGTCTAAGCTCTCCCTTTGAACCTCATGGATCGCCAAGGGCAATAGGCGACTCACCAATTCGACCCTTGGCTGGCCCATTTTTCTAGTAGCTCATAAATTTGGGAAGGCCACTTAGGCGAAGAGGAAGGCAGCTTAGCAACTCGCCAACTCATTTGGCAAGCCACGACTTTGCTCACCCATTCTCCCACCATTTAGGCCAAGGGGACAGCCCACTAGGCGACCCCAAGTTCACTTTGGCACATCACTAAGTCACTTAGGCGATGCTACTGCCCAATCGCCAACAAGGTTCATAGAAGAACAAGTTCTCCTTTCCTTTACCTTGAAAGTTTAGGCCCTTGCCCACTTCCTTGGTTTGTCAACCCATATATATATATATATATATATATATATATATATATATATATATATATATATATATATATAAAGTCCTAGGTTAAGGATACGGGATGTAAGACATGCTCTAACGTTCAACCACTAAAAAACCCATTCTATGCACGGGAAGTATCATCTACAACTCCATTCCTCATAACAACTAAAAGACACACAAGTTAGGCATGAGTTTCACCTATTTGTTTTCGTTAGACTCTAACTTGGTCTTACTAGATTTACGGGTTGTTACAAATAGTGAGTTAAAAATTTCATGCTAGGTAGGCTTGGATAGAATCTAAGTGTAATAAGGTCTAGGATAATACAAGGGAAGGATTGGGTGAAACATATTAGTAAAGTTTAAGGTTCCTATCTCTAAGACATTTAATGAGTCCATATGACTTTTCAGAAGTGAATTCGGGTAAGATATCAAACTTGGCGTGAAGAGTCCAGTTTAGAATGTTAAGGTTGGAAAGTGTGTTGTGAAATGAGATTTTTTAGAAGATTTTTAAATTTCTATCTTGTGCAAGTCACTATAGAGGGTGACATACCGCTATAGCAGTGGAATTAATTCTCGCTATAGTGGGATGTCCTGCTACAATAGATCCACTATAAAGGGATTGGACTGCTATAGCGGGATTAGTCGCATTAAAGTAGAAAATTCCCAGAACCACCCATTTATTGGAAATTTCATTTTGATGAAGAGTGGGGTGACCTAGGGTAATTTCCTCAGTCTTTCATCATTATCATTGGTGAAGGTAAGTTAATTACTCCCTTAACTTGGTTATTTTATTGTTTGGATTTGAAACCTACGGTGGCTACCTTATAGAAGAATTTGAGTTGGTTTTATGGTGAAAAAACTCTGGTTTAAAGTATAATTATCATGGAATTAGTTCGGGTTGGGATTTAGTATAATTGATGTGTTTTAGGTCATTTGGATATTATTTGTATTAATTATTTGTAGACCAATAACAAGCTATGTATCATAACAAGGATATATTTTAATTTCTTTAGTGCATTTTGGGATTAATCCAAAGTAGGAAATGATTGTTTGTTTATAGTTTATATTATATATACTTGTTAACTGCTTCGTTAGTCTTTCATGTACGTATAATGTATTGTTATAGAAATGGAATAAAAGTAAACTAAATTGTTAACTATTGTCAATCGCTTGTAATTATTGTATTTACTTATGAGTACAAGAATGATTGTTATTCATAGTGACTGTGATTGTTATTATGATTGATGGTTTATTCTGGTACCATGGTTAGTACATGATATATCATGGTTAGATTGAATACCACGTCTGATACATACTAACGAGTGGCTCAGGTAGTATGCTTGGTACAAGGACATCGATATCATTGGCTAGGGTACTCTGCTAATACAAATTACTAATAGCTGGCTCTGGTACCACGTTTGGTACATTGACTATTTGTTTGTGGGTTTCATGAGAGAGTCGGGTTGACATGTTGTGATGTCAGTGTTCATGTTAATTCAGAATGTATATTCTGGACGAAGACTTGAATCTAGGTTGTGTCATGATTGTGGTTATACTTGATGTTATCTGTTTTACTAAGTTGTGGTGCATGTTCATATTTTGTATAAATGGAATTAGTTGATAATCCGACTAAAACAATGTAGAGTTTATGTATTTTTCCTCTACTTGCTTTTTTTCTATTGATTACAGGGCATATTTCAGCAGCTGCTTCGCGCCCTCAACTATGATGCTAGTGTTTCCTGAACCCAAGGGTGAACTTCTTCTCTCGGGCTTCTATGCTCCCTAGTCAATTTTTAACACTTAGACTATGATTGTTTCGGGGTTGCATCCCTACTTTTCTAGACTACTCATGTGCTAAGGTACACGACTTTTAGATTCTAAAGGATATTCTACAATAGTTCTATGACTTAGTTTTTTTAATGAATTTTTTTTTAAAAATAAATTGAAAACTATTTTGTTTTTAATTATGTAATAGATTGTGTGTTAATAGTTTGTTGATTCTTCCACCAAGGGTTAGTGAGGGTGTCTCTCACGATTTGTTGGGTCATGGTATCAAAGCTCTAGATTCATTGATTTCGGCGTATCAAAATAGATCTAGTAGAGTTATGAGGAATGGTACGGAGACATCTATACTTTTCTTCAGGACGTTAAAATACTTTAGAAATTTTTTCTTCCTTCGTTCCTTCGTGCTATAAAATAATTTCAGTTGGTATATGACGATCCAAATTAGAATCTCACTTTCTCTATTCTTTGTTCGCATTCTTTGTTCGCAGGTGGCTCATCTTTAAGAAACAGAGAGTGAGTACCAGCTCCAACTGCAGAACCGACAACGTAAGGGAAAGAAAGAGACAAATTTAGAGGAAGGGGTAGGGGGGAAGAAACACCCACCTAAGGTAAAGCTCAGGCAGCGGCTAGGCCAAGGCCGACAACCCCTCCCCTACCCCATGTTCCTAAGGAGGTAGAGTTTGAAGAGGGTGTTGAACTTGAGATACTTGATATAGTTGCACAAACTGAGGATGCAAGCCTTCTGCCTATGACTACTAAGGTTGTTTATCAATTGTTAGTATTCCTGAGTGAGATAACGAGCAGTGGAGTCACTCCCACTATCTCATCCACTCCGTGTCCTAGTGCTTATCATTGTTGTCACCATTCTCAACAAGCATTTCGTTTGTATTTTGACTTGATTAATAATGAGTTGGAGATTCTGGACTCATTTTAAATTTTTAATTCACCAAATTATGCCCTCTATTCCTTTAATAAGCATTTTTTATTGGGTGAATCAAAAACTGAAACGTTAACAATAAAAAATTGAAAAACATAAAATTAAAAAAAATCTTATTGATTTGTTATTCGTTTAGCGTATTTCAAAATTGAAAATTGATAAACCAAATTGATAATGCATAAAATCGAACTGGTAGATGTACACCCCTAGTTAGTAGTGCTACTTAACTCCTAACTTTTTTTTATTTGACAAATTTCTCAATAACATAAAATTGTAAGTTGTAACTTTTAATTTCTTTTCCTTCAGATTTTCATTTAATTCGATTAACCTTTAAAAGTCCAAATGTCTTCATTAAAGAAGCAACCTTCCTACAATTTATTTCAATATTTCATTGAGATAAATTTAGCTTCATGCTTTTATTTTGGAGGGTAATTTGTCTTTCTTTGTATTTTAATATTCTTTTGCAATAAAGAACTTATTGATAATAAATATGATGTGTTTTATCCTATTTGAAACTATCACATTTGAGCCTCCATCTCAAAGTCCTCCCGGTGCTAAGTATAATACCAATGAAAGAATTAGTAAGACTCCCTTTCTTTTGATATCCCCAATCTTAATGAATTTTGGAAGTCAAATAAAATAGATTAATTAAATTATCAAAGCATAATATTAGGAAGGGCAATAGTTAAAATACTAATTCAAACTATAAAGTCGTGTAAGAGTAGCTCCTTTCGAAATCATGATTTCTTAAAGTAGTTCATATAAACAATTATCTTCCTAAGCTGCTAAATCATGATTTCCTTTCAAACTTTGAGAAAATATTTCACAAATCATTGATACATAACTTAAAAGCATCCTTAAATTATAACTTCATTCTTTTATTAAATATACAAAAAATCTCTTATCAATTCATGACCATAATTCATAGTTCAAAGTTCATAGGTAAAATCAAAATATAAAAAAATGATTCTAAGTGAAATCAATTATAAATAATGTAATTAGGTTAAATCATGCATATAGAATAACATCAATTGAATCATAATCAAAAGGACTCGTGAAGATTGACATAAAACTCTAACTTAATTGGGTGAAATTACATTAGAGATTGAAGTTTTTTGGGACCCAATGAATGAAAGGGATCCATTCGTGAATTCTCCCATACATTGACATCAAATCCTTTCAAATAAAGAGAAAGATAAGACCTTGACACTTGAAACCCTAGCTTTCACCTTGAAGCTTGAGAGAGAATTGAAGGGGATGAACTTGGAGGGAATTTAGGAATTTAAGTGAATGTGAGAGAATGAGTTTAATTTGAAGGGTTAATTTAGTTTAAAGGTAGTTATAGGGTTAAAACGATATATTTTAGGGGTTAGGTAGGTAAAAAAAATCAAAACACTCTTAATTAAAACTGTTGGAACGGGTCTACAGTTTGGGACCTACAGACTCTATTGGTCAACTGTAAAATCAAGTAATGTAACCCAATATTTAACCCACTTTCCACAATTTTTTTTACATACCGTCGATTTTTCTATCGTCCATAAATCTCATCCTTAGTTCTCAACTTTGAGTCCATAATTTCACTAAGACTGAATCAACTCTACGGTCAGTTTCTACGACAAGTAGACCATCTTACAAGTCGTATGAAACAATCGTAGATTCAACTTCAGAAACTTGAATTTTCTCAAAACTCAACTTCTACGAGTGTCATCTACGACCCTTAGAGCCTTCTACGAACCGTAGATGGGTATCGTAGAACTGAGGCAATAGTTAAAAATGAAATCTTTCCTTTTCAATTTTTGCGGTGTCACATCAATCTTCAGTTTCAACTCTTAAAAAAGTCCTCAGCTTTTAGATATGCAATATCATCGAGGTCATCAAAAACATTATCTTTCAATTTCAAACTTGTCTCAACATACTCATCATATTTTTTAGAAGGCCCTACATGAACATCATTTTTAAGAGTCACATCTACCGCAGCAGAAAAGACACCACTTTTATTTTCTTTTCTTTTAAAGGAATTTTGATACAATTAGATATAATGCTCAGTTGTCCGACACTCATTCTTTCAATGGCCTTTCAGGCCACAACAATGGCAATGCATTCTCCCTTTTGTTATGAACATCACCTCGATAATTATTATATCATATTTTATCATTGTCACACCCGCACACATTATCATGTCTGTGGTTATTTTGTCATATTTTAACTGATTGTTTGCTTTTACCACATTTAGCTCTAGTAATGGAGCAGTTCTAGTGGAACGGGATTCATGATTCTCATTTAAAAAAATTATGTTCCTCAACCACCAAAAGACATCAGATCAATTCAGAGTATTTATGAAAATTCTTTTCGCGGTATTACTTTTGTAATATCACATTTATGGCATAAAAATAGTTAATGTCTTTTCCAATATATCATCATCTTTTATAGTTTTTCGCATAATTTCAATTGAAAAGTGATTCTAAACACAACAAAATTATACTTAATTACGATTTTAAAGTCTTGAAACCGTAATTGAAACCACTCATAACGAGCCCGTGACAATATTGAACCTTAAGGTGGTCATACCTTCCTTTCAAACTTATCCACAATCCAAGTGAATTTTTCATTGTCAAATATTCAACCTTTAGATTTCCATCAATATGATGATTGATGACGAGCAAAAATCATAGACTTCACTTTATCTTGACTTGATGTTTTATTTTTCTATTATAGTATCACCAAGAACCTTAGTGGTAAGGTGAATTTCAACATTAAGTACCCGTGATAAATAAATTTTTTTTAAAATATCAAGTCCTACAAGTTCAAACTTTGAAAAATTCAGTATAATGAAAACTATCATAAACTAATTGAGTTAATATCACGTTGTTCATTTCTTCATAATAAATGGTAAATTAGTGTTTCAAATAATAAATTATAATATGAATATACAATATATTATATGCATGAACATGAAAAAAATTGTAAACTCATGAAGTATTGAAACAGTAAATTTAAAATACTTTCTAATTGTTCTACAATATTTATTATTAAATTCAATAAATATTAACACAAAAGTTTCGTAAGAATTTCAAGTCATATTTAATAAAATACTATTTTTCTTTATGTCATACAAATACTAATCATAAATGTATGACAAGAAAATACTTACGAGTATTCTAACTAGCATGCTATCATATTGCATAATTTAGAGGTATAAGTTAGTGACACACAAATAGCATACTAATTTAAAGTAAGTCCTGCATACGATAATCAAATTGCAAATCAAAACTTGCGGAAGTCTTATTAGAGATCTTACAAGCATATAAATATATACCTAAATCAAAAAGGAAATTAACTAACTTTTTAAATTAATGATAATATCGACTTAAGCAAATCTTAATTAATTAGATTATTAAACTAATAACGTGTTATAAAATAAAAGAAAAATAGAAAAATACTAAACAAAAAAGGTCACAATTCAATGAATTTATAGTAGTAAAATAAGGTAATTTTTTCACAAAGTAAAAGCATTTCACTCCGGCTCTGCTCTTCGTCGTCGCCGGCAGTCTTCGCTGAGGTTTGATCGGTTCTCTTCTCTTTTACGTCATACGGAAGAGCAAATAAATCAAATCAAACAAAATTTTGAGCTATAATTTATCACCTTTTTCTTTTTAGCAGAAACTGAAATTCTTCATGAAACCCTAAATTATGAAATGAATGAGTTTTTGATTGTCTGATAGAAATGGAATTTGCAACTAGAATAAGAAAATCTCATGCTGAGATTATTCATGTACAGAGAGCTGGTGATTTGATCTGTATGTAATTTTTGTTTGGTAGAGATGGAATTTTGCAACTAGAATAAGAAAATCTCATGCTTAGATTATTCATGTACAGAGAGCTGGTGATTTGATCTGTATGGAATTTTTGTTTGGTAGAGATGGAATTTTGCAACTAGAATAAAATTGAATCCTATTTTTTTCTTTACAATGTGGTGTTTGGGCCAGCTTCCGCACAACTCAACTGATTGTACTGGATATGTTCCGCTTCCCACCAGCAACATGTATTAGGTAATTTTATCTACCAAGACTTGGATCGTTGGAAAGAAAGACAGACCTAGTGATTTTTGGATTTGAAAATCATTTTTCTAGAGAGGAAAATGTTTCTGAAGTTTTGAAGTGTTTTGTTTTAGTAGAAGCAAGTGATTCTCCTACAATGAAAGGCTTCACAGAGAAGAGGTTTTCTTATTTCTAATGAGCCTATTATAAGTGAAGTTGTAATATTTTATTTGATTATGCTTTCATTATTAGAATTCTTCCCGCTGTCTTCCTTATGTTAGTTTTGATTTATAGAAATTTTGTTCTATCAAGTGTTTTTATGAGTTAGCTATATATTACTACGTAGTGTGATTTGATGTTATCGGTTTGTTCCAATTTGTTGAATTCTTTTGAATTTCGAGCTTCAAAGCTTGAATATCCTTAACCAAATTCATGGTGTCGCCACTAGCTTGGGTTGTTCGGTGGTTCAGGTTGTGTATGACAATTTCAGTCGAGGTCCTGATGTTGTTGCTCCTTTTCTGCTCTTTTGGAGAATAAAAATGTTTATTTTTTGGTAAACCGTGAAGAATTACCATTGACAGCCAAAAATTTACACCTATAGAGCACTTTAGGTAGAGGAGCCACCTTCCACGAAGGGTACCCTTTCCTCTAAAGCCTCAAACAAAGACAAATCTAGTTACAAAGTTTCTGAACCAAATATCTAGATTTACTAGCTTTCCTACTATCCTTCGGGTAATCCACTCTTTCCACTATCTTTTTCTTTATCTGTGTGATTGTAATCTCTGTATTTACTATTGTCCCTGTTATTAGTTTCCAATTTCTTGCTCTTCAAGTGTGATAGATTCTGGCTCCCCATATATCTATAGCTATTTCCTTCTTATATTGCTTCCGGTATCTTCCTTGTATCCATTTTAGGCATTCCGTCACTTCCGTCTTTGGTATTCTATTACCCGACCAAGTCTCCAGTGCTTCCTTCACTTTTGTTGTCCAGATACATTCTGCAAATAAATGTACTTGAGTCTCCAGTTTGCTTTCTCCACATAGGCAACACTTCTCATCTTCTATTGGCATTTGCAGTCTGATCATCCTCTCTTTCGTTAGCAGTTTTCCTGATTTGCTAGCCATATAATAAACCTGTGTCTAGGCAGCATGAGTGAGTTCCATATCAAGTCTGCTACAGGTAGTTTCAACTGCCTACCCAGTAATTGGTTGTAACTACAACTCACATTATATGCTCCATAGGTCAATAGATAGTAGGTTCCATTGGTATACCACATTTCCATGGTTAGTTTAATTGAGTTAAGCTTCCTCCAATACCAGCTGCTATCCTTAGAGGGTGTATGTGTCCAAAAATCTTGCTCATCTTTCATATTTAGTCTATGCACCCATCTTATTCATAGTGTATCTGCCTTGCTAGCAATCTGCCATATCAACTTACCAACTGATGCAATATTCCATAATTTGCAGCTCCTGATGTTCAGTCCACCATTCTTCTTTGGCACACAAATCTTCTCCCACGATACAAGTGCTACCTTCCTCTTAATCTCCTTATTTCCCCATAGATAATCCCTACATTTTCCGATCAACCTCTTTCAAAATACTTTCAAGCAAGACGAAAACATTGCTCCAAAAGTTATAGAGCGAGAAGAGTACATCATTTATGACCTGCAATCTGCCTGCATATGACAATGTTTTTGAATATGCATTAGTAATCCTGTTGGTTATCTTGTCGATCAGTTGATGGCAATCAATCTTTGTTCATTTCTTTGATGATAATGTCAAGCCCAAGTATCTGATAGGGAAAATCACCAAGTGTAAATCCTGTCAGCTTCAATATTTGTTCCTTCATAACATCATCCACCAGAGCTACGAATATATTAGACTTGTCCAGATTTGCCACAAGGCCTTTCACCCTACTAAAATGGTTCAACACCTCTATCATCCTTCTTATAGACTAAGATCCCCTTTGCAAAATAGCATCAAGTCATCCGCACAAATCAGATTGTTTAGCTTGGTGCTATGACACTTTGGGTGAAACTTAAAGTCTGGTAGTTCTCCTAGCTTCTGTAGTGCTCTAGATAGATACTACGTGACCAACACAAACAACAATGGTGACATTGGATCCCCCTGCCTCAATCCTCTCTTCCCTTTAAAATATTTATAATTTTCGCCATTTACCTTGATAGAATATTTTGTTAAAGTCACACAGCTCATCACTAGTCTGGTGAAGGTTTCTGGAAAACCATATCCATGAAGTGCCTCCTCAATAAACTCCCAAGATACCATACCATATGCTTTCCGAGAACAAAAATGTTCTTGTACAGAATCTGGGGGTTCAGTAATATATTGAAGAAACTTTCCATTTAGGGTCCATCTTATTCTTTTCTTTTCTTTTCTTTTCTTTTTTGTTTTTTTGTTTCTTTACTCATTTTCTTTTGTAATATTTTTGTGCAATTTGGCTTCGATTCCAAAAGTTTTAACATTTTCTATCGTGGCCCTTATGTTTTGGCTTCATAATTAGAGACAACTTTTTTACTCTTTTCGGGATACCATTGTATTTCTTTTAACTGTTTTGGGAGCTTAATTGAACAAAATAAAAAGACATCTACTATCATAATGTTCTCCTCTTTTCTTGTCACTGACAGATCTAAGACACCTCTTTGCACAAATTCTACACTATTGCTTGTAAGGTTGAAAAAAAAATCAAATCAGAAAAAGAAAATCAAACATGAATCAAGGTACTTCCTCTTCCCATTATTTTGTCTGATTCTTCCTGGATTACAAACTTGATTCCTTATGAGATTTATTAACTTTTCTCTAACAGATAAAGGAAAATTTTAACCCTTAATAAGATCATTTAAATTCTTCTTCACAGATAGAGTAAGCGTTGCGGTTGAGGGGGACATAGAAGATAGAATTAGTGTCCTACCAAGAAATGTTATTGATTGTATCCTTGAGATCTTGCCTGTTAAAGAAGCTGCAAAAACTTGTACATTGTCCAAAAGCTGGAGATACATTTGGAGCGAGCTTCCCAAAATGGTGCTGGATTACGAGTTTTGTGATGAGTTAATAGATGAGTCTGAATCCAAATTCAGAGAAGTAGTAGATGGGATTATGTTACTGCATATGGGCAAGATTGTGAAGTTTGATCTTGACGTTAGAGTAGAAGATTTAGCTTCATATACAGCTATTGATAGATGGGTTCTTTATGTCACCAGAAACAGTGTCAAGAAGCTACACCTTAGAATTTCTAATATTGATGATCGTACCTATACACTGCCTCCTTGTGTATTTCACTGTTCAACCCTGACACAGTTGAAACTTGCTAGATGTTCCTTTAAACCACCTGATTCTTTTCGTGGCTTTCCCAATCTTGTAACCTTTCGGTTGGCATCAGTAACCTTTTCAGAGCATTGTGTTATCAAGGCCCCTCGTCTTGCTAATTTGACCTTGAACTGTTGTGATGGTATGCAATACCTAAACATTGTTTCACCAATGTTGAAGTCCTTGTATGTTTGTTACTGTCACTCCTATATCGCACTAAATTGCTTCATGAACTGCAAGAATTTGAGAGATCTAGGACTTGTGTTTTCCAAAGTGGTTGACAATCCAAAACATGATCATAGATCAACGTTGGTGAAACTTCTTGGTAGCTTGCCTGCACTTGAGGTACTCCTGTTGGATTCACTTTTCATTGAGGTAAGACATGAACTTGTTTTTTCATTTGAATATCTACTATAGTGATTTCATTCAAGTGAGATGGTAATCATTGTATTTGCTCCAAAGCTTTTGAGTGCAGACGTAGTTCTATCAAGTGGTCCTCCTTCTATGCTCAACTACTTGCGGAAGCTGTCCCTCTCTGTTGACTTTGGCAAATTGGGTCATATTTCTTGCGTTCTACAATTAATCAAGTGTTCCCCCAATTTGAGTGAACTTGAGATTAGGGTAAGAAATGTTAAATATATCTGGTGGTTCTTTTATTTTTTTGCTCTTCATATATTTGACGTCGAAGCTAATGGTGTTTGCTTATACCATTAGGTCAAAGGTACCGACGATAATGTTGAAGCATTTGTGAAATGTCTGAAGACGCCTGGCTGCTTGCAACTACCACTCAACAAGCTAGAGTATGCGAGTTTCTATGGTTTTGCGAGTCCAAACTGTGTAGAGGTCTTTGCTATGCTATTCATTTTTCGGGCACCATCTTTGCTAAGGATCTTCATTGAACAACCGATAGGAACTAAATCCAGTAAAGAATTGAGTGATTTACCCAGAGCTTCTTCTAAGGTTGAGCTAGTTATAAGTTAAATCGATGTGATTGTTGTCGATAAATTTATCTAATATGTCACAAATGTTTATCTAGTTTTCTTTCATGTTTACTATATAAGATTTAGAGCCTGTTTGGTGGTGCTACTAAAAACTGCGTTTTTTTATAAGATTTAGAGCCTGTTTGGCGGTACTACTAAAAACTGCTTATTTTAGATGCGTTTCTTTTTTATAATAGCTTTTTAGAATAGTGCTATTAAAAAAATATTGTTTGGTAAATTTATTTGAAAAGTGATTTTGATAAGCAATTTGTATCTGCTTATTTTTGGATGTGTTTTTTTAATTATAAGATTTAGAGCCTGTTTGGCGGGTGCTACTAAAAGTGCTTATTTTTAGATGTGTTTTTTTTTATAATCACTTTTTAGAATAGTGCTTTTTAAAAAAAAATTGTGTTTGGTATTTATTTGGAAAGTGTTTTGATAAGCAATTTGTGTTTGCTTATCTTTTTTTTAAAGAAAAGTAGTGTTTTTGAGAGTCAAATTATGAAAAAGGGTAAGTATTCATGTTTGATTGGGACAAAAGTTTTGGAAAAATATTTTTCAAATCAATTCATTTTTCTCAAAATTAAGGAAAATGACTTCCCTTAAAAATTTAAGGAAAACATTTTCAAGAACTCTCCTCCAATTTCAAATTACATTTTTGGGGAAAAAAAAATCAATTTCAAAATTTTATTTTTTTCACCCGATCCCTGACACCCCCACCCTCCACCGGCCTGCCCCCACCCCATCCCAACCCCACCCCTCCCCAAAAAATTGATTTTGGCTTTTAAAAATATTTTCAACTTTAAATTTTTATTTTTAAACTCCTATCCCCCCGGCCAACCCCCCTACCCACTCACCCCCAACCTCCAAAAAATTAATTTTATTTTTTAAAAATACTATCAACTTCAAAATTTTATTTTTTCACTCCTAACCGCTCCCCCCTGCCCCCACCCACTACCACCACCCCAAAAAATAATAATTTTGTTTTTTAAAAATATTTTTAATTTCATAAATTATTTTTTACTATAGTAATAATAAAGATGTCTCTCAAAAACATTTTTCATTCCTGCCCCCACCCACCACCGCCCCAAAAAATAATAATTTTATTTTTTAAAAATATTTTTAATTTCATAAATTATTTTTTACTCTAGTAAAAATAAAGATGTCTCTCAAAAATATTTTTCATTCATAAATCAAACACTAAAAATTATTTTCGGAAAATATTTTCTACGCACCAACCAAACATGAGAAAATAAGTCCAAAATCTACTTGTTTTCCGGGAAAACATTTTCTAGGAAAATATTTTCCATGGAAAACATTTTCCTACATACCAAACACACCCTTAATGTTATAGAGAGAAATTATTTTAAACACTAATATGAAAACTTTAGTTGTATTTTTAATTTAATTAATTAAAATATATATATTCAAAATTTCAATCTATATTATACTTATATAAATATTGTTGAAAATAGTGAAAAGAAGAATTTTTTGTTATTTTGTTCCCTTGGATTTAATCTTAGCTATCATATATTTTTTTTGTAACCCCAAAAAATTGATTTTGGCTTTTAAAGATATTTTCAACTTTAAATTTTTATTTTTAAACTCCTATCCCCCCCCCGCCAACCCCCCTACCCACTCACCCCCAACCTCCAAAAAATTAATTTTATTTTTTAAAAATACTATCAACTTCAAAAATTTATTTTTCCACTCCTAACCCCTCCCCCTGCCCCCACCCACTACCCCCACCCACCCCCACCCGAAAAATAATAATTTTATTTTTTTAAAATATTTTTAATTTCATAAATTATTTTACTCTAGTAAAAATAAAGATGTCTCTCAAAAATATTTTTCATTCATAAATCAAACACTAAAAATCATTTCCGGAAAATATTTTCTACGCACCAACCAAACATGAGAAAATAAGTCCAAAATCTACTTGTTTTCCGAAAAAACATTTTCTAGGAAAATATTTTCCATGGAAAACATTTTCCTCCATACCAAACACACCCTTAATGTTATAGAGAGAAATTATTTTAAACTCTAATATGAAAACTTTAGTTGTATTTTTAATTTAATTAATTAAAATTTATATATTCAAAAGTTCAATCTATATTATACTTATATAAATATTGTTGAAAATAGTGAAAAGAAGAATTTTGTGTTATTTTGTTCCCTTGGATTTAATCTTAGCTATTATATATTTTTTTGTAATACTTTAAAGTTTTAAAAAATTCAAACTAAAATAAAATAATACATAAATTAAAAAAATAAAATTTTGTAATTATCTATTTCTAATTATGTAAAATAATACATAAAATAATATATGCAAAATAAAAATATAAATAAAATAAATTTTATCATAGAATATAGAATTCTTGAATGAAAAAAAAAGCTTGTGAAAGTTAATTAATTTAATAAGGGATATATTGATAAATATGTATATATATGTCAGGGATATTTAGTCTTAAAAACAATAATTTTTTGTTTTTGCGTCTGTTTTTCTAAAAAAATAGAAATCTAAAACTACTCCCCGACTGCAAAAAAACTGCTTCTGCTTTCTAAAAACGATTTTAAAGATTTCTCAAACATATAAATTTTTTGATTTCTAACTATTTCCCAGTCACAGTAAATTATTTTTTCTTTTATTTAAAAGCGGTTTTAAAAATTTGTCAAACACATAATTTTTCAAAAAAAAATAATATTTCTATACTCCCACAATGCCAAATAGGCTCTAACCTCTAAGTATTACAAGTTCTAAAAAAGTTTTCACTTTTCAGAGCATAGTAGCAGAATTTTATCAAAATATAACAAAATGGATTTTTTTATTTTTTACAAACAGGGTAAAAAATTGTCAATTTAATTACGTTATTTAAAGCATACCAATTCCCCTAAAATAATCTTTCCTTATTGTATTTTCATAAATTTCTCACATTTTCTCCTTAAACTTTTCATGCATGTAGATTTTTCTTTGAGTTTCATGCTTTCGTCCATGATTTTTCAAATTTTATTTTACAAAAAAGTGATCAGTGAATAAATTTTGAAGACACAATTGATATAATTCGTTGACTGAAGTTGAGAGAAGTATTTAAAATACTAAATTGCATAAATTAGTTTTATTTCTGTTTATACTAAATTCACCCTTGATATGTCATATGACATATAGGTGGTATCAAAATCATATAGGAGCGTGAGAATCTTAATAAAAGTCAAGAGAAGTATTAAAATACTCTAAATTTAGCGATAATTTAGAAGTGTATTTAATTCATGCCGTAAGATCGGAGGTGTATTGTAGTTCAGTTAGTCAAGTAAAATGGTGTTTTTAAGACTGTCAATAGTTTGGGGATGAAACTAATAATTTACATCAAACATAAGAGAAACTAATAATTTGCATCAAATTTAAGAGTGTTTTTAATACTTCAAATTTTTATTGATTACGTGTATTTATTGATGAACAATACAACTTGATAAGCTAACTATATATTAGTTTTTCAGGAATAAACTTAGATACATTCACAAAATTTAATATTTTATTTCATTCCTTGCCTCCTAATTAATAACATCTCTTTCCATGTTTGACAGTCTCCAACTTCCATAGCATGATTTGTCTAAGAAACTTCAATCATAAAATCTCAACAAAAAAATATTATTTTCATAAATGGAATGATACATAGTTACTATTACTCTTCTTATTTTAATTTTATTACTCTTTTTTATTTTTATTTATTTGTCTTAGTTACTATTTGAACAACCAAAAAATATTTTCTTTAATAATAATTCGTTCAACAACTTATAAAATATTTTGATTCATTAACTACTATGATTTATTAAAAAAATTATATATAATTTTAAATATATAAATTCATTATTAAAAAAATGAAACTTCATTTTTGAATTCACATGAACATATGTACAATAGTTAGCTTGACTCTTATACTCCAAATCAAGCAAAACGAATTGAGACAAAGAAAATAACTCTTTGTAATGCTTAGAACAATCTAAATGATTTTTTTAATTACAAAAATTAATTTTATTGACTTTAATACTTTAAAATAAAGTTGAATCACAATATATAAAATCACAACAGTATTAAATTAAACACATATAATCGCACATAAGTTTTTTGAGTTAAAATTATTAGTGTTTATTGTTGGGTTTAAAGGTGTGAACATGAAATGAAGGGTTGTGACTCTCCTGAAGGGTTGTCACTTTGACGGAGGGTTGTGACCTTTATGAAAGATTGTGTTCTTTCTAAAGGGTTGTAACCATTTTAAAGGTTGTGTCTTTTTCAAAGTGTTGTGACCTTTCTGGAAGGTTGTCTTCATTCCTAAGAGTTGTGACCTTTACCCTTTGTTGGTTATAAATAGAGAGGTTGTCTCTCATTTTTCAGCATCAAATTCTTCTCTTCTTATGCATACATTTCTTACAAAATAAAATCAATCGATCGTGTGTGTGATTCGTTGTTGTCATTTTGAGTTCGTTGAAATTATTGAAGTTTGAGGTACAACTACTTCTTTAATGGTTAATCCATTTTATCTTGGGAGGAATTAATTTGTAACCTCGGGCACTTGAGGGGATTAAATTTCTTAAGGACACACAATGAATTCTGTGGACTCAGATAGTTCTTTGTGTTTTTCTTTTCATCTTTTACTTCTTTTTAATTTACTAATTTGAATACATGAATTAACATTTATGAATACTCATCATATATCAAGAGAAAACAACAATTGATAACACCAAACAAGTCAATAGTATTTTGTTTTCATTATCATAGATTACCATCAATCATATCACCATGAATACATTTGCTTTAAGTCACTTGGAAAAGGGTTGACATAATTTGCAAAATAAAAGCCATTTTCCCTAACCAACCAATAACATATATTACCACGACCTCCACATTTGATTGATAAGCCATGATTAAAAACATTAATTGTCAAGGTCTTGGTAACCCAAACAAATTCACATTGATACTTAGTTGTTTGCCAAAATTTTGACGAAAACGCCAATGAAAGCCCTCAGGATCATCAGGATTTAGGAAATGAGATCCCAAATCACTATGTCTAGACCAACAACGAAAAAATAAAGGATTTGTTCCATTAGGGAGGTCACTAACAATCCATACTTCATAGTGAGCTAGAGGTGACTTGGTGGAATTAGTAGCAACAACTCCACTCAAGGACAAGATAAATAACAATGAAAAGATTAAACTAGTGATCATATAAAAATTCATCTTATGAATTTTTTTTAAAGAATGTAATTTCATGATATATACTCACAAATAAGATGAAAGGATAATTATATATTTTTGAGCAAAAGTTTCATTTTATTAGTCAAACTATGTTTTATTACACAATAAATGTCCAAGTTAGTGAAATAACATTTTTAGGCATTAAAGATATTTTCACATTTATGTTATTGGAAATTATGACTAGTTCTAATTATATAATACTTAAATTGGATTTGATCAATTGTCTAAGAAGGTGACAAAAATAGTCCATGAAATCATGTAGAACTCGTTCAAACATGGAGTGTTTATTGACTTATTATCTGAGCCCAAATTCATTTCAAACCATCAAGATTTTGGTTGATATCTAACCTAACTTGTGTTAGGATCAAAATAACCAGGTGTAATGCAAAAGCTAGCAAAACAAATCTTGAAAGACCACAAGTAAGAAGAGAAAGGAGAAACACTAAAAAACACAGATTTAACGTGGTTCGGTCAATCGACTTGCATCCATAAAGGAGATGAGCAATCCACTTTAAATACGAGAATACAAAATATAGAGAGAAACAACTTCAACCAATTCACTCAGAATACAATGAGGTACAAAATATTCTCCTCATAACCGCAACTCTCAAAACCCTAAGACTACATTGTGAATGCTAATTAAGTTAGAAGGAACAAGCCTACATTTATAGAGTCCTAAAATATTTTCTTACTAGAAAATGACTAGTCACTCCAAAACTTTTTCCTAAAAGGAAAATCTATTTATAATAAGAAAGTCAAGGCAACCCATTGGCCTGAATTTCTGACAAAATAAATTTGTCCACCTTCTTTGCATAATCGTCAACAGTTTGCTTCTCCTCTCCATAAATCTTCTCCATTAAATCTATGTATCGTCACAGAGAATCTCTATGAAACAATTTCTCCAATAAAAATCTTCATTATTGTCAAAAAGGCTGCGGCAAAAACTACACCCGTCAAAATGAACACCCATCTCTAAATTGGCTCCATCATTGAATCTGACTCTTATACCACTTGTTAGGACCGAAAATAAGCAGGTGTAACGTGTAAGATAACAAAGCAAACCTTGAAATTAAAGACAACGGGTAGAAAGACAAACGAGAAATATACCAAAAGACACATAATTTAACGTGGTTCGGTTAATCGATCTACGTCCACAAAGGTGATGATCAATGCACTATAAATATGAGAGTACAAAATACAGAGAGAAACAACCTAAACCAATTCACTCAGAATACAAGGAGGTACACAAAATTCTCTCCCATAACCGCAACTCTCAAAATCTTAGGATTACATTGTGAATGTTGATTTAAGTTAGAAGGAACGAGTCTATATTTATAGGGTCCTAAAACATTTCCTACAAAAAAAGAACTAGTAAAATATTAAAATCTTTTCCCAGAAGGAAAACTTATTTAAGGTAAATCAGGACAAATAAACGCAATTACTCTTGTTGGACAAATAAATACAGATAGAAACAACCTCAACCACTTTTGTTAGAGGACTTGTGTCCTCATAACATGACAAAAGAACAAAAGAACAAACACACCAAATATGTTTGTATCTTATCCTACCAACAACAAAGAAATATAATTAGCTAGCATATTTAACAATAATTTCATTGTAATATGGTCATTGGACATAATAACTTAGGACTCAGTGTGGATTTTACTATATGTTGAAGTATCACCTTTTTTTATGCATAACTAATAGTTTTTGACACAATAGTTTTTAATAGTTTAGAAGGTGCAGCAGGTTGCACATATGACGATGTTGCGGACAATTAAGAAAGTGATACAAATGTTTTTAGCAACTACTTACCATGATATATAAGACTAATACTCTCTCCATCTGTGACACATTTCAGAATTCTAGATTTAAATAGATTGATTTTATCATAAATTTTTCATATATTTTTTCAATATTCTGGATTGTTAATTATTGTAACTTATAGTATTTTTTACGTAGTTTACAAATATATAAATTTCATTTCAAAAATTGAAAATTTCATGCGTAAATTTTTTGTCACACTTGAACTATTTAACTCTCAAAAAATGAAATTGTCACATAAATTAAAATAGATAGAGTAACATTTTCATTGACAAATGGAATTAGCAAGACGAGATTTACACCAACAACCTTCCAAATAAAACCAGAAGATGTGAACCCCAATTCAAAAGAAATCACTTTAACAGTAAAATGTTAAGTAGGACCAAATAAAATAAGGACGATGTCATTAAATGGTTGTCAAATAAAAGAACTTTCACATATAGTCACTCAAAAATAACCTAATTACTCTCCATAACTATAGGTTGATAATTAAAATTCGTAGCTATATGTTATAGGGAGGAAAGAGACGAACAAAATTGGGAGAGAGAGGAGAGAGGTGAGCGAGAGAGGGTAGAGGGTGGGAGAGAGAGGAGAGAGCCGAGCGAGAGAGGGCAGATAGTGGGAGAGAGGTGAATTATATATGTATATCGGTTAGATAATTGTATATATTATACATATGTACTTGTATATATGACTAGCGAGATAGGGAGAGGGAGGAGAGAAGCGAGCCAGATTGGAAGAGGGAGGAGAGAGGGGAGCGAGATTGGGAGAGGGAGGAGAGAGGTGAGTGAGAGAGGGAAGAGAGTGGGAGAGAGGTGAATTGTATTTGTATATCAATTAGATAATTGTATATTATACATATGCATTTGTACATGGGGAACGAGAATGGGAAAGGGAGGAGAGAGGAGAGAGAGATTGAGAGAAGAAGGAGAGAGGTGAGCGAGAGAGAGCAATAATTTGTATAATTCGTGTGTTTTTGTATGATTGAGCAATATAAAGTCATCTCATTTGTATAATTCATGTGTTTTTGTATAATTGAGAAATATAAAGTCTGGAATTATACAAATATGATAAAACTTGAAATACAAATTGATAGAAACATAAACATATGAACTTTAAACAGTTATACAAAATATATTATACAAATTACATTATACTAATTAATTATACAAAATTTGAAAACTACACATTTATACAAACTTTAAAGGTTATACACAAAAACATTGAATGTATATGGTGACAAAAGTAAAAAAACAAAGGAAATACAAATATAAACCATTGTATACAAATATAAATCAAAAGAAGAAGAAAAAATTATGTGGGATGACAAACATCCCTAAGTAATTAATTAATAAGAGTATAGTTTAATTTATTTACTCTCAGTAATTATAATTTCATTTGTTTTTGCCATCATTAATGGGACCCACCACCTCTTTTTATACCCAACTGTAAAAGACTTTTTATGCTTTTGTATATAATTTTATACAAAAATCAATTTTATCTCTCCTATCTCCATTCTATATCTTTCTCCTAAATCACTCCTCCATACCTATTTTGAATTTCGAATTTGGTTCAATCTCACGTTCTCCTTCCTATATTGCTTTCAACCCATGAATCCCTTTTTTTTTATTCCTTCATTAATAATTATATACTCCCTCCGTCCGAAATTGTTTATCATGTTGCGCTTATCGAAAGTCAATTTGACTAATTTTCAAAGGTAAATTATATCACATTAATTCGATATTTTAAACAAAAAAATTAGATATTCTAAAACTATATGAAAAGTACTATAAAATACAATTTTTTGCATATTAATATGATGAAAAAATTCATCTTAAAATGTTAGTCAAAGTTTTTATAGTTTGACTCTAAAAATATAAATCATGACAAACAATACCGGACGGAGGGAGTATGTATTATGCTTCTTAGTTTTTTCATATATGTTTTTTTTAAAAAAAATTCTTTCTTATCAAATTATAAGTTCTTCAAAATTAGAATGGAGGATTCACCTCCATCTATAAGGATTACAAGAGGTATGTCATTGCATGTCAATATTGTTGATAATCCACCTCCATTTTCAATTGGTTAACTCAGAATTTTGGGGTAAATGTAGGGTCTATGGCGAAACATAAACAAGTTCAAGTTGAACAATCTGTTGAATTGAGATTCAAAAAAAGAAAGTGATTTCAATGACAATTCAGAAAGTCATCAACAACTCGAAATGGAAGTAAGATAAAAGCCATAAACATTAATTTAGAGGAGATTGGATCTACCTCATCAGAACTGGACAGACTGGACAAATCTGCAGAACATCAGGAACACCAGGTAGTGTAATTTATATACAAATTCCTAAAGTTATGTATATAATGAGTTGTATATTAAGGTAATATGTACAAAGTATTATGGGGCAGTTGTTATTTGTATATTCTATTAGATTTATACCAATTACTAAAGTTATATATATAGTGGGTTGTATATTAAGGTACCATATACAAAGTCTTATGAGACGTTAGCTATTTGTATACAAATAGTTTTGTATAAAAGGAATTTGTTAAAATCATTGTATAATACATATACAAAATTATTGTAAATTATACAAATTCGTCGATATATACAAAAAAATAATGAACACAATAAAATATTGTATACATAAACATTACACACTCAAATATACAAACAGATTTCAAGCTTAACATATATACAATTGACAAATGAATATTTTACAATCATTTTAATCATTAATTTTTTTTAAAAACACGAAATTACATATGCACATATACAAATATAATTCATATACAAATTATTGTACATTATACAAATTTCTAAATGTATACAAAAAAAATATGAATATAATAAAATATTGTATACAAATAGACTATACAAACAAACAAAAACAGATACAACACACTTTTTTTTGGTTGAAATAAACAGAACTGTCTCATATATAATTTCTATATTATGATGGTCACATATACAATTAATAACACATAATAAATTACACACGAATATTGTATAAAAATCTATATACAATTTCTCAAATATATACAATATAATCAATATATGTATATACAAGTAGGATCATTAACGTCTGGGTGTTTCATACGACTTATTTAATTTATTTTTGGGAAAATATTTAATTTTGAACGGTTAGCTTAAATCATGGGATTGTGTAAATGCTTGTTACCGTATTTAGCTTTATTGTTACCATTCAATGAAAAAGTAAAATATTGAATAAATTAAGAACAAAAAAAATGTTTTATACAATTTAAAAGATACATAACAAACTAAACTATACTCATAGAATGTAATTATGTAAACTATACCCATATAATGTTATTTCATAAATTATGTTGCCATATATGAAATTTTCCCAAAATAATGACATATGAATTACGAAAAAGGAAATTATTAACTGTATTTTGTTTTTGTAAAGCATGTAATTTGAGATAGTCTTTTTTCTTTTTGGATAATTACGCAACAAAGCAAACTTATACTATTTTAATTACTTATCATAGCTATAATTTGCTATAATTACCACTCGCGACTAACATTATACCTTAATTACACGGGCTGAATTCGAGTTTGTATAATTAGTCACGTTTGTATATGTATAATTTGCCATAATATACAAATACATATGTATAATATACAATTATTTAACCTATATACATATACATTCACCTCTGTCCCACTCTAGCTCGCCTCTCTCCTCCAACTCCCAATCTCGCTCGCCTCTCTCTTCCCTCTTCCAATCTCGCTTGCCCTATATACAAATGTATATGTATAATATACAATTATATACATATACAATTCACCTCTCTCCCACTCTCTGCCCTCTCTCGCTCGCCTCTCTCCTCCCTTTCCCAGTCTCGCTCGCCTCTCTCCCCCCTCTCTAATGGCTCTTATCATATATACAAATACATGTGTAATATACAATTATCTAACCAATATACATATATAATTCACCTTTCTCCCACTCTTTTCCCCCTCTCTCTCTCCTCTCTCTCCTCCGTATAACATATAGCTACAAATTGTAATTATCAAACTATAGCTATGACAAGTAATTAATTATTTTTAAGTGACTATATGTGAAAGTTTCCTTTCTTTTTTTTTTGGGGGGGGGGGGGTTGATAATTTGATAAAGTATCTCTACCTATTTATACTATATATATGTCTACTTTGAAAATCAAAAGACAGTTTAATTGCTAAATTTTCTTTATTGTTAACTTTGATTATTTTTTACTTTATTATATTTCAAAGGTGATATTATAGTATATTTATTACTATAATAATTTTTTTTAAAATTGTGTCAAATCAATATTAAATAAATTAAGAAAATAATTGATTTATTTTTTAACCAAATGGTCAGTATTTTAAGAAAAAACATAACTGAAAACCAAGTTTGCTATTTATGATTTTCAGAACTACTTTTTGAGTATTTTATCTTTAGAAAAACTTTTTTGAAAACCTTCTCTGATTAATTCCATCAGGAGTTATAATTTTTGTTGTTCCATCTAATATTATTTTTCTATGTTAACGAAGTTTTGCAAAATATTAGTGGCTAGATTAGAGAAAAGTAGTATTTGAAGGATGATCATGTGGCATTAGTAAATTAGGGGTGGGCATAAACACCGAAAAACCGAAATACCGAACCGAACCGAATTTTTTAAAAATTTCGGTTTCGGTATTTCGGTTTTCGGTTCGGTATTCGGTTTACTTTTTTGTATTTTTCGGTATTTCGGTTCGGTTTTCGGTATGTATTATTTTGGAATTCGGTATTTCGGTTTAAACCGAAATATTATATTAAATTAATATTATATTTATATTATATTAATTAATAATTATTAATGTTAAATAATCTTTTAAAAAATCAAACAAAAAAATATTACACTATATTTACTTTTTAGCCCATTAAGTTGAAAAATCAAACAAAAAAATTATAAAGTTTAAAATTTGAAAAAGCCCACTAAGCAGGCCCATTAAAAAACCGAAATAAAAAACCGAATCGAATTAATAAAACCCGAACCGAAACAGTAAAAACCGAACCGAACCGAAATATTTCGGTTCGGTATTCGGTACACATTTTCCAAAAACCGAAAACCGAAAAAACCGGAAAAAAAAAAACCGAAACCGAACCGAAATACCGAATGCCCACCCCTATAGTAAATGATGGTCAAGGAAACTGTTTTTGGGGAAATTATCAATTTTAGAGATAGTGTTCAGTGAAATTCAATCTCTAATATTATCGACATCACAAAATGATTATCATTGAGAAAAAAATTGAAATTCATAGTATGAATATAAAAGACTTGTGCCTCGGTAACATGATAAAAGTACAAAAGAATAGATACACCAGATATATTTGTATCTTATCCTGCCAACAACAAAAAAATATTAGCTAGCACAGTTAACAATTTTTTCATGTGCAATATGGTCATTGGACATAGTACTTAAGGACTCAAGTGGAATTTTACGATTTATTGTGAAGTATCACCTTCTTTTTTTTAAACACAATTGTAAATCGTGAGACTCCAAACAATACAAAAAGCAATATATTGTTTTTTTTGTGCTCTAAGTCTTGACTCTCAAAGTTTTACTAAACAATTTTGAATCGGACCATGAACACTTAAACATCGTCGGATCTAATTGTTAAAGCTATATCACTTATTTTGATTCTTTTTACTCGCTTTATCTTTTTAAATGATTTTATTTAACTCATTTATAAATATTTTTAACTGTTTGTAATCAAATTTAACGAAATAAATCATAACGCATATTCTTAACCTCATTATAAATTCAACTATATCATTCTTCGATGAACAAAGATTAGAATTAAAATAGTTTTGTAAATATAAGTCAACTCCCTTCTTGAGTTATTAAAAAGAATAAATAATATAATAAAATTTTGGAATGCTTCATGAAATGCATTTTTCAAGAAAGAAAACAAGTGGAGCTAATATGGCTAGTAAAATATAAATATTGTCAAATCAAGATGGTAAAAAACAATTGAATATTCTATTTTTAACTTTAATATCTCCAATTTTTTTAATTTTTTTTTGTATTAGCTAAGTTATACTCGTGACCCTTTCTTCGAAATTTAAACGTTTTGCCTAAAAATGAAAATTTTGGCTATCAATGACATGAGCTTGAAATTTTTAGTCCTGTAGAGAATAATTAATAGATGTGTTTTAAATTTAAAAGAGAAAATGATGAACTAGGTATATAATTGCGATTTATAACATGATGATGTGGCATAATTTTTTAACCCTTCATATCATATTTTCTCTTATTTGTAAAATAATCGGAAATTCATAATTTTAATTTCAATTAATTGAATCACAATTGTTACTAACTTTTTATTTCCATTCTTATTTCATCACTAGGGAAATAGGCCGCGCTTCGCGCGATCACAAAAATATTTTTGAATTTATAAAATAAATTTTTTATTATTAAAATTATCTTTAGTTTTTAAATTTAAATAAATTAAATTTCAGTATATTTTATTATTTTCATTCATTTTCTTTTCCTTTAATCAATTATTGTGCATTAATCATTTTAAATACTTAAATTTTATATAATAATAGTCTATTTAAATAAAACTGTAGAAAGAAAGAAATAAACTTCAAAAAAAATAATTTTTTTATGTTGATATGTGTAGAAAATTATACATAAATTACATTTATTTATTTAAGATATTAAGTATCTACTTACTCTTTTTCTCTACCTTTTAAGAGCTATATATTAATATTTTCTTAAAATCTTAATTTAAAAAGTGTATCAACAACGATGTCTCTTATAATTATATAAAAAATAAGGGGGAGGGGGGAAAGGGGGGGGGGGGGAAGGGGGGAATAAACACAAACGGAATTCTTTGGTTAATTTTTGTTTTAATTTTTTGTTTTCCTTTTTTTTCTTCCTTCTTTCTTACTTGCCCATTCATTTTAAGAAAATAATATCTGCCTTAATTTTCCTCTCTTCTTTATATATAACATATAAATAAAAATAATAATTGATATATCACTCCATTCTAAAGCTATTTTTTCTGTCAAAAAATTATTGTTTTTATTATTAAAAATTTAAAAAATTGGAAAAAAAACTCACTCATTTATATTCAGAAAAAAATGCTATGAATTCAATACACAACGTTGTAAAAAAAGGGAGAAGACTCAAAATACAATTGAATTGTCAAGCTTCAATATGTTGGATAACTGGGAAATTTATCCCTTACTAATTCCTTTTTATTGAAAATATGTGAAATTGTTAAGTAAAACTTATGCTAAACTAATATCTTCAATTATTATTATTATTATTATTATTATTATTATTATTATTATTATTATTATTATTATTATATGTTCAACTTGGATTGGACTCCTTTCTATTTTCTCCAAGTTCTAAGTTCGATGGAAGACACATAACATACGTTAAAATTAATTAACCAAAATAAGAATTTAACCAAGATTTAACTAATTACATAGATAAGCCCTAATTTGTTTAAAAACATTATTATATATTGCTCCTTTTGCCAAATTTCTTAACTCTCTTTTGTCCTCATCTAAAATAATATAAAATAATATTTATTGTCATGTACTTATCATCATCCGAGTAAGAAATCAATAGAAATGAAGACAATGAAAATAAAAAGGAGCCGAATAACTTTAACCTTAGCAACAAACAACTTATAAGCAACAAAAACATACCTATACCATATTCTATATAAATGCATAATAGAGGATTTAGAAGACATAAATTAAGTAGTAGTTGAAAAAAATAGATTTCTTCAATAAATTTCATACACATAAGGAATCAAAATAAGTATGGAGTAACATAAATACAAAATGATCATACCAATTCGCCAAAAATAACATAACATATCAACAACTTACCAAACAAAGAAGGATAAATTATCAACAAAGAGTTTCGTTTATATTTAAATAAAAATATAACATGCATATTCAACTTTTAGGACACATGACCACTATACTTTTACACAAAAAAAATATATTTGCCATCTATAAGCAAGTGATACGAGTCATCTAACTATCGACTTCATTGATAGTTAGGATACAAATAAATAAACTCAAAACTTTGAATTCCTAAAGTGATATGAACACTTGCGGTGCTAAGGCCATAAAAAAAAGACAACACCTGATTCTTGAAATACAAAAGAAAACTTTTAAAACAAATATAGAGAAAGTATTGATTCTATGTATAAGAGCCGTCTTTGTCACAATTGCAATCTTCACTTATCCAAATTTCCATAGCTTTTCTCTTCATTGTGCACTGTTCATAATATTAACAATTAGCATATATATACAAAATGCAAGTATTTAAGATAAAAATCTAAGAACTTCAAAGTAATCATATAGAGATCTCAAATAGTGTAAATAATATACTTACATATGATTACTTGGCTATACTGGATGACCTTTATTTTTTAAATTTGAGTCGGATCAATGTTGGTAATGAGTACCTCAACATAGAAATCAAATTATATTAGCACAAAAAATAAAATGTTAATATATCTAATAAAATGCAATTAAAAGGGCGGGGAGAAGTTTGAACGTCAAAAGAACAAATAAATTTGCAACTTAAATTACAAATGAAAAGCAAAAAAATAACAAATATATATATGGCAAGGGAAGTTGCAAATAATATGATGGCAACGGAAGTTGCTTTCAATTCTTCGTGCCTAAAATTTTCTGAAATTCCATCATATTATTTTCATTCCTTTATAATTTCTTGATCATTGTAACCTTATTCCTGAAAGCTAAAATACAGATCAATTAAAAGAATAAGAATGCAACAAAAGATATAACGTAGCTCATTCAAAGAATATCAAGTGGAGTTTGAGCAAGACAAAATAGATGTAAATTACGATTTTCAAGGATCTTCGACTCGAGTACATAAAGAAAATAGAATAAAATAATAGAGAAAGACTAACAAAGTTTGAATTAATTAATCACAGTGCATTGCTACAAGTGGAGTTTGAGCAAGACAAAATAGATGCAAATTACGATTTTCAAGAATCCTCGACTTGAGTATATAGAAAAAAATATAATAAAATAATAGAGAAAGACTAACAAAGTTTGAATAAATTAATCATAGTGTATCACTATGTTACTTGTAAAATACTTCCTTGAGATAAAAGAATCCACATATGATTGAAGCACTCTCTCTATGCATGTAGAAATTATAGAGAATACGCCATGAGAAAATCTCAAATAGGCAATATGTGAATTGTAGACAATGAAAAAGATTTGATGCTGCTCAAATATATATATGGAATGATGTTGTAAATGTTCATAAATTGATATTTCAATTGTGAAAGATGAAAAGACAAGCAAGTTTATTTGATGAGATCAGTTTTAGGAATTAATAATTAATAAATAATGTAATTAATTTGTTTTAAGTACTTTTTACTGTTACAATTTTTTGGGAAAAAAACTGAAGATGATAAATTAACCTTCTCAACTTCCTATACCTAAACTTCTTCATGCAGTTAAGTATATTTACTCACCTTTCAGAATTTTAAAAATGAATAAAAGTAGAAAATTTAGGTAATAAAACAATAAAATATAAAAAAAAATAATGAAAAAAAGAATAAATATGAATGGAGGTCATAGAGAGGTGCCACATCACCTCTTCTATGATTCTCCTATATATATATATATATATATATGATATATGATTTAGTACATATATTAATTTTGAGAAATGATATAGAACAAGAGAACAATATAATATACCAACTTTATTCTTTCTTTCAAATGTGCATAACATCATTCTTTTAGTACCTTTATTATAGGATTACATTGAAAAATATTAAAAGATAAACATGACATTAATCGTTAAGAAGATAGAAAAGATAATAAGGTTGTTAATGATCAATGAGGAGGTGTTGGAGGTTTGCTTATTACTACTCATAAAAAAAACAATTATACATAGGTTAGTTGACAAAAAAAGAGACCGTACCAGCTAGCTTTGAGTTATTGAGTGACGATTTACCGATGAGACTTTAATCATGTACCTGATTTTAAGTACAAATTAAAGAGTTACATATCTTTAATAGTAATAAAAAGTTAAGTGTTTTACTTAAAGCTATTTTTCATATATCAATTTTTATGCTACAAATACATAATGTTTTTTTTCCATTACGTAAAATCCTCTAAATTAAATACTAACAAAAAACAAAGGAAAAATTAGTAAACTAGCCAAAAAATCTAACATAATTAGTAAGAATCTCTATACTTCATAAAAATTAGTAAAAATGTCAAAATGTCATTATTTTAAAAAACATTTTGTATCCTAATTTACTTCCTATTTTGTTTCACCTTAATTACACATTTTTCAACTCTCTCTCTCATATTTCTTTTACATAAATATTTTCACTCTCATATTTTACCTCTTCCCATTATTCTCCATTTTAAAACTCCCATGTCACTCTCCCTCTTGTTATTTTTATTTATTTATTTATTCAAAAATTAAAAAATATATTTTTAAAGATATTCATAACAATAACTTTAATGAAGGTATGCATCTTTTGTATTTTATGTGCTGATTATCATTCAAATTAAAAATGAATATCATATTGAGGTGAATATTTTAGTGTGATCAATTTGTATTTAACTCTCACATTGTATACAGACGAGTTTGTATTTCTTTTACTTTTGTATTTATCATAATGATATATTAACAAAGTCACTTTTGTATTTCAATTAAAGTTAGTATTTATTGTGTTCATTTTTGTATTTCAATTAAAGTTAGTATTTATTGTGTTCATTTTTGTATTTCAACATCAATTTCAATGACAACAAGTTTGTATTTCTTTTTTACTATGTTTTCATCATAATTGTATACCAACAACTTTTGTATTTTATGTGCTCACTTTACCATTCAAATTAAATTGATATTTTACTTTCATAGTAAAAACTGAAAATTGTATCTCAGTGATTGAAATTGTATTACATGTCTGTCAAATATATATTTCTATTATTTGTATCATAAAAATATTATTGATTGTATCTCAAATATAATTCAATCATTACTTATGAATATGATTTAAGAAAGGATACACAATTTTAAAAGAAATAGCATACAAAGTGAAAATAATACAATCAGTTGAGGAAGAATGCAATATTATTTAAAAAAATAATACAAATTAACTCTGAAAAGAAATATGATATATTTATACTTAAGAAATACAATATTCTTAATAAAAATACAAGTGTTGAGCAAAAGAAAAACAATTGACAAACAAAAATTAATATGAATACAATTCTGGTATGAATACAATTTTCGCAATTTTCTTTCTTTTGACTCTCTCCTTCTTCTTCGTCTGCTGTGTTTTTTTTTCCCCTCCAAACTCAAATACAAGTATGTATTAACTTGTGCTTTGGTAAAACTCTGTCTCGTCATCACAAAAAAAAAGTTCATGCCAAAACTCCCACACAAATTAATGATTCAACAATTAACGAATACTTGATCGATTGTATTTCACGGATTATATCGAAGTTCCAGTTGAAAATTCCTTCTCCAAAGTTGTTTGTCAATGAAATTATACTCGTTTTCAAAATCTTCTCGAAAAAAATGCAAATTTAATCGAACTCACTTCAACAAAGAGGATTTTAGTATCGTCGCAACATAGGATAGTTGATGATAGTGAGGACGAATTTGAATTTTTCCACCATAGCTACATTAGCTTAACCTTTGGATTCTCCATTGTTGCCGGCGCCAAAATTCATGCGAGAATGATGAAGAAGACAAATGATTTGATTTTTTAGGAATTTTTTAAGATTTTTTTTATGTAAAGATGAGAGATATTAAGTGATATGTTCCTTTTATAAAATATTAAATTTGTAACTGATGAGTATTTTAGGTGATATACTCCTTTTAAAAAATATTCTCTCCCCTAAATTTCTCCTTTCTATTATTAAATAATTGTATTCTTTCAATTAAAACAAAATAAAAAAATATTCTCTCCCCTAAATTTCTCCTTTCTATTATTAAATAATTGTATTCTTTCAATTAAAACAAAATAAAAACAATGTGAATCAAATACATAACAAACTATAATATTGACATTTTTAATAAATATTGAAAGTGTGACTAAGTGATTCTATTAAATGTTAAAATATTGACATTTTGAAAAATTTCTCAAAAACAAATTTGTCCTCTAGATCCATGAAATAGAGATGCATGGGCCATGGGTCATGGGCCTTGGTCCATTAAAGATGAATTTGGGCTTGGAGTATCGTTAGGGTTTTAGGTTTTTGAAGCCTACAATATAATATCGCAAGCTTCGCACCATCTCCATTCCTCCACACTGCTCTCGTATCGTCTCTTCGCTCTCTCTGTAAGTCATTCTTCACTGAATCTTTATGTTGTATTTTGCATCTGAATATTAATTTTTTGTTTTGCATATCTGTATTTGTACACATCCAAAAAGATGGATTCAAGGGCTATATGTTATGCAGACATTTCAATGTGGATGTGATTCTAGGGTTTATCTGTTGAATGAATTTTATATAGAGATTTCAAGTGTTAATAATTGGATTGTGAACTTAATATATGTACACATTTGATAAATTTCTTAATAAAAAATTATTGGATTTGACTGAACTCGTATTCGTGCTTCTAGCTACGCCTGTGAAACGAAACCGCTTTACTTAGGTTTAGATCCCAGTAGAGATAGAAAAAGTTTTATGTGATAGCCACTGTCATGTATGTGCCGTTTTTAGGTAGTAGTAGTATGTACTCGGTGGATTAAATACTTAAGGCTTACCAGCAGGCAAGTCTCGCTTATGAAATGAAGGTTTAAAGTCAAATTGAATATGTAAAAAACAATTTTAGTTTGGCATTACTCATCGTATTGTGTTTGGTTGGGATTTTCATTTTGTATAATGATCCTACATAACTAGTCCATGAATCTTAAGCAGCTCTTATTTGGTTTAATAAACTACTTGGAATGATTTTGAATGGAGGAGTCCTATTGGTGCTCACACAACTCTAATCCTTTTTAACTACATGATGCATATTATCAAGATTGGTTGTTTTTCAACCTTTTTTGATGCTTGTGCTTACAGTTTTTGACTGTATTTTTTATGGTTTATGGCAGGTTTGGCTTGTATCGGGTAATTAGATTCAAGAAGAGAAAATGTCTGGGTAAGTAGATATAGTATTACTTCTATGTGCTTTAACAGCATTAACTGATGTTCACTGTCATGAAAATAACTTCTTTTACCTGGAATATATATGTTACTATGATCCATATTAGTTGAATTTCTTACATTATATATGTCCTCTTTAGCTTGGTAATTTCATATTGGTTGGCATCAGCTCTCCGATAATAAAGATGTTGTGTTCTTCGTTGGTTTCTTTTGCTTTGGATGCGATGGGTGCATACTTTGAGTTGATTTAGATTCATATGGCTCCTACCCCTACCCCTACTGATCTTGTCTTGTTTTCACAATTTTGATTCTCTTTTTAAACATCCTTATTTGATGACATTTCTCTTGTCGTTTTATTTATTCCTTGAATTATTGTAATGCAGTGAAGAGCCTGTTGCTGCTGAGACTCCAGCTCCTGCTCCCGCTCTTGGGGAGCCCATGGATATCATGACAGCATTGCAACTTGTCCTCAGGAAATCACGGGCTCATGGTGGTTTAGCTAAAGGTCTTCATGAGGCTGCTAAGGTTATTGAAAAGCATGCTGCCCAGCTTTGCGTATTGGCAGAGGACTGCGACCAACCAGACTATGTGAAATTGGTCAAAGGTCTATGCGGTGATCACAATGTTAACCTGATCACTGTTCCTAATGCCAAGACACTCGGTGAATGGGCTGGTGTAAGTAACAAACTATTGATTCTGATGAAAGTTTTTTAAAAAACAGTTACTTGCATCTCTTATTTCTACAGTTTATCAATAGTTAAGTCTGTTTGGTTTTGGAAGTTATATTTTGAACTAATTTTCTCTCTTCATTTTTGCAGCTGTGCAAGATTGATTCTGAAGGCAAAGCTAGGAAAGTTGTCGGATGCGGTTGTGTTGTAGTAAAGGTAAAGAATGAGATGAACCTAATATTCTTTAGTATGAATTTAGGTGCGTAATTTTTCGAGTGAATTTGTTGATCAATAGCTAAATTTTTCTTTCTTTTTTTTTTGCTTTTCAGGATTTTGGAGAGGAAACTGAAGGGCTCCACATTGTTCAGGAATATGTGAAGTCTCACTAAGTGAAATGCGTTGAATTAGAGAGGTTTAGCTTGTTTTTTGGTTGTGGCATGAAAATTTTTGATTGTTATAAAACCAGATTTTGATAAATTTCAATTTGTAGTCATTTGTGATTCTGGTTATGCGTGGCTTCTTGAACTTTACAGGTCTTTTGGATCCCTATGAATGAACCAATTCGATTATAATCTGTTCTCGTAACATTGTGCAAGAATGATATCAGGAAAGGTCAAATTGGATTAGATCATGTTGTTGATTACATGCAATTTACTTGGTTATTCTTTGTTTAACACGGCGTTATTATATTTGTCATACTTAAACTCACATCTCATGTTCAAAATTAGTACAAGATGAGGAAATAGATGTGGTAAACTGCTGTATGATAGTCTTATGGTAACTTCGAATTTTGTGTTTCATTAGAGACCTATAAGTTGTGATGTTTACTTATCACTTTCGATCAGTACATAGGTGATAGAATAGGGTGTGTTTCGATAAGCATTTGATGATAGCTTTTAGTATGGAACTCGATTATTTGATATAGAGTTCCCAAAATTAATTGAGTTTGAGTTTAACCTTCTCTGCTACTCAAGTATGCTTCAATTAAATTTGAGAAAATCTTACTATATAACATTATTACACAAACGTATATTCATGTCTTAATATTGTCAATCAATATGCAAACCTAATGACCATAAAGCTACATCTCATAAGCAACTGTTTCTTCCATAATTTCATTTAGAAGAATTTTGAAATATGTAATGACAACAACATACAAAATAATCGAGTTGGAAACCTAAATAAGCCACAAAAGTGTAAAAATGACCAAAATAAGCCACTATTTTAGTTAGTAACTAAAATAAGCTTAGTGGAAAAAAAAGTTCCACTTTATCTAATTTTCTAAACGTTTTCGTTAGTGTCATAACGTGTATTTTTAATGTATAACGGAACTTTTTCTTACACTTTATAAGTGTAAGTAAAAATTACACTTTATAAAGTGGAAGAAAATCTTCGACTTTATAAAGTGGATTTTTTTCTTCAACTTTATAAAGTGGAACTTTTTCTTTCACTATATAAAGTGGAACTTTTTATTACACTTTATAAGAGGAATATTTTTCACGTTTTGAAAAGCTTTTTCAGTGTTGTCATACAATTATGTTGATTTGACATGTCATAAAACGAAAAAAATATTACACTATGTATTTTTATTTTTTTTATTTTGAAAAAACTTTCAATCTCTATTTAAGGTCGTTTAAAATGATTGATATCACCTACAACATAAAATCTTCTATATTTGTTCATTCAATCTAAAAAAAAAATGTCTTCTACGCCTAAAGTTAAAGTTTCAATTTATTGGGATGGCGAAATTATACATGACGGAAATACCGTTTATTATAATTGTCCTCCCAAACACAATGCTAAATATCCAATTAATGTTCGATATCATAAATTCATTTCATCAATTTATAAAAGAATGGGTATAAACAGTACTGATTATAATTTGATTATAGTCGGAAAATACCCTACTTCATTTTTATCACAAGGACAAGTTAATTTTGGAGAGTGGATTATCTATAATGACGAATCGTTGACCGACTTTTTGAGGGTTCCAAATGACTACATAGATCAAATCAAGTTAACAATACTTGAAATCTATGTTAGGAAGGAGCCTAAGATTAGTCAACAACGTTCTCATTTATCAGTCGATGTCAATCCCCAATTAGAAAATCGTAATAGCGTTGATGAATTTCCAATAACTCAATCTGCTGATTTTCCTAACATGACTCATTATCAAAATATTCTTACCGGCCGATATGATTTTGATTTAAATGAAACTATCAATGAAAGTGATCGGTAATGCTCAATAATTATATTTCAATCACTATTTGTTGATTTTGTCAATTATTTATTAGTTTATAGGATTTATTTTTCTTATTATTATATATTTTGTAGCGGTTTACCTCAACAAGATAGGAATATTGCTCCAAGTTATGGATTAGATAATTATTTTGGTCAATCATCACACTTTGAAATGACGGAAAATGTTGGGACATCCTCAAATTTTCATGTCTCGCCTACTTTTGGTGCAGATGATTTTCAGTATGGCCAACGCTTGATTTTTTTATTTAAGTAAGTTAATTGCATGAGCGAAATATTTACACTTTTTTACATATATAGGGAAAATATTACACAAGATGAACCCATTGATCCTGTGAATATCGATGATCGTGACCAACCTAATTATGGCTCACCTTCAGCTAGTGATAGTGATGATTTGCCTAATGCTGAGAATCAGGAGATAATGTTCCATTTGAGGCATCATCTA
The DNA here is from genome assembly GCA_022817965.1 of Solanum lycopersicoides. Taxonomy (NCBI): domain Eukaryota; kingdom Viridiplantae; phylum Streptophyta; class Magnoliopsida; order Solanales; family Solanaceae; genus Solanum; species Solanum lycopersicoides. The sequence goes on along the minus strand of CM040629.1, from coordinate 86,075,352 downwards.
GTGATGATGATTTTTTTACTCTTAATCGATCGCCAAGACCAATGTCCATGAGCCCGTTTCGTAATCATGAAATTCCTTATCTTGATCATCTCCCGGATGGTTCAAATATCTTTGGTGATACATATGATGAGTATACATCACAACGTACGTGGCATGAACCAGAAGATTTCATGAATGGTGCTATTTATATTGAAAAAGGCATGTTATTCAATTCAAAGAAGCAGTTGCAAAGAGCAGTTAAACTTCTACATTTGAAAGTAGCAAGGGAGTACTTTGTTATTAAATCGACAAAAAAATCATGGCGACTTGTTTGTAGGCGTGTAGAACAAGGATGCCGATTTAGGTTGACTTCTTTTATTGATAAACATACTAACATGTGAAAAGTTGGAAGATACATTGAAGAACATACATGTGATATGGGTACATGTCGCGAAGGACATTTCAACTTGGATGTTGAAATGATTGCTAACGTCCTCCGTGTTGATATAGAAAGAACGCCAAGGTACTATTTTATCCTTAGATGATTCTTATTTAATAAGAAAATATTCATTTTTATTTGATAATTAATATTATTATTACTTTTCAGGTTTTCCATCAAAGACTGTCAAACAACCGTTCTTAAAGCATATGGCATTTCGATAAGTAGAAGAAAAGCCTATCTTGGTCGCAAGCGGGCTTTTGAAAAAGTCTATGGTACTTGGGAGGGTTCTTTTGGCGAGTTACCGAGGTTCATGGAAGCTTTGAAACACTTCAATCCTGGAACAATTGTAGAATGGAAAACAGAGCGGCGTGTCGATGTCATTGAAGATGTATTCAACTATGTGTTTTGGGCTTTTAAACCATGCATTGATGGGTTTGTGCATTGTCGTCCTGTTATATCGATCGATGGAACACATGTCTATGGAAAATATGATATCAAGTTGTTGATTGCGATTACAATAGATGGTAACGGCTCTATATTACCTTTGGCATTTGCAATAGTTGCAAATGAGAGCATAGAGACATGAACTTTATTTTTGGATCATTTGCACTTGCACGTTGTCAAGGGTCGTAGAGGGGTCACATTGATATCAGATAGGCATCACGGAATACTCTCATCCGTGTATAATTCTCCGAATTGGCAGGCTCCATTTGGGTTTCATCATTTTTGTTTAAGACATTTGAAGGCCAATTTTCAAAAAAAAATCAAAAATGTCACTTTGAACAACCTGTTATGGGCAGCTGCAAATCACTGTCAGGAGAAAATTTTTTTGGAAAAAAAGGAAATGATCAAGGAGATTAATGCGGAAGCATATGTGTGGCTAATGAAGAACGATCTTGACAAATGGACATTGCACAGGGATGGAGGTAAGAGATGGGGCATGCTGACAACAAACAGTTCTGAATCATTCAATGGTCTTCTCAAATCAGCAAGGGGTCTGCCAGTTACTGCAATGGTAAGACTCACTTACAATCAAATTGTGAATCGATTTGTTACAAGATCAAAATTTGTTAATCATCTAGTACAGGAAAAGCAACAATGGATGCCTAAATCATTCAAGATTTTTGAGGATAATCGAAAATAGTCACAACGTCACACACTGATCAACTATCACCAACAAAGGGAAAACATATTTGAGGTGCAAACACATATGCATCATGGTCGTGGTGGTAATAAGCACATTGAAAATGCATCACAAGGAAAATGTCAATGTGGTAAATGGCAATCATACCATATTCCGTGTTCTCATGCAATAAAGGGATTTGACCAAATTGAGTATCAAGCATGGGAGCATATGGCACCAGAATTCACTGTGCGTAGCTACAAAAAAGCCTACTTTGAACAATTCAATCCACTCGGCGGTGAAAAGTATTGGCCTGATAGTCCCTTTCTTATGATAGCAAATAAAAATTATTTACGAAAAGTGGGCGTAAATAAAACCACCCGTATACAAAATGAAATGGATGTTCCTGCAAGTACACTCACTCGCAAGTGCTCAACGTGCAAACAAATAGGCCATGATAGGCGCAACTGTCATTCACGAACTCGAAACGCCTCATATGGTGGTAGTAGCTAAAGAAAGATGTTTAATTGTGTTAATTTATTCTTGTATAAGTTTTATGCAACTTTTTATTGGAACTTTTGATTATCTTCAAGTCATGTTTAAGATGCCCCCTAATATAACAAGCATGTAAAGTCTAGCAATCCTCTCCACTCGTTCCACTAGAGTAGCATCTCTTATCGGATCTACTTGTAACTGATCTCGCAAGTAGCCAGTAATGCTATGTATCCTCACCCGACTCGCACCATCCATATCAGTAGGTGCTATGGTACATCCTGTGAGTGTCTCTAATAAAGTACGCCATGGACGAATCCTCCGGGTAGCATCCTGAATGTACACAACATCACCATCAATGCGCAAACCAAACAAGACCTGCACATCCTGCAATGTAATCGTGACCTCACCAAAAGGTAAGTGGAAGCAATGAGTCTCTGGCCTCCAACGCTCAACCATAGCTGTAACAAGGGCACGATCATACTGCATCCTGCCCACACAAACTACATCATACAGTCCGGACCTACGTAAGATCTCCTCAACACGTTCATGAGGTCGGTGCAAACGAAATAAATTCCAGGCATCATTCATGCGCACCGTCCTCATAAGGTTACTAAATGGTATCTCACCTTTCCATAACAATTCTGATTTATGCTCATGCTGAGAGAGAAGAAGTGTACGATCAATCGGTCCAGGATTCACAACACGCTCCATTATATACTGTAAGAAAAATTATATTAATTCGTATAATATAATTATATTTTGACATATTAATGCCTAGACAGTTCTGCTTTTTATTTACTTCTATAGTTTTGTTGGACCTCTACGGTAAAAGTGAAATTCTATATTATACCTCTTATTATTTGTCGAGGTTTGAGCTTTTGAATTGTGAAGGGGAGTAAAAGAAAAAAAATACTAATTGAGTAAGTAGTGAGAACATATATGATGAACAAGAATATTTTAACTAAATAATGTTTAAAATTCTTAGTTATTAACTATGACTTAGCTTTTGAAGGTTGAGTATTCTCTGTATCCATTGCTAACTCAATGGAAAAAAGAATTTGTAGTTTTTCGAAGACAGGTTATGCTAGGGCTTACACAACTGCACTTCACAGAAAACAAATCACACCAAAATTCTCTTCCAAATCTTCATATTTTGTCAACAAATCACACCAAAATTCTCTTTCAAATCTTCATATTTTCTGACAAAATTGAGCATATTCACAATCTCCCATGACAAGTGCTAGTCAACTCTGGCATAATATCATAGGTTTAATATTCAATAGTAATCTTTTTTCTGTTATTCATTAAATTTTATGAACCGAGAATTAAGGGTTGAATGTCGCCCATTAAAATGAGAGCGATAAGCATTAAGCAAACACTGAAATGGGTTGTGACTGTAGAAAGTTTCTCCCTGTTGTATCTACTTCACAGTCCAACAATAGCATTTGCTCTGAATGGAAGATGATTCTTTGAACTATGTTTTTTCCTAGGTAAGGAAGGATAAGGGAGAGATATGGACTGCATTACTTCACTTAGGGCCCGTTTCGAAGAATAAATCTAAATTAGGAATACGGAAGAATGCTAAATTAGCTCTTTTTTCTCCAATATTTTTACTATTCCATTGTAAAATAAAATCAAAATAATTTAAGAACATGTAAGTTATAATTTACTCCGTGAATCAGAATCATTAGGCAAAATGATACTATACTAGACACAAGATGAAATAAATGAAACACATTCTAAGTAAAGAAAATATGAGATGTTAAAGAAATACCTAATTTATATAATTTGTAGGGACGGATTGTTATGTTGTCCGGTTGTGCTATTCCAAAATTTTGATTTATTTAGTGTGGGGCCGCTTCAGTTATCGGATTGGAACCATCAATATTCATCTTCAAGTGTAAGCTTTTGAAGCCATGAAAGTGAAAGAAAGAAGGAGAAGATGAAAAGGTAAAGTAATTTTTTATAAAGTGGAAGATTTTCTTCCACTTTATAAAGTGGAACTTTTTCTTCCACTTTATAAAGTGGAATTTTTACTTACACTTTATAAAGTGTAAGAAAAAGTTCCGTTATACATTAAAAATACACGTTATGACACTAACGGAAAACGTTTAGAAAATTAGATAAAGTGGAACTTTTTTTTTCACTAAGCTTATTTTAGTTACTAACTAAATAGTGGCTTATTTTGATTATTTTTACACTTTTGTGGCTTATTTAGGTTTCCAATAATCACTATAGGTCTTCGTTGATAAGTGAGTTCAATTGTATCTCTTTCATTGAAAAATTATACTACAAGAACAAAACTTTTTGTATAGGCCAGACTTAACGATCATTATTAGCTCCATAGCGGCAATGAATTTCTTCACCTTGAAGAATCATGTCAACACACCCTGCAGGAAGACCAACCATTTCCATCGTCTTATTCCATATTTCAAAAGAAGTTCTCTCATTATCTACTTGTTTGCTAGGTTCACTAATTCTACAATGGCAACCAATGAAGGCACAACCAATACACCCTTGTGCTTTCAAGTCACCACAATAATCCAAGATATCAGCATCAGTAGCTGCAAAAAGTGCACTTCTTGAACCCTGTTGAGCATCAAACATGAAAAAGAATATTTTCTGATAAAGAATGTTCAGAATCCTTGGAAGATCTCTCGTGACATTTGTGCGTACAGCTCCTGGCTCTACACACATTATATGAATATTAGTATTAATTAGAAATTTTTGAAGTATACTGCTAAACTTCAGTTGTGCTAATTTGCTACTCGAGTATGCCTTTCTACTTGTGAACTTATTCTTCTTGCTTAAGAAATTCATATCTTGAGGATCAACAACGCCAATTACATGCATAAGGGAATTCATATTGATAATCCTGCTCGGAGAGCCTCTTTTCAAAGAAGGCAAAAGCAGAAGAGATAGTAATGCAGGGGCAAGATGGTTCACTTGTATATGTGTTTCATATCCATCTTTGGTAAATTTTTGTGGTTGTCCTATAGAATAGATTCCAGCATTATTGATGAGAATATGAAGAGGTTTTGATCTCAAATTCCATTCTTGTGCAAATTTTACAACTGATTCGAGATAAAAGAGATCAAGCTCGATGCTTAAGGGCCTCGATACAGTTTCATTTCTTTGCCATTTTTGAATGAGTTGATGAGCAAGATTTGTGTTTCTTACAGCCATAACAATATGTGCACCTGACTCAGCCAATTGTTTAGCAATTTCAAGTCCAATGCCACTAGTGGCTCCTGTGAGAATGCAATTTAGGCCATTGAGAGGAGGTAAAGGCAAAGGGTCTTGTAAATGTTTAGCATGAATTTTCTGAAATAGAGTCTCATATGTTAAACGACGCCATCCTTGTAACCATTCTTTCCATTCCAATCCTTTCGAAGATGAATTCATCGTATTTTAATATTATTTTTCAACTTGAATCAATCTTTTATAATCAAGAAAATTGTTGGAGAAATGAAACAAATGACTTTGTATGAACCAACAAGAAATTTTGAATATGAATTTGAGAATGAGAACTAGACCAATATTAAAATTGCAAGGAGAATATATATGAATGAAATAATAACTTGTTAATTGTTGAGTAATTGTTCAAATAATGATCATAGATTGAAGCAATGGACTAACATAGATTCCGGAACAGATTCTTTTTTTTTACTTAATGAGCTAAGCCAATAAAATCACATATCTGTTATCCTTTTAAACAAAATTGTCCTTTTCTTTTGGTTATATGTTTTAAATAAATTGTTAAATATATAATACCTAAATATCACTCTAGATTTGGCATAAGTTGACATTTGCACATCTCAACTATATGTTGTCTTTGTTAACCTTATACTATCTGATGGTTTTTACTTCAGAAAAAGTCCAAAATAGTTCCTTATTTTCGAGAAAAACATTCTTGAGTTTTCAGATGGAGCAATAATGTTTCCTCATGTTTATAATATTTGTACACTTTTAATTATCTACATTAGACTTTTATCTATTTTTTAATATTGATTTTTTTACAATTTTATGTATGAGATGTTCGGTCGTCTTTTTATATATTTAATAGAAATAATAACTTTATATGAAAGAAGGTGACAAGAAAATCACATTGTTCTGTTAGTAAGAAATATTATTGCAGCTAAAGTGAGAACACCTTGACATATGACGTTGTAAGAAAAGAAAAAATTATACTATTGCACTTGAAAACGACGTGATGAACCTTGTAATTGTAACAATATTTCTATTAAACAAAACAAAATTTTCCTCTTTTACCGTCCTTACGTCGAATTATTATTTTTACTAAATGTAAAAATTATGAACAAAATCAATATTGAAAAATAGATAAAAATTTAGATAAAGACTAATAATTGACCAATATTATAAACATGATAGACTATACAACTTCTACTCCATAAGGGACTATTTTGGGTCATTTCTCGTGTTTGATTCACGGAGATACTTTAAAAATAGGAGGAGGCTCCTCTCCATTATTTTCTCTCTCCATTTCCCCAAGTATCCACTTGGATGGAAGCCATGTGTCATATTTAAAAATTAAGGATGGAGATTCAAAATAAGAAAACAAATAAATCTCCACCCTTAATATTTAAATATGACACACGTCTTTCATTCAAGTGGGTACTTGGAGAAATGGAGAGAAAAAATAACGGAGAGGAGCCTAGTCCGTAAAAATGACATACACGTGGCAATCATGTGGAATTTTCTGTCCACTTGATACTTTTATAACTAAAATATATTTTATTTTTTAAATACATTAATATTTCAGACAATTTTTTAGGGTTAAGTTTATAATTATTTTTTGGCTACAAACTCCATATTATTTAGGGTAAACTTTTTTTAATTTGGTTTAAAAGAAAGGGGAAATTTGTGTGGATGATAAAATGTATATTAGTTAATTAACTAATATAGCTATAATTTTTATTAATTATCACTCACAAAGTTAATTTAGATAGAATCACGTGCATCTCTCTCCTCTTTTCCCCTCTCTTTCTTCTCTCCTCTTTTATATCTATACAAATATATATTATACATATACAATTATATGACAAATATATAAATACAATTCATCTCTCTCTACTATTTGCCCTCTCTCCTCCCTCTGCCAATTTCACTAGCCTTTCTCCTCCCTTTTTCGATTCCACTTGCCAGATATACAAATACATATGTATACTAGTTATATATATACAATTATATGACATATATACATATATAATTCGTTAGATATATATACACTCTCTTCCCTCTCTAGCTCGTCTCTCTCCCCTTCTCCCAATCTCGCTCACTACTCGCCTTCCTCTCTCAATCCCACTCACCAGATATACACATACATGTACAAATGACCACTGGCTTATCATCTAACGCATCACAAATATCTACTTGACACCAATCTATTTAGCGGTAGAGTCAATAACTTTAGCAAAAATGATGTCATCTTCTTCCAAAGAATAATCAGAGTCATGGAAGGACACTCAATTTAGTTAACTTAAAGTTACATCAGGGCAGTCTTAAGCCCTAGTCGCTTGGGGCCTCATATTTTTTGGGTCCCTCATTTAAAAAAAATAGTTACTTATATATGTTATTATTTATTTTAAAAAAAAAGTTATTTATACTATGAGTGCTATAATTTCTACTAAGAAAAATGCTAAACCTGATTTTCGTAAGGAACAATTTGATGAAAATATGGATAAGGGAATTACTAAGTCCCTTGAAGAATCGATAGAGTTGATTGCTTTATATATGTTGAGTAGATAAAAGTATTTTTTCACTTCAAAATAGATTTGAACCAATTGATGCATATAAGAATATTTTTGATTTTTTATTTAGTGATAAAATATTGAGATTACTAGATGATGAAATTTTTTAAAAAATATTGTCTTAACCTTGAACTTTCTCTAACCCAAAATAGTAATTTTGATATTGATGGTTTAAATTTGTTTCTTTAAAATGAAAAGTGTTAAGAGAGATAATAAAAGAAGAAGATAATGATCTAATGAAAATACTCAATTAAATATAAAATTTTCTTTTTCAAATACACTTATCGCTTATAGGACAATGTTAACAAGAGTCCGAAGCCTAAAGAGCAAAAATAATTGTCAAAAATTCCAAAGGGCTACATCAATTTCTTTTTTAACCAAAAGGACAAAATCGTTGACACCAGCGATTTTGCCCGAATTTTTTCACTTTTAAATTATTATTTTTTAAATCGCTGCCTAGGCAGCGATTTTAGAGGAGATTTTTTTTTTTTTTGGAAAATCACTGCCAAGGCAGCGATTTCTGTGAAACTTTTTTTCTTCTTTTTTTAAAACTTCGTGCCATGGCAGCTAGCAACTATTTTAGTTAATTAATTATTTTAAAAAAAAATATTGCTACCATTTTATTTCTTATAATCTTATTAAGTGAAATCTTTATTAACAATTGTAATGCGATTTTTATTTTGACCAAAAAAAAATTTACCAATATTTAAGACGACTTTTTTTTTGCGATTTTATTTTGAGAAAAAAAATTAAAATATTTAAGACGACTTTTTAAAAAAAAAAAATTGACAGAAAATTAAAAAAAAAACTTTAATTGATGGCTTGATTTTAAAAAAGACAGGACAGAAAAAAGTGCAGAAATCGCTGTGTTGACAGCGATATTCCAAAAATAATTTTACCCACTAAAATCCGCTAAAAAGCTGCATTGGCAGCGATTTTCTTTTTTAAAAAAGAAAAAATATATGGACAAAATCGCTGATAGGTCAGCGATTTTGAAACATCAGTAGCGATTTTACCCTTTTGGTTAGAAAAGAAATTGATATACCCATTTAGAATTTTTGACAATTTTTTTTGCCCTTTAGGCTTCGGAGACAATTCTTGTAACCGTTGCCTCAACCGATTTTTTTCGAAATTAAAATATATTAAATCTTCTTTAAGATCAACAATGTTCAAGAGAGAGATTGAATGAATTAGCTATATTATCATTTGAAAAATGATTATTAAAACAGATCGATTATAAACCAGTATTTAATGACTTTACATCTAAAGTAGCTAGAAAAACATATTTTAAATAAAAGTACATATGATGAAAAAAATAAAATACTAAGGCCCCTCTCTTAATTTCGCTTTAGATCCCAATATTGTTGAGTTAGCCCTAAGTTAGACGCGTGTAGTAAAATATAATAATACAAAGACCGAATATAAAATTAACAATAACAGAAAAACTGGAAATTCCCATTTTCCCTCTGATTAAAGAGCAAAACTTATTAAAAGTTACTCACTCCGTTTCAAAAAGAATGACTCTATTTCCTTTTTAGTCTGTTTAAAAAAGAATGACCCTTTCCTTTTTTAGCAACACTTTAACTTTAACTTTCCACATGGCATGTTTAAGACCACAAGATTAAATGATATTTTGGTACATTTGACATAACTTTAAATTAGAACCACAAGATTAAAAAATCTTCTTTCTTTTCTTAAACTCCGCTCCAAGTCAAACTAGGTCAATCTTTTTGAAACGAAGGGAGTACTACTTTTGTATTCAAATCTATATGATAATATTTAACTAAACACACAATTTAAAATTTGAGGATAAATTAAGAAAGTAATGCGTAAATGAATTACTTATTTTGTAAGCATTACGTGAAACGGACCACGCATCTATGTGAACTAATATGTTGCAAGAAATTAAATTTTGTTTTTGTAGCAAAATACTTAAAAAATAAAATAAACTCAACAATATCTGAGTTTACTTCTAAAATATGTAAAAATGAATTTGCAACGTAATTAAAGGATATGTAGATTTGGTTGATGGAAATAATAATATAATAAATGATAAATAAAATAAAACCAATTATATAAATTAATGAATAAAATGTAGGTAACCTAATTCTCAATGAAAATGATTTCAGAGTGACTTCATACTTTATAACTTTGTTAATAACTTATGAATTGATTGTTAAATAAAAAATTAGATGCCCAGTCAAACTCCTTTTAAACAGAAGTGAATGTCATACTTTAATGCTTAAGAATCATTCCTTCTTAATTTATATTGAATGAACAATTAATTAAATTTAATATATGATATTGTCTGAAATAGTTTATAACGATTGATGTTACCTATTGACTCTTCCTTGAGCTTTTGATTTTTTGTTCACTCCTTGAGGTTAAATTGTAGTATTTGCTTACCAATATAGATTGTGGTGCATTAGTAGGAGTGCTTCATCCTTTATTAGAGGTCTCGAGTTTGAGCCCTGGTAAGGCTGGGCAACGGAACGGGATGTACCGGTACCGTTCCGGTTCGTCCCGGTTCGGTTGCCTACGGGACGAAACGGGACACGAAACGAAACGGAACCGAGGTTTGGTACTGGTGTATCGATACCGGTTTATCTCGGTTTATTCCGATTCCGGTCCGGTCCGATCTGGTTCCGATTAATTAATATTTATTAATTAATTTATATTATATATTTATTAATTAATTTATATTATATATTTATAAATTATAATTTATATTTTATATTAAATAATAAATACTACCCAAGTAACCCAACTATCCCCCTATTAGGATTACATTAGTATTACATTCGAGACTTAGTTTAAACAGAACCCTTTTAAGAAGGTGGTTGCGTAAACTATGCACTCTATTAGTAGTTGTAAATTGAAATTGTAATCTATAATACAAATTTAAATAAATTAAATTGATATTTTTTAATTTGTGTAATTATTTTATCCTTATTTTTATTTAATCTTTTAAAGTTACAAATTTAATTTATTTAAATTACAAGTTATAAATATTACTTATAAATTATAACATATTAATAAATAATAAGTAATAACTTATAAACTTTAAAAGATTTAAATCTTGAAAACTTAATTAGACTTAACTTGCAAACTTAATAAGTAAAATTTTTATAAAAAATATCTTTAAAATAACTTAAGTAAAAAATTACATTATAAATTTAAAAATTATTAATTTAAACTTAGAAAAATAAAAAAATATTCATATTTTTTGTAATTCAAAAAAATCATTTTTTGAAATAACTAGATGTGTCATCCCGTTTATCCCATTCCGTTCCATTCCGATCCGTTCCGGTTCCATCTCGGTATGTAGTGGGACGGGACGGAACCGAGTATCCGTCCCGATAATTCCGGTCCGGTTCATCTCGGTACTGGTCAACGAACCGGTCAACTCGTTCCGTTTCTGTCCGGTACCAGTTTGTTCCGATCCGGTGGTCCCGTTCCGATCGTTGCCCAGTCTTGGCTCTGGGTATGGAGAAAATTCCATTAGGAACGTCCCCCCTAAATGGACCTTGCAATGCGCAATTCGAATTTTATCGAAGTTTTAATATGGACTCCAAACACCGAATAAAAAATAAAAATAAAAAATTGTAGTATTTGCTTTCTTCAATGTCTATCTACTACAATTTTAATTGTCTACACATCTTCAATTAATTTGAGCACGGGTCTTGTCTATTTTTACCCTATATATTCTCCATCCATGTGTTTCGTTCTTGGAAAACTCACAAGTTTATTTTCAGTTTGTCCTCTTTCAAGATTCTCCACGATTTGCTTAAACTTAGTCACTATATAAAAAATAAATGATTATTAGTAAAAATTAATCAACTACAATAGTTTAATTATCATTAAATATATATTTTTAACGGTAATTAATATTCTTTGTATATGTAATTAAAGTCTTTAGTAACATTAATTCTAATGATTCTTAATTAATATCGATAAATTTTTTAGCAATATTTATTAATGTCTATATATTTATTACCATTAAAATTATTTTTATCGAAACGAGTACATAGATAACACTAATCATCAATGAATTATTGATGCTTCTTGCCACTTGCCAGCTACACACAAAAAACAGTAGCCTCTTACTTTTGTATGTCACAAAAAAGGGTACAACTCTCCGTTTGCTTATGTTTTCCCTTACGTGAATCATCTATTTGTCTATCAAACTCAATTTGGAACATATTGGTGTCTTATGTGATTACTTTACATTTTTTAGGTACATAAGTTGGAATAATAACAAAAATAGACTCTAATTTATGTCCTTAGTTATTTCTATATCATACTCAACAATTCACTTGATACAGACTAAAGCGAGTATGTATAATTGAATTCACTTTAATATAAATATTATTTTTGATATTAATTCAAATAGTAAGGTGTGGTGCTTTTGCTTCTTCCATCCCCGTCTTTTTTGTTTTTCTTAATTTTCACACGATGTTCAGAGCTCACATTGGAGCTCCGAATCACATACTACAGGGTCCATTTTGGGATGACACTTATTTTTTCCATACCTAGACTCTGATGTGAGGTTAAAATATATATTTTTAATCATTATTTGCCTCACATTTATTATTTATATTTGTCCATTTTAGCATGGATTTTAAGAATTACTCTAAATAATATATTTTATTTGTAGGAGTAAATAGGTGAATAGTTAAAAAAAATCAAAGTTAAAAATGAATCAAATATGAAAGATTAAAGAAAAAAATCAAGCAGACAACTTAATTGATTAAATTAAACTTTAAAAAATAATATACGTTGGTTGAAGTAGAATTAGGATTGGAATTGGAATATTACACGTGGCATCATATGAAGAATGAAGAAGCGCAGGGTTGAGGAGGCGAATCCGATTTCGTTTGGTTTTGAATTTCTAATTTAGTTTGGACTCAATTATTTTATTCAGGATTTCCTACATCTCTGTATAATCCATAAGAATAATTATGGGGATGAATAAGAATGTAGAAAATAACTTTTGATTTAGGATTTTATGTTTTCTTTCTCTTTTATTTATTTTACATTTTTTCTTTGACTGTGGGTTGTAATTGTTCTATGTCCATGTGGATTTAAACTTTTCATTCTTGGATTATATTTACTTACAATATGATTGTTTAGTCATTTTGATTCGATATGATTCTGATTACTATTTTGATGCTTGATCACCATTGAAATAAACATATTATCCTAATTGAACTCGGGAGAGGAATAAGAGGGTAGAACGTGGAATATAATTAGGAGCATGATTTTCTCTTAATAATTAAGGTTAATTTGTATCTAGGATAAGGATTTATCTAAAAACCATGCTTGATCACTATCGTAATGCTCGGTATTTAATTCATCCTATCCCCGCTCAACGATGTAACTAGGGTGTTATTTATGTAGGCGATTAGAGGTCGAGAGACAATGATCATACATGTAACCATGTTAATCAATAACTAGATAATCAAATAAGTTGATGAAAGTGAAGCTAAACATGATTGTTAGTTAAATTATAATCCTAGATCGATTCATTCATTGATTGGGTAAACATCTATCTTTTCTTAGTTAATTGTTTTGTAGTTACTTTATCTTTATTTTTAATTTAGTTTATATGTTCATCTTTTGAAATTCTCTCTTAAAGAAATTATTAAAATTAATATAATTAATGCTAAAACATAGGTAACACAATACACATATCAAAATGGCAAATCTTACATATGATGATGAGCCACCACATTTCGTGTTACTTCCTTTTATGGCACAAGGCCATACAATCCGTATAATAGACATAGCTCGTTTATTAGCACAAAGAGGTGTTATTGTCACAATACTTATGACACCTTTAAATGCCATAAGGTTCAATAATGTCATAGCCCGCGCTGTCGAAAAAGGACTCAATATTCATATAATTCACCTCAAGTTTCCAAGTTTAGAGGCAGGGTTACCAGCAGATTGTGAAAATTGTGACAAAATTTTATCAATTGACATGGTAAGTAAGTTCTTTAATGCTACTCAAATGCTTGAGACACAAGTGGAAGTGTTGTTGCAAGATTTGAAACCAAATTGTCTAATTTCTGATTTGTGTTTTCCTTGGACAACAAATGTTGCTAAGAGGATTGGCATTCCTAGGATTGTCTTTCATGGGATGGGAAGTTTTTCTTTGTTATGTTTGCATAATTTGAGAGATGTGAAGTTGTTGGAGAGTGTTGAATCTGAGAATGAATACTTTTTAGTGCCTGGACTTCCAGACAAAGTTGCAGTGACAGAAGCTCAACTAAAAGCATTGGTGGATCTATGCAATCCTGAATGGAAAGAACTTGGAGACCAAATGAAGGAGGGAGAGGCTCAAGCTTATGGAATAGTGGTGAATAGCTTTGAGGAGTTGGAACCTCAATATGTGCAAGGAGTGAAAAAGGCCAAAGGTAATGTTAAAGTCCATGACTATCTTATCTCAAAAGTTAAAAGTTGTCACATCATATTATGTCTTAGTAAGTAGGGAAGGTCTAGGAAGGGGTGAGGGTGTTCACCTGAACCTCCTTAGTGTACATATAGATTTCGAACCCCTCAACACAAAATTAGTGGTTGAGTAAGTGATTAATGGATTTAAAATGTACTTGAGGTTCCAAGTTCAATTCCTAGACACTCTATTAATATTTTCCATACCCTCTTAATAAAAATGCTAGATCTATCACGATTAGTTATATTTACGAATGAAAATATGTTATGCTTTCGAGTGAAAGTGTACTCTAGAAGCTTAGATTGTTATAGTGAGCATATAGTCGTTATTAACTTAATTATATTATGTCTCAACAGGAAAGAACGTTTGGACAATTGGTCCTGTTTCCTTATGCAACAAAGAGGAACAAGACAAAGTTGAAAGAGGAAACAAAGCTTCAATAGATGAACACCACTGCCTAAAATGGCTTGATTCTAAGAACAAGACTCCGTGCTCTATGTTTGTCTTGGGAGTCTATCGCACTTGCCAACATCACAAATGATTGAACTTGCACTTGGCTTAGAGTCATCTAAACGACCCTTTATATGGGTCATTACACACATACCAAATTTAGAAAATGGCTAAATGAAGAGAACTTTGAGGAAAGAGTTCAAAAACAAGGGATTTTAATCAATGGTTGGGAACCACAAGTACTAATACTATGTCATCCTTCGATAGGAGGATTCTTGACACTATGGATGGAATTCAATCTTAGAAGGGATATCGGTTGGTGTCCCAATGATCACTTGGCCATTAATTGCTGAACAATATTGTAATGAGAAGCTCATTTTGAATGTACTCAAGACAGGAGTGAAGGGAGGCATGGAGAATCCAGTGATGCTTTTAGAGGATGAAAAAGTGTGTACTGCAGAGTGAAGAAAGATGATATTAAGATGGCTATTGAAGGAGTGATGGGTGAAGAAGAGGAAGCAAAAATGAGAAGACAAAGAGCTAAAGAGCTTGGAGAAATGGCAATAAGGGCTATGGAGGAAGGAGGTTCATCTCACATTAATTTGACAAAACTAATAGAAGATGTCACACAACAAGCAAAAATTGGGGGTTTAAAGTCTAGCTAATGTGTTTCTTGATTAAGTATAAGAGAGGCAATGTAGACAAATGTTGGAAAATCTATTTGAAATTGTTGAAGTTTGCTCTTAGTTACCTGTAGTTTTTAGAAAAATAAATCAATTAGTTTAAGATGAATTAGAATTTTGAATTTTAGTTAATTTATTTGAATTATTGAGATATTTTAGATTGTTATGCAGATTATATTTTTATGTTGGCTATTTAAATCCGTTAATGTTTAGTAAAACTATTGAAAGTCATTTCAATCTATTGAGAGATATTTTCAATCATTTTTATGCTGCCTCATTTAAAAAAAAAAAGACATAATACATATATTGAACCCTACATTTGACTTCAAATTTTAACTTTGACCTTCTACTTTCATAGTGCACAATAAGACACTTGAACTATTCAGCCTTTAAATAAACAAACACACAATTTTGTAACCAAAGTGCGTGAAATGCAGACGCTCCCACATGTATTATTGAGCCACTCAATGACTGCCAACTAATTAAACATTTTACACGTTGATGTTAAAACTTAAAATTAATTTAATTACAGTACAAGGGTAAAAGGTAAAAAATATTTTCATTTCACTCGATTGTGAATCAAAATCGTTCATCTAAAAAGGTCAAACCCCTAGCTTACCTGGTGAATCAAAGAAAAAAATCGTTCAAGATTTCTGCTGAAGTTGATACTTATCTGTTCATCTTCCTCGATTTAGTCCAAGTAGGCCTTAATTTTTCCCCTTTGAAAGTTTGTATTTGATATAAGGTAGAATGTTTTTGTCACCATGAGTGTAAAATCATTATTTTCTTACGGCTTTATACATAGGGGTCATATTAGAAGCCATTTGCACTAATATGAGCAGAAATTGTTCTAAAGAAATGAAAAAATCTTGGTTTAAAAGTGGAGGAAAAAATAATGAGATTCTGATTTAGAAATATAAAGATATATATAAAATGGATTCATTAAGGGTATAGTTGTCATTTCAATATTTTTTTATCGTTGTGAGCCTCGAAAATTACACCTAACTCGCGCAAAATAAGTGCACATCACGCGTTTTGGCAGGTAGGACTGACATATTTATTTATTTAAAAGTTGGATAATTAAAATGTCTGTTTGTGCACTATGAAAGTTGGAGGTCAAAATTAAAATTTGAAGCCAAATTTAGGATCTAATATATGTATTATGCCTACATAAACTAATCTTATATTGATTTATAAATATCGGATTGTAATTTAGTGGTACAGTTAAGAGATTAAGAACACATGACTTTATTCAACTCGTTAAATCAAATTACTAGCCATTGAATATTATAATATTAAATAAATAAGGATGATGTCTTTACAAATGAAGGAAAAAAATATTTATAGGGCTAATCAAAATAAGGTCCATTTGATATTTAAAATACTAGCACCAGTATATGTATTCCAATGTCATTATTAAGATATGTTGGCTTGAATATTTTAACCTCTATTCCGTATTTTACAATATTATTCTCTCATTACTGTGCTATTTAATCTAAAAAGAAAGAAATCCTACACCTATATTGTACTAGAGTTTTTGGAAACACGCTTTATGCTTATAATTAGTGAGTATATTATTTCTTTACAAATAAATATTATTAAAAAAATATGATTTGCATTCTTGATTATTATTAAATATATTTAATTGAGGTTTCTTATTTTTTACTACTAATTGTGACACTCCAAATTCATAACCTCCAAGTGAATGCATCGGGATAATAATATAAGAAGTTAATTAAATAAACTATATTTATAAGTAAAAACTAAGCGTGTAAAGCAAAAAAACAAACAAACTATATATGTAAATTAAATTTCTCGATAGTGTTAAAAGTTCATTTTTGTTGGTAGAATAATGTCAAAAGATCAAAGGATGACATGAGATTAATCCTCTCCAAATCATGGTGTAATATTAATGTTTCTTCAATTAAAAGCTTGAGAGAAGATCGTTTACTTTTTGCACAAAAAATAGTGTAAGATTAACTCCGAGTGAAAGGAAAACAAAATCTTTTTACTTTTCTACTTTGCTTTTAAAATCTCATGATAATTATAATAAATGTGTTCAAAATATTATAGTAAATTTTTATTCACAAGCACTTTAAACTTATTAGTTGATTATAAATATTTAAAACTAAGATGTAAAAATTCTTATTATTGATATTTTGGAAATCATGATATTTATGAAATAACTACTATTTTTACATAGAATTAAATTTTCTCTTCATACATAACTTAATCACCAATAATCTAATGTTATATGTTTCACCTTCTTCTTAAAAAAAGTTAATAAAACATTTCATCACATTCATTCTTAAAGATGGAAGTTAATGTAAATGTAAAATTATAAGTACGAAGAACAAAAAAAGAAGAAGAAGAAGAAGAAGAAGAAAGATAGACATGAGCAAGACAATTTTTTTTTCCTATAATGACAGCTGAACGTTTGAGCATACAAAATAAAAATCTAAAATTAAAGCAAGTTGCTAATAACTCAATAATTCAACTATATGAAGAGAGATTAAAAAAGAAGTCTTATTATAATTATAATTACTACAAATAAGTATAAAACTAGAACACCAGCTCAGATGCTTCAGTAGTTGGATTCTTGTCTAATATCATGAATGTATAATGAGATCCTACAACTTTCACCACAAATTGTGACATTATTTAACATATTTAGAGCTCTTACATAAAAATTATATGAGTAGTAAATAGAAGTCTTTTTTTTGGAAAAGTAAATTTACAGGACAAAAATTACGAAAACATGTAAAGTTACATGAAAAATTGAAATGTCAAATACTATTAAAATAATTATAATGATTCTTTCAATGTGTTTATAATAAATAACTTGTTATAAATCTATTGTTTTATGTGGATGATCCATTAGAGTTATCCAACAATTAATTGAATTCATATATAAATTTTCCAAGGTGATAAAGCTTCCAAGATGATAAGAACCTTAAGAGATAATTATGTATCTCAACACTATAAATAGAGATATCACTCACCATTTGATATAGACACACTTGAATAAGAAGCAAAGTCATCTTCTTCATCTACTACTCTTATCTTCTTCTCTTTATGATTATATCATTATGTGCTTGCTTTTATAACATAACTAACAATTCCAATAATAATTAAAATATTATTATTTAATAATTTAATGATTAGATGTTTAATTTAGCTTAGGAGGTAAATAAAAGTTTTTCTTGAAAAGTTAAATTATAAGACAAAATTACGGAAACATGATAAGTCACATTGAAAACTGAAAGGTCAAATACTATTAAAATAAATATAATGAATCTTTCATTGTCTTTACAATAAATAACTAATAATTCAAATAATAATTTTAAAATATTATTATTTAATAATTTATTAATTAGATGTGTAATTTAGTCTAGAGATAAATGGTAATATAATATAATATGAGTAATATTTATCATGCTTGGCTTTCCATTAAAAAAAATATCTCTCCATTACTTCTAGAAAAGGAAAAAGGGTTAGAAATGCCTTTAAACTATGTAAAACTATGTGAAAGGAATAAAAATGTCCTTTGCTTATAGTTTATCTCAAAAATGTCTTCACCATCAAACTTTGGCTCAAAAATATCTTTGCAGCCAATACTTTTGGTCCAGAAATATCCATATAGTTACAAAATGGATCAAAATGCCCTTTTACGAATAAATATATATTTTTTCTTTTAAAACACATCTTCTTTATAATTAAAATATTATTAAAGAACAATATTCTTGTTTTTTTCTTCTAAAATCACTTTAACAAATAAAAATGTAGGAAGTATTTTTTTTCTTCTTAATCTCATTTATCAATTAAAATATAATAATTTCATGTACCCTTTCAACATATAATATATTTCATATATATAAAATTATAGTATATCCATCATTAACTTATATTTATATAATGATAAAAGATAACGAAAATAAAATAAAAAATATTTTCTTATTTTCTGAATTGAAGTAAGATTCACATTTGCTATTTTTTTTTAAAAATTATTAAAACAAAAACGTGTTAAATAGAAAATAATAATAATTATTTATTTTTAAAATGATCAATTGCCCCATTATATAACAATAACAACATTTTTGAACCAAAGTGTTGACGATAAGGACATTTTTGGATCAAACTACAATCATAGGACATTTTTATTATTTTCGTATAGTTTAAGGGTATTGTTGAGCCAAAGTATTGATGGTAAGAGCATTTTTTAACCAAATTATAAAGAGAAGACATTTTTATTCCTTTCACATAGTTTAAGGACATTTTTACCCTTTTTCTTCTGGAAAATAGCTTTTGAGAGTTGTTGGATCATCGTGCATCAATGTGACTCGCGTACTCACATTCCACATATATATTGTTTTCCAGTCCAATCACTTAAAGCCATTCCTTTCATTTTAGGGAAAATGGTAAAGAATGAATTAAATTTACCCTTACCGTTACTAATTTTACCATATATACCCCTTATTTGACGGAAAGCCCCCAATTTACTTAAATTAACCAATTTTTATTTAAATTACTCAATTTAAACCCGACCGACCCGACCCACCTAATAATTAAACCCATTTTTGTTCTATCTTGTTCAACATCTTCATCTTCAAACTTGGGTTCCTTTTCCAAAACAACTTGTAAACAATCGATTTGAAAAAACCCATCAAACAATTAGCAAAACTCACAAATTTCAGCGAAGAGCGACCGCCACCATTCCCCTCCCTTTTCCCCTCTTACATTTTCTTATTAAGCTCCAACTCCGGTGAACATCTACCATCAATTTCGGCGAGGCTCTGCAAATCAGCAACCACCACAACCTCTCTCCCAACGCCAAAATCAGCAAACCCATTCCTCGAACCAATTAACAAAACCAACACAACGCTTCACGATTGATCTTCATCCCATTTTTCGGTGACCCTCTGTTTGTTTTCCATTTTTATATTTTATTATGATTTGTTTTTCTTTTACATTGTTCACTCTTTTCTCTGTGTATCATATTTGGTTAGAGAGTTCAATCTCTAATAGTTTTTCATTTTTTCATATTCCTTGTTCAAGTTTGTCATTGATTGTATGCTATTAGTTTTTGTGATGGATTTTTTTTTTGGTTTGATATTATTGGTTTTTGGCACTGTCAACTGGGTTATTTTTTTCATATATGTAAAAACTTCAGTAATAATATGTACTGTAATCCCAAAAGCAAAAGAGAAAAAAAGAAAATCGATCAAACAATTATGAACTACAGTAGCACTTGTAAAGTATGAACTCCATCAATGTCTGCATTTCTATTGGCGATTACATCATCTTTTTTTTAAAAAATGATTTTAAAGATGAAGATGAATGATTATGAATATAAACAAAAGTGGGTTATATTTAAGTGAGGCGAGTCGGGTTTAAATTGGATAATTTAAGTAAAAATGGTTAATTTGAGTCAATTTGGGACTTTCCATCAAATGAGGGGTATATATGGTGAAATTAGTAACGGTAGGGATAAATCTAACTTCATTTTAACGGCAAGGATAAAATCAAACAATAAAACAAAATTGAGGGGTCTTTTCCCTTCATTTTATCTTGATTATAAAAGTAAGTTCGATCGAAGTAGTATTTTCTATTTGACTTCTATCGTGATGTCAACTTTTACAAATATAATTTGACCCTACTTAGAGAAAATATATTTTTTATTTATTATTATTATTATTATTATTGTTGTTGTTGTTGTTGTAACAAATACTCCATGACTCGATCAAGAATTAGATGAGATTTTTTTATATTAGATTGTTTGTTTTTTGGCAACTCAGTTGTTTTAAACTCACCGACTACTGTGTGAATTTTTCTTTTTCTTTATATGCTAATCAGTTTTAAATATTTGATGTTGAAAATTATTCTAGTTCCTACTTTTAATTAAATAGTGAAATTATTCTTCTTGAATATTTCTTCTATTTTCTTATTTAACGGAGAAGAATATTTTTATTAGTAGTACTATTTCTATTATGGAGTAATTTTCTTTTGTGTTGGTAAATTGACGGATCTTCATATTTCTGTATAATAGTAGTTATTATATATTTTACGTGTGTGAACTCAAGCTATAGATTTTATTTTTATTTATTTTATAGTTAAATGTTATATTAATTATTAACATACATCCATTGATTATTACGTATTAACATATTACTAATTCTGTAATCGAGAGAGGCGGAAGAAGTAATATTATTAATTAGAGTATTGATATATTGTTAATATTGTAGTAACATCTATCTATTTTATGTTATAATTAATCTACACTTATTTGTAATCGAAAGAGGTGAATAGTGTAGTAATTAGTTATAACAAGTAAGTTGATCGAAGGAGACTTAATTAGAAGAATATGTTTTAGTTCAAGTGCACATTCCTCGTTCTTAAATATTACTATTTTGGCAATTAAATTGTATAACTAAAAGGAATACATTTGATTGTTTATTTTCAGTAATAATATATAAATATAACTGTGAGAGGTATTTATACTTTATGAGAAATATAAATTTAGGAATAAATAATTTACTTTATATGGAAATATTGAGTGAAGTCATGATCCCCAACACCTTTAGATATATTGCGAAAATTAAAGTATTTTCTCTACCTTTTGTATTATTAATTAATTGATTCACCATTCAACTATTATTGATTTTCTTAAATAGTAATTAAAACAAGAAACATCTATAGAATAGATAAATCAATCCCTGTGGGTTCAACATCTTTCAATACTATTATTTGACACACTGCGAGTTAAAACTAAATACATTTAGTGACTCGTCAAATTTTTGGCGCCGCTATAGGGGATTGACAAAAATCTACTACAGATCAATTGTTTTTACGACTAATTTGAGTTTTTTTTCATTAAAATCTTTTTTTCTATTTTAAAGTCAAATTTCAGGAAGTATATGACCCATTCTTCTTCAGGAAAATTGGTTACATACAATCCCGAAATTGAAAAATCACTACGATTGTTATGAAAACAAAGGCCTCTCAATCTCAAATCTCTTCACGGAACGAAATGGAGAACAATGATCTTAATAATAATAACAATCCACTTCCACCACATCAAGTGGAAGAACAATTTGATGAGGTAGCACCACTGTATCATCTCGTATTCTAGAATGAACTAAGGTTAAACTAAGAAAAACAAGAAGAATCAAATCTGGAAATAAGTAAAGAAATCTGGAAAATTTTGAGAATTCAAAAGTGAGTTTTTGTCATTTTC
Organism: Solanum lycopersicoides; assembly: GCA_022817965.1. Classification (NCBI taxonomy): domain Eukaryota; kingdom Viridiplantae; phylum Streptophyta; class Magnoliopsida; order Solanales; family Solanaceae; genus Solanum; species Solanum lycopersicoides. The sequence goes on along the minus strand of CM040629.1, from coordinate 86,052,721 downwards.
AAATGGCCTCAGGAAGAGTTTGGGTGAGTTCTTTATATGGATGGAAATCTCGTCGGAAGACCTTTCCAATGATGCCAAGTTTGCAAATTTTCTAGGTCGTATGTGGGAGTTATGATTTTTCGAAAGTTGAGTTGTTGAGCAGAGAAAATTCCAAATCCGGATTTGTTAAGAGCGTTTTGGTCTTTTCCTAAGGCAATCATTAATTTCGTTTTTGGGGTAGTATGTTGGGGTCTAAACTGATCCAATTCAGTTTACACACTTAGAAAAGAAGCTAGGGCTTTGAAAGAAAGGAGAAAAGAGGAGAAGGGAGAAGAAGACGCAAGAACGCCAAGAATTTGTTGTGTGAATTTCGTTGGGGGTGAGCCCTAACAGGTATGTGAAATCATTCGGTGTTGGATTTTCACCCACCCAACAACTTGATTAATTACAACAATCTAGAGTTAATTGAAAGTAAATCTTGAAGTTCTTGAAGAAAAGTTTGAAGTTCGTGTTGGTTAATTTGTAGTTGATCTCTAGTAGTTTGGATTTTTGTTTCTTGACTGTTTTGGGGTCTAAACTATTGGGTAATGAGTTAATTAGGGATCCTAAGTTTTTGGGGTGGAATACATGGAAGGTTGGGAAAGTTTAGAGATGAAAAACGAAGAAGAAAGTCGGAAAAACCCGTCTGATATGCACTAGGGCTCTGCGCCTCCAAAGCGCCTCAAGACAGAGTTTGTCCGTAAGGATCCGGCGCGCCACTCCTGCCAGAGCGCCCTGAGGACAGCCTCTATCCATCAGGCTTGGCACTCCGCGCCTCTCAGAGCGCCCCGACCCCTTGAAGACCCTGTTGTTTCCCTATCTTTTCATAATAGTTCCTAAGTGATGTACCCTTCATTCCTAGTTGATTCCAATACTCTAAAGTACATATAAACATCATGAAATCATCCAAAAATATGATATCATGATCCTTGAATCCATAATTCAATTCAAGGGAAGCTAAGATCAAAGTCAAAGAAGTTAAGAGTTAAGAAGCAAGTCAAAGTAAGTTCTTAAAGTTTTCAAAGAGTCTTAAACAATCATTTTGACTTTATTTAGGACTCAAGTTTCAAGTTAAGTAAAGAGTAAGAGTTGAATTCATTTCTCAAAAGTTATAAGGGAACTTAGTATTTACTAAGAGTCAAGTTTCAAGTTAAGTAAAGAGAAAGAGTAGAGTTCATTTCTCAAAAGCTATAAGAGAACTAAGTATTCCATAAAAGTGTACAAATGTTTCACATTTAATTATAGGAACTAAAAGTTCCAAAAAGAATTTGGAACAAAAAGGGAACATTGATTCCAAGAGGAGCTTCTTAAAGCTAAAGGGTTCAGCAAATTATCTCAACCCAAAGAAAAGAAAGTTTCAATTAAAGAATGAGCACCGATGTGGGAATGAGAGTTCATATTAACTCATGTCTCCATGTAAACCATGTGGCCACCATGAGAATTGACAGGTCATACTTTATAGATGATCAAGTAAGGAGAGCTAGTGGATCCACCAAGTTGAGTAAGGTCCTATACTGATGGCAAGGTGGAGGATGGTCCTCTTGCAACGTGAGATAATACGTTGTACCATTACTTAGTCTCATAGTGATGGTTGTCGATTAGAGAATCTCCCAACAAAGTTATATTACTTTTATATACAAGTAAAGTTGTGTTTTTATTGCATTTCTTTAATGAACGGAGTTTTTTTACTATTTTATAAGCTTTGCATATATCTCGCATGTGTTTTAAAATGTTTTATACGTATATCCTTTGAGTTAAGTATATTCTTGAGTTGAGCAGAGCCAAGGTAATTTCACCTAATCCTCTCAAGCTTAAGTCGTTGTTTAGTTCTCCAACTCGCATACTCGTACATTTAATGTACTAATGCCAGTTAGCCTGAATCGTTTATTATGCAGATGCAGGTACCATGATCAGCACGCATCTGTTCGTTTATCCAGAGCGAGTTCCAGAGTTAGTGGTGAGCCTCCTTGCATTTCTGAGGACATCCTTTTTAATTGCTTTATTATTTTAACTTTTAGGATGTTGTGAGGTATGTCCCAACATCCCTCTTCAGTCGGTTTAGAGGCTTCATAGACAATAATATTTCAATTTGGAGTTTTTTTACGGTTTTGACACCTAAGTGCCATTTTGGCCAAATTTATGATATGAAGTATTTTTCTTTAAACATGTCTTATCCTTGTTTAAGTTGAATTTAGTCTTCCGCTGAGTTAAGTAAGCCAGACCAAGGGTTTGCTTGAGTGACAATAATGGTCTTCGAGTGCCTGTCCTGCCCAGAGTGCTCTTCAGTCGGTTTAGAGGCTTCATAGACAATAATATTTCAATTTGGAGTTTTTTACGGTTTTGACACCTAAGTGCCATTTTGGCCAAATTATGATATGAAGTATTTTTCTTTAAACATGTCTTATCCTTGTTTAAGTTGAATTTAGTCTTCCATTGAGTTAAGTAAGCCAGACCAAGGGTTTGCTTGAGGACAATAATGGTCTTCGAGTGCCTGTCCTACCCAGAGTGTAGGATCGGGGTGTGACAAACATGGTATCAAAGCCAGGTTCAAGAGTCCTAGGGATCCTATGAAGCCGTATTTGTATAGCGTTATTCATCGGTGTGAAAGCGTGCCACATCAATGATTAAGAGGCTACGACATTTAGGAATGTTTCACTTCTTTCGTCTTCTTTCGCGAAGAGTGTATCTCTAAAGTCTCTTTCTTTAATTCGTGCTTACATATATTTTTTTGTAAAGTTAAGGGAAAAATTAAAATGTCAAAATACTATTAAAATAATTATAATAATTTTGTCAATGTATTTATAATAAATAACTTGTTATAAATCTATTATTTACGTGGATGACCCATTAGAGTTATCCAACAATTAATTGAATTCATATATAAATTTTTCCAAGGTGATAAAGCTTCCAAGATGATAAGAACCTTAAGAGATAATTATGTATCTCAACTATATAATAGAGATTATCACTCACCATTTGATATAAGACACACTTGAATAAGAAGCAAAGTCATCTTCTTCATCTACTACTCTTATCTTCTTCTCTTTATGATTATATCATTATGTGCTTGCTTTTATAACATAACTAACATTCCAATAATAATTAAAATATTATTATTTAATAATTTAGATTAGATGTTTAATTTAGTTAGGAGGTAAATTAAAGTTTTTCTTGATGTTTACATCCTTTAGCATTGTTCCAAATAGGCGAAACGTCCGCGGCAACTCGAAAAATTATTAATTCATTCAATTTTAAAAGAGTTTTAAGAAAATAAACGAGT
>CM040629.1:85728638-86048973 GCA_022817965.1 Solanum lycopersicoides | reverse complement strand
GAGTTTAAAAGAGTCGCCACCTAATTTTAGAAAAAACTAGGAAAAACTTAAATGATCTACAAAACAATTTGATTCTAGGTAAGGGGTTCAAATTATTCCGAAGGGAAGGGGTTAAGCATCCTTCGAAATCCATAAATGTGGTTCCCGACTGAGTTAATTTTTTTTCAAATTGAGGAGAAAAATAAAATAATGTACAAGTATAATAAACATGCAATATACACAAATAATAAAAAGAAATATATAAAACGGCCTAATATTTGCCTAACGTAATATTACAAAATATTGAATAAAGAGTATAATTCGAACTTAATTCGAATAACTTCAATGGGAAGCAACTCCGGGGTACTGTAAACACACTTAGTAAAAATGTTAGTAATAAATAAATATGAATAAAATTTTATATAAAATAATAACTTAAAAATAAAAACCCGTCTTATTAACATGGGAGGCCTTGGAAATCGACGGTAATTTCTTCATCGGCCAATTTTAACAAAACAAATAACATGAAATTAACTAAACTTCCGTCTTTTAAAATGGGTAGGCCTCCAAAACCGACGGAGAGATTTTATCATTGGCCAATTTCAACATATAAAATATATGAACTTAAATTAAATTTCCGTCTTTTAAAATGGAAAGGCCTCTAAACCCGACGGATAGATTTTTCATTGGCCAATTTAATAATATTTTTCAAACACAAAACCACATGGAACCAACAAGAGATAATATATATGTTAAATAAATGTAACAAGTTGAAAACAACAGTAGCCATTCGAGAGTAATAAAACATCAACATAGTAACTAAATAATGATAACAAATGTTAGCATAGATTGTTGGAAAACTTTTTATTGTTCTCTTTTTATAAAAAAAAATAAAATTAAAATAATCATGATATTAGTTCAAATAAATAAAAAATAGCAAAAATAAAATAAAATATGACAAAGACGATAACACTAAGTAAATGAACCAAAATGCATATATAATATAATGAAATAAATAAATGGATTTCAAGTTAACAATGCCAATACAATTATTAATACCAAATAAAATTCACATAAAATGAAAACAACTTCAATAAATAAATAAATAAAAAGTGTCAACAAGTCACCAAAAAGAACCTCTTGAGACAATGTAAATGAAGAACTAATAATTATTACTCCACACTATAAGACAAATAAATTATATAATATCCATCAGTAAATCAGCTAAAAGGAGCATAAAACGATCAAGTTAACCTTATAAACAGAACTAAAAAAAGTAAAATAAAATAAAAAAAAGAACCATCCAAAATATTGAATAAAAAAACAAAACTAACAGTACATAAAATCATTTAGCAACCAAAATATTGACTCAAATATGTATAAAGGCAAAGAATGAAAGAGGCTCACCGGAGATAACTCTTTTTCGGCAAGATTTGAACAAAATGAAGAGGAATGGAGGTTGGTCGAGCTTTGGTGTTTCACTGGAGCAATAAGAGCTGAGATACCTATAAAGAGAAACAAAACAAAAAAAAAAATTGAAAAAGGGAAGGGATTGCGGTGGTTTTTGAGCTGGTTTCGAACTCGCGGGAGATGAGGATTTCTCGGCTTGCTGGTTGTTGTTGTTGCTGGTCGGAAAAAATGGTGGTTGGCTGGTTGTTTGATGGCGTGAACTGTTGTTTTTGGAGGGGAGAAATGGGTTACATTTAGGAGTTGTTTATGTTTGCTGTTTTGTGGTCTTTTTTTTTTGATGGTTTTGCTATCAGTTTGGTGGCGATTTGGAGGCTGATTTTGTTGTTGTTTCAACTGGGTATGGGATTGTTGTTGATGGTGTTCTGGCAGCAGTCTTAGAGTCTAAACAGAGCAGCTGGTTGCAGCAAATAAAATGGAAGGATTTTGGATCTGATTCTGCTTGATTACTAGTTCATCAGAGCTAAAGTTCCTCACCGGAGACACCTGTAAAAATAACAACACACACAAAAAAACATAAACTATAAAAAAAAAGAGAAAAAGGGAAGGGGCTGGCAGCATTTGGCTAGCTATTTCAGGTCGGGGCTTTAGTGGTTTCGTCGGAGATGGATACTGGCTGCTGGTTTGGAGCTTGTAGCTCGCTGGTCGCCTGTGGCTGGATGGCAGTTGCTGCTTGTGTTTGTTGGCCGGAACTGCTGGAGTTGCTGATCGTCGGAGAAGAGAGGAGATCAGCTGCTGCCTGGCGGCTCGCCTGAGCGCTGCCAGCAATGGAGAGAAGAAGGCGAAGAAGAAGGGAAGAGAGAAGAGAAAGAAGAGAGGAGGGGAAACGGAGGAGAGGGTCGATGAGGGAGTGAGGGGGCTGCAAGGAGAGGGAAGGGAGAAGAGAAGAGGGAGGCGGAGAGAGGGAAAAAGGGTGGAAGAGATTAGGGTTGTTTTCCCCCTTTCCTCAAATTAATTCCCCAATTTTTTATTTATCCAGCACCAATTTTAACATAAACAAATAAAATGCAATGGACCCAAATGTGTGGGCTTGAAATTGTAGGCCCAAAATTATTAATAGAATTCCTAAATTTTAATTTTTTTCGTATTTGGCTAAATTTTAGATTGTGCTAAATTCAACATAAATATTAACAAATGTAACAAATAAAATGAATTTTAAAATAATATAATGAACGTAACTAAAGACATGTGAAATGCAATTTTAAAAATTAACTAATAAAAAATCCTAAATTTTGATAAATAAAGATAGTTATCGATAAACTTATTAAAAATTATATAAAAAAAAATTATTCTAAGCTATTAAATAAATAAAACTTTAAAATTACAAATTTTTTAAAATGTTAGGCCAAAATTGGGTGTCAACAGCTGTTCCTTTCGTTGTGTATGATTGATGAAAGAAATCGTGGACAACGAAAATTGACAAACCCAATTTTGACCGAACACATGACCTTTCTAGAGAAGTGCGGTTGAATGTGGTGGAAGTCAATCCCAGACTTGTCTCCAAAAGGTTCTATGATGTGTTGCGTCCTTGCTGAAGTAGTTTGGACATGTGGCTCCTCTAAGAGTGCATCCTCTAGAATGTTCTAAAAAAAAACAAAGATAAACTCATTATTATAGGCAAAACTAAAAGAAAAAGGTAGCATCTCTTATGATACGATAAATGGAGATAAATACAGGTCCCTTGGTAGGACGAATGAAGATGATAATCATCTGTAGGATTTGGAATGTATGTCCATCGGTAGGACGAATGGAAAAAATGATGATCCATCGATAGGATTTTGAATGTATGTCTATCGGTAAGACAAATGAAAAGATTATCCATCAGTAGGATTTTGAATGTATGTCTATCGGTAAGACAAATGAAAAGATTATCCATCGGTAGGATTTTGAATGTATGTCCATCAGTAGGACAAAATGCAAACATCTTTCAACGCAAGTTTCCACCGACTTGAACGTTGAAAATATATGGTGCACATCCTTCACCTCCGAATAGATGCGTCTTAAATGCAAATATCTTTCAACACAAGTTTCCACCGACTTGAACGTTGAAAAGATATGGTGCAGATCCTTCACCTCCGAATAGATGCGACTTAAATGCAAATATCTTTTAGGCGATGTATAAACTTTTGCGAGGGATGAAATCTTCTCGCGATGCATAAAATCCGCAAGGTATGAAATCTTCTTGCGATGCATTAATTTCTGCGAGGTATGACATTTTCTCGCGATGCGTGAATAATAACTTGCGATGCATGAATATTAACTTGTGATGCATGCTCTTTTGCAATGCATGAATATCTTCCCGCAATGCATGATTTTTTTTATTTTTTTTTTGCGATGCATGAATATTGACTCGCAATGCATGATTTTTTGCAATGCATGAATATTGACTCGCGATGCATGATCTTTTGCGATGCATGATTTTCCGCTATTCATGAATATTGACTCGCGATGCATGATTTTTCGCTATGCATGAATATTAACTCTCGATGCATGATCTTCTGCGGGGCATGAATATCTTACCGCAATGCATGAATTTTGCGAGGGATGGAATCTTCTCGCGATGCATAAATTCCGCAAGGTATGAAATCTTCTTGCGATGCATAAATTTTTGCGAGGCATTAAATCTTCTCACGATGCGTGAATAATAACTCGCGATGCATAAATATTAACTTGTGATGCATGATCTTTTGCAATGCATGAATATTGACTAGTGATGCATGATTTTTTTTTTTTTTTTTTTTTTGCGATGCATGAATATTGACTCGCAATGCATGATATTTTGCAATGCATGAATATTCACTCGCGATGCATGATCTTTCGCGATGCATGATTTTCCGCTGTGCATGAATATTGACTCGCGATGCATGATTTTCCGCTATGCATGAATATTAACTCTCGATGCATGATCTTCTGCGGGGCATGAATATCTTCCCGCAATGCATGAATTTTGCGAGGGATGAAATCTTCTCGCGATGCATAAATTCCGCAAGGTATGAAATCTTCTTGCGATGCATAAATTTCTGCGAGGCATTAAATCTTCTCGCGATGCGTGAATAATAACTCGCGATGCATGAATATTAACTTGTGATGCATGATCTTTTGCAATGCATGAATATTGACTCGCGATGCATGATTTTTTTTTTTTTTGCGATGCATGAATATTGACTCGCAATGCATGATTTTTCGCTATGCATGAATATTGACTCGCGATGCATGATGATTTTTTTTTCGATGGATGAATATTGACTCGCAATGCATGATTTTCCGCTATGCATGAATACTGACTCTCAATGCATGATCTTTTGCAATGCATGAATACTGACTCTCAATGCATGATCTTTGTAGTTGCTATCAAGCTTCTCACAGTAGTACTTATCAGAATTTTGAGGTCTTCCTCAAAAATTCTGTCCCAGTTAGAATTTTGGCAAATCTCAAAATGATCTTCAATCTTGACTTGTTGACGATAACACCTCTATTGAGAATTTTTGAGATATTTTCAAAAATTCTGTTCCAGTTTTTATTGTAAGGAGAAATAATAATCATACTGAGTATATGACCGAGCCGTCGTGGCGCCTACATATCCTGTTGATCCAGGAATCAGGTCAAATGTAGTTCCAAACTTGTAGATGATGAATACTGCAGAAAATCTGAAAGAAGATCATCAGTAGAAAATGTACAATATGAACATGATGAAATAGGAAAATAATATTGCATGTGATATCCAAAGCCTATAAAAACATGTCACATTTTTGGACGAACAATCCATGCCGTAAAATATGACTCTCACACATACGAGATTAACCCGATGACACTTTTTACAATGAACAGCTCAAAAGGCATTTTTTTTTTATTTATAAAATTGAAAGACTCTTAAAAAGGTTTTAAAATATTAAAGAATGAGTGTTTTTTCACTTTTTTCTTTTCTTTTTGAAAAATAAAAAAAAGTGATGAGATAGTCAAACCTTCACTACAATTGGTACCAACAGTTAAGATTGCAGGTAAATCTCTCATTCCCTTTTTTTTTTTTAAGATTGAATTTAAGGTAATTCCTACAGCTTCAAGTGGTACCTCCAATATACTTAAGGATCAACATGATCCGTTCATCTTGTTTCAACAAAGGTTTTGAATTGTATCAATCCTCATGTTTCAAGTGCCCTCAGGAAAAAGACTTGTCCTATTTCACACGTATTTGAAACATTTGATTTTAGGACATTTTCCAAAGTGCGCTCACACTCACAAGAATGTTCAATGCATACAGCTGTGATACCATATGCTTGACCCTTATGTAAATCTCCACTAATGTGAGAACATTTGGAATGAGATCATGTAGGGCTTGTCATTGGCTTGTAACGTAGGCTTAGGGATGGGTAGGATATTTATTTGGGATAAAAGTGACTAAATTCCTCCTTGAGCGTCACACAGAATTTGTGCTCTTAATGATTGGTACGACTTTGGCACTAGATCCACTTCATTATTCTCTGACCTCTCAAATTCTTTTGAATTCTCATTTTTACCGTTTTTCCCTTCTTTTTTTTTTTTGAAGCTCTCATTTTTTGGAGCTTTTCTTTTCTTCTCTTTTCCTTCTTTTGAGTCCTTATTCCTTGGAGCTTTTCTTTCATTCACTTCTTTATTATAATAATTTTTTTTTAGAGTATTTTCCTTCCCACTTTTCATTGACTCTGTAAAGGTATTTTTTTACCTTTCTTTATTTCTTCCACCCTTCCTTTTTTTTTTTCTTCCTTTCTCTCATTTCTCTAGAGTCTTTGCTTCCTTGATTTTGGGAGACTCGATATCTTTGCTTTCGGAAATTTCAAACATGGATCTTCTCTTATAATTTGCACATTCTTGGTGCACTCAAGAAGGTTGGGCCAAGAGAGGATAGTGCTTGTAAGCACTTAAAAGGGTAGTGGTTAAGATGTGGTTGTCCAAAGAAAGGTTTCAGGCTTAAAGTGGAAAAACTAGGGATTAATGTAATTTGGTAGGCTTTGAAAGGCACAATCGGGTCAAAAAAGGCCTACAATCCTTTCTCAAACCAAACATTACTCAGGATTTCGCCTCGAAAAACATTCAGGTCAAGTTCTAGATCATCAGTGTAACACAATTGAACTTTGATCAAAAGCTCACCACACAATGCACATGAAACATAAGGTTAGTTTTATTCTTATCTTGATTGCATGCATGAGAATTTTCAAGCATCACAAAAGTACAGATAAGAGGTACCACGAGAATCTATAGTTTACCGCAAAGTCAGTCTTTTCCATCATATCAAATATATTTACATGCTCTTAACTACATAGGTCCCAACCGAGCTGAAGACATGACTCTTACCGTATGTACAAGTATTTTTTTTTTTTGAAAGAATGATTACCGAACCCGAGAAGGGCTGCCTACGTATCTCATTAAGATGAGAATCAGGTGTGCGTAGTTCATGCAGATATGACTTGGAAAATATTAACAAACTATTTTATTTTATTTTTACTTTTGGAGAAGATAATACCGAACCCAAGAAGGGTTGCCTACGTATCTCACCGAAATGAGAATCAGGTTCGCATAGTTCGTTCAGATATGACTTGGAAAATATGCACAAACTATTTTATTTTATTTTATTATTTTTTTTATTTTTGAAGAAGATAATACCGAACCCAAGAAGGGTTGCCTACGTATCTCATTAAAATGAGAATCAGGTACGCATAGTTCGTCCAGATAAGGCATATAATAATTTAAAAATTTAGACAGCTCAAAGAAATTTCTAGGTCTAGCGCCACTAAAATTTGTAGTATTTTTTTTTTCTTTTTCTGCACCAATATGTTTTATAGCCTCTTAATCGTCAATATTTATACTGTCTGTTGAATGTAACCTACGAATTTCTACAGTAATGATTTGTTATACTTTTTTTGGATGTTTTCTTGGACCTGTCTCCTCCCAATTTTCACGAGATCCAGACATTGTTATAACCATCCCCGACTGATGTCGGGGATGGTATTCCTACAAAAATATGAGTAATATGTGAGAGCAGGACCATCATGCAAAATAATAATAAAAATAAATGAGTGCGACCTTATAGTCAAATACTGCCCTGATTTATCGTTTTGACTTGATAGTAATGTCTTGTGAAATATAAGGACTCGCATTTCGCTAATCCTCTTATCTCTTATGACTTCGGACAAATAATGATTTCTGAATTCGGACATAAATTAATTTTTCGCTGTGAAGAAGAACAACTCAAAATGTAAGAGTGTTAGTTCCTGTACATAATGGATAATGCAAAATATCACACAAATAATGAATTAAACACATAAATACTGTTTTAATTAAAGACAAACTGAAATATATCACATAGCATACAAACAATTATTGCGCGTCCTACACAAATATGTGACCCTTTTATGCCTAGGGTGGGCCTATTGATTTGAAGGATGTATTACGTCATTTGACAACTTTCCATTGTCCCAAAACACTTAGTACAATTTATGAATAAATGAAATAGAATTATGAAGTTAAGGGAAAAAGAAAGAAGGATTTTTTTTTTATAAATATTCAATCCCACGTAGGGGTATCATCCTATTCTAAGCCTTTGCGGAAAGGTCTTCCTCTTGAAATTCTTGTCATCTTCGATTGTCAACACTTTTGGATGGAATGACAGCTTGTGAAGAACCGAATTTGACAAAAATAGACTATTAAAACAATTATCTAATCAGATGGACCATGGTTTGTCAAATGTCGTATACATCCTTCAAATTACACACAATTATGATTGTCCGTTTAGGCCGGAGGCCATTATGGACTCAAGGTGGTCTTTCTAATGGACTCAACACGCCTTGGGTGTTGGGTCATCTTAGGCTGATGCTTAAATTTGGATTTGGCTCGGCTCTACGCCAGTTTACTAGGAGTGGGTTGTATTTAGAGTGGAAAAGGTAACCCAAACGGACTATTTGGGCTGGGACAATTAACGATCGTTGACTATCAAGTAGCCAACTACACTCGTCAGGGTGCCTCGAGAAAATTTTGGTTAATGAACGACTGCGAACCCGCATAATCGTCCTTTAGTGGAAATGAAATAATTGTCGTTTGACGGAAAATATTATGCCATGAATGCAATGATAATATACACACAATAAAATAAATAATGAATGAATACAATAAACAAATAATCAGCGAAATATAAAAATACCAGGTATAACATAATAATAAAATAAAAATTTCCTCAATTTGAAAAAAATTAAATTCATATTGGTTAAAACCTATATAGTCCCAGCAGAGTCGCCATTCTGTTTACATCCTTTACATTGTTCAAATAGGGCGAAACGTCGCGGCAACTCGAAAAATTATTAATTCATTCAATTTTAAAAGAGTTTTAAGAATAAACGAGTTTTAAAAGAGTCGCCACCTAATTTTAGAAAAAACTAGGAAAATCATTAAATGATCTACAAAACAAATTTGATTTTAGGTAAGGGGTTCAAATTATTCCGAAGGGAAGGGGTTAAGCATCCTTCGAAATCCACAAATGTGGTTCCCGATTGAGTTAATTTTTTTTTTTTCAAATTGAGGAGAAAAATAAAATAATGTACAAGTATAATAAACATGCAATATACACAAATAATAAAATAAGAAAATATATAAAACGGCCTAATATTTGCCTAACGTAATATTACAAAATATTGAATAAAGAGTATAATTCGAACTTAATTCGAATAACTTCAATGGGAAGCAACTCCGGGGTACCTGTAAACACACTTAGTAAAAATGTTAGTAATAAATAAATATGAATAAAATTTAATATATAAAATAATAACTTAAAAATAAAAACCCGTCTTATTAACATGGGAGGCCTTGGAAATCGACGGTAATTTCTTCATCGGCCAATTTTAATAAAACAAATAACATGAAATTAACTAAACTTCCGTCTTTTAAAATGGGTAGGCCTCCAAAACCGACGGAGAGATTTTATCATTGGCCAATTTCAACATATAAAATATATGAACTTAAATTAAATTTCCGTCTTTTAAAATGGAAAGGCCTCTAAACCCGACGGATAGATTTTTCATTGGCCAATTTAATAATATTTTTCAAACACAAAACCACATGGAACCAACAAGAGATAATATATATGTTAAATAAATGTAACAAGTTGAAAACAACAGTAGCCATTCGAGAGTAATAAAACATCAACATAGTAACTAAATAATGATAACAAATGTTAGCATAGATTGTTGGAAAACTTTTTATTGTTCTCTTTTATAAAAAAAATAAAATTAAAATAATCATGATATTAGTTCAAATAAATAAAAAATAGCAAAAATAAAATAAAATATGACAAAGACGATAACACTAAGTAAATGAACCAAAATGCATATATAATATAATGAAATAAATAAATGGATTTCAAGTTAACAATGCCAATACAATTATTAATACCAAATAAAATTCACATAAAATGAAAACAACTTCAATAAATAAATAAATAAAAAGTGTCAACAAGTCACCAAAACGAACCTCTTGAGACAGTGTAAATGAAGAACTAATAATTATTACTCCACACTATAAGACAAATAAATTATATAATATCCATCAGTAAATCAGCTAAAAGGAGCATAAAACAATCAAGTTAACCTTATAAACAGAACTAAAAAAAGTAAAATAAAATAAAAAAGAGAACCATCCAAAATATTGAATAAAAAAACAAAACTAACAGTACATAAAATCATTTAGCAACCAAAATATTGACTCAAATATGTATAAAGGCAAAGAATGAAAGAGGCTCACCAGAGATAACTCTTTTCCGGCAAGATTTGAACAAAATGAAGAGGAATGGAGGTTGGTCGAGCTTTGGTGTTTCACTGGATCATAAGAGCTGAGATACCTATAAAGAGAAACAAAACAAAAAAAAAATTGAAAAGGGAAGGGATTGCGGTGGTTTTTGAGCTGGTTTCGAACTCGCGGGAGATGAGGATTTCTCGGCTTGCTGGTTGTTGTTGTTGCTGGTCGGAAAAATGGTGGTTGGCTGGTTGTTTGATGGCGTGAACTGTTGTTTTTGGAGGGGAGAAATGGGTTACATTTAGGAGTTGTTTATGTTTGCTGTTTGTGGTCGTTTTTTTTTTTGGTGGTTTTGCTATCAGTTTGGTGGCGATTTGGAGGCTGATTTTGTTGTTGTTTCAACTGGGTATGGGATTGTTGTTGATGGTGTTCTGGCAGCAGTCTTAGAGTCTAAACAGAGCAGCTGGTTGCAGCAAATAAAACGGAAGGATTTTGGATCTGATTCTGCTTGATTACTAGTTCATCAGAGCTAAAGTTCCTCACCGGAGACACCTGTAAAAATAACAACACACACAAAAAAACATAAACTATAAAAAAAAAGAGAAAAAGGGAAGGGGCTGGCAGCATTTGGCTAGCTATTTCAGGTCGGGGCTTTAGTGGTTTCGCCGGAGATGGATACTGGCTGCTGGTTTGGAGCTTGTAGCTCGCTGGTCGCCTGTGGCTGGATGGCAGTTGCTGCTTGTGTTTGTTGGCCGGAACTGCTGGAGTTGCTGATCGTCGGAGAAGAGAGGAGATCAGCTGCTGCCTGGCGGCTCGCCTGAGCGCTGCCAGCAATGGAGAGAAGAAGGCGAAGAAGAAGGGAAGAGAGAAGAGAAAGAAGAGAGGAGGGGAAACGGAGGAGAGGGTCGATGAGGGAGTGAGGGGGCTGCAAGGAGAGGGAAGGGAGAAGAGAAGAGGGAGGCGGAGAGAGGGAAAAAGGGTGGAAGAGATTAGGGTTGTTTCCCCTTTCCTCAAATTAATTCCCCAATTTTTCATTTATCCAGCACCAATTTTAACATAAACAAATAAAATGCAATGGACCCAAATGTGTGGGCTTGAAATTGTAGGCCCAAAATTATTAATAGAATTCCTAAATTTTAATTTTTTTCGTATTTGGCTAAATTTTAGATTGTGCTAAATTCAACATAAATATTAACAAATGTAACAAATAAAATGAATTTTAAAATAATATAATGAACGTAACTAAAGACATGTGAAATGCAATTTTAAAAATTAACTAACAAAAAATCCTAAATTTTGATAAATAAAGATAGTTATCGATAAACTTATTAAAAATTATATAAAAAAAATTATTCTAAGCTATTAAATAAATAAAACTTTAAAATTACGAATTTTTTAAAATGTTAGGCCAAAATTGGGTGTCAACACTTGAAAAGTTAAATTATAAGATAAAATTACGGAAACATGATAAGTCACATTGAAAATTGAAAGGTCAAATACTATTAAAATAAATATAATGAATCTTTCATTGTCTTTACAATAAATAACTAATAATTCAAATAATAATTTTAAAATATTATTATTTAATAATTTATTAATTAGATGTGTAATTTAGTCTAGAGATAAATGGTAATCTAATATAATATGAGTAATATTTAATATGCTTGGCTTTCCATTAAAAAAAATATCTCTCCAATTACTTCTAGAAAAGGAAAAAGGGTTAGAAATGCCTTTAAACTATGTAAAACTATGTGAAAGGAACAAAAATGTTCTTCGCTTATAGTTTATCTCAAAAATGTCTTCACCATCAAACTTTGGCTCAAAAATATCTTTGCAGCAAATACTTTTGATCTAGAAATATCCATATAGTTACAAAATGGGTCAAAATGCCCTTTTACGAATAAATATATATTTTTTCTTTTAAAACACATCTTCTTTATAATTAAAATATTATTAAAGAACAATATTCTTGTTTCTTTCTTCTAAAATCACTTTAACAAATAAAAATGTAGGAAGTATTTTTTTTCTTCTTAATCTCATTTATCAATTAAAATATAATAATTTCATGTACCCTTTCAACATATAATATATTTCATATATATAAAATTATAGTATATCCATCATTAACTTATATTTATATAATGATAAAAGATAAGGAAAATAAAATAAAAAATATTTTCTTATTTTCTGAATTGAAGTAAGATTAACATTTGCTATTTTTTTTAAAAATATTATTCGAAAAAAAATGTGTTAAATAGAAAATAATAATAATTATTTATTTTTAAAATGAGCAATTGCCCCATTATTTAAAAATAACAACATTTTTGAACCAAAGTGTTGACGATAAGGACATTTTTGGATCAAACTACAATCATAGGACATTTTTATTATTTTCGTATAGTTTAAGGGTATTGTTGAGTCAAAGTATTGATGGTAAGAGCATTTTTGAACCAAATTATAAAGAGAAGACATTTTTATTCCTTTCACATAGTTTAAGGACATTTTTTACCCTTTTCCTTCTGGAAAATAGCTTTTGAGAGTTGTTGGATCATCGTGCATCAATGTGACTCGCGTACTCACATTCCACATATATATTTTTTTCCAGTCCAATCACTTAAAGCCATTCCTTTCATTTTAGGGAAAATGGTAAAGAATGAATTAAATTTACCTTTATCGTTACTAATTTTACCATATATATCCCTTATTTGACGGAAAGCCCCCAATTTACTTAAATTAACCAATTTTTATTTAAATTACTCAATTTAAACCCGACCGACCCGACCCACCTAATATTTAAACCCATTTTTGTTCTATCTTGTTCAACATCTTCATCTTCAAACTTGGGTTCCTTTTCCAAAACAACTTGTAAACAATCGATTTGAAAAAACCCATCAAACAATTAGCAAAACTCACAAATTCCAGGGAAGAGCGACCGCCACCATTCCCCTCTTACATTTTCTTATTAAGCTTCAACTCCGGTGAACATCTACCATCAATTTCGGCGAGGCTCTGCAAATCAGCAACCACCACAACCTCTCTCCCAACGCCAAAATCAGCAAACCCATTCCTCGAACCAATTAACAACACCAACACAACGCTTCACGATTGAGCTTCATCCCATTTTTCGGTGACCCTCTGTTTGTTTTCCATTTTTATATTTTATTATGATTTGTTTTTCTTTTACATTGTTCACTCTTTTCTCTGTGTATCATATTTGGTTAGAGAGTTCAATCTCTAATAGTTTTTTATTTTTTCATATTCCTTGTTCAAGTTTGTCATTGATTGTATGCTATTAGTTTTTGTGATGAATTTTTTTTTGGTTTGATATTATTGGTTTTTGGCACTGTCAACTGGGTTATTTTTTTCATATAGGTAAAAACTTCAGTAATAATATGTACTGTAATCCCAAAAGCAAAAGAGAAAAAAAGAAAATCGATCAAACAATTATGAACTACAGTAGCACTTGTAAAGTATGAACTCCATCAGTGTCTGCATTTCTATTGGCGATTACATCATCTTTTTCTAAAAATTGATTTTAAAGATGAAGATAAATGATTATGAATATAAACAAAAGTGGGTTATATTTAAGTGAGGCGAGTCGGGTTTAAATTGGATAATTTAAGTAAAAATGTTTAATTTGAGTCAATTTGGGACTTTCCGTCAAATGAGGGGTATATATGGTGAAATTAGTAACGGTAGGGATAAATCTAACTTCATTTTAACGGCAAGGGTAAAATCAAACAATAAAACAAAATTGAGGGGTCTTTTCCCTTCATTTTATCTTGATTATAAAAGTAAGTTCGATCGAAGTAGTATTTTCTATTTGACTTCTATCGTGATGTCAACTTTTACAAATATAATTTGACCCTACTTAGAGAAAATGTATTTTTTTATCTATTATTATTATTGTTGTTGTTGTTGTTGTTGTTGTTGTAACAAATACTCCATGACAGATCAAGAATTAGATGAGATTTTTTTTATATTAGATTGTTTGTCTTTTGGCAACTCAGCTGTTTTAAACTCACCGACTACTGTGTGAATTTTTCTTTTTCTTTATATGCTAATCAGTTTTAAATATTTGATGTTGAAAATTATTCTAGTTCCTACTTTTAGTTAAATAGTGGAATTATTCTTCTTGAATATTTCTTCTATTTTCTTATTTAATGGAGAAGAATATTTTTATTAGTAGTACTATTTCTATTATGGAGTAATTTTCTTTTGTGTTGGTAAATTGAAGGATCTTCATATTTCTGTATAATAGTAGTTATTATATATTTTACGTGTGTGAACTTAAGCTATAGATTTTATTTTTATTTATTTTATAGTTAAATGTTATATTAATTATTAACATACATCCATTGATTATTACGTATTAACATATTACTAATTCTGTAATCGAGAGAGGCGGAAAAAGTAATATTGTTAATAAAAGTATTGATATATTGTTAATATTGTAGTAACATCTATCTATTTTATGTTATAATTAATCTACACTTATTTGTAATCGAAAGAGGCGAATAGTGTAGTAATTAGTTATAACAAGTAAGTTGATCGAAAGAGACTTAATTAGAAGAATATGTTTTAGTTCAAGTGCACATTCCTCGTTCTTAAATATTACTATTTTGGCAATTAAATTGTATAACTAAAAGGAATACATTTGATTGTTTATTTTCAGTAATAATATATAAATATAATTGTGAGAGGTATTTATACTTTATGAGAAATATAATTTAGGAATAAATAATTTACTTTATATGGAAATATTGAGTGAAGTCATGATCCCCAACACCTTTTGATATATTGCGAAAATTAAAGTATTTTCTCTACCTTTTGTATTATTAATTAATTGATTCACCATTCAACTATTATTGATTTTCTTAAATAGTAATTAAAACAAGAAACATCTATAGAATAGAAAAATCAATCCCTGTGGGTTCAACATCTTTCAATACTATTATTTGACACACTGCGAGTTAAAACTAAATACATTTAGTGACTCATCAAATTTTTGGCGCCGCTATAGGGGATTGACAAAAATCTACTACAGATCAATTGTTTTACTACTAATTTGAGTTTTTTTTAATTAAAATCTTTTTTTCTATTTTAAAGTCAAATTTCAGGAAGTATATGACCCATTCTTCTTCAGGAAAATTGGTTACATACAATCCCGAAATTGAAAAATCACTACGATTGTTATGAAAACAAAGGACTCTCAATCTCAAATCTCTTCACGGAACGAAATGGAGAACAATGATCTTAATAATAATAACAATCCACTTCCACCACATCAAGTGGAAGAACAATTTGATGAGGTAGCACCACTGTATCATCTCGTATTCTAGAATGAACTAAGGTTAAACTAAGAAAAACAAGAAGAATCAAATCTGGAAATAAGTAAAAAATCTGGAAAATTTTGAGATTTCAAAAGTGAGTTTTTGTCATTTTTAAATGGCCTCAGGAAGAGTTTGGGTGAGTTCTTTATATGGATGGAAATCTCGTCGGAAGACCTTTCCAATGATGCCAAGTTTGCAAATTTCCTAGGTCGTATGAGGGAGCTATGACTTTCGAAAGTTGAGTTGTTGAGCAGAGAAAATTCCAAATCCGGATTTGTTAAGAGCGTTTTGGTCTTTTCCTAAGGCAATCATTAATTTCGTTTTTGGGGTAGTATGTTGGGGTCTAAACTGATCCAATTCAGTTTACACACTTAGAAAAGAAGCTAGGGCTTTGAAAGAAAGGAGAAAAGAGGAGAAGGGAGAAGAAGACGCAAGAACGCCAAGAATTTGTTGTGTGAATTTCGTTGGGGGTGAGCCCTAACAGGTATGTGAAATCATTCGGTGTTGGATTTTCACCCACCCAACAACTTGATTAATTACAACAATTTAGAGTTAATTGAAAGTAAATCTTGAAGTTCTTGAAGAAAAGTTTGAAGTTCGTGTTGGTTAATTTGTAGTTGATCTCTAGTAGTTTGGGTTTTTGATTCTTGACTGTTTTGGGGTCTAAACTATTGGCTAATGAGTTAATTAGGGATCCTAAGTTTTTATGGTGGAATACATGGAAGGTTGGGAAAGTTTAGAGATGAAAAACGAAGAAGAAAGTCGGAAAAACCCGTCTAATATGCACTGGGGCTCTGCGCCTCCAAAGCGCCTCAGGACAGAGTCTGTCCGTCAGGATCCGGCGCGCCGCTCCTGCCAGTGCACCCTGAGGACACCCTCTATCCATCAGGTTTGGCACTCCGCGCCTCTCAGAGCGCCCTGACCCCTTGAAGACCCTGTTGTTTCCCTATCTTTTCGTAATAGTTCCTAAGTGATGTACCCTTCATTCCTAGTTGATTCCAACACTCTAAAGTACATATAAACATCATGAAATCATCCAAAAACATGATATCATGATCCTTTAATCCATAATTCAATTCAAGGAAAGCTAAGATCAAAGTCAAAGAAGTTAATAGTCAAACTCTAAGAGTTAAGAAGCAAGTCAAAGTAAGTTCTTAAAGTTTTTAAAGAGTCTTAAACAATCATTTTGACTTTATTTCGGACTCAAGTTTCAAGTTAAGTAAAGAGTAAGAGTTGAGTTCATTTCTCAAAAGCTATAAGGGAACTTAGTATTTACAAAGAGTCAAGTTTCAAGTTAAGTAAATAGTAAGAGTAGAGTTCATTTCTCAAAAGCTATAAGAGAACTAAGTATTCCCTAAAAGTTTACAAATGTTTCACATTTGAATAAAAGGAACTAAAAGTTCCAAAAAGAGTTTGGAACAAAAAGGGAACATTGATTCCAAGAGGAGCTTCTTAAAGCTAAAGGGTTCAGCAAATTATCTCAACCCAAAGAAAAGAAAGTTTCAATTAAAGAATGAGCACCAATGTGGGAATGAAAGTTCATATTAACTCATGTCTCCATGTAAACCATGTGGCCACCATGAGAATTGACGGGTCATACTTTTTAGATGATCAAGTAAGGAGAGCTAGTGGATCCACCAAGTTGAGTAAGGTCCTATACTGATGGCAAGGTGGAGGATGGTCCTCTTGCAACGTGAAATAATACATTGTACCATTACTTAGTCTCATAGTGATGGTTGTCGGTTAGATAATCTCCCAACAAAGTTATATTACTTTTATATACAAGTAAAGTTGTGTTTTTATTGCATTTCTTTAACGAACGGAGTTGTTTTACTATTTTATAAGCTTTGCATATATCTCGCATGTGTTTTAAAATGTTTTATATGTATATCCTTTGAGTTAAGTATATTCTTGAGTTGAGCAGAGCCAAGGTAATTTCACCTAATCCTCTCGAGCTTAAGTCGTCGTTTAGTTCTCCAACTCGCATACTCGTACATTTAATGTACTAATGCCAGTTAGCCTGCATCGTTTTATTATGCAGATGCAGGTACCCATGATCAGCACGCATCTGTTCGTTTATCCAGAGCGAGTTCCAGAGTTAGTGGTGAGCCTCCTTGCATTTCTGAGGACATCCTTTTTAATTGCTTTATTATTTTAACTTTTAGGATGTTGTGGGGTCTGTTCCAACATCCCTCTTCAGTCGGTTTAGAGGCTTCGTAGACAATAATATTTCAATTTGGAGTTTTTTTATGGTTTTGACACCTAAGTGCCATTTTGGCCAAATTTATGATATGAAGTATTTTTCTTTAAACATGTCTTATCCTTGTTTAAGTTGAATTTAGTCTTAAGCTGAGTTAACTAAGCCAGACCAAGGGTTCGCTTGAGGGACAATAATGGTCTTCGAGTGCCTGTCCCGCCCAGAGTGTAGGATCGGGGTGTGACAAACATGGTATCAAAGCCAGGTTCAAGAGTCCTAGGGAGCCTATGAAGCCGTATCTGTAGAGCGTTAGTCATCGGTGTGAAGCGTTCCACATCAATGATTAAGAGGCTACGACATTTAGGAATGTTTCACTTCTTTCGTCTTCTTTCGTGCGAAGAGTGTATCTCTAAAGTCTCTTTCTTTAATTCGTGCTTACATATATTTTTTTTAAGATCATCATACCCCCAAGAAGAACAGTCATAGGTCGACCACGAATAAATATTGAGGAACAAGAGGTTCCAAATGCACCAGAGGTGCATCCCCAAGGAGAGGTTACCAATGCTGAATTCCAGGAAGCTATCCGGATGTTAAGGTTGTGACCAACCAGGTTGGGCAACAGAGAGCAGCTCGACAAGAAGGGGCTGATACCTCAAAAGTTTGTAACTTTTTGAGAATGAACCCTCCTAGTTTCACCGGATCAAGCCCTACTGAGAATCCAGAAAACTTTGTGGAAAAATTGAAGAAGGTGTTTGAGGTAATGCATGTGGTGGATGTTGAGAGGGTTGAATTGGTTGTATATCAACTGAATGGTGTGACTAGAACCTTGTTTGATTAATGGAAGGATGGTAGAGTTGATTATGCATCACATTCAAGTTAGGCTTGCTTCGAAGAGACTTCTTAGGAAGGTTCTTTCCTCGCGAACTGAAAGAAGCCAAGGTGAGGGAGTTCTTTACTCTCAAACAGGACTCCATGAGTATACATGAGTATGGGATGAAGTTCACCCAGCTATCTCGCTATGCTCTGGAGATGGTGAAAGACATGACGAGCAGAATAAGTCTGTTTGTTGCAGGGTTGGGTCGCGCTTTAAGTAAGGAAGGTAGGGCTGCCATGTTGATAGGTGACATGGACATATTCAGGCTGATGGTATATGTTCAACAAGTTGAAGAAGAGAAGGTGAAGGATAGACAAGAGTACCGAAACAAGAAGGCAAAGACTTGGAATGAGTCTGACCAACAGAAAAGTGGTTCAAGTCGACCGCAATTCCAGAAATCAAAGGGGCATGCACCATCATCTTCTAGTGCACCTGTACCCAGAAACCGACGTGAGTATAACAGTCACAATTCGCAAAACTTCAAGGCCAGACCGACCCAATCTCAACGTAGTATGGCACAAAAAGGTAGTTGGAATTATGCGTGTGGTAGATGTGGTAGAATCCACACTGGAAAATGTCATGATGGCCAGACAGGTTGCTTCAAGTGTGGTTAAGAGGGTCACTTCATGAAAGAGTGCCCTAATAATAATCAAGGTGGTGAAAATCCGGGCAACAAAGCCCCATCTTCATAAGTTGCTCCACTAAACAGGGCTGCACTTAGAGGAACCACGTCCGGTACCGGTGGAGGGGAAAATCGTCTCTATGCAATCACTAGCCGCCAAGAGCAAGAGAACTCTCCAGATGTTTACGGGTATGATCGAAGTCTGAACTTTTTATGTTTATGCGTTATTAGACCCAGAAGAAAGTTTATTCTTTGTAACTCCTTATGTTGCAAATCAGTTTGAAATTCTCCCTAAAAAGCTTTATGAACCTTTCTGTGTCTCTACACTTGTTGGGGAGTCTATTCTAGCGGAAAGAGTATCGTGATTGTCCTGTTTCCATCAATCACAAGAATACCATGATTGATCTAGAAGAATTGGACATGGTAGATTTTGATGTCATTTTGGGTATGGACTGGCTCCATGCCTGTTATGCATCAATAGATTGAAGAAATCGAGATGTCAAGCTCCAAATTCCAAATGAGCCAGTCATAGAGTGGGCTAGTAGTTCCGCAGTTTCTAAGGGTCATTTCATTGCGTACCTTAAGGTGAGAAAGTTAGTTTCTAAGGGATGTATCTATCACTTAGTTCGAGTTAATGACTCAAGTGTTGAGGTACCTGCCCTTCAGTCAGTGAGTTTTCGTAAGTCTTTCCTGATGACCTAGCCAGAGTCCCTTCTGAAAGGGAGATAAAATTCGGCATAGACGTCATACGAGATAATCGTCCAATATCTATTCCTCCATACACAATGACACCAGTAGAGATAAAAGAGCTAAAGAAACAGTTGAAATATCTATTAGATAAATGTTTTATCCGACCAAGTGTCTCACCTTGGGGCGCTCCGATCCTGTTTGTTAGGAAGAAGGATAGGTCCCTTAGGATGTGTATAGATTACCGTCAACTGAATAAGGTGATCATCAAGAATAAATATCCTCTTCCAAGGATAGAATACCTTTTTGACCAACTTCAGGGTGCTTCTTGTTTTTCCAAGATTGACCTCAGATCAGCCTATCATCAGTTGAATGTAAGGGAATGTGATATTCCCAAGACAACTTTTAGAACAAGGTATGGGCATTATGAATTTTTTGTTATGTCATTTGGTTTGATAAATGCACCTGCAATGTTCATGAATCTTATGAACAGAGTCTTCAAACCTTATTTTGATCTGTTTGTCTTTGTTTTCATTGACGATATCCTGATTTATTCAAGGAATGAAGAAGATCATGCTAGTCACCTTAGGATTGTTCTTCAGAATTTGAAAGATAAAGAACTGTATGTCAAGTTCTCCAAGTCTGAGTTTTGGCTTAAGTTTGTGGAATTCTTAGACCATATTGTTTCTGGTCAAGGGATTAGAGTTTACACTCAAAAGATAGAGACAGTTCAGAGTTGGCCTAGACCCACATCTCCAACAGATATACAAAGTTTCTTTGGTTTGTCTGGCTATTATAGGAGGTTTGTTGAAGTATTCTCATCTATCTCCTCTCCTTTGACGAAGTTAACTCAGAAGACAATCAAGTTTCAAAGGTCTGAAGCTTGTGAGAAAAGCTTTCAAGAGTTGAAAAAGAGATTGACTACGCTCCGGTTCTGACCTTACCAGAGGGTACTTAAGGTTTTGTGGTGTATTGTGACGCATCAAAAGTTGGCTTGGGTTGTGTGATAATTTAGAATGGCAAGGTTATAACTTATGCCTCTAGACAGTTGAAGGTTCATGAGAATAATTATCCAATTCATGACATAGAATTGGCTGCAGTAGTGTTTGCTTTGAAGATATGGCGTCATTATTTGTACGGTGTTTATGTCGATATACTCACGGATCAACAGATCCTCCAATATGTGTTCACTCAGAAAGAGCTCAACCTCAGACAGAGAAGGTAGTTGGAATTACTCAAGGATTATGACATGAGTATTCTTTACCACCCAGGTAAGGCTAATGTGGTTGCTGATGCCTTAAGCAGGTTGTCCACGGGAAATACTTCCTATGTCGAAGAAAAAAAGAGAGATTTAGCAAAAGATGTGCACAGACTTGCACGTTTAGGGGTCAGACTTATAGATTCCACAAAAGGAGGCATAGTGGTGACCAATGAGGATGAATTATCATTAGTGTCAGAGGTGAAAGAGAAGAAAGACCAAGACCCTATTTTGCTTGATTTGAAGGCAAGTGTCCATAACTAAAGATTATTGGCTTTTGAACAAGGGAGAGATGGTTTGATGAAGTACCAAGGCAGATTATGTATACCTAGGGTGGATGGACTCCAAAAGAGGATCTTGTAGGAGGCTCATAGCTCCAGATATTCCATTCATCGGGGTTCCACCAAAATGTACTATGGTTTGAGAGAGGTATATTGGTGGGAAGACATGAAGAAATATATTGCTGAGTTTGTTGCCAAGTGTTCAAATTGTCAGCAAGTGAAAATGGACTATCAAAGGCCCGAAGGTTTATCTCAGGACATAGAACTTTCGGAGTTGAAGTGGGAGATGATTAAAATGGACTTCATCGCTGACTTTCCAAGATCGCGAAGACAACGAGATTTTATTTCTGTGATTGTCGACAAAATGACGAAGTCAGTCCATTTCTTTCCTGTAAAAACTACCTATTCAACTAAAGATTATGATAAGTTGTACATTCAAGAAGTGGAAAGACTTCATGGGTTCCAGTCTCCATTATTTGAGATAGAGGTTGATAATTTACTGCACAATTCTGGAAGTCCTTCGAGAAAGGTTTGGGTTCAAAGGTGAATTTGAGTATTGATTTCCATCCTCAGACAGATGGATAAGCCGAACATACTATCCAGACCTTAGAAGATATGTTAAGACCTTGTGTGATAGACTTCAAGGGAAATTGTGATGATCACCTACCTCTCATTGAGTTTGCTTACAACAATAGTTATCATTCGAGCGTCCAAATGGCCCCATATGAAGCTCTTTATGGGAGAAGATGCAGATTTCCTATTAGGTGATTCGAAGTTGGCGAAGCAGGGTTGATAGGGCCAGATTTAGTTCACAAAGCTATGGAGAAGGTGAAAGTGATTAAATAAAGGTTGAAGACAACAAAAAGTCGCTAAAAGTCCTACACAGATGTTAGAAAAAGGTCATTAGAGTTTGAGGTAGATGATTGGGTGTATCTTAAAGGTTTCACCTATGGAAGAAGTTATGAGGTTTGGTAAAAAGGGGAAACTTAGTCCCCGATATATTGGACCTTATAGAATTTCCAACAAAGTGGGCAATGTGGCTTATGAGTTGGAGCTACCCCAAGAGTTAGCAGCGGTACATCTGATATTCCATATTTCTATATTGAAGAGGTGCTTGGGTGATCCTTCATTGTAGTACCAAAAGAGAATGTGAGGATTAAGGATAGCCTATCCTATGAAGAAGTTTCAGTTCAGACTTTGGATCGTCAAGTTCGCAAGTTGAGGACAAAAGAAGTTGCTTCAGTCAAGGTCCTTTGGAGGAATCAATTTGTCAAAGAAGTGACTTGGGAAACAAAAGAGGATATGAAGAAGAGATATCCACATCTCTTTGAATCCATAGAGAATTTCAATCAAGGTACTAAATTATCTTCTTAGCACTTTATAAGACTATGTATGAACCTATTATTATTTGTTGTGTTATTGAGTGCTGAAATGATGTTACTACCCTTAGCTTAGAGAAATAATTCTCATTCGAGGACGAATGTTCCCAAGGGGGAGATATTGTAACATATAGTATTCTAGAATGAACTAAGGTTAAGCTAAGAAAAACTAGAAGAATCAAATTTGGAAATAAGTAAGGAAATCTGGAAAATTTCCAAATTTCAAAATTGAGTTTTGGCCATTTTCAAATGGCCATAACTTTCAACTCAAGAAGAGTTTGGGTGAGTTCTTTATATGGATGGAAAGATCCTCGGAAGACCTTTCCAACGACACAAATTTTGCAAATTTCCTCGTATGAGGGAGTTATGACTTTCAGAAGTTGGGTTTTTGAGCAGAAAAAGTTCCAAATCTGGATTTGTTAAAGGCGTTTTGGTCTTTTCCTAAGGCAATCATTAATTTTGTTTCTGGGGTAATATGTTCGGGTCCAAACTGATCCCACTTAGAACATAAGATAGGGCTTTGAAAGAAAAGAGAAAGAGGAGAAGGGAAAAGAAGACGCAAGAACGCCAATAATTTGTTGTGTGGATTTCGTCGGGGGTGATCCCTAACAGGTATGTGAGTTCATTCGGTGTTGGGTTCTTTCACCCACCCTCCAATTTGATTCATTACAGCAATTTAGAGTTAATTGAAAGTAAATCTTGAAGTTCTTGAAGAAATGTTTGAAGCTCTTGTTGGTTGATTTGTAGTTGATCTCTAGTAGTTTGGGTTCTTGTTTCTTGACTGTTTTGGGGTCTAAACTATTGGGTAATGAGTTAATTAGAGATACTAAGTGTTTGGGGTTGAATCCATGAGATTTTGGGAAGGTTTAGAGATGCAAAACTAAGAAGAAAGTCAGAAAAACCTGTCTGATATGCACTAGGCCCCGCCCCTCCAAAGCGCCTCAGGAAAGAGTCTGTCCGTCAGGATCTGGCGCGGCGCGCCTGCCAGAGCGCCTGAGGACAGACTCTATCCTTCAGGCTCTGGCGCTCCGCGCCTCTCAGAGCACCCCGACCCCTTGGAGACCCCGTTCTTTCCCTATCTTTCCGTACTATTTCCTAAGTGATGTACCCTTCATTATTAGTTGATTCTAACACTCTAAAGTACATCTAAACATCATGAAATCATCCATAAACATGAGATCATGATCCTTGAATCTATAATTCAGTTCAAGGTAAGCTAAGATCAAAGTTACAGAAGTTAAGAGTCAAAGTCCAATAGTTAAGAAGCAAGTCAAAGTAAGTTCTGTAAGTTTTCAAACAGTCTTAAACAATCATTTTGACTTTGTTTTAGGACTCAAGTTTCAAGTTAACTAAAGAGAAAGAGTTGGGTTCATTTCTCAAAAGCTATAAGGGAACTAAGTATTTCTTAAGAGTCAAGTTTCAAGCTAAGTAAAGAGCAAGAGTTGAGTTCATTTCTCAAAAGCTATAAGGAAACTGAATATTCCCTATAAGTTTACAAATGTTTCACATTTGAATAAAAGGGAACTATAAGTTCCAAAAAGAGTTTTGAACAAAAAGGGAACATTTATTCCAAGAGGAGCTCATAGAAGCTAAAGGGTTCGGCAAATTATCTCAACCCAAAAAAAAGAAAGTTTCAATTAAAGAATGAGCTAAAGTACATTTTAGGAGTAGTATTGAGCACCGATTTGAGGATGATAGTTCATATTAACTCAAGTATCCATGTAAACCATGTAGCCACCATGGGAATTGACGGATCATACTTTTTAGATGATCACGTACGGAGAGATAGTGAATCCACTAAGTTGAGTAAGGTCCTATACTGATGGCAAGGTGTAGGATGATCCTCTTGCAACGCGAGGTAATACATTGTACCCTTACTTCGGCTCATAGTGATGATTGTCGGTTATAGAATCTCCCACCAAAGTTATATTACTTTTATATACAAGTAAAGTTGTGTTTGTTATTGCATTTCTTTAACGAATAGAGTTGTTTTACTGTTTTATAAGCTTTATATATATCTCGCATGTGTTTTAAACTGTTTTATATGTATATCCTTTGAGTTAAGTATATTCTTGAGTTGAGCAGAGCCAAGGTAAGTTCACCTAATCCTCTTAAGCTTAAGTCGTCGTTTAGTTCTCCAACTCGAATACTCGTACATTTAATGTACTGATGCCAGTTGGATTGCATAGTTTTATGATGCAGACGCAGGTACCCAGGATCAGCACGCAGCACTACGTTGATCCAGACCGAGTTCCAGAGTTAGTGGTGAGCCTCCTTGTATTCCGGAGAACATTCTTTTTCACTGATTTATTAGTTTAGCTTTTAGAATGTTATGGGTTTGTCCCAACATCCCTCTTCAGTCGGTTTAGAGGTTTCGTAGACAATAGTATTTCAGTTTAGAGTTGTTTTCGGTTTTGACACTTAAGTGCCATTTTTGCCAAATTTATGATATGAAGTATTTTTCTTTAAACATGTCTTATCCTTGTTTAAGTTTGAGTTTAGTCTTACGCTGAGTTAAGTAATCCAGGCCAAGGGTTCGCTTGAGGGCCAACAATGATATTCGAGTGTTGGTTTCGCCCTGGGTGTAAGTTCGGGGCGTCGCAACCACAACATGATAGGATCCTTAGAGATTATGCAAGACCTGATCACTTTGAAGGAGAATCAAGTGTGAGGAGACCATCAATAACAACAAATAACTTTGAGATCTGCACAGGCTTAATTCAGACCATCCAAAATTCAAGTCAATTTACAGGTGATGCAGTTGAAGATTCTCACACTCACATGATTGACTTTCTTGAGCTAGTTGAAACTTGTAAGTACAATGGTGTCACAACTGATGCAATTAGATTGCGACTTTTTCCTTATTCACTAAAAAGAGAAGGAAAGACATAGTTACGTAGCTTACCAAGAGGTTCCATTAGCACATGGGATCAAATGACCCAGAAATTTCTTAACAAGTACTTTTCACCTGCAAAAACAATTAAAATGAAGCAAGAAATTAATAATTTTATGCATACATATATCGAATATGTTTATCAGGCTTGTGAAAGACTAAGTTCAATGTTAAGAAAATGTCCACACTATGGGATCTCAGATCTCGATACATTATACATTTTTTTATCATGGCCTAAACCATCTTCTAGAAATGTAATTGATGCAGCATCACGAGGATCTATAATGAGCAAAACAACTGCAGAAGCAATATAACTACTTCATGAAATTTTAGAAAATGCAGTTCAGTGGCCATCTGACCGAGTTATTATCAAGAAAGCAGTAGGAATCAATCAAGTTGAAGCTTTAAATTCATTGACCCAACAAATCACAGCTCTTAGACAAAAAATTGAGGCTTTTCAGGTAAGTTCTCAATCATTACCTCGACTTAAAAATTGTGATGTTTGTGGAGGTAATCATCCGAATCATGAGTGTCAAGTTTCTGTTCAAAATGATGAACATGTAAATGCTATTGGGTATAACAATAATTCTCCATTTAGTAGTTATATGGCACAAACCATCCAGGATTTCAATGGAGTAATCCTAATGGCACTAAGAATCCTCAACGATTTTTTAATCAAAAGCAGCAAGGACCACCTAGTTTTCAAAATCAACAGAGAGCAACAGAACATTCAGCAGTACCAACAACAACCTCAGATAAATCAATAATCAAACATTGAAGATTTGTTCAATAAACCCCTGAAGGCTACTGATGAGCTGATACACAAACACATCAGGGTCACTAATGAGAAGGCTGAAAGCCATCATTCAACTATTACAAACTTGGAAATTCAGGTAAGTCAAATAACAACACTTGTATCTGGATAAATTCAAGGTGATTTACCAAGAAACACTGAGAAAAATCCAAAAGAACATCTCAAAGCTATCT
Source organism: Solanum lycopersicoides (assembly GCA_022817965.1). NCBI lineage: Eukaryota > Viridiplantae > Streptophyta > Magnoliopsida > Solanales > Solanaceae > Solanum > Solanum lycopersicoides. The sequence goes on along the minus strand of CM040629.1, from coordinate 86,022,262 downwards.
CCTTGCGCTCAGGTAAAATCTTAATGATACACAGGTAAATAAGAATACTCACAAAATGTGAACATGTAAATGAAAATGAGAATAAAGAAAAATCTCAAGTTTTTAGAAAAACAAAAATATAAAGAAAAAGTTACAAAAATGAATTGATGAAACATCCTCAGTCTGCACCTCTCCTCTTTTCCCAGAAAATGAAAAGAGAAAAGCTTGACAAACAGTTCTCAAAGTTTCTTGAAATCTTAAAACAACTTTACATTAATATTTATTTCACAGATGATTTAGTCAAATGCCTTCATATACTAAATTTCTTAAGGATATTTTGTCAAATAAAAGAAAATTGAAGAAGTTCGGTAGTTAAACTTACAGAAAAATATATTGCGATACTTGAGAATAAGCTTCCACAAAAACTCGGTGATCTAGGAAGTTTTACAATACCTTGTACTTTAAAAGGTGCTCATTTTGAAAAAAAAACATTATGTGATTCAGGTGCTTCAATAAATCTGATTCCTTTTTCAATTTTTAGAAAATTAGAACTTGGTAAGATTAAAGATAATGGGGTATCTCTTGTTTGAGGCTTCGTAGACATAATATTTCAATTTGGAGTTTTTTTCATGGTTTTGACACCTAAGTGCCAATTTTGGCCAAATTTATGATATGAAGTATTTTTCTTAAAACATGTCTTATGCTTGTTTAGTTGAATCTTAGTCTTAAGCTGAGCTTTTTAACTAAGCCAGACCAAGGGTTGCGTTGAGGGACAAATAATGGCTTTCGAGTGCCTGTCCGCCAGAGTGGTAGCGATCGGGGTGTGACAAACATGGTATACAAAGCCAGGTTCAAGAGTCCTAGGGCGCCCTATGAAGCTGTATCTGTAGAGCGTTAGTCATCCGGTGTGAAGCGTCCACATCATGATTAAGAGGCTACGACCTTTAGGAATGTTTCACTTCTTTCGTCTTCTTTCGTGCGAAAGAGTGTATCTCTAAAGTCTCTTTCTTTAATTCGTGCTTACATATATTTTTTTTAGATTCATCATACCCCCAAGAAGAACAGTCATAGGTCGCACCACGAATAAATATTGAGGAACAAGAGGTTCACATGCACCAGAGGTCATCCCCAAGGAGAGGTTTACAATGCCTGAATTCCAGGAAGCTATCCGGCATGTTAAGGTTGTGACCAACAGTTGGCAACAGAGAGCAGCTCGACAAGAAGGGGCTGATAGCCTCAAAAGTTTGTAACTTTTTGAGAATGAACCCTCCTAGTTCAACGGATAGCCCTACTGAGAATCCAGAAAACTTTGTGGAAAAATTGAAGAGGTTGTTTGAGGTTTTAATGCATGTGGTGGATGTTTGAGAGGGTTGAATTGGTTGTATAGCACTGACATGGTGTGACTAGAAACCTTGTTTTGATTAATGGAAGGTGGTAGAGTTGGATTATGGCATCACATTCAAGTTAGGCTTGCTTCGAGAGACTTCTTAGAAGGTTCTTTCCTCGCTGCAACCTGAAAGAAGCCAAGGGTGAGGGAGTTCTTTACTTCACAGGACTCCATGAGTATCACATGAGTAATGGGATGAAGTTCACCAGCTATCTCGCTATGCTCTAGAGATGGTGAAAGCATGAACGAGCAGAATAAGTCTGTTTGTTGGAGGGTTTGGGTCGCGCTTTTAAGTAAGGACGGTAGGGCTGCCATGTTGATAGGTGACATGGAATATTCACGCTGATGTATATGTTCAACAAGTTGCAGAACGAGAAGGTGAAGGATAGACACGAGTACCGAAACAAGCAAGGCAAAGACTTGGAAGGAGTGCGTTGACAACAGAAAAGTGGTTCAAAGTCGACCGCATTCCCAGAAATCAAAGGGGGCATGCACCATCAATCTTCTAGGTGCATCTGTCCCAGCAACGGGACGTGAGTAAACAGTCACAATTCGCAAACTTTCAAGGCCAGACCGGACCCAATCTAACGTAGTATGGCCCAAAAAGGTAGTTTGGAATTACTGCGTGTGGTAGATGTGGTAGAATCCCACTGGGAAAATGTCATGATGGCCAGACAGGCTGCTTCAAGTGTGGTTAAGAGGGTCATTATAAGAGTGCCAATAATAATCAAGGTGGTGGAACATCCGGCCAACAAAGCCCCATCTTCAATAAGTTGGCTCCACTAACAGGGCTGACTTAGAGGAACCCACGTCCCGTCCCGGTGGGGGAAAATCGTCTCTATGCAATCACTAAGCCCGCCAAGAGCAAGAGACTCCTCAGATGTTTACCGGGTATGATCGAAGTTCTGAACTTTTATGTTATGGCGTTATTAGACCAGACGAAAGTTATTCTTGTACCTCCTTATGTTGCAAATCAGTTTGAAATTCTCCCTAAACAGCTTTATGAACCTTTATGTGTCTCTAACACTTGTTGGGGAGTCTATCTAGCGGATAAGAGTATCGGTGATTGTCCCTGTTTCCATCATCACAAGAATACATGATTGATCTAAGCAAGAATTGGACCTGGTAGATTTTGATGTCATTTTTGGGTATGGACTGGCTCCATGCCTGTTATGGCATCAATAGATTGAAGAATCGAGATTCAAGGCTCCAAATTCCAAATGAGCCAGTCTAGAGCTGGGCTAGTAGTTCCGCAGTTTCTAAGGGGTCATTTCATTGCGTACCTTAAGGTGAAGAAAGTTAGTTTTCTAAGGGATGTATCTATCATTAGTTCGAGTTAATGACTCAAGTGTTGAGGTACCTGCCTTACAGCAGTGAGTTTTCGTTAAGTTCTTTTCCTGATGACCTAGGCCAGATTCCCTCTTCGAAAGGGAGATAAAATTCGGCATAGACGTCATACGAGATAATCCCGTCCACTATCTATTCCTCCATACACATGACACCAGTCGCGATAAAAGAGCTAAAGAAACAGTTGACATATTATTAGATAAATGGTTTTTATTATCGCCAAGTGTCTCCACTTGGGGCGCTCCGATCCTGTTTTGTTTAGGAAGAAGGATAGGCTCGCCTAGGATGTGCTATAGATTACGCGTCAACTGAATAGGTTTGATCATCAAGACTAATATCCTCTTTCCAAAAGGATAGAATCCTTTTTGACCAACTTCAGGGTGTTCTTGTTTTCCAAGTGACTCAGATCAGCCTTCATCAGTTGAATGTAAGGCATGTGATATTCCAAGACAACTTTTAGAATACCAAGGTATGGGCTATTATGAATTTTTTTGGTTATGTCCTTTGGTTTGACTAGCATGCACCTGCAATGGTTCATCGAATCTTATGAACAGAGTCTTCAAACCTTATTTGATCTGTTGTCTTTGTTTTCATTGACGATATCCTGATTTATTCAAGGAATGAAGAAGATCTGCTAGTCCTTAGGAATTGTTCTTCAAGAATTTGAAAGATAAAGAACTGTATGTCAAGTTCTTCTCCGTCTGAGTTTTGGCTTAAGTTTGGTGGAATTTCTAGACCATATTGTTCTGGTCAATGGGATTAGAGTTTTACACTCAAAAGATAGAAGCAGTTCAGAGTTGGCTAGAACCCACATCTCCAACAGATATACAAGTTTCTTTGGTTTGTCTGGCTATTAAGGAGGTTTGTTGAAGTATTCTCATCTATCTCCTCTACTTTGACGAAGTTAACTCAGAAGACAATCAAGTTTCAAGGTCTGAACCTTGTGAGAAAAGCTTCAAGAGTGACAAAGAGATTGCTAGTCCGGTTTCTGACCTTTACCCAGAGGGGTACTTAAGGTTTTGTGGTGTATTGGTGAGCTTCAAAAGTTGGCTTGGGTTGTTGATAATTTGAAATGGCAAGGTTATCAAACTTATGTCTCTAGACAGTTGAAGGTCATGAGAATAATTATCCAATTCATGACATAGTTGGCTGTGCAGTAGTGTTTGCTTTGAAAAGATATGGCGTCATTATTTTGTACGGTGTTTTGTCGATATACTCCCGGATCAACAGATCCTCAATATGTGTTCACTCAGAAAGAGTCACCTCAGACAGAGAAGGTAGTTGGAATTACTCAAGGCTTATACATGAGTATTCTTTACCACAGGTAAGGCTAATGTGGTGCTGATGCCTTAGCAGGTTGTCCACGGGAAATACTTCCTATGTCGAAGAAAAACAAGGGAGATTTAGCCAAAGAGGCACCAGACTTGCAACCGTTTAGGGGCAGACTTATAGATCCACAAAAGAGGCATAGTGGTCGACCATGAGGATGGAATTATCATTAGTGTCAGAGGGTGAAAGAGAAGAAGACCAAGACCCTATCTTTCTTGATTTGAAGGCAAGTGTCCATAACTAAAGATTATTGGCTTTGAACAAGGGAGAGATGGTTTGATGAAGTACAAAGGGCAGATATGTATACCTAGGGTGGATGGCCCAAAAGAGGATCTGTAGGAGGCCTCATAGCTCAGAATATTCCCATTATCGGGGTTCCACAAAATGTACTATGGTTTTGAGGCGGTTCATTGGGTGGGAAGACATGAAGAAATATATTGCAGTTGGTTGCCAAGTGTTCAAATTGTCAGCAAAGTGAAAATGGACTTCAAAGGCCGAGGTTTATCTTCAGGACATAGAATTTCGGAGGTTGAGTGGAGATGCATAAAAGGACCTTTCATCGCTGACTTTCCAAGATCGGAAGACAACGGAGATTTTATTTCTGTGATTGTCGGACAAATGACGAGAAGTCAGCTCCATTTCTTTCCTGTAAAAACTCCTATTAACTAACAGATTTGATAAGTTGTACTTCAAGAAGTGGAAAGACTTCATGGCGTTCCAGTCTCCATTATTTGAGATAGAGGTTGATCATTTAACTGCACAAGTTCTGGAAGTCCTTCGAGAAAGGTTTGGGTTCAAAGGTGATTTGAGATTGATGTTCCCATCTCAGCGATGGGATAAGCGAACACTACATCCAGAACCTTAGAAGATATGTTAAGACTTGTGTGATGACTTCAAGGGATTGTATGATCACCTACCTCTCATTGAGTTTGCTTACCAACATAGTTATCATTCGGCGTGCCAAATGGGCCCCCATAGAAGCCTTTATGGGGAAACGATGCCCAGAATTTCCTTATAGGTGATTCGAAGTTGGGCGAAGCGGGTTGATAGGGCCAGATATTTAGTTCACAAGCTATGGAGAAGGTGAAAGTGATTAAATAAAGGTTGAAGCACACAACAAAAAGTGCTAAAATCCTAACAGTGTTAGAAAAAGGTCCATTAGAGTTTGAGTAGATGATTGGGTGTATCTTTAAAGGTTTCACCTATGGAAAGAAGTTTGCAGGTTTGTAAAAAGGGGAAACTTGTCCCGATATACTGGACCTTATAGAATTTCCACAAAGTGGGCAATGCTGGTTACTGGTTGGAGCTACCCCAAGAGTTAGCAGCGGTAATCTGATATTCCATATTTTCTATAATTGAAGAGGTGCTTGGGTGATCTTCATTGTAGTACCAAAAGAGAATGTGAGGATTAAGGGATAGCCTATCCTATGAAGAAGGTTTTCAGTTAGAATTTGGATCGTCAAGTCGCAAGTTGGAGGCACAAAATGAAGCTGTGCTTCGTCCAGGTCCTTTGGAGGAATCAATTTGTCAAAGATGACTTGGGAAACAAAAGGAGGAATATGAAGAAGAGATATCCACATCTCTTTGAAATCCATAGAGAATTTCATCAAGGTACTAAATTATCTTCTTAGCACTTTTAAGACTATGTATCGACCTATTATTATTTGTTGTGTTTTTGAGTGCTGAAATGATGTTACCTACGCTTAGCTTGAGAAATAATTCTCATTCGAGGACGACTGTTCCCAAGGGAGATATTGTTACATATAGTATTCTAGAATGAAATAAGGTTAAGCCTAAGAAAAACTAGGAAGAATCAACTTTGGGAAATCAGTAAGGAAATCTGGAAATTTCCAAATTTCAAATTGAGTTTGGCCATTTTCAAATGGCCGATAATTCTCAACTCAAGAGAGTTTGGGTGGGTTCTTTATATGGATGGAAAGATCCTCGGAAGACCTTTCCAACGACACAAATTTTGCAAATTTCCTCGAGAGGGAGTTATGACTTTTCAGAAGTTGGTTTTTTGGCAGAAAAAGTTCAAACTCTCTGGATTGTTAAGGCGTTTGGTCTTTTCCTAAGGCAATCTTAATTTTGTTTCTGGGTAATATGTTCGGGTCAACTGATCCCACTTAGAAATAAGCTAGGGCTTTGAAGAAAAGAGAAAGAGGAGAAGGGAAAGAAGACGCAAGAACGCCAATTAATTGTTGTGTGGATTTTCGTCGGGGGTGATCCCTACAGGTAATGGGTTGAGTTTTCATTCCGGTGTTGGGTTCTTCACCACCATCTCCAATTTGATTCATTACAGCAATTAGAGTTAATTGAAAGTCAAATCTTGAGTTCTGAAGAACTGTTTGAAGCTCTTGTTGGTTGTTTGTAGTTGATCTCTAGTAGTTTGGGTTCTTGCTTCTTGACTGTTTTGGGGTCTAAACTATTGGGCTACTGAGTTAATTAGAGATACTAAGTGTTTGGGGTTGAATCCATGAGATTTTGGGAAGGTTTAAGATCAAAAACTAAAGAAGACAGTCAGAAAAACCTGTCTGATTGCACTAGGGCCCCGCCCCTCAAGCGCCTCAAAAGAGTCTGTCCGTCAGGATCTGGCGCGTCGCGGCGCGCACTGCCAGAGCGCCTGAGGACAAGACTCTAATCGCCTTTCAGTTGCTCTGGCGCCCGCGCCTCTCACAGCACACCGACCCCTTGGAGACCCGTTCTTTCCCTATTTTCCGTACTTATTTCCTAAGTGACTGTATCCTTCATTATTAGTATTCTAACACTCAAAAGTACATCTCAACTCATGAATCCACCATAAATGAGATCATGATCCTTGAATCTATAATTCAGTTCAAGGTAAGCCTAAGATCAAGTTCAGAGTTAAGAGTCAAAAGTCCAATAGTTAAGAAGCAAGTCAAAGTAAGTTCTGAGTTTCAAACCAGTCTTAACAATCTTTTGACTTTCGTTTTAGGACTCAAGTTTTCAAGTTAACTAAAGAGAAAGAGTTGGGTTCATTTCTCAATAAGCTATAAGGGAACTAGTATTCTTAAAGAGTCAAAGTCAAGCTAGTAAGAGCAAGAGTTAGTTCATTTCTCAAAGCTATAAGGAAACTGAATATTCCTAATAAGTTTACAAATGTTTCAATTTGAATAAAAGGGAAACTATAAGTTTCCAAAAGAGTTTTGAACAAACACCAGGGAACATTTATTCGCAAGAGGAGCTCATAGAAGCTAAGGGTTCGGCAAATTATCTCAACCCAAAAAAAGAAAGTTTCAATTAAAGAATGAGGCTAAAGTACATTTTTAAGGAGTCGTAATTTGAGCACGATTTGAGGAATGATAGCTTTCTATTAACTCAAGTACTCCATGTAAACATGTAGCCACCATGGGAATGCGACGATCATACTTTTTAGATGAATCAACGTACGGAGAGATAGTGAATCCTAAGTTTGAGTAAGGTCTATATGATGGCAAGGTGTAGGATGATCCTTTGCACGCGAGTAATACATTGTACCTTACTTCGGCTTTCTAGGATGAATTGTCGGTTATAGAATTCCACCAAGTTTATTACTTTAATATCGACAAAAATCTACTACAGATCAATTGTTTTACGACTAATTTGAGTTTTTTTTCATTAAAATCTTTTTTTCTATTTTAAAGTCAAATTTCAGGAAGTATATGACCCATTCTTCTTCAGGAAAATTGGTTACATACAATCCCGAAATTGAAAAATCACTACGATTGTTATGAAAACAAAGGCCTCTCAATCTCAAATCTCTTCACGGAACGAAATGGAGAACAATGATCTTAATAATAATAACAATCCACTTCCACCACATCAAGTGGAAGAACAATTTGATAGGTAGCACCACTGTATCATCTCGTATTCTAGAATGAACTAAGGTTAAACTAAGAAAAACAAAAGAATCAAATCTGGAAATAAGTAAAGAAATCTGGAAAATTTTGAGAATTCAAAAGTGAGTTTTTGTCATTTTCAAATGGCCTCAGGAAGAGTTTGGGTGAGTTCTTTATATGGATGGAAATCTCGTCGGAAGACCTTTCCAATGATGCCAAGTTTGCAAATTTTCTAGGTCGTATGTGGGAGTTATGATTTTTCGAAAGTTGAGTTGTTGAGCAGAGAAAATTCCAAATCCGGATTTGTTAAGAGCGTTTTGGTCTTTTCCTAAGGCAATCATTAATTTCGTTTTTGGGGTAGTATGTTGGGGTCTAAACTGATCCAATTCAGTTTACACACTTAGAAAAGAAGCTAGGGCTTTGAAAGAAAGGAGAAAAGAGGAGAAGGGAGAAGAAGACGCAAGAACGCCAAGAATTTGTTGTGTGAATTTCGTTGGGGGTGAGCCTAACAGGTATGTGAAATCATTCGGTGTTGGATTTTCACCCACCCAACAACTTGATTAATTACAACAATCTAGAGTTAATTGAAAGTAAATCTTGAAGTTCTTGAAGAAAAGTTTGAAGTTCGTGTTGGTTAATTTGTAGTTGATCTCTAGTAGTTTGGATTTTGTTTCTTGACTGTTTTGGGGTCTAAACTATTGGGTAATGAGTTAATTAGGGATCCTAAGTTTTTGGGGTGGAATACATGGAAGGTTGGGAAAGTTTAGAGATGAAAAACGAAGAAGAAAGTCGGAAAAACCCGTCTGATATGCACTAGGGCTCTGCGCCTCCAAAGCGCCTCAAGACAGAGTTTGTCCGTAAGGATCCGGCGCGCCACTCCTGCCAGAGCGCCCTGAGGACAGCCTCTATCCATCAGGCTTGGCACTCCGCGCCTCTCAGAGCGCCCCGACCCCTTGAAGACCCTGTTGTTTCCCTATCTTTTCATAATAGTTCCTAAGTGATGTACCTTCATTCCTAGTTGATTCCAATACTCTAAAGTACATATAAACATCATGAAATCATCCAAAAATATGATATCATGATCCTTGAATCCATAATTCAATTCAAGGGAAGCTAAGATCAAAGTCAAAGAAGTTAAGAGTTAAGAAGCAAGTCAAAGTAAGTTCTTAAAGTTTTCAAAGAGTCTTAAACAATCATTTTGACTTTATTTAGGACTCAAGTTTCAAGTTAAGTAAAGAGTAAGAGTTGAATTCATTTCTCAAAAGTTATAAGGGAACTTAGTATTTACTAAGAGTCAAGTTTCAAGTTAAGTAAGGAGAACGAGTAGAGTTCATTTCTCAAAAGCTATAAGAGAACTAAGTATTCCATAAAAGTGTACAAATGTTTCACATTTAATTATAGGAACTAAAAGTTCCAAAAAGAATTTGGAACAAAAAGGTAACATTGATTCCAAGAGGAGCTTCTTAAAGCTAAAGGGTTCAGCAAATTATCTCAACCCAAAGAAAAGAAAGTTTCAATTAAAGAATGAGCACCGATGTGGGAATGAGAGTTCATATTAACTCATGTCTCCATGTAAACCATGTGGCCACCAGGAGAATTGACAGGTCATACTTTATAGATGATCAAGTAAGGAGAGCTAGTGGATCCACCAAGTTGAGTAAGGTCCTATACTGATGGCAAGGTGGAGGATGGTCCTCTTGCAACGTGAGATAATACGTTGTACCATTACTTAGTCTCATAGTGATGGTTGTCGATTAGAGAATCTCCCAACAAAGTTATATTACTTTTATATACAAGTAAAGTTGTGTTTTTATTGCATTTCTTTAATGAACGGAGTTTTTTTACTATTTTATAAGCTTTGCATATATCTCGCATGTGTTTTAAAATGTTTTATACGTATATCCTTTGAGTTAAGTATATTCTTGAGTTGAGCAGAGCCAAGGTAATTTCACCTAATCCTCTCAAGCTTAAGTCGTTGTTTAGTTCTCCAACTCGCATACTCGTACATTTAATGTACTAATGCCAGTTAGCCTGAATCGTTTTATTATGCAGATGCAGGTACCCATGATCAGCACGCATCTGTTCGTTTATCCAGAGCGAGTTCCAGAGTTAGTGGTGAGCCTCCTTGCATTTCTGAGGACATCCTTTTTAATTGCTTTATTATTTTAACTTTTAGGATGTTGTGAGGTATGTCCCAACATCCCTCTTCAGTCGGTTTAGAGGCTTCATAGACAATAATATTTCAATTTGGAGTTTTTTTACGGTTTTGACACCTAAGTGCCATTTTGGCCAAATTTATGATATGAAGTATTTTTCTTTAAACATGTCTTATCCTTGTTTAAGTTGAATTTAGTCTTCCGCTGAGTTAAGTAAGCCAGACCAAGGGTTTGCTTGAGTGACAATAATGGTCTTCGAGTGCCTGTCCTGCCCAGAGTGCTCTTCAGTCGGTTTAGAGGCTTCATAGACAATAATATTTCAATTTGGAGTTTTTTTACGGTTTTGACACCTAAGTGCCATTTTGGCCAAATTTATGATATGAAGTATTTTTCTTTAAACATGTCTTATCCTTGTTTAAGTTGAATTTAGTCTTCCATTGAGTTAAGTAAGCCAGACCAAGGGTTTGCTTGAGGGACAATAATGGTCTTCGAGTGCCTGTCCTACCCAGAGTGTAGGATCGGGGTGTGACAAACATGGTATCAAAGCCAGGTTCAAGAGTCCTAGGGATCCTATGAAGCCGTATTTGTATAGCGTTATTCATCGGTGTGAAGCGTGCCACATCAATGATTAAGAGGCTACGACATTTAGGAATGTTTCACTTCTTTCGTCTTCTTTCGTGCGAAGAGTGTATCTCTAAAGTCTCTTTCTTTAATTCGTGCTTACATATATTTTTTTTAAGATCATCATGACCCCAAGAAGAACAGTCATAGGTCGACCACGAATAAATATTGAGGAACAAGAGGTTCCAAATGCACCACAGGTGCATCCCCAAGGAGAGGTTACCAATGCTGAATTCCAGGAAGCTATCCGGATGTTAAGTCAGGTTGTGACCAACCAGGTTGGGCAACAGAGAGAAGCTCAACAAGAAGGGGCTGATACCTCAAAAGTTTGTAACTTTTTGAGAATGAACCCTCCTAGTTTCACCGGATCAAGCCCTACTGAGAATCCAGAAAACTTTGTGGAAAAATTGAAGAGGGTGTTTGAGGTAATGCATGTGGTGGATGTTGAGAGGGTTGAATTGGTTGCATATCAACTGAATGGTGTGACTAGAACCTTGTTTGATTAATGAAAGGATGGTAGAGTTGAGTATGCATCACATTCAAGTTAGGCTTGCTTCGAAGAGACTTCTTAGGAAGGTTCTTTCCTCGCGAACTGAAAGAAGCCAAGGTGAGGGAGTTCTTTACTCTCAAACAGGACTTCATGAGTGTACATGAGTATGGGATGAAGTTCACCCAGCTATCTCGCTATGCTCTGGAGATGGTGAAAGACATAACGAGCAGAATGAGTCTGTTTGTTGCAGGGTTGGGTCGCGCTTCAAGTAAGGAAGGTAGGGCTGCCATGTTCATAGGTGACATGGACATATTCACGCTGATGGAATATGTTCAATAAGTTGAAGAAGAGAAGGTGAAGGATAGACAAGAGTACCGAAAAAAGAAGGCAAAGACTTGGAATGAGTCTGACCAACAGAAAAGTGGTTCAATTCGACCGCAATTCCAAAAATCAAAGGGGCATGCACCATCATCTTCTAGTGTACCTGTACCCAAAAACCGAGGTGAGTGTAACAGTCACAATTCGTAAAACTTCAAGGCCAGACCGACCCAATCTCAACGTAGTATGGCACAAAAAGGTAGTTGGAATTATACGTGTGGTAGATGTGGTAGAATCCACCCTGGAAAATGTCATGATGGCCAGACAGGTTGCTTCAAGTGTGGTTAAGAGGGTCACTTCATGAAAGAGTGCCCTAATAATAATCAAGGTGGTGAAAATCCGGGCAACAAAGCCCCATCTTCATAAGTTGCTCCACCAAACAGGGCTGCACTTAGAGGAACCACGTCCGCTACCGGTGGAGGGGAAAATCGTCTCTATGCAATCACTAGCCGCCAAGAGCAAAAGAACTCTCCAAATGTTTACGGGTATGATCGAAGTCTGAACTTTTTATGCTTATGCGTTATTAGACCTAGGAGAAAGTTTATTCTTTGTAACTTCTTATGTTGTAAATCAGTTTGAAATTCTCCCTAAAGAGCTTTATGAACCTTTCTGTGTCTCTACACTTGTTGGGGAGTCTATTCTAGCGGAAAGAGTATCGTGATTGTCCTGTTTCCATCAATCACAAGAATACCATGATTGATCTAGAAGAATTGGACAAGGTAGATTTTGATGTCATTTTGGGTATGGACTGACTCCATGCCTGTTATGCATCAATAGATTGAAGAAATCGAGATGCCAAGCTCCAAATTCCAAATGAGCCAGTCATAGAGTGGGCTAGTAGTTCCGCAGTTTCTAAGGGTCATTTCATTGCGTACCTTAAGGCGAGAAAGTTAGTTTCTAAGGGATGTATCTATCACTTAGTTCGATTTAATGACTCAAGTGTTGAGTTACCTGCCCTTCAGTCAGTTCCTTAGTCAGTGAGTTTTCGTAAGTCTTTTCTGATGACCTAGCCGGAGTCCCTTTTGAAAGGGAGATAGAATTCGGCATAGACGTCATACGAGATAATCGTCCAATATCTATTCCTCCATACACAATGACACCAGTATAGATAAAAGAGCTAAAGAAACAGTTGAAATATCTATTAGATAAAGGGTTTAATCCGACCAAGTGTCTCACCTTGGGCACTCCGGTCCTGTTTGTTAGGAAGAAGGATAGGTCCCTTAGGATGTGTATAGATTACCGTCAACTGAATAAGGTGACCATCAAGAATAAATATCCTCTTCCAAGGATAGAATACCTTTTTGATCAACTTCAGGGTGCTTCTTGTTTTTCCAAGATTGACCTCAGATCAGCCCATCATCAATTGAATGTAAGGGAATGTGATATTCCCAAGACAACTTTTAGAACAAGGTATGTGCATTATGAATTTTTGGTTATGTCATTTGGTTTGATAAATTCACCTGCAACGTTCATGAATCTTATGAACAGAGTCTTCAAACCTTATTTTGATCTGTTTTTCATTGTTTTCATTGACCACATCCTGATTTATTCAAGGAATGAAGAAGATCATGCTAGTCACCTTAGGATTGTTCTTCAGAATTTGAAAGATAAAGAATTGTATGTCAAGTTTTCCAAGTATGAGTTTTAGCTTAAGTTTGTGGAATTCTTAGGCCACATTGTTTCTGGTGAAGGGATTAGAGTTGGCACTCAAAAGATAGAGATAGTTCAGAGTTGGCCTAGACCCACATCTCCAACAGATATACAAAATTTTTTTGGTTTGTCTGGATATTATAGGAGGTTTGTTGAAGTATTCTCATCTATCTCCTCTCCTTTGACGAAGTTAACTCAGAAGACAATCAAGTTTCAAAGGTCTGAAGCTTGTGAGAAAACCTTTCAAGAGTTGAAAAAGAGATTGACTACGCTCCAGTTCTGACCTTACCAGAGGGTACTTAAGGTTTCGTGGTGTATTGTGACGCATCAAAAGTTGGCTTGGGCTGTGTGATAATTTAGAATGGCAAGGTTATAACTTATGCCTCTAGACAGTTGAAGGTTCATGAGAATAATTATCCAACTCATGACATAGAATTGGCTGCAGTAGTGTTTGCTTTGAAGATATGGCATCATTATTTGTACGGTGTTTATGTCGATATATTCACGGATCAACAAATCCTCCAATATGTGTTCACTCAGAAAGAGCTCAACCTCAGACAGAGAAGGTAGTTGGAATTACTCAAGGATTATGACATGAGTATTCTTTACCACCCAGGTAAGGCTAATGTGGTTGCTGATGCCTTAAGCAGGTTGTCCACGGGAAGTACTTCCTATGTCAAAGAAAAAAAAGAGGGATTTAGCAAAAGATGTGCACAGACTTGCACGTTTAGGGGTCTGACTTATAGATTCCACAAAAGAAGGCATAGTGGTGACCAATGGGGATGAATTATCATTAGTGTCAGAGGTGAAAGAGAAGAAAGACCAAGACCCTCTTTTGCTTGATTTGAAGGCAAGTGTCCATAACCAAAGATTATTGGCTTTTGAACAAGGGAGAGATGGTTTGATGAAGTACCAAGGCAGATTATGTATACCTAGGGTGAATGGACTCCAAAAGAGGATCTTGTAGGAGGCTCATAGCTCCAGATATTCCATTCATCGGGGTTCCACCAAAATGTACTGTGGTTTGAGAGAGGTATATTGGTGGGAAGACATGAAGAAATATATTGCTGAGTTTGTTGCCAAGTGTTCAAATTGTCAGCAAGTGAAAGTGGACTATCAAAGGCCCGATGGTTTATCTCAGGACATAGAACTTTCGGATTTGAAGTGGGAGATGATTAAAATGGACTTCATCACTGACTTTCCAAGATCGCGAAGACAACGTGATTCTATTTGGGTGACTGTCGACAAAATGACGAAGTCAGTCCATTTCTTTCCTGTAAAGACTACCTATTCAACTAAAGATTATGATAAGTTGTACATTAAAGAAGTGGTAAGACTTCATGGGGTTCCAGTCTCCATTATTTGAGATAGAGGTTGATAATTTACTGCACAATTCTGGAAGTCCTTCGAGAAAGGTTTGGGTTCAAAGGTGAATTTGAGTACTGATTTCCATCCTCAGACAGATGGACAAGCCGAACATACTATCCAGACCTTAGAAGATATGTTAAGACCTTGTGTGATAGACTTCAAGGAAAATTGTGATGATCACCTACCTCTCATTGAGTTCGCTTACAACAATAGTTATCATTCGAGCGTCCAAATGGCCCCATATGAAGCTCTTTATGGGAGAAGATGCAGATTTCCTATTAGGTGATTCGAAGTTGGCGAAGCAGGGTTGATAGGGCCAGATTTAGTTCACAAAGCTACGGGGAAGGTGAAAGTGATTAAATAAAGGTTGAAGACAACAAAAAGTCGCTAAAAGTCCTACACAGATGTTAGAAAAAGGCCATTAGAGTTTGAGGTAGATGATTGGGTGTATCTTAAAGGTTTCACCTATGGAAGAAGTTATGAGGTTTGGTAAAAAGGGGAAACTTAGTCCCCGATATATTGGACCTTATAGAATTTCCAACAGAGTGGGCAATGTGGCTTATGAGTTGGAGCTACCCCAAGAGTTAGCAGCGGTACATCTGGTATTCCATATTTCTATAATGAAGAGGTGCTTGGGTGATCCTTCATTGTAGTACCAAAAGAGAATGTGGGGATTAAGGATAGCCTATCCTATGAAGAAGTTTCAGTTCAGATTTTGGATCGTCAAGTTCGCAAGTTGAGGACAAAAGAAGTTGCTTCAGTCAAGGTTCTTTGGAGGAATCAATTTGTCAAAGAAGAAACTTGGGAAACAAAAGAGGATATGAAGAAGAGATATCCACATCTCTTTGAATCCATAGATAATTTCAATCAAGGTACTAAATTATCTTTTTAGCACTTTATAAGACTATGTATGAACCTATTATTATTTGTTGTGTTATTGAGTGCTGAAATGATGTTACTACCCTTAGCTTAGAGAAAGAATTCTCATTCGAGGACGAATGTTCCCAAGGGGGAGATATTGTAACATATCGTATTCTAGAATGAACTACGGTTAAGATAAGAAAAACTAGAAGAATCAAATTTGGAAATAAGTAAGGAAATCTCGAAAATTTTAAAATTTCAAAATTGAGTTTTGGCCATTTTCAAATGGCCATAACTTCCAACTCAAGAAGAGTTTGGGTGAGTTCTTTATACGGATGGAAAGATCCTCGGAAGACCTTTCCAACGACACAATTTTGCAAATTTCCTCGTATGAGGGAGTTATGACTTTCAGAAGTTGGGTTTTTGAGCAGAGAAAGTTCCAAATCTGGATTTGTTAAAGGCGTTTTGGTCTTTTCCTAAGGCAATCATTAATTTTGTTTTTGGGGTAATATGTCCGGGTCCAAACTGATCCCAATTAGAACATAAGATAGGGCTTTGAAATAAAAGAGAAAGAGGAGAAGGGAAAAGAAGACGCAAGAACGCCAATAATTTGTGGTGATCCTAACAGGTATGTGAGTTCATTCGGTGTTGGGTTCTTTCACCCACCCTCCAACTTGATTCATTACAGCAATTTAGAGTTAATTGAAAGTAAATCTTGAAGTTCTTGAAGAAATGTTTGAAGCTCTTGTTGGTTGATTTGTAGTTGATCTCTAGTAGTTTAGGTTCTTGTTTCTTGACTGTTTTGGGGTCTAAACTATTGGGTAATGAGTTAATTAGAGATACTAAGTGTTTGGGGTTGAATCCATGAGATTTTGGGAATGTTTAGAGATGAAAAACTAAGAAAAAGTCAGAAAAACCTATCTGATATGCACTAGGCCCCGCCCCTCCAAAGCGCCTCAGGAAAGAGTCTGTCCGTCAGGCTGTGGAGCGGCGCACCTGCCAGAGCGCCTGAGTACAGACTCTATCCTTCAGGCTCTGGCACTCCGTGCCTCTCAGAGCACCCCGACCCCTTGGAGACCCCGTTCTTTCCTATCTTTCCGTACTATTTCCTAAGTGATGTACCCTTCATTACTAGTTGATTCTAACACTCTAAAGTACATCTAAACATCATTAAATCATCCATAAACATGAGATCATGATCCTTAAATCTATAATTTAGTTCAAGGTAAGCTAAGATCAAAGTTACAGAAGTTAAGAGTCAAAGTCCAACAGTTAAGAAGCAAGTCAAAGTAAGTTCTGGAAGTATTCAAACATTCTTAAACAATCTTTTTGACTTTGTTTTAGGACTCAAGTTTCAAGTTAAGTAAAGAGAAAGAGTTGGGTTCATTTCTCAAAAGCTATAAGGGAACTAAGTATTTCTTAAGAGTCAAGTTTCAAGCTAAGTAAAGAGCAAGAGTTGAGTTCATTTCTCAAAAGCTATAAGGAAACTGAATAATCCCTATAAGTTTACAAATGTTTCACATTTAAATAAAAGGGAACTATAAGTACCAAAAAAAGTTTTGAACAAAAAGGGAACATTTATTCCAAGAGGAGCTCATAGAAGCTAAAGGGTTCGGCAAATTATCTCAACCCAAAGAAAAGAAAGTTTCAATTAAAGAATGAGCTAAAGTACATTTTAAGAGAAGTATTGAGCACCGATGTGAGGATGAGAGTTCATATTAACTCAAGTATCCATGTAAACCATGTAGCCACCATGAGAATTGACGGGTCATACTTTTTAGATGATCACGTACGGAGAGATAGTGAATCCACTAAGTTGAGTAAGGTTCTATACTGATGGCAAGGTGTAGGATGATCCTCTTGCAACGCGAGGTAATACATTGTACCATTACTTCGGCTCATAGTGATGATTGTCGGTTATAGAATCTCCTACCAAAGTTATATTACTTTTATATACAAGTAAAGTTGTGTTTGTTATTGCATTTCTTTAACGAATAGAGTTGTTTTATTGTTTTATAAGCTTTATATATATCTCGCATGTGTTTTAAACTGTTTTATATGTATATCCTTTGAGTTAAGTATATTCTTGAGTTGAGCAGAGCCAAGGTACGTTCACCCAATCCTTTTAAGCTTAAGTCGTCGTTTAGTTCTCCAACTCGAATACTCGTACATTTAATGTACTGATGCCAGTTGGCTTGCATAGTTTTATGATGCAGACGCAGTGCTACGTTGATCCAGACCGACTTCCAGAGTTAGTGGTGAGCCTCCTTGTATTCCGGAGAACATCCTTTTTCACTGATTTATTAGTTTAGCTTTTAGGATGTTATGGGTTTGTCCCAACATCTCTCTTCCTTCGGTTTAGAGGTTTCGTTGACATTAGTATTTCAGTTTAGAGTTGTTTTTGGTTTTGACACTTAAGTGCCATTTTTGCCAAATTTATGATATGAAGTATTTTTCTTTAAACATGTCTTATCCTTGTTTAAGTTTGAGTTTAGTCTTACGCTGAGTTAAGTAATCCAGGCCAAGGGTTCGCTTGAGGGCCAACAATGATATTCGAGTGTCGGTTTTGCCCGGATGTAGGTTCGGGGCGTCGCAACCACATCATGATAGGATCCTTAGAGATTATGCAAGACCTGATCACTTTGAAGGAGAATCAAGTGTGAGGAGACCACCATTAACAACAAATAACTTTGAGATCCGCACAAACTTAATTCAGACCATCCAAAATTCAAGTCAATTTACAGGTGATGCAGTTGAAGATTCTCACACTCACATGATTGACTTTCTTGAGCTAGTTGAAAATTGTAAGTACAATGGTGTCACAACTGATGCAATTAGATTGCGACTTTTTCCTTATTCACTAAAAAGAGAAGGACAGACATAGTTACGTAGCTTACCAAGAGGTTCCATTAGCACATGGGATCAAATGACCCACAAATTTCTTAACAAGTACTTTTCACTTGCAAAAACAATTAAAATGAAGCAAGAAATTAATAATTTTATGCAAACATATATCGAATATGTTTATCGGGCTTGGGAAAGACTAAGTTCAATGTTAAGAAAATTTCCACACCATGGGATCTCAGATCCCGATATATTATACATTTTTTTATCATGGCCTAAACCATCTGCTAGAAATGTAATTGATGCAGCATCACGAGGATCTATAATGAGCAAAACAATTGCAGAAGCAATATAACTACTTCATGAAATTTTAGAAAATGCAGTTCAGTGGCCATCTGACCGAGTTATTATCAAGAAAGCAGTAGGAATCAATCAAGTTGAAGCTTTAAATTCATTGACCCAACAAATCACAGCTCTTAGACAAAAATTTGAGGCTTTTCAGGTAAGTTCTCAATCATTACCTCGACTTGAAAATTGTGATGTTTGTGGAGGTAATCATCCGAATCATGAGTGTCAAGTTTCAGTTCAAAATGATGAACATGTAAATGCTATTGGGTATAACAATAAGTATCCATTTAGTAGTTATATGGAACAAACCATCCAGGATTTCAATGGAGTAATCCTAATGGCACTAAGAATCCTCAACGATTTTTTAATCAAAAGCAGCAAGGACCACCTAGTTTTCAAAATCAAAACAGAGAGCAACAGAACATTCAGCAGTACCAACAACAACCTCAGATAAATCAATAATCAAACATTGAAGATTTGTTCAATAAACACCTGAAGGCTACTGATAAGCTGATACACAAACACATCAGGGTCACTAATGAGAAGGCTGAAAGCCATCATTCAGCTATTACAAACTTGGAAATTCAGGTAAGTCAAATAACAACACTTGTATTTGGACAAATTCAAGGTGATTTACCAAGAAACACTGAGAAAAATCCAAAAGAACATCTCAAAGCTATCTCCTTGCGCTCAGGTAAAATCTTAATGATACACAGGTAAATAAGAATACTCACAAAATGTGAAACATGTAAATGAAAATGAGAATAAAGAAAAATCTCAGTTTTTAGAAAAACAAAAATATAAAGAAAAAAAGTTACAAGAAAATGAATTGATGAAACATCCTCAGTCTGCACCTCTCCTCTTTTCCCAGAAAATGAAAAGAGAAAAGCTTGACAAACAGTTCTCAAAGTTTCTTGAAATCTTAAAATAACTTTACATTAATATTTATTTCACAGATGCTTTGAGTCAAATGCCTTCATATACTAAATTTCTTAAGGATATTTTGTCAAATAAAAGAAAATTGGAAGAAGTTCGGTAGTTAAACTTACAGAAAAATGTATTGCGATACTTGAGAATAAGCTTCCACAAAAACTCGGTGATCTAGGAAGTTTTACAATACCTTGTACTTTAAAAGGTGCTCATTTTGAAAAAAATATTATGTGATTCAGGTGCTTCAATAAATCTGATTCCTTTTTCAATTTTTAGAAAATTAGAACTTGGTAAGATTAAAGATAATGGGGTATCTCTTCAATTGGCTGACCAAAGTACTAAAAACCCGAGAGGATAATTGTTCTTGTAAGGGTTGATAAATTCGTATTTCCTGTAGATTTTATATTACTTGAAATGGAAGAAAATACTGAAGTACCATTAATTCTAGATAGACCATTTCTTGCTACATGAAGAGCAATTATTGATTTCCACCAGGGATAATTGAAACTACGAGTTGATGAAGAAAGAGTAATCTTTGACATGCAGAAACTATTGAAATTTCTCGAGAATGAATCATTAACTTCTATTTTTCATATTGATTTGATAGATGATCTTGCATATGAATACAAGGATGATCAATTTATTTCTGATTCACTGAAAAGATGTTTGGCTAAGTCAGGTACCACAAGTGATGACAACTTCACAATAAGAAAAAAAGCAGAAAAACTAGAAAAAGATACAAAAAATGAGAAAGTCTCACCCGAAGAAGTTCAATAAAAAATTGAACTCAAAACGCTTTCATCTCATTTGAAGTATGTTTTTCTTGAATTTGAATTATTTCCAGTCATCATTTCCTCTTATTTAACTACAGAACAAGAGGAAAAATTGATTAGAGTGTTGAAAGAGCATAAAAGAGCCATATGATGGACAATAAATGACATCAAAAGAATAAGTCCAGCTATTTGCATGCATAGGATCCTCAGGAAAGACAATTATAAATCAATAGTCCAACTCCAAAGAAGATTAAATTCAAAAATGCAAGAAGTTGTCAAGAATGAGGTGGTAAAACTTCTAGCAGCAGGTACTCAAATATCAGACAGTCCTTGGTTAAATCCTATACAAGTAGTACCAAAGAAAGGAGGAATGACTGTAATAAAGAATGAAAATAATGAACTCATTCCTACAAGAACAGTCACAGAATAGAGAGTTTGTATTGATTATAGAATACTTAATAAGGCTACAAGAAAAGATCATTTTCCTCTTCCTTTAATTGATCAGATGCTTGAGAAAATTGCAGGTCATGGTTTCTATTATTTTTTTGATGGGTATTCTGGATATAATCAGATATTAATATCACCTGAAGATCAAGATAAAATCACGTTTACATGCCCCCACGGTAAGTATGCATATCGAAAAATGTCATTTAGACTATGCAACACTCCTGCTACATTCCAGCGCTGCATGTCTGCAATTTTTGCAGATATGAATAAAAAATTTCTTGAAATATTCATGGACGATTTCACACTTTTTGGTAAGACATTTGAAAATTGTCTATGTCATTTAGCTTTGGTACTTAAAAGATGTGAAGAGACAAACTTGATTCTTATAATTGGGAAAAATGTCATTTCATGGTAAAAGAGGATATTGTTTTAGGACATAAAATTACTGTAAAAGGAATAGAAGTTGATAAAGCAAAAATTGATCTAGTAGCAGGATTGCCTCCTCCAAATACTGTAAAAGGCATTAGAAGTTTCTTAGGACAAGCAGGTTTTTACAAAAGGTTTATAAAAGATTTTTCTAAAATTTCAAAACTACTTACTAACCTACTAATGAAAGATGTGAAGTTTGAATTTTCAGATGGATGCAAAAAAATATTTGAGGTACTCAAGGAACAATTGTCTAAAGCTTCAATAGTTGTTTCTCCTGATTGGAGTCATCCATTTGAAATAATGTGTGATGCAAGTGATACAGCAGTTGGAGCAATATTGGGACCAAAAGAGATAAAATTTTCAAGCCCATTTAATATTCTAGTAGAACACTTAATTAAGCACAAAAGTATTATGCCACAATCGAAAAAGAACTACTAGCAGTAGTATTTGTATTTGACAAATTTCATTCTTATTTAATTGGAAACAAAGTTACTGTATTCACTGATCATGCAGCTTTAAAGTATCTCTTAACAAAAAAGGATGCTAGACCTAGATTGCTAAGATGAATACACCTTCTACAAGAATTGATCTTGAAATAAAAGATCGAAAAAGATCAGAAAATCAGGCAGCTGATTATTTGTCTCACTTGAAAAATCCTCTTACAGAGACAATAATTATTAAAGAGGAATTTTTTGATGAGCATATATATGCAATCATATCATATGTAAATCAACCATCATGGTTTGCTGACATCACTAATTATTTGTCTGGAGGATGGATTCCAAAAGATTTTTCTTATGAACAAAGAAAAAAGCTTAAGAAAGATGCAAGACATTACTATTGAGAAGATCTTTACTTGTTTAAATTTTGTGCAGATAATATAATCAGGAGATGTGTACCAGAGATAGAAATGAACAACATCTTAAGTATTGTCATGATGGAGCTGTTGGAGGACACTACGAGGAAGAAAAACAGCCGCAAAGTACTTGAAGTAGGTGTTTTCTGGCCCACTCTATTTAAAGATGCAAGAAAATATGTCGCCGCTTGCGATAAATGCCAAAGAAGTGGTAACATTTCAAAAGGGATGGAATGCCTCTTAATTACTATTATATAGAAATATCAAGATCCGTCAATTTTCCAACACAAAAGAAAATTACTCCATAATAGAAACAGTATTACTAATAAAAGTATTCTTCTCCATTAAATACGAAAATAGAAGAAATATTCAAGAAGAAGAATTTCACTATTTAATTAAAAGCATGAACTAGAATAATTTTCAACATCAAATACTTAAAAAAGTAGTAGAAGAAGAACTTAAAGAAATATATGAATTATTTTGTTTTTAACCCTCTCTCTTCTCTGCTCATTTCTCGTGCAATTTATAGCAATTTTCTGAAGAAAAAAATCATCATTTTCTCTCAATTTTTTCAATTTATAGTTGATAATTTTGACAAAATCAAAATGGTAGGTCAAATGTATACCAATATTTGACAAAGTTTTTTATTTAACTTGTCTTATGCTTGTTTTCCATTTTGGTGGCTATCATGCTACCATATTTTCCAACTTTTATTTTCCATATTTGATCAACTTTCTATTTTTCTCTTTCATAATTCTTTAATATCTCCATTTGTGTTGGATAGTTCCTTATAAATCAACACTTGTGTTTCTTTTGCCACATATCTACTTAATTGATATTTCTTATTATATTGTAACATTTTCTGCAAAGAAAGATTAAAAATATTAGTACTAAAATTAAATAACAACTTAATATATATATATATATATATATGATATTTTTCTCTTATCAGACTTCTATCGTGATGTCAACTTTTACAAATTTATTATTATTATTGCTGTTGTTGTTAACAAATACTCCATGATTCGATCAAGAATTATATGTGAATTTTTTTTATATTAGATTGTTTTTCTTTTGGCTACTCAGTTATTTTAAACTTATCGATTACTGTGTGAATTTTTCTTTTTCTTTTTATGCTAATCTGTTTGTTAATTAACGTGTTAGAAAATGTTAATTGGGTCAAACAAGAATTCGAAATTTATATAAAAAGGACCTTTAAAGTTTTGAATCATGATTTAATATAAGAGAGCAATGTAGGCAAATGTTGGAAAATCTATGTGAAATCTTAAATTGATTTATGAGTATTCGATTATGATTTAGTAGTACAGTTCAATTTATAAGAGGTCAAGAATATACGACTTTGTTCAACTCGATAGATACAGTACGCTAGCGATTGAATATTATGATAAAAATGAATAAAGGAGAGAATCGTATGAATCTTTCGACGATGCCATGAATGTTGTGTTCGAGGAAGTTTGCCTTGGTGTCTTTACAGATGAAAGAAAATTAATAAAGTATTTATAGGTTACAAGAATGATACACCACCTAATTAAAATAAGGTCCACTTGATACTTAAAATACTAGCACAAATTTATGTTATGCTAACTAACATTTTTTATTCTAATATAATTACTAAGATATGTTTGGCTTGAATATTTTAACCTCTATCCCATATTTTACAATATTATTCTCTCATTACTTTGATATTTAATCTAAAATAATCCTATACCATATTGTACATATTGTTTTTTCTGTTTTGGTATTTGTCCTAATTTCTTATTATAAATGGGTTTGTTTTTTCCGAATGCATAAAGTCTTCATATATGGCTAGTCAAGATTTAACACTGTATTTATGTTTGTCCCTTCTAACATATTAGCTCACAATGTAGTCTTAGGAGCTTTGAGAATTTAGTCTAGAGTAAATTCGGAACTAAGTGATGAAGACTCTTCATGCAACAAATCAAGAGTACCACCACATTCAAACATTTGACCATACAACTCTCGTAAGCTGAACTCCTATCACTGTACTCACGTAATTTATATTATCAGATTACCTAAAAGATAAATATCCATATAATATGTCACTAGTTATCCGAAAAATAAAACAGATTACTCATTACGTATAACATCTTTAACTTACACCAATAACTCTACACTTTGTATTAGAACTACCCAAGTATCTCATCATACATCTATAGTAAGTTGTGCACCCTATGATCACTCCAATAACTCTTTACTCTGGTAATAGTATTGTTTTATTTATTATTATTCCGTTACCTAAAAGATAAGCGTCTATTTACTAGTATGTCACTAGTTATCCCAAAAATATTAAATCTATACTAATCAAGTTAAATCTAAATCGAACTTAATTTACACATTCCTTTCAAAGTATTTTTTCTGTATATCATATATATATATATATATATATATATATATATATGCGCTAATGTATATAAGACATAATGCAGCTAGTGAAAGATGGATACGATTGGCATAAATACGGTCAAAAAATAACGAGAGATAAACCGTATCCCCATAGCGTACTTCAAGTGTTCTTTTCTGCCTACTTTCCCCGTCAAAAAAAAGGTCAAAACAGGGCCGGCTCATGCTTTTTAAATTAGGCATTGGCCTTAGGCCCCCAATTTTAGGGGGCCCTCAATTTTTTATCAAATAATAAATTTTGTGTTATTTTTTAAAGAAATATTAATTATTTATGAATATATATATATTAAAAAAATTATTATTTTAATTTCCTTTAATCTAATTTAAATAAAAGAAATCACGAAGAATTGTTTTTTTTTCTCACAGTCTCTACGCTAATATTCACATTATTTTATTCTTTTAACTCCTTTGACACTCTCTTCTTTAAATTTCTAATAAGTTAGAGTCATATTCTATCAAAAATATGAATCAATAGTCAAAAAGTGTTGAGCAAGTCAATTGTAATTTTTTTTTCTATTTCTTAGATTTCCAAGCATTACAACAAGCATAGTAAAATGTGGGATATACAAAATTTTTGAACACTGTAAGTGCATTTTGCCAAGTTTATTGATATGAACTATTTTTCTTTAAAATGTTATCTTGTTTAAAGTTTGAGTTTAGTCTTCGCTGAGTTTAAGTAAGTCCCAGCCAAGGGTTCGCGTTGAGGCCACATGCAATTCGAGTGGCCGTTTGCCCGGATGTAGGTCGGGCGTCGCAACCACATCTGATAGATCTTAGCGATTATGCAAGAATCCTGATCACTTTGAAGGAGATCAAGTGTGCAGGAACCAACATTAAAACAAATTAACTTTGAGATCCGAGCAAGACTTGAGTACTTCGAGACCATCCAGAATTCAAGTCAATTACAGGTGATGCAGCTTGAATGATTCTCATACTCAACATGATTGACTTCTTGAGCTCGTTGAAAATGTAAGTACAATGTGGTCCAATGATGCAATTGATGCGACTTTTTCTATCACTAAAAAAGAAGTGACAGACATAGTTACGTAGCTTACCAGAGGGTTCCATTAGCACAGGGATCAATGCCAAAAATTTCCGTGAACAAGTACTCGTTCACGTTGCAAAACAATTAATATGAAGGAAGGAATTAAATAATTTTATCAAACATATATGAATATGTTTATCGGCTGCTTTGGAAAGACTAAGTTCATGTTGAATGAAAATTTCTCACACCATGGGATCTCAGATCCGATAATATTATACGATTTTTTTATCATGGCCTAAGACCATCTGTAGAAATGTAATTGATGCAGCATACAGAGGATCTATAATAGAGCAAAAACATTGCAGAAGCAATATAACACTCAGAGATTTTAGAAAATGCCAGTTCAGCTGCCATCTGACCGGATGTTATTTATCAAGTAAAGCATTTGTAGGAATCAATCAAGTTGACGCTTTAAATGCATTGACCCAAAATCGAGGAGCTCTAATCAAAATTTGAGGCTTTTCAGGTAAGTTCTCAATCATTACTCGACTGATAAATGTGATGTTTGTGTGATGATCATATGAATCACTGAGTGTAATTTTAGTTCAAATATGTAACATGTCAATGCTATTGGGTAACAATAAGTATGCATTTAGTAGTTATATGGAAAACAGTCGCAGGCTTTATGGAGTAATATCGCTAATGGGACTAAGAATCCTCAACGATTTTTTAATCAAAGCAGCAAGGCACACGCCTAGTTTTCAAAATTCAAAACAGAGAGCACAGGAACATTCAGCAGTTACAACAATCAACCTCAGATAATTCAATAATAACATGTGAAGATTTGTTCAAATAAACACCTGAAGGTACTGATAAGCTGATACACAAAACATCATCAGGGATCACTAAATGAGAAGGTGAAAGGCATCATCATATTACAAATTGAAATTCAGGTAAGGTCAATCAATCAACACTTGTATTTGGACAATTCCAGGTGATTTACAAGAACACTGAGAAAATCCAAAAGAACATCTCAAAGCTATCTCTCCGTTGCGCTCAGGTAAAATCTTAATGAATCACAGGGTAAAGAATACCTCAAACATGTGAAACTGTAAATGAAAATGAGAATAAAGAAAATCTCATTTTTAGAAAACAAAATATAAAGAAAAAAAAGTTTACAAGAAATGAATTGATGAAACATCCTCAGTGCTGGCAGCTCTCCTCTTTGTCCCAGAGAATGAAAGAAAAAAGCTTGACAAACAGTTCTCAAAGTTTCTTGACAATTCTTAAAATAACTTTAATTAAAAATTGTTTCAACAGATGCTTTGAGCTCAATGCCTTCATAACTAAATTTCTTAAGGATATTTTGTCAAAAATAAGAAAATTGGAAGAAGTTCGGTAGTTAAATCTTACAGAAAAATGTATTGCGATACTTTGAGAATAAGTCTTCACAAAACCGGTGATCTAGGAAGTTTACATTATGCTGATACTTTAAAAGGTGCTTCATTTTGAAAAAAATATTATGTGATCAGGTGCTTCAATAAATCTGATTCCTTTTGTTCAATTTTTAGAAATTGGAGAACTTGTAAGAATTAAGATAACTGGTGGTATCTCTTCAATTGCTGACCAAATACTAAAAACCCGTAGAGGATAATGTTCTTGTAATAGGTTGATAAATTCGTATTCCTGTAGATTTTATATTACTTGAAATGGAAAGAAACATACTGAAGTACAGTGTATTTCACGATAGACCATTTCTTTTGCTACATATGAAGAAGCAATTATGATTTCCACCAGGGATATGAAACTACGAGTGTGAATAAAGAGTAATCTTTGACATGCAGAAATACTTTGAAATTTCTGAGAATGAATCATTAACTTCTTAGTTTTTTCATATGATCTGATAGATTGGATCTGGCATATGATATCACAGATGATCGATATTATTTTTGAGTTCACTGAAAAGATGTTTGCCCTAAGTCAGGTAACATAAAGTGATGACACTCACAATAAGAAAAAAAGCAGAAAAACTAGAAAAGATTAGCAAAGAATGAGAATCCACTACCGAAGAAGTTTCAATAAAAATTGAACTCAAACGCTTTCATCTCATTTGAAGTATGTTTTTCTGAATTTGAATTTATTTCCAGTCTATGCATTATCCTCTCTTTACTACAAACAAAGGAAAATTGATTTAGAGTGGTTGAAAAGCCAAAAAGCAGCGTATGTAATGGACATAAATACAGTCAAAAGAATAAGTCCCAGTCTATTTGCCTGCATAGGATCCTCAGGAAAGAGAATAAAATCAATAGTCAACTCAAAGAAGATTAAATTTCAAAATGATAGAAGTTGCAAGAATGGAGGTGTAAAACTTCTACAGTCAGGTACTCAAATATCAGACAGTCCTTGGTTAAAGTCTAACAAGTAGTACCAAAGAAATGGAGGAATGAGCTTAAAAAGAATAATAATTGAACCATTCCTACATAGAACAGTACATGAAGTAGAGAGTTTTGTATGATTATAGAAATACTTATAAGGCTACAAGAAAGATCATTTTCCTCCTTCCTTTAATTGATCAGATGCTTGAGAAAAGGCAGGTCATGTGTTTCTATATTTTTGATGGGTATTCTGGATATTCATTCAGAAATAATATCACCTGGAAGATAAGATAAAATCCAGTTTACTATGCCCCCTACGGTAAGTAATGCATATCGAAAATGTCATTTAGACTATGCACACTCTGCTACAGTCACGCTGTATGTCTGCAATTTTTGCAGATCTAATAAAATGCTGAACATATTCATGGACGATTTCCAACACGTTTTTGGTAAAGACATTTGAAATTGTCTATGTCATTTTGCTTTGGTACTTGAAAAGATGTGAAGAGACCAGAATTGATTCTCTATTAATTGGGAAAAATGTGCATTATCAAGGTAAAGGAGAGGGATGATTTGTTTTAGGACATAAAATTACCTTGTAAGGAATAGAGAGTTGATAAAGCAAAAAATTGTTGATCTTAGTAGGATTGCTCTCCAAATACTGTAAGGCATTAGCAGTTTCTTAGGACAAGCATGGTTTACAAAAGGCTATAAAGATTTTTCTAAAATTTCAAAACTACTTACTAACTACTAATGAAAGATGTGAAGTTTGAATTTTCAGATGGATGCAAAAAATATTTGAGGTTACTCAAGGAACAATTGTCTAAAGCTGTCAATAAGTTGTTCTCCTGATTGGAGTCAATCATTTGAAATTATGATGTGTGGATGCAAGTGATACAGCAGCTTTGGAGCATATGGGACCTAAAATGGAGGATAAAATTTTCAAGCGCAAATTTAATATTCTAGGTAGAACACTTATTAAGCATAACAAAAGTATTTATGCCCACAGATCGAAAAACAGAACTACTGAAGCATAGTATTGTATTGACAAATTTGCATTTTATTTATTGGAAACAAGTTTACTGGTATTCAGGCATTGGCAGCTTTTAAAGTATCTCTTTAACAAAAAGGATTGGCTGACCTAGATTGCTAAGATTGAATACAGCCTTCTACTAAGAATTGAGTCTTGAAATAAAAGATCGAAAAAGATCAAAATCCAGGTCAGCTGATTTTTTGTATCACGTGAAAAATCCTCTTTACAGGAGACAAATACTATTAAACGAGTAATTTTTTGGATGAGCATATAATGCAGACATATCATATGTAAATCACCTATCATGGTTTGCTGACATCTAACTAATTATTTAGTCTGGCGGATGGATTTCAAAGAATTTTTCGTATGAACAAGAAAAAAGCTTAAAATAGATGCCAAGGAATTACTATTGGGAAGATCCTTACTTGTTTAATTTGTCAGATAATATAATCAGGAGATGTGTACCAGAGATAGAAATGAACACCCACATGCTTAAGTATTGCATGATCGGAACTGTTGGAAGGACATACGAGGAAGAAAAACAGCCGGCAAAGTATTTGAAGGTAGGTTTTTCTGCCCACTCATTGTAAAGATCAAGAATTATGTGCGCTTCGATAAATGGCAAAGAATGTAACATTCAAAAGGATGGAATGCATCTAATTACTTATTTATTATATAGAATAATCAAGAATCCGTGAATTTTGCCAACACTAAAAGAAAATTACTCATAATAGAAACAGTATTAATAATAAATTTGCCTCTTCATTAATAATCGAAAATAGAATGAAATATCAAGAAGAATATTATTTTATACATATTTATAAAAGCATTGAACTAGAATAATTTTATATAAATACTTTAAAAGTAGTAGAAAAAGAATAAGAAATTATAGAATGTTTTTGTTTTTAACCTCTTATCTTCTCTGCTCATTCCGGCAATTTTATGCAATTCGTTTGGAGGAATCAATTTGTCAAAGAAGAAACTTGGGAAACAAAAGAGGATATGAAGAAGAGATATCCACATCTCTTTGAATCCATAGATAATTTCAATCAAGGTACTAAATTATCTTTTTAGCACTTTATAAGACTATGTATGAACCTATTATTATTTGTTGTGTTATTGAGTGCTGAAATGATGTTACTACCCTTAGCTTAGAGAAAGAATTCTCATTCGAGGACGAATGTTCCCAAGGGGGAGATATTGTAACATATCGTATTCTAGAATGAACTAAGGTTAAGATAAGAAAAACTAGAAGAATCAAATTTGGAAATAAGTAAGGAAATCTCGAAAATTTTAAAATTTCAAAATTGAGTTTTGGCCATTTTCAAATGGCCATAACTTCCAACTCAAGAAGAGTTTGGGTGAGTTCTTTATACGGATGGAAAGATCCTCGGAAGACCTTTCCAACG
Source organism: Solanum lycopersicoides (assembly GCA_022817965.1). Lineage (NCBI taxonomy): Eukaryota > Viridiplantae > Streptophyta > Magnoliopsida > Solanales > Solanaceae > Solanum > Solanum lycopersicoides. The sequence goes on along the minus strand of CM040629.1, from coordinate 85,991,986 downwards.
ACACCAATTTTGCAAATTTCCTCGTATGAGGGAGTTATGACTTTCAGAAGTTGGGTTTTTGAGCAGAGAAAGTTCCAAATCTGGATTTGTTAAAGGCGTTTTGGTCTTTTCCTAAGGCAATCATTAATTTTGTTTTTGGGGTAATATGTCCGGGTCCAAACTGATCCCAATTAGAACATAAGATAGGGCTTTGAAATAAAAGAGAAAAGAGGAGAAGGGAAAAGAAGACGCAAGAACGCCAATAATTTGTGGTGATCCCTAACAGGTATGTGAGTTCATTCGGTGTTGGGTTCTTTCACCCACCCTCCAACTTGATTCATTACAGCAATTTAGAGTTAATTGAAAGTAAATCTTGAAGTTCTTGAAGAAATGTTTGAAGCTCTTGTTGGTTGATTTGTAGTTGATCTCTAGTAGTTTAGGTTCTTGTTTCTTGACTGTTTTGGGGTCTAAACTATTGGGTAATGAGTTAATTAGAGATACTAAGTGTTTGGGGTTGAATCCATGAGATTTTGGGAATGTTTAGAGATGAAAAACTAAGAAAAAAGTCAGAAAAACCTATCTGATATGCACTAGGCCCCGCCCCTCCAAAGCGCCTCAGGAAAGAGTCTGTCCGTCAGGCTGTGGAGCGGCGCACCTGCCAGAGCGCCTGAGTACAGACTCTATCCTTCAGGCTCTGGCACTCCGTGCCTCTCAGAGCACCCCGACCCCTTGGAGACCCCGTTCTTTTCCTATCTTTCCGTACTATTTCCTAAGTGATGTACCCTTCATTACTAGTTGATTCTAACACTCTAAAGTACATCTAAACATCATTAAATCATCCATAAACATGAGATCATGATCCTTAAATCTATAATTTAGTTCAAGGTAAGCTAAGATCAAAGTTACAGAAGTTAAGAGTCAAAGTCCAACAGTTAAGAAGCAAGTCAAAGTAAGTTCTGGAAGTATTCAAACATTCTTAAACAATCTTTTTGACTTTGTTTTAGGACTCAAGTTTCAAGTTAAGTAAAGAGAAAGAGTTGGGTTCATTTCTCAAAAGCTATAAGGGAACTAAGTATTTCTTAAGAGTCAAGTTTCAAGCTAAGTAAAGAGCAAGAGTTGAGTTCATTTCTCAAAAGCTATAAGGAAACTGAATAATCCCTATAAGTTTACAAATGTTTCACATTTAAATAAAAGGGAACTATAAGTACCAAAAAAAGTTTTGAACAAAAAGGGAACATTTATTCCAAGAGGAGCTCATAGAAGCTAAAGGGTTCGGCAAATTATCTCAACCCAAAGAAAAGAAAGTTTCAATTAAAGAATGAGCTAAAGTACATTTTAGAGAAGTATTGAGCACCGATGTGAGGATGAGAGTTCATATTAACTCAAGTATCCATGTAAACCATGTAGCCACCATGAGAATTGACGGTCATACTTTTTAGATGATCACGTACGGAGAGATAGTGAATCCACTAAGTTGAGTAAGGTTCTATACTGATGGCAAGGTGTAGGATGATCCTCTTGCAACGCGAGGTAATACATTGTACCATTACTTCGGCTCATAGTGATGATTGTCGGTTATAGAATCTCCTACCAAAGGGAAATTACTTTTATATACAAGTAAAGTTGTGTTTGTTATTGCATTTCTTTAACGAATAGAGTTGTTTTATTGTTTTATAAGCTTTATATATATCTCGCATGTGTTTTAAACTGTTTTATATGTATATCCTTTGAGTTAAGTATATTCTTGAGTTGAGCAGAGCCAAGGTACGTTCACCCAATCCTTTTAAGCTTAAGTCGTCGTTTAGTTCTCCAACTCGAATACTCGTACATTTAATGTACTGATGCCAGTTGGCTTGCATAGTTTTATGATGCAGACGCAGTGCTACGTTGATCCAGACCGACTTCCAGAGTTAGTGGTGAGCCTCCTTGTATTCCGGAGAACATCCTTTTTCACTGATTTATTAGTTTAGCTTTTAGGATGTTATGGGTTTGTCCCAACATCCCTCTTCATTCGGTTTAGAGGTTTCGTAGACAATAGTATTTCAGTTTAGAGTTGTTTTTGGTTTTGACACTTAAGTGCCATTTTTGCCAAATTTATGATATGAAGTATTTTTCTTTAAACATGTCTTATCCTTGTTTAAGTTTGAGTTTAGTCTTACGCTGAGTTAAGTAAGCCAGGCCAAGGGTTCGCTTGAGGGCCAACAATGATATTCGAGTGTCGGTTTTGCCCCGGATGTAGGTTCGGGGCGTCGCAACCACATCATGATAGGATCCTTAGAGATTATGCAAGACCTGATCACTTTGAAGGAGAATCAAGTGTGAGGAGACCACCATTAACAACAAATAACTTTGAGATCCGCACAAACTTAATTCAGACCATCCAAAATTCAAGTCAATTTACAGGTGATGCAGTTGAAGATTCTCACACTCACATGATTGACTTTCTTGAGCTAGTTGAAAATTGTAAGTACAATGGTGTCACAACTGATGCAATTAGATTGCGACTTTTTCCTTATTCACTAAAAAGAGAAGGACAGACATAGTTACGTAGCTTACCAAGAGGTTCCATTAGCACATGGGATCAAATGACCCACAAATTTCTTAACAAGTACTTTTCACTTGCAAAAACAATTAAAATGAAGCAAGAAATTAATAATTTTATGCAAACATATATCGAATATGTTTATCGGGCTTGGGAAAGACTAAGTTCAATGTTAAGAAAATTTCCACACCATGGGATCTCAGATCCCGATATATTATACATTTTTTTATCATGGCCTAAACCATCTGCTAGAAATGTAATTGATGCAGCATCACGAGGATCTATAATGAGCAAAACAATTGCAGAAGCAATATAACTACTTCATGAAATTTTAGAAAATGCAGTTCAGTGGCCATCTGACCGAGTTATTATCAAGAAAGCAGTAGGAATCAATCAAGTTGAAGCTTTAAATTCATTGACCCAACAAATCACAGCTCTTAGACAAAAATTTGAGGCTTTTCAGGTAAGTTCTCAATCATTACCTCGACTTGAAAATTGTGATGTTTGTGGAGGTAATCATCCGAATCATGAGTGTCAAGTTTCTGTTCAAAATGATGAACATGTAAATGCTATTGGGTATAACAATAATTCTCCATTTAGTAGTTATATGGCACAAACCATCCAGGATTTCAATGGAGTAATCCTAATGGCACTAAGAATCCTCAACGATTTTTTAATCAAAAGCAGCAAGGACCACCTAGTTTTCAAAATCAACAGAGAGCAACAGAACATTCAGCAGTACCAACAACAACCTCAGATAAATCAATAATCAAACATTGAAGATTTGTTCAATAAACACCTGAAGGCTACTGATGAGCTGATACACAAACACATCAGGGTCACTAATGAGAAGGCTGAAAGCCATCATTCAACTATTACAAACTTGGAAATTCAGGTAAGTCAAATAACAACACTTGTATCTGGATAAATTCAAGGTGATTTACCAAGAAACACTGAGAAAAATCCAAAAGAACATCTCAAAGCTATCTCCTTGCGCTCAGGTAAAATCTTAATGATACACAGGTAAATAAGAATACTCACAAAATGTGAAACATGTAAATGAAAATGAGAATAAAGAAAAATCTCAGTTTTTAGAAAAACAAAAATATAAAGAGAAAAAGTTACAAAAAAATGAATTGATGAAACATCCTCAGTCTGCACCTCTCCTCTTTTCCCAGAAAATGAAAAGAGAAAAGCTTGACAAACAGTTCTCAAAGTTTCTTGAAATCTTAAAACAACTTTACATTAATATTTATTTCACAGATGATTTTAGTCAAATGCCTTCATATACTAAATTTCTTAAGGATATTTTGTCAAATAAAAGAAAATTGAAGAAGTTCGGTAGTTAAACTTACAGAAAAATATATTGCGATACTTGAGAATAAGCTTCCACAAAAACTCGGTGATCTAGGAAGTTTTACAATACCTTGTACTTTAAAAGGTGCTCATTTTGAAAAAAAACATTATGTGATTCAGGTGCTTCAATAAATCTGATTCCTTTTTCAATTTTTAGAAAATTAGAACTTGGTAAGATTAAAGATAATGGGGTATCTCTTCAATTGGCTGACCAAAGTACTAAAAACCCGAGAGGAATAATTGTTCTTCTAAGGGTTGATAAATTCGTATTTCCTGTAGATTTTATAGTACTTGAAATGGAAGAAAATACTGAAGTACCATTAATTCTAGATAGACCATTTCTTGCTACATGAAGAGCAATTATTGATTTCCACCAGGGATAATTGAAACTACGAGTTGATGAAGAAAGAGTAATCTTTGACATGCAGAAACTATTGAAATTTCTCGAGAATGAATCATTAACTTCTATTTTTCATATTGATTTGATAGATGATCTTGCATATGAATACAAGGATGATCAGTTTATTTCTGATTCACTGAAAAGATGTTTGGCTAAGTCAGGTACCACAAGTGATGACAACTTCACAATAAGAAAAAGAGCAGAAAAACTAGAAAAAGATACAAAAAATGAGAAAGTCTCACCAGAAGAAGTTCAATAAAAAATTAAACTCAAAACACTTTCATCTCATTTGAAGTATGTTTTTCTTGAATTTGAATTATTTCCAGTCATCATTTCCTCTTATTTAACTACAGAACAAGAGGAAAAATTGATTAGAGTGTTGAAAGAGCATAAAAGAGCCTATGATGGACAATAAATGACATCAAAGGAATAAGTCCAGCTATTTGCATGCATAGGATCCTTAGGGAAGACAATTATAAACCAATAGTCCAACTCCAAAGGAGATTAAATCCAAAAATGCAAGAAGTTGTCAAGAATGAGGTGGTAAAACTTCTAGCAGCAGGTACTCAAATATCAGACAGTTCTTGGTTAAATCCTATTCAAGTAGTACCAAAGAAAGGAGGAATGACTGTAATAAAGAATGAAAATAATGAACTCATTCCTATAAGAACAGTCACAAAATGGAGAGTTTGTATTGATTATAGAATACTTAATAAGGCTACAAGAAAAGATCATTTTCCTCTTCCTTTAATTGATCAGATGCTTGAGAAAATTGCAGGTCATGGTTTCTATTATTTTTTTGATGGGTATTCTGGATATAATCAGATATTAATATCACCTGAAGATTAATATAAAATCACGTTTACATGCCCCCAAGGTACGTATGCTTATCGAAAAATGTCATTTAGACTATGCAACACTCCTTCTACATTCCAGCGCTGCATGTCTGCAATTTTTGCAGATATGAATAAAAAATTTCTTGAAATATTCATGGACGATTTCACACTTTTTGGTAAGACATTTGAAAATTGTCTATGTCATTTAGCTTTGGTACTTAAAAGATGTGAAGAGACAAACTTGATTCTTATAATTGGGGAAAATGTCATTTCATGGTAAAAGAGGATATTGTTTTAGGACATAAAATTATTGTAAAAGGAATAGAAGTTTATAAAGCAAAAATTGATCTAGTAACAGGATTGCCTCCTCCAAATACTGTAAAAAGCATTAGAAGTTTCTTAGGACAAGCAGGTTTTTACAAAAGGTTTATAAAAGATTTTTCTAAAATTTCAAAACTACTTACTAACCTACTAATGAAAGATGTGAAGTTTGAATTTTCAGATGGATGCAAAAAAACATTTGAGGTACTCAAGGAACAATTGTCTAAAGCTTCAATAGTTGTTTCTCCTGATTGAAGTCATCCATTTGAAATAATGTGTGATGCAAGTGATACAGCAGTTGGAGCAATATTGGGACCAAAAAGAGATAAAATTTTCAAGCCCATTTAATATTCTAGTAGAACACTTAATTAAGCACAAAAGTATTATGCCACAATCGAAAAAGAACTACTAGCAGTAGTATTTGCATTTGACAAATTTCATTCTTATTTAATTAGAAACAAAGTTACTGTATTCACTGATCATGCAGCTTTAAAGTATCTCTTAACAAAAAAGGATGCTAGACCTAGATTGTTAAGATGGATACTCCTTCTACAAGAATTGATCTTGAAATAAAAGATCGAAAGGGATTAGAAAATCAGGCAGCTGATTATTTGTCTCGCTTGAAAAATCCTCTTACAGAGACAATAATTATTAAAGAGGAATTTTTTGATGAGCATATATATGCAATCATATCATATGTAAATCAACCATCATGGTTTGCTGACATCACTAATTATTTATCTGGAGGATGGATTTCAAAAGATTTTTCTTATGAACAAAGAAAAAAGCTTAAGAAAGATGCAAGACATTACTATTGGGAAGATCCTTACTTGTTTAAATTTTGTGCAGATAATATAATCAGGAGATGTGTACCAGAGATAGAAATGAACAACATCTTAAGTATTGTCATGATGGAGCTGTTGGAGGACACTACGAGGAAGAAAAACAGCCGCAAAGTACTTGAAGTAGGTGTTTTCTGGCCCACTCTATTTAAAGATGCAAGAAATTATGTCGCCGCTTGCGATAAATGGCAAAGAAGTGGTAACATTTCAAAAGGGATGGAATGCATCTTAATTACTATTATATAGAAATATCAAGATCCGTCAATTTTCCAACACAAAAGAAAATTACTCCATAATAGAAACAGTATTACTAATAAAAATATGCTTCTCCATTAAATACGAAAATAGAAGAAATATTCAAGAAGAATAATTTCACTATTTAATTAAAAGCATGAACTAGAATAATTTTTAATATCAAATACTTTAAAAGTAGTAGAAGAAGAACTTAAAGAAATATATGAATTGTTTTGTTTTTAACCCTCTCTCTTCTCTGCTCATTTCTCGTGCAATTTATAGCAATTCTCTGAAGAAGAAAATTATCATTTTCTCTCAATTTTTTCAATTTATAGTTGATAATTTTGACAAAATCAAAATGGTAGGTCAAATGTATACCAATATTTGACAAAGTTTTTTATTTAACTTGTCTTATGCTTGTTTTCCATTTTGGTGGCTATCATTCTACCATATTTTCCAACTTTTATTTTCCATATTTGATCAACTTCCTATTTTTCTCTTTCATAATTCTTTAATATCTCCATTTGTGTTGGATAGTTCCTTATAAATCAACACTTGTGTTTCTTTTGCCACATATCTACTTAATTGATATTTCTTATTATATTGTAACATTTTCTGCAAAGAAAGATTAAAAATATTAGTACTAAAATTAAATAACAACTTAATATATATATATATATATATATATATATGATATTTTTCTCTTATCAGACTTCTATCGTGATGTCAACTTTTACAAATCTATTATTATTATTGCTGTTGTTGTTAACAAATACTTCATGATTCGATCAAGAATTATATGTGAATTTTTTTTATATTAGATTGTTTGTCTTTTGGCTACTCAGTTGTTTTAAATTTATCTATTACTGTGTGAATTTTTCTTTTTCTTTTTATGCTAATCTGTTTGTTAATTAACGTGTTAGAAAATGTTAATTAGGTCAAACAAGAATTCGAAATTTATATAAAAAGGACCTTTAAAGTTTTGAATCATGATTTAATATAAGAGAGCAATGTAGGCAAATGTTGGAAAATCTATGTGAAATCTTAAGTTGATTTATGAGTACTCGATTATGATTTAGTAGTACAGTTCAATATATAAGAGGTCAAGAATATACGACTTTGTTCAACTCGATAGATACAGTACGCTAGCGATTGAATATTATGATAAAAATGAATAAAGGAAAGAATCGTATGAATCTTTCGACGATGCCATGAATGTTGTGTTCGAGAAAGTTTGCCTTGGTGTCTTTACAGATGAAAGAAAATAAATAAAGTATTTATAGGTTACAAGAATGATACACCACCTAATTAAAATAAGGTCCACTTGATACTTAAAATACTAGCACAAATTTATGTTATGCTAACTAATATTTTTTATTCTAATATAATTACTAAGATATGTTGGCTTGAATATTTTAACCTCTATCCCATATTTTACAATATTATTCTCTCATTACTTTGATATTTAATCTAGAATAATCCTATACCATATTGTACATATTGTTTTTTCTGTTTTGGTATTTGTCCTAATTTCTTATTATAAATGGGTTTTTTTTTTCCGAATGCATAAAGTCTTCATATATGGTTAGTCAAGATTTAACACTGTATTTATGTTTGTCCCTTCTAACATATTAGCTCACAATGTAGTCTTAGGAGCTTTGAGAATTTAGTCTAGAGTAAATTCGGAACTAAGTGATGAAGACTCTTCATGCAACAAATCAAGAGTACCACCACATTCAAACATTTGACCATACAACTCTCGTAAGTTGAACTCCTATCACTGTACTCACGTAATTTACATTATCAGATTACCTAAAAGATAAATATCCATATAATATGTCACTAGTTATCCGAAAAATAAAACAGGTTACTCATTACGTATAACATCTTAACTTACACCAATAACTCTACACTTTGTATTAGAACTACCCAAGTATCTCATCATACATCTATAGTAAGTTGTGCACCCTATGATCATTCCAATAACTCTTTACTCTGGTAATAGTATTGTTTTATTTATTATTATTCCGTTACCTAAAAGATAAGCGTCTATTTACTAGTATGTCACTAGTTATCCCAAAAATATTAAATCTATACTAATCAAGTTAAATCTAAATCGAACTTAATTTACACATTTCTTTCAAAGTATTTTTTCTGTATATATATATATATATATATATATATATATATATATATATGCGCTAATGTATATAAGACATAATGCAGCTAGTGAAAGATGGATACGATTGGCATAAATACGGTCAAAAAATAACGAGAGATAAACCGTATCCCCATAGCGTACTTCAAGTGTTCTTTTGCTCCTACTTTCCCCGTCAAAAAAAAGGTCAAAACCAGGGCCGGCTCATGCCTTTTTAAATTAGGCATTGGCCTTAGGCCCCCAATTTTAGGGGGCCTCAATTTTTTATCAATAATAAATTTTGTGTTATTTTTTAAAGAAAATATTAATTATTTATGAATATATATATATTAAAAAAATTATTATTTTATTTCCTTTAATCTAATTTAAATAAAAGAAATCACGAAGAATTGTTTTATTTTCTCACAGTCTCTACGCTAATATTCACATTATTTTATTCTTTTAACTCCTTTGACACTCTCTTCTTTAAATTTCTAATAAGTTAGAGTCATATTCTATCAAAAATATGAATCAATAGTCAAAAAGTGTTGAGCAAGTCAATTGTAATTTTTTTTTCTATTTCTTAGATTTCCAAGCATTACAACAAGCATAGTAAAATGTGGGATATACAAAATTATCAACTTCTTGAATCAAATTATGTTAACAATTTATATTATAATTGCCCGAGTAAGCAAATGTTTTTCAACGTGGAATTGATAAAATCTTATCTAACGCTAATAATTGAAAAGAAAATCGAATAAATCATTTATTAAAAAAATATTAAATATACCTTGCATTTAGAAATGCAAGATTTTTAAAAAAAAAAAATTATACATATGAAATTTATTAGATTTTAGGCCTCTAGTTGAAATTTTGCTTTAAGCCTCCGATTGCGTTGAGCCGCTCCTGGTCAAAACTCTAAATAAAACGTATTTAGTTTAGAAGGATCTTTAGGTATTCAGATATTATGTCTTTCCTAATATGTATGTTGATCGTGTTGGTACAATTGTATATACGTTGTGCCTAAATATACTCTAAGAGTATAGTCAAAATAGTTGTCACAAGTTTTAACTTATGAATACACATTTTTGTAGGTGCAAAGAAGTGTTGATGATAAGTCCATTATAGTAGCAACAGATGAAGGAGAACGTAACCATTCAAAAGTAGTACTAGAGGCTGGTGAGGGCTCTAGTACTACTATAACTGGCTATAGAAATTATGAGTGAACATTGTATGGTATATATTGAATTATTATACTTTATCAAAATTTTGAATACTCTGGTTATAGTATTATAGTATTTGGTATGGTATATGATATATATTTTAATATTTTTGATATTCAGTATGATATTTGCTATTTAAAAATAATATATCGATATATCGAATACCATATTAAAGTATTACACGAATAACACACACTAAATATATTATTAAAATACATACAAATATGCAACCTAGTATTAGTATAAACTAAATGTTTAAGGGATATTGTACAAGTACCCCCTAGACTATGACCAAAATTTTAGAGACACACCTTAACTATTCTAAGGTCCCATTACCCCCCTGAACTTTTTTTTTTGGGAATTTTGTGCACCTTTTTGGCTTACGTGGCATCAAAATATCTCCCACACGTCTCAATTGCATGCGTGGAGTCACGGAGAGTGCCACGTAAGATAAAAGGTGTATAAAATTATAAAAAAAATAATAAGTTCAGGAGGGTAATATGATCTTAGTTTAGTTAAGATATGTCTCTGAGATTTCGGTCATAGTCTAGGATGATATTTGTGCATTTTCCCGATGTTTAAAAGTTGAAACTTTGACTACTCTATTTTGATTGAAATTTAATTGATTAACAAAAGGAGTTGTTTGTACTTTATTTTGAATATATATTTCTATACGTGTAATGTGTTAATATGATTCAATTGAATTTTTTTTTTCTAATTATTGAAATCATAATACTCTATTATAAAAGTACATATTTGTAGAAGTTGAACAAACTATGTTTACCAATTTATCATACCATAGAATATCAAAATTGAACTTTAAAATACCAAACCATATCAAAGTAAATTGATATGATATGGTATAATATCTTAAAAATCAAATACCAAAATTATGATATCAATACTTTAAAGGCTTAATCCATCGGTGGCCACCCAAAATTGACACAAATTTTCACTTAGACACCTTAACTAAGTTTTGTTCATTCTATGCACATCATGTCATGCCTCGTTCTGTCAGTTTAACACTTTGTAGACTTGACATAGTGAGTGAGATTCACTCACAACCAGCGCGTGAAAAACTTATTTAATTCATTTTTATTTTATTTTTTCGTCCTCCCCCCCCCCCCCCTTTTTAAGCATCATCTCTCAAAACTTAAACTCCTTCCATGAAAAAGTAGATTTTATAGTGTTAATTAGTTAAAACAAAAAACAACCAACATTATAGTAGATCAAAAATACCATTTACGGAGATTTCAATCGACATACCTGAACAAGGCATACGTTCATTCTCGAGTTCTTGAATCGAGTGTAGTGGAATGATGAATTTATTTTTTCGCCTTTTTGACAATAAAGCAGAATTCCGGTGAAGAATAGGCGAATATATGAGATTATATTGGCCAGTACATGTGATTCGAAAGGATTTCACCGAGCGAAAAAATAATTTGGGTGGGGGAGAGGAGGGAGTTCGGGTAGTGGGGCTGATGGGGAAGATGGTTTGGATGGGGGAGGGGTTTGGGGATCGGGTGGTGGGAAAGGGGTTGGAAATCGGGTATGGGGGTGGGGTGGGGGTGGACTTGGGGAGATGATATATGATAGGCTGTTTTTTTTAAATTATTTAGGCTTTAAAAATGACAAATGTCAATTGAGTGATTGTCCTTTTTCTTAAATACAAATTCATTAATTGAAAATTATTTTTGATATATATGTAACATGTCTTTATTTAATTCGTCACTTTGACATATCATCGGCGAGTGTGTTACACATATCTTACACATTTGACTGATTGTTAAAAATATCAAAAAGATATAATGGGATATGATATAAAATATCTAAAATGAACAAAATTTAATTAAAATGTCTAAGTAAAAATTTGTGTTAGATGACTACTAATGGATTTGGCCTACTTTAAAATATCGTATCCTGCCCACCCTAGATGATACTAATCATCCATGAATTATTGATAGTCGTTGCCACTTGCCACACAAAAAACAGTAGCGTTTTTTTTTATGGCACAAAAAAGGGTACAATTCTCTGTGTGCTTATGTTTGCTCTTACGTCACTTTATATATATAATCATATATGAAAATCAAAACTACAACCATCACAAGCTTTTTCTCGATTCACAATTAATTAATTATTATTTTTCTTTTAATTTATATGATATAATTGAATTTCATAAATCAAATAAAAAAATATTCTATCATAATTAATCATATGCCCTTTAAATATTTAACATTATAAATAATATGACTTTTAATATTTTTATGTAGTTTCTAAATATATAATTTATTTTTTACAAATCTTAAAAATTATATTTCTGAGGGTTGAGACAAAAGCGGTTAATAAAGAACAAACGTCTAATACACATAGTAAGATATCGTAACAAGGATATAATGAGAATCAAGATATTTACGTGAAAAATCATGCACCAAGATGAGCTATAATAAGAAATCAGGGTGACTCGACAGTGTTAAAAAAATACATGTGCCTTAGGCCTCCAAATTTAAGGGGCATCATTTTTAATAATAATAGGTTATAATTTATTATTTTTTAATAAATATTGAATATTTTTTGTAGAAAAAGTAAACTTTTCATGAAAATGAAGGAATTATTAGAACAAATTTGACATATTTGGAGTATTATATCTTATGAAAAATAATTTAAAATAAGAATGGTTATATTATCAATTAAAAACTAGAAGAAATCAATTATATAAATGTTATTGATAATTTATGTTTAAAGCAGCATTTGATTTTTACCTTAGACCACTGATATGCTTGAGCCGCTCCTATAAGAAATTCACATTTATAAACTCGAGTAAAATATTCAAGAGATTACACCTTAACAAGTAAAAACACCTTTAAAGCACATCTCATCAATGTAGTGTCTTACGTTATCTTTACTAAACATTTTCTCAAGATGAACAATTTAGAAAGTGAAAAGTAGCTTTTAGTTTATGTCCTTAATTATTTTTCTTAAGAGATGTATCATATTCAATAATTCATTTAATATGAATCAGAAAGAATATGTGAATGATTAAAGACGCATCAATATTGTTACTTTGAGTCATTTGTTGGTTAATTTAATTGATAAATAAATTCAATTAAAAATATTGAATTTGATCGATATAAATGGTAAAGTAGAAACTGATTTGAAGTATATATGAGAAATGGTTTAAAGTAATTAATGATATGAATTGTAAATTTATTTAAATATGAAATAAATGGTTAGTAGATATAAATATGGTGTGTTGTTTTTATCAAATATAAACCTGTGAGTTAATTTTTGTATTTGAAAAATTCCAAATTAAGATTTGAAATTCACAAATTATGATTTTTCGAGAATATGAGATTTCATTTAATGAGATGAAATCAGTGTAAAATCACATATCCAAATAATAATTTTGTCTTGTAATTTCGTATCCCAATTTCATATAGCATATCTAAATGCTAATTAATACTCTTTGTCCCTATTAAGTTGTCCACTTTAGAAATGACACACATATTAAGATAACAATAATTAGCATAGTGAAGTTATAATTTTACTCTTATTAATTATGATTTCGAAAATGATGAATTAAAATTTAAAAATTTTCAAGAAGTTTAAATGAGGATATAATAGGAAAAAAATAATTTGTCCTTTCTTGATTTGTCAAAATGGACAAGTAAATAGGGATAACTAAAAAAGAAAATATGGACAAGTAAATAGGGACGGAAGGAGTATTTATATTAGGGAAATTTCTCAAAATGTCAATATTTTAATATTTAAGAGGGCTCATTAGCAACACTTTCAATATTTAGTAAAAATGTCAAAATTTTAATTTGTTATGTATCTTATTATGTTTTTATTATTTGTTTTTATTTAAAGAATATAATTTTTTAATAACAAAAGGGAGAAAATCAAGGGAGAGAATATTTTAAAAAAGGTAAAGATCATTATATTTTCTCATCAGTTACATTTTCAAATAAAACTCAAACTTTGTTCTTTTTTTTTCCTCCAAAATCTTAACCTTTTTTTTAATTAGTTTATATTCATTCCAATAGGTATGCCAAATGAATCTATAGTTATTTAAGAAACATATTTGTATTCATATATTTTTTTCATGTGTATTTATTTGTTTCTTCGAAAATCTTGTATTTTGTATTCATTTCAATATGTATTTTATTTGTATTTCTATTTATTCTAGTTTTTATTTAGACTATTGTATAATAATGTATAAAATACAAAAAAAATAGTATGATGAAAAAATGAGATAATATATTTTAGAAAAGAAACATATCACTTAAAATTCTCATCATTTACAATTTCAAAAAAAATTCTTTTTCCATAATATTAGATCAACTTTCCTTTGTTATGTTTTCATTATATAAAATTGTATACCAATATTTTTTTACATTTTATGTGCTCACTTTACACGTATCTCAATATATATTAATATGATTTATGAAAGGGTACAAGATTTTTTTATTTTTTTTTTGATACTTGATGGAAATAAAAATTTGTTGAGGAAGGATATAATATTCTAAAAAAATAAATACAAATTGACTATGAAATAAGAATACAAGATTCTAGAAAACAGATAGCATACATAGTAAAATAATATAACCAGGATACAATATTCTAAAAAAAAATACAATTAACTGTTGAGATAGCATACATAGTGAAAATGATATAATCAGAATACAATATTTTAAAAAGATATAAATTGACTGTTAAAAAATAGGATACATCGATGCTTAAGAAATACAAATTCATATGAGATACGTATTTGAATGACTACAAATAAAAAAGAAATACAATGTTCTTAATAAAAATACAAATGATGAGTAAAAGAAAAATAATTGACAAACAAAAATTAATATGAATATTATTCTAATATGAATACATTTTCGCAATCTTCTTCTTCGACTCTCTCTTTCTTCTCCGTATGCTATGTTTCTTTTTTCCAATTCTTTTCACCAAATTCAAATCTGAATTTATGAATTAATAACCATATAAGCAAAATTCAAAATTATTAAATATGAATATACAAAAAAAAGCAAACAATATATTATGTATGAATACTTATGTGGATTACTACAAAGTACAATCTACTAAATCTCAAATATGAAAACAAAATCATAAAAAATAATATTTCAAATACTAAAATTCTGAAATCCATAAATATTTGATGAGAATGTTAACAAACTCATATAAAAATAAAAAAAATTACGAAAAATCTGTAGTACATATGATCCAAAATTCAACATAATTTTTTTATTTCGAAAACAAAATCTCACGAAATCTCGCAAAATAAATGATGATTTCAAAAATACCTTTATGTATTGAGAGATTTCTTGAATTAATTGATAGATCTGAATAAATTGGTATGAACTTGAATAATTAGTTCTTCTTCAACAATGAGAGAGAAAATCATGGTGAAAATGGTAAAAGAAAAAAAAAATTAAAAATCTTAAAGATGGAAATAAATTTAATAATATTAAAGTCTAGAAGAATTCTAAATGGTAGTGAATATATTTAATGTTGGACTGTTTTGAGAAATAAAAGAAAGACAAATAATAATATTTAAATACAAATTATTTTTAAAATATTGACATTTGGACATTTTGAATAAATATTTTAAAGTATAGATATTTTTACTAATTAAGTTAGAAATTGTGACTAGTTTACTAATTTTTCCTTTATATTACTTCAAAATAGTAAGGTGCGGCGGCCCTTTAAGCTTCTGCCATCCATATCTTTCTTGAATAGACAAGCGTGACCTCCAAGATCCCAAAAATAAAAAAATAGTATACAAACACAAATTTTCCTTTTTCCCCAAGGCTTTCTCCCTAGTATTTTCATATATAAAAACAATACAATCCATACTTAAAACATATGTAACATAACACACATATCAAAATGACAAATCTTACTCATGATTATGAGCCACCACATTTTGTGTTACTTCCTTTTATGGCACAAGGCCATACAATCCCTATAATAGACATAGCTCGTTTGTTAGCACAAAGAGGTGTTATTGTTACAATACTTATGACACCTTTAAATGCCATAAGGTTCAATAATGTCATAGCCCGCGCAGTCGAAAAAGGACTCAATATTCATATAATTCACCTCAAGTTTCCAAGTTTAGAGGCGGGGTTACCACAAGATTGTGAAAATTGTGACATGATTTTATCAATTGACATGATAAAGAAGTTCTTTAATGCTACTCAAATGCTTGAGCCACAAGTGGAAGTGTTGTTGCAAGATTTGAAACCAAATTGTCTAATTTCTGATTTGTGTTTTCCTTGGACAACAAATGTTGCTAAGAGGATTGGCATACCTAGGATTGTCTTTCATGGGATGGGAAGTTTTTCTTTGTTATGTTTGCATAATTTGAGAGATGTGAAGTTGTTGGAGAGTGTTGAATCTGAGAATGAATACTTTTTAGTTCCTGGACTTCCAAACAAAGTTGAAGTGACTAAAGCTCAACTAAAAGCATTGGTGGATCCAAGCAATCCTGAATGGAGAGAACTTGGAGACCAAATGAAGGAGGGAGAGGCTCAAGCTTATGGAATTGTGGTCAATAGCTTTGAGGAGTTAGAACCTCAATATGTGCAAGGAGTGAAAAAGGCCAAAGGTAATGTTAAAGCCCATGACTATCTTATCTCAAAATTTAGAAGTTGTTACATCATATTATGTCTTAGTAAGCAAGGGCGGATCTAGGTGGGGGCGAGGGTGTTTACCTAAACCTTCTTGGCATATATATAGATTCTAAACCTTTTGAACGTAAGACAAGAGGTTGACTGTTAAAATGTACTTTGAGGTTCCAATTGTCCAATTTCTTGACACTATTTTTATTTTCCGTACCTTCTTAATTAAAATTCTAGGTCTTCCACTGTTAGTACGGATGAAAATATGTTATGCTTTTCGAGTGGAAGTGTGATTCTTAAACAATTACCTCTAGAAGCTTAAATTGTTATAGTGGTCATATTCGTTATTAATTTAATTATATTATGTCTGAACAGGTAAGAAGGTTTGGACAATTGGTCCTGTTTCCTTATGCAACAAAGAGAAACAAGACAAAGTTGAAAGAGGAAACAAGGCCTCAATTGATGAACACCACTACCTAAAATGGCTTGATACTAAGGCACTAGACTCTGTGCTCTACGTTTGTCTTGGGAGTCTATCTCACTTGCCAACATCACAAATGATTGAACTTGCACTTGGCTTAGAGTCATCTAAACAACCCTTCGTATGGGTCATTAGACACATATCAAATGGATTTAGAAAATGGCTAAATGAAAAGAACTTTGAGGAAAGAGTTCAAAAACAAGGGATTTTAATCAATGGTTGGGCACCACAAGTACTAATTCTATCTCATTCTTCGATAGGAGGATTCCTGACACATTGTGGATGGAACTCGATCTTAGAAGGGATATCGGTTGGTGTCCCAATGATCACTTGGCCATTATTTGCTGAACAATTTTGTAATGAGAAGATCATTGTGAATGTACTCAAGACAGGATTGAAGGCTGGTATAGAGAATCCAGTGATGTTTTTAGAGGATGAAAAAACATGTGCACAAGTGAAGAAAGATGATATTAAGATGGTTATTGAAAGAGTAATGGGTGAAGAAAAGGAAGCAAAAATGAGAAGAGAAAGAGCTAAAAAGCTTGGAGAAATGGCAACTAAGGCTGTGGAGGAAGGAGGTTCATCTCACATTAATTTGACAAAACTAATAGAAGATGTCACACAACTAGCAAAAATTGGGGGCTTAAAGTCTAGCTAATGTTTCTTGATTAAGTATAAGAAAGGCAATGTACACAAATGTTGGAAAATCTATGTGAAATCTTATGTTGATTTACGAATATATCCGATTATGATTTAGTGGTATAGATAAATTTATAATTAGAGGTCAAGAATACACGACTTTGTTCAACTCGTTAAATTCAATTACTAATAGAATATTATGATATAAATAAATAAAAGAAAGAATCATATGTATCTTTCGACGATGCCATGAATGTTGTGTTCGAGGACGTTTGCCTTAGATAGTGTCTTTACAAATGAAAGGAAATTAATAAAGAATTTATAGTTACAAATGCCTCAGATATGCTAACTAATATTCCAATGTAATTACTAAGATATGTTGGCTTGAATATTTTAACCTCTATCCCATATTTTACAATATTATTCTCTCGTTACTTTGCTATTAAATCTAAAAAAAGAAATCCTACACCTATATTGTACACGTTGTTCTTTTTGTTAGGTATTTGTCTTGATTTCTTATCATAAATATGTTTTTCTTTTCTGAATATATAAAGTTTTCATATTTGGCTAGTCAAGATTTAAGACTCTATAAATAGATGTTTGTCCGTTCTAACATATCAGTATTCACAATGTAGTCCTAGGGGTAGGGGTGTACATGACAGGGTTGGTTTGAGTTTTTCAAATATCAAACAAAACCATTTGTCTCGGATTTTTGAACTTATAAACCAAACCAAACCAATAAAACTCGAATTTTTCAACTTCGGATTTTTTCGGCTTTCTTCGGGTTTTTCGGGTTTTTTCGATAAAGTATTGGTACAAACATATAATTTACTTGTACTTCAAATATTTCTCAAGAAAATAACAAAAAATATGATATGATTAATGACACAAAAATATCCAACAACAACAAAAAAAATTCGCTTAAAACAAATATTACAAATTAACAAGTCATAATGAAATTGATCATAACTTAAAGTACTATATCATGCTAAAATAAGTTTAGTAAGTATTAGTTACACGACTAAATATTAAAAGAAAGTAAAATTAGATCATGTATTTTAATTATCTAAATCTATGTAAAACTAAAAAACAAATATTCAATATTATTGTCATTCTTAGTGTTGAATTAATTTTCTTTTTGCATTAGTATTAATTTGATTTTTATTTAAACTTTATTATAATTACCAACATGTATGGACTATAATCTTTATTAGATCATTAAGAATTCTAACTTCCAAACATGAAATAAATATATTAAAAGATAAAAACTATGAAAAAGTATAAGAGATACTTAAAAATTATATCAAAGTAAGTATTTTTGTGTATAAAATAATATTTTAAAATTATATATATAATGTCGGGTTGGTTTGGTCTCGGGTTGATTTTTTTTAGTTGAAACCAACCCAACCCAAATATAGTCAGGTTTTTTTATCCAACACCAAACCAAGTCAAACCAAACCACTAGTCGGATTTTTTTCCGATTTGACTTATTTTGCGGTTTGGTTCGATTTTCATTTCGGTTTTGTACACCCTTACCTAGGGGCTTTGAGAATTTAGTTTAGGGGGAGAATTTGTGAGATGGTTTATCTCTTCTGTGAGGAAAAAACTTATACGCACCGATGTTTTACCCAAACTAATTCAATTTTCATTATTATGTGATTTAATGAGGTAAAACACATGTTAATTAATTAAAGTTAAGTAAAATAAACTATAAATTTAAACACATGGCATGCATATATTGAATTGGTGTAAACACTCGGTGCGGGTAAGTTTTACCTCTTCCGTGACCCTCTTTATATTTCAAGTGAATTGGATAATGTTATTTCTCTCTATATTTTGTACTCTCTTTTATATAGTGAATTGCTCATCTCACGTAGGTCGATTGACGAAACTACGTTAAATTTTTGTGTCTTATAGTATATTTATCGTTTGTCGTCTTACTCATGATTTTCCAAAATTTGCTTTATTACTAACTTCTACATTGCACCTGTTTATTTCGATCCTAACACTTTTTCTCCTTGAAGGCTTGATCATTTTCTTTCATATATAAAAGTAGATGGATGGGTTCATGTCAAAAATATAATAGAGCCTCACAAGCACTTATCTTTGGTTGAGTGATATCTATCAGGCTTGACTTTTCATTTGAAAGAAAATATCTTTGGAATACTTGTGAAATATAGCTTTTGAGAGTTGTTTGGTCACCGTCCTTCAATGTGACTCATGTACTCACCGTCCACATTTTCTTTTCTTTTTCAGTCCAATCAATTAGAACCATTTATTTTATTATCTTGATTATAAGACTAAGTTCGATTCAAACAATATTTTTTATTTGATTTCTATCGTGATGTCAACTCAAACAAATATAATTTGACCCTTCTTAGAGAAATTGTGTTTTTTAATCTATTATAATAAATAATAATAATAATAATAATAATAATAATAATAATAATAACAATAATAATAATAATAATTATAATAATAATAACACACAAAAAAAAATACTTCATGACTCGATCAAGAATTAGATGAAATTTTATTTATATTAGATTGTTTTTGTCTTTTGACAACTCAGTTGTTTTAAACTTGCAAAATATTTATAGATCTAGACTACTGTGTGAATTTTTCTTTTTCTTCATATGCTAATCAATTTGTTAATTAACGTGTCTGATAATGTTTATTGGGTCAAACAAGACTTCGAAATTGATATAAAAAAGACCTTTTGAGTTTTTTAATCATGTGATTTGAATGTCTATATTATATATTATTTTGTAAACTCATGTGATATTATTGAGATTTAGAAATTTAAAATTTTAAACTTTAATTATATATTCGAACATGTGTAAAAACTTTGTTTTTTAAAAAAACTAATATTAATATGTTTAAAAATTATATTAAAAAATACTATAAATCACAATTATTAACTATATATATATATATATATATATAAAGAAATTCTAATTAAAGAAACTAATCAACTCTAAAATTATATTTGCCACATAATTAGTAGGACATAGAAGCAAGAGTTTAAGTTACACATATTGTTGTTAATAGTATAAAAAAAATTACATACTTAGGTAAATTAAAAGAATATCTACATTTTTTATTTTAAACGTGAGATTTTTAATTTTGAAAATAAGACGAATTATATATTTTAATAATAAAATTGACGAATAACTGATCATCGTAAAATGTGAGACTAAAATACGTACATATTGTAATGATTCAAAATCACCCCATAGTTGCAAGTTAGTATCTTCTCTCCGATAACTATTTCAATCAATGCTAAATCTAAATATATTCGTAATTACCGATAAAAAATAAAAATCATAATATAACAATGGTAAATAATTATTATTTCCCTTCGCTTTTCGACTTTAGTTGACTTATAAAAATTTGTTATGTCTTATTCCCGCCTCTGCCAACTATTGGGGATAAAATGTCAACAACAAGAAAAGCTACTAATCATTGCTAATCGACATGAGTTGTGATACGGTGGTGAAATTGCTTCATTCTTAATCACAGGTCTCGAATTTGAGTCTTAAATATGGAGAAAATTCTGTTGGGAGTGTCATCACGCATCCTGAATGAGTCATGCAGTGCACAATTTTGATTTAGTCGAAGGCTTCAATGTGGGCTACAGACGGTGTGTGACACTGAATGAGAAACTAAAAAAAAAAACAATCAAGCTAAGATCAGAAGGGACAAATTTACATGCGTGCTTTGTCATTTCTTGAGATCGAGGCTCCAAAAGACGACTCTATTTTATCAGGAAGACACGATATTCATTACCAAGCGTGGGGTGACTAATAATTTCAAATTTCTCTGCTTTGCTATTATAGGTTATACTTGTCATTGATTTTTATCATCCAATTGAATTAGTCGATTCTTGAGTGTTTCCTTATCAACAACATTGCTAATTGAATATATATAACTTAAACTCGATAAGACTAATGATGTAAAGTTGAAACGGTGGAAATAATAGTTTTAAATTATTATTATTTTCAACTTTTTTTTAGGCATAATATATAAATGTGTCTATTAACTGACCTCATTTCATATTTATGTTCTAATTTTGAGTGTGCATAAATATGCATTTAAACTTGTATAAAGTTGAACAAGTAGACACATGAGTCTAAAATGACATACTACACGTAAAACATCAGGTAGGATGCAAATTGCCACATAAGGTGTAGCGTAGGAAATGTGTGTTCTCTTCTTATTTCACTTTACACAAATTTAAGTGTACTCTATTTATACACATCTAAAATCAAAAAATATAAATATAAGTTTGAGACCAAATTAAATAATATATTTACCTTAGCACGTTCTTCATTACCAACCTAAATGGCTGGCTAATATAATAACAACGGAGCAAGTACTTTTTCCTTTTGGCTTTTAATTTGTGTACACACATGTTTTCTAAGGGCTGGCTTGACTTTGACTAAAAGGGGAAATAAATTCAACATATGAACAAGAAAATAAATTTAGTACTAAGATATTTTTTTAATTAAGTTTACATTCATCAACTATAAATTATATATAAAAATATAAGTTGTGATCCTCCATCTCAGCCTCTTTAATTTGCATTCTAATAAGTACTATAATTATTCCATTCTCTTCATTTATTTCTCCAATACAAATAAAATCAAAATTTTTGCTTTTTCTTCTTCTTCCACTTAATTAGTTTACTTTACTTTACTTAATTGATACATTTTATTTGAAGAAACAATTAAGGCTATATATGGAATTCACTTTGGTTGATACTTGCTTGGATTTAAGTTTGAATTCTACAACATCTCTTGATGAACTACCAATTGTATGTCCAAACTTTTCAATATACCCATCTATGAATTTCTACACTACTATATGCTCTAATTAATATATTCCTTAATTCACATTTTTTTGCACTACTATATGCTCTAATTAATATATTCCTTAATTCACATTTTTTTGCTTTCAGAAACAACAAGAAGTAATTGGATTGGGAGGAGACATGCCATCAAATGATGAGGTTTGTAAATCTTCTTTTTAGTGTGCTCTCTAACATGGAATCAACATAAATGTGCTCTTTAACATGACATCAACTGAAATTTATATATGTTTTTCTGCTTTGGGTATACAAAAGTTGACACTTAAATTATTTAAAAAGTTAAGCAAGTAAAGACATACGTCCTATATATGTGGCATAACACACGTAGTATGCCACATGAGACATATGTTTCTACTTATTCAACTTTTGGATCGTTTAGTTGCCTACTCGTGTACACCTAAAATTGAAAGACATATAATGTCACTCAACGTCAAGTTAAAGGACACATCAACGTATATAATTAATTAACTAACTAAATCTATTGATGTAAATGTGTGTGTTTAGGCTGCAAGTGATCATTTGGCAAAGGAAGTAAAGAGATTGAGTGGTGAAAACAAGAAGCTACGAGAAATGCTGAGTGTCATGTGTGACAACTATAATACTTTGAGAAAACAATACATGAACAATTGCAGTACTAGTGGAACTTCAAGAAAACGAAAAGCTGAAAAAATCACCTCCAGAGTAAATTCGGAACTAAGTGATGATGAAGACTCTTCGTGCAACAAATCAAGAGTACTAGTACATCATCACCGCATTCAAAGATCTGACCATACAACTCTTGTAAGCTGAATTTACATTATCACGTTACCTAAAAGATAATTGTTCATGTAACACGTTAGGTACAATCAATTAACTTACACCAATAGTAACAAATTAATAAAAATCGTATATAAATCAAGTAAAATCCAATTTGACTTAATTTACACATTCCCTTAAGAGTATTATTTTTTTGTATATCATGTATATATGCTAATGTATATAAGACATAATGCAGCTAGTGAAGGATGGATACGAGTGGCGTAAATACGGTCAAAAAGTAACGAGAGACAACCCGTATCCTAGAGCGTACTTCAAGTGTTCATTTGCTCCTACTTGCCCCGTTAAGAAAAAGGTAACAACTCTAGATAAAACGTATCAAGTTTAGAGGGGTCTTTAGGTATTCAGATATGTCTTTCCTAATATGTATATTGATCGCGTAGGTACAATTATATATACATTGTGTCTAATTAGTATATTCAAAATAGTTGTCACAAGTTTTAACTTATAAATACACATTTTTGTAGGTGCAAAGAAGTGTTGATGATGAGTCCATTATAATAGCAACATATGAAGGAGAACATAACCATTCAAAAGTAGTACTAGAGGCTGGTGAGGGCTCTAGTACTACTACAATTGGGCATAGTCACAAGCAGCCAGAGTTTAACAAGTTATTGATAGACCAAATGGCGTCATCCTTAACCAGAGATCCCAAATTTAAAGCTGCCGTTGCTGCTGCCCTTCGCGAAAAAAACTACCCTTACACATAAATAGAGGCTAGTTACGTTGGCTACACAATTATTCAATATTAAGAAGCTAAGGGTTGACTCGAGAGAAGAAAGTGTAACCAACTATTTGTACAATGTTAGAGTATATATATATATATATATATATATATATATATACATATATATATATATATATATATATATATATATATTAAAGTCTCACATTGGTTGAGGAATGGACTAATGGTCTGCTTATATGGATTCAAACTACTTTTTCCTTATCAGATAGTTTTTGGCGTTAAGTTAGGCCCACGTGTCATATCAGATAAAACAGAGAGTATGTGTGGACTAGGAGGCTCAAGTGAGAATGAGATCTACTAAATTGACTTATTTTCAAAGTGCAGCCAAATTTTGAATTCCTTTTCTGTATGCTATGAAATGCAAGTTCATGGTGTGACAACATTTTCTTAATATACATAGCCTTCATTTCTACTTTCTTTTAAGTATTACAACTTAATTAGTATGTGAGTGCTTGAAGTTTTAATTCTTGTCCCAAATTGATTTTTAGTACTTAGGAGCCGTTTGGTTATTGTATAAGAAACATCTTATTTATCAGGGGCGGAGCTACCTTTCATACGAGGGGTTCATCCGAACCCCCTTCAGTGGAAAATTATGTTATTTATATATTGTTAAATAAGTTTATATGTATATATAGTAGATGTCGAACCCCCTTCGACTATCTATTTGTACAGATTTTAAACCACCTTATTGAAAATTCTGTCTTCGCCTTTATTATACATGTATTAAAAGTTACATTAGTTTTACAATGCTTGATAGAAGTTTTGTGTTAGGTATAAAAGTTAACATAACTTATATCATGTTTGGTTGGTAAGAATTTAAATATTGTATAAAAGTTATTCATATATTAATTTATACGGTGTTTGGTTGCATTTTTTGTAGTCTTACATAATTAATATCAACATAACTTATGAGAGAATCTATGTATAAAGTTATGCAGGGTAGAAGGTGAAATAAGTTATGTGATATTAGTTATACATGTATTAAAATGATAAATTGCAGATTTACCCTATAAATTTATTTTATTTTTTTAACTGGCAACTTTACTGGTTTCCTATATATGTTTGTTTTTTTATTTCTTTTTATATATAGACCATTTTCATTTCTTTTAATTTTTTTTAATTGAAAACTTTACTGCTATCCTATTATATAGACTATTTTCATTTCTTTTTATATACTTACTATTTTTATCTATTTATGCAAATATAAACATTTTTTTAATATTAAAAATTTGATTGTATATATTTTGACGGTACATATGCTAATCAAATATTAGCATTATATATTATTCAATATATTCCATATTTTATTAGCATATATTATTATTTTGTAAATAATATATATTAATAATTTACAACAAGATTAATATTCAATAGTTAATAATTCATGTATTATAATCTCTACATAAAAAAAATAATACCTACATAACTAATATCCGCATAGCTAATACCCGCATAATTAAACTCAACATAACTAAAACCTGCATAACTAGACCCTGCATAACTAATACCTACATAACTAAACTCTGCATAACTAATACCTGCATAACTAATACATGCATAACTTAACCCTGCATAACTAATACATGCATAACTTAACCCTGCATAACTAATACCAGCATAACTCTAACCAGTACCAAACGGGCCCTTAATTTATATTATTTTCAAGCAAAGATGTAAAGCATATACATGTTTTATATTGTTTTGTTTAATTATTATTATTGATGATGAAGTGGGGTCTCAGCCACTAAGTTTAGTACTTTTCAACAAACTAATACATTTTACTTCCCGTTTAAAAAAAATACTTAATTTGACTTAAATTAAAGTTATATCACATATACTATCAAAATATCATTTAATCTTATATTCTTAACTATATCACATGAAAACTGAAATTAAAATATTACTAAAAAAAAAAATGTCATTTTTATTAAAAATGTAAATCATTCTTTTTGAAATCAAAGACTCCTATTTTAAAAGCTTTGGACACTAAGTCTCAGAGTACTAAAAGAAATTAGATAACAAGACAAATGTAGTGCCTTTAAATGGACATGAATTAAAGAAAAATTAAATAACAGTAGATATATTTCAAACTTAAAACAAATTTCAAGTAACAATTACACAATAGTACTAGTGACTTAAACAAACAATTTCAAAATCCAACTACTTAACCTTCTTAGCCGAAACTCATTAAATCCTGGAACATACATATGGTCATTGATAATCCAACGAATACCAATATCGACCCAAAATTACTATGAAATGTCACCGGAGCATCAGATTTTTTGGAAGAATGCACCGCGGAGACGGCGTCTGACCTAGGAGGAGGTGAAAGAGGGTGAACAAGAACAGAGACCTTCATGCCATTAGAACATCCACCAATGCCACAAATGAAGTAGTACCTCTTGGACTTGTCAAGTAAAATGAAGTCTTTTCCACTACTCCAATTCCTTAGTGCACCTTCTATTGTGCAATTATTGTATCCTACTTTGTCCACTTGTAACACATTGTGTTGTGTCTTTTGGTACCTAAATGCTGCCACACCAAACAATGGATATTTTTTTTATGCGTTTGTAAATCATCTCATTAATAATAAAATCGGAAGTTTACTTCTAAATAAGAAAGTATGCTATTTTCTTGGATTTGTACATGTATGATAAGTAAGTTGACACAAAGAGAGTCGTACTATTTCTTTATATAAAAAGGGAAAAAATGCTCATATATGTAATTGAATTTTGAGAAAATGCTATTAAGGTCATCTATTAAAAGTTCGATTCATTTACATTATTTTCATTTGAAAAATAATTCATATATGTCATTATTTGTTAATTGAAAACAATTTCGATTGTGTAAAAAATAATTTTTACACGTAGTCAATTACTATACTTCGGCCACGTCATAATTAAATCATTTTTAAAGGTAAAAAACTCAAATATGTCATTAAACTTTCAGAAAAAGCTCATCTGTGACATCCGTTAAAAGTTTGGCTAATATGTCTTTTTTTCAATTAAGAAATAATGACATAAATGAATCTTTTCTCAAATGCATATGACATAAATGAATCAAACTTTTAGCGGATGACATAAATGTGTCTTTCTCAAAGTTCGACCGCAAATTTAAGTCTTTTCCAAAAAAAAAAATACCATTTCCTTCTAACTTGGGGAGTCTTAAGTAGTGAGACGTTTAAAGGAAAGATAAAAAGGTAATTTAGACCAAAAAAATTATAAGCACACTATTAACTATCTAGGAAAAATTATAAAAGACAGATAATATGAACAGAACATCGTACAAATGAGGTCGCCAACATAGAAGGTTTGGTTGTTGCTCCAGAGAGTGTAGTTGATGCCGGGATTCCAACCTTTGTTAGCTCCAACAATGTGATCAGTGGCAGAGATGGTGGTGGCAACGATGGCGGTGGTGATGATGAGGAAGAATACATGAAGAGCCATGTAATTGACCTACTTTTATTTTGCTACTACTTATTAACCTTAAAAATTAAGGCTAGATGGCAACCTTTATATAAAGGAATCCAAAGGTAAAAAGTTAGATAAACCATCATTATAGATTGCACATATTTATTAGGTAACAATTATCATTCACTTTTACACACACCTCCTATATATGATGTACATTTTTTTCTAATTTCTTTTTTCCTTAGCCAAAAGTTTTATGGTATAACGGTGGCTAACAAATTTCATAATGGAACATACTATTGTTAGTTAGAATTCATTCTTTTACGTCATTATTTGATAACTGGATAAGAAATAAGTTATTCATATATTAATTTTTATATAATTTATATGACATTTAGCAAGTAGATAGGAAATAAGTTATTCATATAAAGTTTAATATGATGTTGGGTTGTTGACGATTTAAAAACTTGCATAACTAAAATATATGTATATAGAAAGTGGAATAACTAATACATGTATAACTAACACATGAATAACTAATCCCTTCATAATTAATATGTGTATAAAATAATACATAAATTCACTCATAATTAATCTATATATTGCTAATACATGAATAACTCTAACCTGCTACCAAACAATTCCTTTTTGACTCCTCGATACCACCCAATTTCTTTGAAAACACTAGAGAAAATTTAAAAAGTCAAAATAGAGAGGATCCAAGATATTAATAATTATGTAATAAATTAAAAGAAATATGAATGTTGTTGCACGCACTATTCTTTTTTAACGAGTGATTTTATATTAGGCATCACTTATTGCAAGTATATACGTACATTATTATTGTATAGTTCATAAACCATATGTAGTATATTACTTTACAAGTATGTACGTGCATCCACTGATGATTGATGATATCTAGCCCTGTATACACCGTGAGTTTAAAGCAAAGTCCCTATAATGACCATTTTAATAATGAAACAGAGTGGAATAGTAAGTATTCATCCATTCTTAACTAGAGATTTCGAGTTTGAACCTAACATTATAGCATGTCGTGAAAGAAGCACACTAGATGGACCCAAAAAAGCGCAGTTGAATATAGATATCATGAAAGTAACCTAAGCAGTCATTTCTCTGTGTGCCAATTGCTAGCGCATCTAGAGCCAGAAAAGCATCGGCGAAGTCAAAATTTCACGAAGGGTGTCCAAATGCTAAAGTGAATCTGTTATTAAAAAATGGTAATTTTTTTGCTACTAGTAAAATTTGAACACACAAACACTTTAAGTTTGTGTCTTTACTCTTTCAAGGCGCTTGAAATCACTAGGCTACACTTATGTCAAGGGTGTTCAAAATATGTTATTTAGTCATTTTGTTTATCATTTTACTTGTATATACAGTATAATTTTCGACGAAAGGTGTCCACCCTGACATAAGGGTAGAAGCTTAGCATGATATGAGAAGTGCTAATTCAGTTCGAATAGACTTCATTCAAGAATAACACAGCCCCAACATAGGACTTTGTGATGCTAATTAGAATTTTATTCGAGCGCCAGATATCAGACATCAGATGGAAAGACAACAAAATGAAAGCAGGAAGCAGCAACAAAAATAAGATGAGAGAATCAAGTATGTAGCAGCACGCCTCATGTGTAAAGAAAGCCACGCCTCAATCACCTTGCCTCATAAAGTAAATGGTCTACTATTAGAGTGTCTACTCTACTACTACTACTCAAAACTCACCATTTCTATTTTCATGATCATGACACTAAAAGTAGCAGACCAAATTAACTCTAATTAATCCCTACCACTAGGCACGTAATAATCTTCTTTATAAGTAATAATTAATAATAATGTTTGGTCTACAAATAGACCTGTATCAAGAATATGGGACAACAACAATTCTAAGATAGGGATATTGATCTAGTCTTTATAGGATAATTTAACTATTCACTAACGAGTAAAGCATATAAACAATTCAATCAGATGAATCAAAAGCCTATGTGCTAGTTAGATTTGACATGACCAAATTAGAATCTCCATAACAAAAGAGTTACGTAGTTCATTGGATTAAAAGAGGCAACTAACTTCCCAGAACGAAAGTTATTGCAAAAACAGCATGATAACTTACTGTGTATTGGCGTTCTCCGCAGACCAAACAATCAAAATCTGCGTTTAAGTATTTCAACTAATGGTTCTTCTCTCTACAATAGGGAAAATGCTACACTCATAAATTTCACTAAACTGAAAACATTTTTGTCCCGTGTACATTATTGGCCTATTTTGAACCTATACATACAGATCTTCGGATATTATCTAAAACGCTACCTTTTTATCTATCAAAACTTCAAAGAGCTTACAGCGACAGCATGACTCTTCCTGTATAGGAGATGATAAGTGTTACCATCGGTTTCAGGCTATTTTAGCTGCATTATCATCATAGTGAGACCCTGCTATGGCATCTCGTTGGATGTTACTGTGCTTCCGTTACATTCAGAATTTTGATTAGAGGCCAGTGGTTGCTCCTCGTTGGATGTGGCGATCTTGAAAGGTTTTTTGAATTGTACCAAGATCATGGTCATGTTGTCGCATCCTTCTCCACCCGTGGCTGGGGCCAAACATTTGTCCATCACTGTCTCACAAACAGCTGAGAGCTTATTTTCCTGCACAAATAGTGTGACACTATTGATTTTTACAAACTAAAAAGCATGATTTTAACAGCAAACAAAATAATTAAAGACTCACGTGTTTTAACTGTTTCCCGACAAAGTCCACGACTTCTTGGCTTGACATGCAATCCCTAATGCACAAAAATACAGATATGAAATTCTAGTGTTATGATAGAAGTAATAACAAAAAAAGGGGGTGCAAACAGGCCTCGAAAAGGTACTCACATCTAACGTAAACTGAACTCCTAAGTACAAGAAAATAACCACGTGGCAGAGAATTTCTAACTACACTGAAAAGATGCAAGTTCCACCTTCCCTGGTTGACTCCATCATTTTTCCTCTTTTGGTATGAAAACAACCATTTAACTTCAAAAAGACCAATAAAAACCCATACCAATATTTTTCCTCGTGGATCTTGTCAACCTACTAGCAAACAGTATGCAAATTTAAGTACTCTAAGCCCAGCAATCAAACAAAACTCTGTAAGAAACATAAGCTGGTATTCCCCTAAAAATCATTGAATGATGGTTTCAAATACAGTTGACCAAACTGGGAAGATAAAATTAAAATGATACAATATTCTTACCATATGCCATCACAAGCTAGAACAAGGAAATCATCATCATTGCAAAGCTCAACCTTGTTTGAGAAAGATTCGAAAAGAAAATGTTAATTACACAAATCATATCCTCAGCTAGAAAGGAACACAAATTCTCAATTCTGATCAGTTAATAATTTAAGAAAAGCAATAATGCTTTCTTTAGAAACGACCTTTCATCTCACTGTACACACAAAATATACTATAGAAGATCTTCCTCCACACATTACATATTTATACAGATTCGTAAGCCATTGAATTTACTTACAGTGCAGATATCAGGATTAGCAGTCACTATTTGTTTTTCAGCAGGCAATGATTTGTTCTGTTTCAGCTCCATGTCTCCTGAAATTATTGATCAGACCAGGAATAACACAAGCGGAAAAAGGAAATTTGCTATAGTATATTTGAGAAAATGCAATATTTTCAAATACCGATTGCTCTTGACATGTTTAAAGTCCCGTTGACCCGCCCACCTCGAACATATCCACCAGCATTTCTAATCCTTTCCTTTTCAGCTTGAAGGTCAGGCTTATGGTCCCTAGACATATCATATGCCTGCACAACAACAACTTTGTGCTTAATACAACTGTGCCTACTTAGAAGAAAGACATGCATCATGTACAATGATGCAAAATCACTTTAACATTCCCAGACCACAACATTTTGATGAAAGAAAATTTTCCTCTTGGATACGAAGACACACCAAAGATCTGTAAATTGCTGGGAAATAAATATCTCGGGGAAGAAAAAGAGGATATGGAGTTTCTGCAAAACCACGAGAAAGAAAGGTTTCATGCAGCAAGTTTTCTTCTGCAAAAGATCCCTCCTCTCCACACATCCAAAATTTGCAAGTGAGGTCAAGAATCTGGTATTCAGTCAAAAATTTGTGAGCAGGCCACCAAGGGGTCAGGGGAAGTTCTCACTTTCTTCTTCTCATAAATGAACCTTAAAATACTATCATGGAATGTTATGAGGGTTGAATGATTTCACAAACCTCATCAAAACTTTCCTACTCAAGCGGAAATTGATATATGTTTCCCTTCAAGAAACTAATTGAGGTTTGGTCTCCTAGTTGGCTGGGAAATTACTCTTCGGTAAATGGGCTGGTTATGTAACATTCAGCTCTGAGGGTGTTATTATACAGTAGGATATGGGAATCAAGAGGAAATACAGATCTCAAAGTTATGTGACCACTATGTTTTCTCAGATCATCTCCCACTTTTGCTTGAATGTGTCAGTGGTCAAGAAATTCATCCTATTTTAAGCTAGAAAATATGTGGCTAAAATCAAATGGCTGACGGGGGTTTGGTGAAAGAGTTGTGGGCTTCTTTCAACACTCATGGCAGGCCGAATTTCATCTTCCCCAGGAAATTTGGGATGCTGAAATTCAAGCTCAAGAAGTGGTATCGGACCCCTTTGGTAATTTGGAGAGCAGGAAAGCATTCATTCTCAATAAAATTATGAAAAGCTTGATCAAGAGGCCGAAGGCTCATTTCAACTCCTATGGATGAGACTTTGATTGAAAGGGCGAACTTACAAACGGTATTGGTGGAAACCATCAAATCAGAACAGATCTCATGGCTATGGTAGAAACAAGGTGATAACGACACTGGTTTCTTCTCATGAATAAACGTTCATCGAAGATACAATCAAATAGGTGGCTTGTAAATTGACGGCTTTCTTACAAATCACATGGAGGTCATAACCAGTGAGATGCTAGACTTCTATGAAAATCTTAATAAAGAAGGTGCAGATCTGCGACCTCAATGGCTTTATGAAGATGCTCCTTGCATTTCTAGGGAGGAGGATGAATGGCTGCAAAGACCATTCTAGGAAAAGGAGATCCCTGGGTTATCAAGATCTGTGACAGTGATAAAGCCCCGGCACCGGATAGCTTTACCAATGGGTTTTCAAATCATGTTGGCATACCATTAAAAGTGATTTGCTGAATGCTTTAAACCATTTCCACGGTGCTGATTTTTTTTTAAAGAGTTCAAATGCCTCATACGGTCGTACATTGCTCTTATTCCCAAGAGGAATGGAGCGACAAATGCTCAAGAACTACGGACCTATCAGCTTGATTAGTAGCTTCTATAATTTTTACCTAAATCATTTGCAGAAGGACCCAACAGAGTGGTCACCAAACTAGTCAACACTTCTCAGATGACTTTATCAGTTATAGAAATATTACAGATGCAGTTTTGATTGCCATACAAATGCTTGGACTCGAGACTGAAAACTGGGAAGCCCGGGCATTATTTGTAAATTGGATATCGTAAAAGCTTTTGACCATGTAAATTGGAACTTCTTACTGAATCTATCAAGCCGAATAGGTCTTGGTCCTAAATAGAACAATTGGATCAGGTTCTGTATCTCTTCTGTGAAGTTCATTTTTATCTATGACACAGCTCATGGTTTCCTTCTTACACAACGAGGATTAAGATAAGGAGATTCTCTCTCTTCTTTTTTATGATTTACAGGACTACTGAAGTAAACTAGATTTATGGTTTTCTGGCATATTTAGAGGTCAAATATCTCACATATTCTGTATGCTGATGATACATTGCATTTTGCGATACCATGGAGCACCAAATGATGATTCTACCGCTAATTTTTAATGCTTTTGAGGCCGTCTCTGATCTTCACATCAATTATTCAAAAAGCTCAATTTTCCCAGTCAATCAGGTTCCTAATAAACACCAGTTGGCTGGCATACTCCAAAGCAACATAAGTTCTCTCCCCACGACTTATTTGAGCCTTACTTTGGGGGAAAAGAAAAAAATACACAAGTATCTGGAATGGAGGTCTAGAGAAGATGAGAACAAATTGGCAAATTAAAAGCCACATTTATCCTTTGGAAGGGAAGGAGGGGGGGAAGGGATTTCCCTTGATGCTCTTCTACTTTTCCAACACATCCTCCAACTTATGGCTGCAACAACAGCATACCCAGTGTATTCCCACAAGTGGGATCTAGGAGGGTAAAATGTATGCAGACCTTACCCCTACCTCGTGGAAATAGAGAGACTTGTCCTCAATCTTAAAGCGAATGGATAAATTGCGAAGAGATTTCTTATGTAACAGAAACAAGCAAAACAAATCCTTTTGTCTTATCAAGTGGAATAAAGTTTCCAAGAACAGAAAGATCAAGAACTTGAAATGCCATGATGGAGGTCTTGTTAAAACGGCATTGGAGATTCAACAAGGAGGAAAACGCCTTATGGAGAAGATTATTCATCGAAAAGTTCTCTTTGAGAAATTCTTGGTTCACCAAAGAGCCAAACACACGCATGGAACAGGAACCTGGAAACATATTCGCTCTTATGACCGTAATTCATGGGAAATTCTGGTTTCTCACCTGGCATCGGTAGAAAAATAAGATTTAGGGAGGAAGCATGGTTGGCCCAACACCTCTCAAAGAACTTTTTCAGAACAGCTACAGAATTTGCTCCCTCCATAATGCTGACTTTCTATCTGAACAGGGCTGGAATTTATTTCCCATAGGGAATTTAAACGAATGGGAAGTGGAAAGAACTTGTGATCTTCTTACATTGCTCATCAACATCTCCTTAGATATATAATCAGAAATTGGATTCCAATGCATGGAAAGGTCAGAAAGGGGTCTTTTTCTGTGAAATCTTGCTAGTGCCTGTTGACATTTCAAGACTGCATCGAGGCATGGTCCTGGAAGAAAGTCTGGCATAACTATGCCCCTCCAGATGGTCTCATGTTTCTCCTGGTTGGTTGCAAGGGAAGCTTGCCTCACCCGAAACAACCTTCAAAAAAGAGGTTTTCAGATTTGTGGCAGATGTCCCTCTGTGAAAACCAATCTGAAGACGTGAATCACCTCTTTCTTCACTGCAAGACCACTTCTCAACTGTGGTGCTTCTTTTTTAACATTCTTGGCATACACTAGACAATGCCAAAATCCACAACTGAGTTTTTCTCATGCTGGAACAAGGCTGGACTCAACAGAAAGTCACAAAAATTTGAGATACCATACCCCATGCTATTTAGTGGAATGTACAGACAGAAAGGAACAACAGGATTCATTAACGCAACAATAGATCCATTCTTAGCCTTAAGCTTAGAACTATTTCTTTGCATTTTTTTGGTGCAAGTTGACCTTAGTACAGGATGTAGATATTTTGTCAGACATGATTGAAGATTTCACAATTTGTAACTTCACTTTTTGCACTTGCTTGAAGCTGATCCTTTATCTAATACTATTTCTTTGTCATTATCAGAAAAAAAATCTTGGACCAGAACATTTAACTGCTTCAAAAATAAATGGTACCTGACCCTTCCGAGATAAGACACAGCGAGAATCACCAGCATTTGCTACAAGAAGTTGATCATTCTGAATGATTGCTACACAAGCTGTGCTTCCTGCAGATGGCCCACGATAATCAGAGTTAGCCCCCTACATAGGAAAAAAAAAGAAGCAAAATGTTAAGAAATTGAACTCCAGTATATTGATTAAAAATAGTTAGAAAATAAATTTTTAGAATATCAATATTTATAACTATGAGCAGTCTATTGGACTAACCAGAACACTGAAAAACTAGGAGTTCACAGTACTTTTTGTAACCTCTTAGTGAGTCTTATACCCCTTTATTTTTGGATATATATATCTTACACCTCTGAAGATAAAAAGACTTCAAAATTATATACCCAAAGATATTCTAAAACACTTTTGTTTCTCATTCTTTCTGAAATGTTTATTTTTCTCTTCTTTATCAACATCATTTGTAGGGGTTTGGGAAACGCGCACAAGCATTTAAAATGATTGGAAATAGATTTCCTTCAATCTAGAGTACTTCAATCCCAATTATGAACCAACATGGTTCAGTACAATGTTCAACAGAAGTCAGACAATGGCAAGAGTAGAATAACCTCCGTTCATGCTGCTAGAATGATAAAGATACTACGACATTTAATGGAATTGATACTAGATTAACCAAAAGATCAAATAACACTCACCTATGGGGTGGTGGGAGGGGGGGAAAGGTGATTGTCAAAGAACTAATTATGAATCATATAGGAGATACAATTCCTGTCATTGTATAGTATTTTCAGAAAAATCAACAACAAACACAGTGTGATCCCACAAGGAGTACACAAACTTCACCCCTACCTTGTGAGGTAGAGAGTGGATAATTTTGATATACACTCAGCTCAAAGAAAAAACTTGAAAATAGGTTTAAAAAATACAAAGGTGAGAAGCTCTGATGAAATTACAAACCAACAAAAAAAAAGAGAGAAATATTGGTAGCAAAAATAGTAAGATAACCAAAGAAAAAGAACAACAATAGTGATATAATCGATGAATAAGATAATCCTTAAATAATAATGTTAATACTAAAAAGGAGAAGAGGGAGCAGCTAAGGTACTTCAAGCGGAGAGAGAGAAATTGCTCAACTACTTGCTAACCTTTTACCTTAATCCTTGATCTTCATGCTCTCCTATCTAGGGTCATATCCTCGATGAGTTGAAGATATACCATCTCCTATCTATTCACCTCTCCCCAATTCTTCTTCGATCTACTTCTAACTCTCCTTAGGCCTATCACTATCAGCCTCTCGCCCCTTTTCACTGGGTGATTTGTGCTCATCTTCACATGACTGAACCATCTTAGTCTTGCTTTCCTGATCTTATCCACCACAGAGACCATTTCCACCTTGCCCTAAATATTTTCATTTCTAATCTTATTGCTCCTGATATAGCCACAGCCATCAAAGTATCCTTATTCCTGCTACTTTCATCTTTTGAACATGTGAGTACTTAACTAGCCAACTCCATACAAAATAGTTGGTCTAACAACTACTTTGTAGAGCTTACTTTCCTCTAAATATTGGAGACACAATGTACTACATAGATCACTACATGCGAGCTTCAATTCCTTCTACATTGCTCTAATACAATGTGTAACATCATCATCTATCTTCCCGCTTCCTTGGATCCCAAATGCAACACCATCATTACTGAGAAGTGTTCAGAGTTTCCCCCACAATTCTTACTCGGGTCTTGGATCAATAGTACATAACCTTAATCACTCTAATGTAAGCCACAAGTACGCCTCTATACTCCAAGCATCTCCATATAATGTCCCTTTGGACTTTGTTGTATGCCGTTAGAACTTGTTCACAAACTATTTAGGCCCAATGAGTACAATTCTCTTTTCTCTTCCTCCTTTCTACACGGCATCAGGGCCAAGTTAGTGAGTAGATTCTAAAATTCCTTCTCTTTCTCTTTTCTATAAAGGGAAAAAAACTTGTTCATGTAAACAATGTCCAGGAAAACATGGTTTTGATAGAACACTTTGTTTCACTATTCCCTCACGCAAAAAGTATCATTCAGCATTTGGTTGTACCATCTATTTCACTATTCCCTCAGTGCCAACATATCATTCAACATTTGGTTGTACCATCTCACCTTGAAAAATATTTCAACCCAAAGTCTATCGTGTGCTTTCTGAAGCCCCTTTCACTTGTAGATAATTAATTCAACTTTTCAAGTATATCATATTAAGTTGATAATGATCTGAAAGTGTATTTCAAGTGAAACTTATCCAATATTCAACTTCCATTCATAACATCATTTGTACAAACTTTTTTAACCAGAGTTCCTATCAAAACACAGCTTGAACTTGTGATGCCCTGACGAAGGGCGGTCAAGCAAGACTATTAGGCTTCTAGGCTAGCAAGCTTCACAGTGAAACTTATCCAATATTCAACTTCCATTCATAACATCATTTGTACAAACTTTTTTAACCAGAGTTCCTATCAAAACACAGCTTGAACTTGTGATGCCCCTGACGAAGGGCGGTCAAGCAAGACTATTAGGCTTCTAGGCTAGCAAGCTTCTAAAGTTGTGGTACACATGACACCTTAAGAGAATCTCACAATAGAATGAGAGAAGAAATTGAAGAGCTTTATAAGGCATATTTCTAGTTCACATGGTACGTGTACTTTTGAAACTCGATGTGGCGTAGCCTGAGACAAGTTCGTGCAGACCTAAGCCTAAAACAGCCAATACGTGTTATGGACTTGGTTCATGAAAAAGCCGGTATCAAAGCTTGTACTCCCACAGTATAATGGTGGCAAACCTCGGCATCCTCGCTGAGTCCCTAAGAAGGGTATATGTGATGCCCCTAATGAAGGTGGGTCGATGAGGCTAGGTCAAGTAGGACTGATAAGTTTTTAGACTAGCAAGCTTTCGAAATGAGGTGCCATGTTCTATGTCAGAATAAGGGAGGGGCCAGTGAAGACATGACTCAAGTTCACATGGTACGCATACTTTTGGGGTTCGATGTAGCGTAGCTTGACGGACTATCTGTGCTGGCAATGTCTCAAAGCGAACAATACATGTCATGGACTTGGATTGTGACAGTATAATATTCAAAGCATGTCCTTTGCCAGTAAGATAGTGTGGGCAAACCTTAAGAAGTATGTTGAGTCCTTAAGGGAAGTATGTGTGATGCCCTCCCCCCCCCCCCGCGACAAAGGATTGGTTGATAAGGGCAGGACTGGCAAGCTTCAAAAGATGAGATGCATATGACATCTTCCCAGATCAAAATGGGGGAAGTGAAGTGTTTTATAAGGCATAGCTCAAGTTCACATGATACACACTCTTTTGGGACTCGATGTGGTGTGGCCCAAAAGACAAATTCATCTTGGCCTAGGCCCAATGTGGACAATACGTACTATGAACTTGAGTCATATCAGAACTTTCAAAACTTTTTTTCAACTTCACATAGTCTTCATCAAGTTCAACTCAATTTTTTGTCCAAACATATAATTTAGCCTAAAAATGTTGTCGTTACACTATTTCAATGGACAATATTTTTAGGATTGATATATATTTATCCCCTCCCCAGCTTGAACTAAAATAGCTTTGAAACTTCTTTATTTACCCCTCTTCCCCCACCAGCTTGTACTAAAATAGCTTTGAAACTTCTTTTCACAAAATCCCTACTACACAAAAATTGTTCAAACTGGTAAATGTGTATTTCTCAGCATTCAGGACATGTTGTACACCATCAGAAAGTGTTAGATACAGAAAAAACAAAGAGAAAAGAAGATATTGGGATCTTGGTAAATCTACAAAATGATCTAGATCCTCTAAACCTACTTCTTTACACCAAAAAGAAAGATCCTGTACAATTCCATTTAACTTTATGAATGGAATTGTTTCTATAAAACGTCTCCCATTTCTTTCTCTCCAAACTGTCCACCAATGCATTGTGGAATAATTCTCTACCGCTTCATTTGGTTTTTGCTACCTCCTCTTTTCATCCAGCAGCAAAGCAATCTGTAATATGCTCAGAGGCATAGCCTAACTTGTCTCTGTTGATATTGAGGATAAGGACCAAAGTTGTGCTGTGTAAAAACAGATGGCTATTGGTTTTATCTGTCTCTTTGCACAAGAAACACCTGAAAACTATGATGGCCCCTTTATTCTTCAAAACCTCTTGTGTCAGCCATGCTCTTCATACCATCTTATCCTCCTCCACCATAGCTCTCCTCTCTACTCACCATAAGCTATCTTCTTGAACTCTATGAGGAAAAAGAACCAGAATTGCTCCATTCACCTCCTCACTACTGACCGTCAGATCTCTCATCAGGAAACAACAATTTTACAGCATACATCTTCATCTTCTTCCTCCATCACTGAAGAAAAGCTTCACCAGCCGGCCCTCCATTTTCTTGTCCTCCTTTATTTTTTGAGAAAGGTAACAGTATTAATCTTCAGCACAAAGACTATACTGGAAACCATATTTAAAAGTTCAAAACAAGCAAAAGTATACATCCTTCCTTTCAAGGATCCAATAATATCTAACAGGGAAACTACATCTCACAAGAGTTCTTCGTTACTTCAAAAATGAAAAGTACAAAAGGCAGTTCATCTTAAATTTCTGGATAGAGTTATTTCTTCCTTCAAATATCTCAAGTTCCTATCCCACCAGATACTTGAAGCAATTGCATTCCACCATGTCTTCTGCCCCACAGTCCCTCCCATGTTGTTCCAGAATATTAATAGCTCTCCAGTAGCCACTGCCATGACGCATTTGATCTCTTTCATGCTTTAAAGAATTGACGTAACTGTCTGTTACCTCAAAATGTAGGAATACATGGTAAATACTTTCTGAATCCTTCCCACATAGATAACACATTTTGAGCACAACTGTGTTCCCTCTCTTCAGGTGACCATGTGTCAGGCTTGCTTCCTTCGCTACAAGCCTTTTCTTCTCTTATCCTTCAACTTAAACACTATATTTCCCATCAAAAGATCCCCTCTAGAACCACCGCCAGAGTACTCCACAACATCCATGGCAAGACAACGATAATCATGAGAGGAAACCGGCGATTCACAAATATTAGATGCAGATAAAGAAAAGAAAAGCCTTGCAACTAAATCTTCAACATCATGACCAGTTATGCCCTTTTAGATGATTCCATACAATTACATTCATAATAGAACATGATGACTGGCTTAGGGGGTGTTTGGATTGGCTTTTTTTAAGTAGCCTATAAGCTAAAAGCTAAAACCCATAAGTTGGTCTTACCAACTCTTGGTGTTTAGTTTATTTTTGTACTTCTTTTATCTAAAGATAGGTGCTTCAAATCTCTGTCTTTCCAAAACACCTCCAAAAAAAACTTTAAAGCCAAAAGCCACTTAAAATAAGCCAATCCAAACACCTCTTAGACGTGCTATGGCATGGCAACCTGGAGTAAGATGCAGGAAATTACAAATCGAAGTACTCAAAAGATGAAAAGTTCTTCCAAAATTTTGACGTCAGTCTTCAATTTATTTTCGACGAATAGGACCCTAAAAGTCATTAATAGAAGAAAGAATGTGTGTATAGCAAGTTAGCAACAAACCACTTAAAATAAGCCAATCCAAACACCTCTTAGACGTGCTATGGCATGGCAACCTGGAGTAAGATGCAGGAAATTACAAATCGAAGTACTCAAAAGATGAAAAGTTCTTCCAAAATTTTGACGTCAGTCTTCAATTTATTTTCGACGAATAGGACCCTAAAAGTCATTAATAGAAGAAAGAATGTGTGTATAGCAAGTTAGCAACAAACAAGTGTAATGCACCTTGTACTTGTAGCTATAGGTCGACACAAAAAATAAAGGTCGGGACAGATACCTCCTCTGAAGACCCACCATCTGTTTGCCCCTTGGATTCACCATATTTGGGAGGAGATATCAAACCCTCTATGATGTCCTTAGCTTGGTCCTTTTCTGCCATCAAAGCGGCTAATTCTCTCTGACCTGTTTGGCCACACATCATCTCATCCATTCTGAATGGAGAAATATACATAAGGTCAGACTCATAAACATAGATATAAGAAGGTCATAACACTGAAAAAAACTATGATAATAACGTGGAAAACCCCTTTTCCAGTAAACGCCACAACAAATTTCCACATTAACACTCTCATATTAAAAACTATGGTAGAAAAGTTCAAGAGAAACAGCTAGTTGTTTAACGACAACAGCCCACCCAGTATGATCCCACATTGTGGTGTCTGGGGAGGGTGGGGTGTAAGCAGACTGCCCTGCCTTTTTAGGGTAGAGACGTTGTTCCCAACAAACCCCGGCTCAAAAAAAACGTGGAAAAGAAAATGTTTTGACAAGTGCAAAAGTAAAACAGCTAGTTGTTAACATGTAATATCTGGAGGACTCAAAGGGACACTAATGCTAGAAACATTATTAGCAATGAAAATGCTCAATTTTGGTCAAGGAGACAGTTTAATCATCATCATTAATCGGAAGAAATTCCATATAAGTACAAAAATATAAGCCCAGCCCAGCATGCCTCGTACTTGGATCAAAAAGCTTAGTTACTGAATATGCAATTGTCCTTGCTCAGAATCTCTGGCTGATGAGAACACGAAAATCACATGAGAATGACACCTTCCTTCCTTGTGTAGAATAGGTCAATGAATACATTGTGGCACAAGATGAAAAGTGAAATTAAATTTGAAAAGACTAGGACAGAGGCGACCTGAGAAATGCATGCCGAATAGAAGTGTCTATATCCCCAGCTGAGTATGCTTCATGATTAAGAACCTCTTGGTGAAGAAACTTGGCACAAAATTTAGAAACTTCATCGCCTACAAAATGGAAGACCTTATTAAGTGTTAATATGGGGTCTAAGCAAATGTGACTACAGCAAGCTACTTGATAAAGTAAACAATAAAATTGGAACTGGAAACTGTTCCCTCAACATAATTGCAATTACGAGGAAATAAAAAAAAATTGAAATCCAGCAGTTCTTTTTGAAGGAAGTAATCTTACATTGCAAGTGATCGCCCTACTTTCTAGGCTAGAAGGCCAGGTGATAAATATCCAGGAAGTAGACAAGTAAAGCTGACGCAGACAAGGATGGTAAATACTCAACAAAAGCAGGTTATGCAAACTCATATGGTCCTAATGAAGAGCTTGATAACTGGTCA
This sequence comes from Solanum lycopersicoides, assembly GCA_022817965.1. Classification (NCBI taxonomy): domain Eukaryota; kingdom Viridiplantae; phylum Streptophyta; class Magnoliopsida; order Solanales; family Solanaceae; genus Solanum; species Solanum lycopersicoides. The sequence continues at coordinate 85,949,783 of CM040629.1, read as the reverse complement.
TGGAAGTTGATATGGAAGACTAAGCTCCCAACAAAGATCATATGCTTCAGCTGGACAGACCTTCATGAAGCCTGCCTCACTCAAGATGACCTTAAGAAAAGAAAATTCAGATTGCCAGTAGATGTTACATGAGCCAACAGAACCTTGAGTCAAACAACCATCTATCTGTACATTATACAGTCACTGCTGACTTATGGAATATGTTTTTGTCTATATTCGGTATTAATTAGGTAAAGACACATAGAACCAAAGAGGCCTTTGACTGCAGTTGCAATTGGAGAGCTGATAAGGCCATCAAGCATTCAAGCCAATCTTTTTTTTTTGTACCTGCTAGTATCTTTTGCTGTGTATGGTCATAGAGAAACAACAGATGTTTTGAAGGTTTATCAACTCCAAATCACTCCCTTAGGCTAGATGTTTTTTGTATCTGTTAGTTGGCATCTTTCACCGATAGATTCCCCTGAGAATTTTTTGAGCTTTATTAGCTCCCTAGTACTAGTTTAGTCTTTTTTGTAATTGAGCTAATGATGTTTTGCCATCTTCCTAACTTTTTTACTAGTCTGCATCCTCTTGATGCCGGCAATAAAATTTCTTATTACTTCATCAAAAAAAGAAAGTGAGGAGACGCAGAATTTCCTGATCTCATTGCCTCAAAATTAATCTAAAATTTTGTGTCATAAATTTGAGCTGTTTCTCAACTGGATGCAAGGAAAGAACCAAGAATTATTGAGAATAACCTGACATGGACCTGGTTCAAGAAAATGACAATCTGCAGAGGACTGTGGAAGACATGGCCTATGAAGACTCACTGAAGAAAAAAAAATTTACCTGCAGCAAGAAATGTGAAAGGGACCTCAAACTACTACTATTTGCAGATGACATAAATTTCTGTGATGGATAGAGAGCTTTGGGACAAACTGAAACAACCAAAAAGAAATTGAGGAAAGACAACGGAGACATGTCAAATCGAGACCCTATCCTCTTAAAACTTATTTGAGAGTTTAAGATTACTGACACTATTGCAATTGGAAAGGATCTTAACATATCCGACTTAAGAAGAAATCTGTTTCAAAATACTCAAAGTTTTTTTTGTTTTTTTTTTGACAAAGGTAACAAGAAAATGTTAAGAATTCATCACCAACTTAATTATTTACTTAAGATAAGTCAAGGAAAATCTAGAATATTCCGGAGTTGTAGAGAATTGAAAGAAGATCTCTAGAATGAGTATTCTAGAGAGAATGGTCTACAAATGTTAGAAAGAATTGTTCTAGAAAAAGATAGCTAGGAATATTCTAGAATATCGTAGTATGTATCTCTCGAGATTCTTCCATCACCACCTATAAATAGAGGTGGTCCATTTGAGTTGTAACCAACCAAGAAAGAAAGCAACCAAGCAAGAAACAAAGTAAGAAAGTAAGAGAGCAAGCAAGAGTGAGTGCTCAAGTAAAGAGCGTTGCTGAAGCAAGCAACAAGTATAATCAAGATTGTAAGACCGAAGCGGCTCCTTACTTTGATATAATAAAATTCAAGTTGTAAGAAATCGATAGTGCCCGTAGTCTCCACACCCAAAAATATTCAACAGAAAATAATCAAAGTTGACACTCAATATCTATATGGATGATTCTTCATTTGGATTTCAAAGTCAATACTGAAAGTGATAAAAAAGAAGACAATAAAATTACATTCAGTAAATTGCACAGAAATACTTCAAAAGTCACTCGATAGCTATCTGAAACAACAGAGGTGGTGCATATTTAGAAGAGCCCCAAAATATTAAAACAAGAAAACAATGGAGTAATTAGAGGAACATACGAGCTTTCATCAGACTTTTAGGGCCAGGAATTGAAAGTAGTGCCATGTTGAGAAACCAGATAGGAAATAAGGAAAAATAGGTCATGGAAGATGCTCTCAGTACTAATTAGGACCAGGAATATGAATTACCAAGTTCAATAGAAAACATGACGATCAGTTCTTCTCTAAAAGGAAGAAGTGACTCACTTATAGAGAACTTTCTCCATCAAGAGAAGAGCATGTGCGGATTTTGACACACAACCTAGCAGACTATTTTTGGGTGAATAAAGTTAACAGAAGTTAGTAATAAGAACTGGTCCACTATAGGAAATAACGGTGAAGGCATTCAACACCAGGAAATGGCCTGAGGACAAGTTGCTATGGTGAAACACTTCACTCTAATCAATGTCCAGTTTATGATAAGAAGAACGTTCATGTAAAGTTCTGATTCATTTGGAATAGCATGAAAACGATATAATCACTGTCCTTGGATAAGATACGGCAACTGAAGAGCCATTCAAAAGTCGACAATAACCCCCCCCCCCCCCCGTAAGATATTAAAGAACCACAGAAAGAGAGGACATCCAACTTCCGAGGAGAAAGTGAAGGATGAACAGATACTGACATTTAAATTTGTTATCCTTTTCTTTTTACTTCTTTGAAATACCCTTATACACAGTCATTTTCTTTTCCAAGCCTTTGGATGACATTGATAAGATGAGATTTGTATAAGCAATTTTTTTTTTTTTTGAAACTGATCCTATAAGCAATTGCACCCTACTACTAATGTGATTGTATGTTTACAATACAACAAGGAAACACATTTAACAACCATTCAAGTGACTTCCTGCTTCAATGCAGGGAAAACTGGAAAAGACAAAAGATGTAAAGCGACAATACATGACACATGGAGTCGAAAGATCGAAGTTCCTCAATTTCGTCATATCTGTAAGTACTAAGTACAACATTACCAGATCTCAAAGTATTGAATATCAAGTGTCACTTAATATGCATACTCAAACAAAGACCAGCATTATTAGCAAAAGACAGTTATAAAGTCCTGTATCAGAGAAGTAAGATGCTTACCTCCATGGCCATCAAAAACACCAAATAAGGAAGCGGAAGTGTCCAAATTTGGATAAACTGCATGCTATATAAAATCTCAAATCAGCATTTCTGTTCACCGCGATTCCTAAGCATTATCTTTCGACACTGAGTAATAAAATGAAGCCAAAGCTACTTGGGAGTCGCCATCATGTCAGATAAATAATAAATTGGCAAAGCACGATGACTATAAAGGATGAGTAATGACAATATGAATTTCTAAAAAAGGCATAGAACCATCTTGCAACAAATCGTACGGAAGTTTAGAGATTACAGAAGCACACACATGCATGCACTTACAGCATCTTCCATGGTTGCACGCCATCCTTGCATTGATGACAAGCCATATCTTAGTCTGTCATTCCCAATAAATAATAAATTGGCAAAGCACGATGACTATAAAGGATGAGTAATGACAATATGAATTTCTAAAAAAGGCATAGAACCATCTTGCAACAAATGTACGGTTTAGAGATTACAGAAGCACACACATGCATGCACTTACAGCATCTTCCATGGTTGCACGCCATCCTTGCATTGATGACAAGCCATATCTTAGTCTGTCATTCCCACCATCCTCTGACACTTTTTCAGTTTTGGGACTACTCAAATATATTCCCATCTTGACCTGCATATGGAAACCATACAATAAACATATTTACATGCAGAATTAACACTATAAATTTAACCTTTAGTAAATAAATAAATTCTCATATATATATATATTATATATATTAGATAAATACACAACACTTGATACACTACATCACACAATACAAGTTAAGCACATACACAGGAGAAAAATAGCTAAATACACAAACTTAATTCTTTTTCATACTCCTTTATTCTAGTGTAGAATGCTACAAAAACAGAGAATCTCAACAGAATTGATTTGTTTACAGAAGAAATGATTACATATTGCAAGAAAAACTTTTATGGAAGTAAATATCTTTAGTTACGCAGACAAATTCACTATAATCAAAATTAGGATTATTCAAATTACTACATAGTTTCACAAGTATAATTAAACTGAAAAATTACAAAATTTGTTACCAGTACAAAGATCGATCGATAAAATTGGAAAATATGAATGAATCAAAAGGGAAATACTGTGCGTTAGGGTTTGAAAGAAAACTTACTCTCCAATGCCGAAGTCGGTGAAATGATTAGAGATCGTTTAGCGGCCAATCGGCGGTGCATGACAATACTTTTTCATGCTATTTTTTTTTCTTTAATCCTTTTCATCTAATTATTATCTGTAAAATATTGCATATAGATATAACTGATTATTCTTCTTCTTTTATTATTATTATATTATTATTATAATAATAAATTAAATTTGTCATGAAAAATTATCTTATATCCTGTAGTCCAAGCACGCTGTTTTTGAAATTTTAGCGCCGTAGCACACTGATTTCGTACTTACTATAATTATTGAAAGAAAAAAAATCATCACTAAATTATTTTGAATTTTTAAAAATATCTTAATTTTGTGGGTGTCCTATTTTCCCATAAAATAATTTAAGAGTGTTATAAATATACACACTTTACTCATATGCAACCGCAATTGCAAGAAAAGAGGTGAAATCACGCACCAACAGTTGTTTGACACGTATTAAGTTCTTTTAATTTTTAATTTTTAGTATCATTTTCATTTTCATTTTATTATTTCTATTTTATTAACTTTATTTTCATTTTTTCCTCTTTCTTCTTAAATCTTCATTACTCAAATTCTTTTTTCCTTGTTGTAAATCCTTCAAAAGTAGCAGTCATAGTCACCTTCAATGTAACCTCCATGATGCTTCCATGTAACACTATTTTTCTCACCAAAACATTACTAAATAAAATCAATTCAACTCTCAAGTTACTAAAGTAAGGTAATGAGATCAAAAAAAAAGATGGAATTTCGTAATATTCTCTAATCAATGGACTTCTTTTTTTAAAAAAAAAACAGATAAAAGAAGAAAAAAGAAATAAAGAAAAGCAAGAGACAAGAAAAAAAAGTGATAAAAATGGATGAAGTAAATGGATCTTCTAAGTTGAAGAAGATGAAGAAAAATTGAATTTTTGAATTGGGTGAAGAAGATAATGGGGAAGATGATGTAAATTAATTAAATAATTAAGAGAAAAGATATAAAGTCACCCCTAAAGTTGTTCCGAATTTTCATAAAGACACCTTAACTTCGAAGACGTCCTATTACCCCATAAAAGTATTGAATATCTTTGTAAAAGAGTCATTTTTGACTGATTTTCTCTACTGCAAACAGACGCGTGGTGCTTACTCTTTTTATTAATTTAATTTTTAATTAATTTCTTCAAACCCGACCCGACCCAAATCGTTTAAAAAAAGAAAACTCTTGTTCTCCATTGTTTATTTCTTAGTTTCTCTCACATTTTCTTCAATCATAAGCATTGTTGAAGATCATCTCCTAAAATTTTGATCTTTGTTGATCAAATTTCTTGAAAAACTAGTGGAGTAAACAATGAACTGAAGAATGCAGGTTAGAATAGTAAAAATAGCAAATCGATTCAGCTGCAAATTAAAACCCTCATCGGCATGTATATTAGAAAATTTGCTTGTGGTTTCAATAACGAAGAATAATTCATTGAAATCGATAGTAATGGTATTCGGAGCCATGTCTTTTGAGTGGCTGGCGATTGGGCTTGTTGTCAAACCATGGCTTGATAAAACGTGGGCTTCCATGGACAAGTCTCGGAAACACCTTGCGACCCCGACGATGACGCTGCCAATCAAAGTTCAGAATTTGGCAAGTCCCAGGTCGATGTTGATCCTCCCGAAAAAACAACTAATGAGAGTTTGGTTTGATTTTTTGGGTTCTCAAAACTAAATGGAATTAAGAAGAAATGAAACCTCGGAGAACTTCAAACTAGCTTTTTGGATTGAAATTAAAACTAATTCATACCTTATTGAGTTGATTTCATCAGTTTTAACATAGAGTACCTGACTCTTTTGTTAGGGAAGAAGATGAATTGGAATGAAATAAATAATTAATAAAGAAAATAACTTAGATATGACAGTTTTTAATTGGGTTTTGACATTAAAAACAGATCTTCACGCGCATCATGTGCGTGTTCTCAAACATAACGAGAAAATGGGTTAAAATGGTCCTTTTACAAAATATTTAATACTTTTGTGGGGTAATAGGACGTTTTCAAAGTTAAAGTGTCTTTTTAAAAATTCGAAATAACTTCAATGGTGATATTATGTATTTTCTCAATAATTAATATTAAAGAAATATAATGACACGTGGCATTTTATAGCTCGTTATGACAGTGAAAAGAGTGGGTCACGCGCCCCATTTTCGTGGTAACAACCCAGACAAGAAAATAGGTCAAAATGACCAGTTTACAAAGATATTAAATAATTTCATGATGTGATAGGACACTTTTAAAGTTAGGGTGTCTTTATGCAAATATGAATCAACTTTAGAGGTGACTTTATGTCTGTTCTCTTGTTTTTTTTAGAAAACTTATCGCTATCATATATACTAAATTTATTTTTATTTTTAAATAATTACATATAACTTTTAATATTTTATACGATATATTTTAAAAGATACAATCAAATAAACAAATTCCTTAGAAATTAAAATTAATTAATTATCTTTACATTAAAACACCAAAACTAATGGTCCAGTTGCAATCCCTCACGTCCTCCATCATTTCTCCATCTTTCATCCTCTTGATATCAAAATTGATATTTTTTTCATTTTCCGGCGAAATTATTAAGTAAAAGAGGCTAAACTTTTTCTCTCTTATTCCGGTGAAACTATGGCAATGAGTCTTCGAAAAGGCAATACCCAGCTATTGTCGAAGGTTAACAGGGTACTATACGTTCGAAACCTTCCGCTCAAGACATCATGAGCGAAGAGATATACTATCTTCGGCAAGTACATATACGGTGCTATAAGGCAGTATTGACACAACTAAGGATACATGTGGAACTGCTTTCGTCGACTATGAGGATTTATATATATATATATATGCAAAAATCGATGTCGATCATCTCTTCGGCTTTAATATCGCTAATCGATACCTTATAGTTTTGTATTACCAGCAAGCGAAGATGAGTAAAAAATTTGACAGAAGAAGAAGGAGGAGGACGAGATACATGTTTTTGGATAGGTACCCCTTAACTTTGCCTCATTTCACATTTATGTTTCAACTTGGGTATGCACAAGTAAGCACTTAAACTTGTATAAACTTGAACAAGTAGACACATGAGTCCTACGTGGCACAACACATGTAGGATATCACGTAGGACAAAAAATGACATGTAGGATGTCATGTAGGACATGTGTGTCTATTTATTCAACTTTATACAAGTTTAAGCGTCTACTTGTGCGCACCCAAAGTTGAAGGACATAAATGTGATTTGAAGCCAAGTTAAAGGGCATATTTATGTATTATGCCTTTTGGATATATGTACTCGTTTACGATGTATTCGAGGTACATATAGACATATGAAATTGATATTAGATATTTCAAATTTAACTAGATGCATATTTGTCTAAAGTTCGATTGTATAAACTTTTACAAATTAGATTGCTAGATATATGCTCGAGGTACATGTATCATTTATGGCGAGATTCATGTATCGAACAGATTTTAAACCTGAGATACATATTGATACATGTATTTGTGATAGAGTTCATATTCTCTGAAGTTCAATTGTATAAACTTTTACAAATTAGGTTGCAAGATACGTGCTTCAGATACATGTATAATTAATGACGAGATGCATCATCCACCTTTTAGAAGTTGGTGTACGATTCAGACTTACAAATTATAAGGAGATGCCTCAACAATACTGTTAATGACCATTTGAAAAAATAAACTCAAAATTTTTAATTACAAAGGAATGAACCGATAAAGAAGATGAAGAGTACAATAACATATTACTTGGTTTTATGCTTTCATTATTTTAGGAAAACTTATTAGAGTATATATTTAGGATCCTGTAAATCTGTTGGGTTGGGTTGTTAATTAGTAATCAATTAATTCTTTAATTAAAGAAATAAGGTATACTCCCTTTAATTTAAATTAATAAATTATATATTTCGGCTTTAAAAGTTGGATACATGTATCTCGTTATTAATGATACATGTATTTTGAGGCCAAAATATGTATAAAAGTAATATTATAAACTATCGGAATTCTAGTAATTAGAATTTAAAGTAGTCAAATTGATGTAATACGCCCTATTTGAAAACATGTATCTCATTCGTCTCTCCCCCTATTTTAGTATATCTGGTAACAAAAACACATGTATCTCAGTGTATTTTCATCGATATATGGTAGGTGCCTCTTAATTAGTGGTAAGATATGTAATATTTTGAAAACATAGATGATAATAGGCATAATACATAAATATGCCCTTTAACTTTGCCTCGTTTTATATTTATGTCTTCCAACTTTGAGTGTGCACAAGTAGACACTTAAATTTGTATAAAATTGAATAAGACACACACGTCCTATGCGGCATCCTACATGACAATTTGCGTCCTACGTGGTGTGCTATGTGTATTATGTCACATAGGACTAACGTGTCTACTTGTTCAGCCTTATACAAGTTAAGTGCTTATTCGTGCATATCCAAAGTTTGACGGTATAAATGTAAAATGATTCCAAGTTAAAGGGCATATATATATATATATATATATATATATATATATATATATAGTATTTAGCAAAGTATTAAAGAACATTTAGGACATTACAAACGGTATTTAGGTTATTTGTTAATAATGGAATTATATATATATATATATATATATATATATATATATATATATATATATATATATATGTCTATATGATAATAAAATATGTCTAATTATTTAGTTTCTCCAAATTATAATAGGTTCAAAACTTTATATTTATCATAATTTTAATGTTATATGTTGAAATAATATTGAGTTCAATTGAACTTGATATTGTACATTAATACTCCCATTTATGTACAAATATCATTTTTATTCCAATATTCTTTTATTATTTGATCAAATTAGTATTTGAAATTAAAATAAAAATTTTGAGGTACTTTTTCCAATTTAAGTTCATAAATAAGCTATTGTAAAGAAAATTATTGATATGGATTAATCAACTACTATAATATTAATCAGAGAAAAATTGAACTAAATCTAAAAGTGCTTGGAAGAAAATTTAGATACACATTATATGTGTTATTCACATGTATATGAGATATCAGATACATAGAAGTGTGATGATCAATATTTGTTATGTATTTTAAATATATGCTAATTCACTTGAATACAATGTATCTTGAACAAATTTGATCATATATTTAAAGATACATATTTCTGAACGTATTTGATATAGTTGAATGCACAAAAATTTAATAAAATACGTAATATTATAAACTAGAATATATCTAAATAATTAATTTTTAAACTAGTAAAATTTATGTAAATTTTTCGTAACCGACTCCTAAACTAGTGGGTTTTATCTTTTCATCACTTGTATAAGAAAAAAACAGGCTGAATATCCTTCAGCCCAATAATTCCATTGCCTAATTTTAAACAAACATCATCAATTTGTTTGTGCTCTTTCCAGAACTCTCTAGTCAGTCATTTCAAGAACTCTCTACTCATATCTAATCCATCATGAATTTCCCCTACTTTGCTTCACTCGAATTCCCTCGATCCATCCCCAAATTCTATATATATATATATATATATATATACACAATTGCAATACCCTTTTCACCATTCACACAAAAAACAAGCACAAAAAAACATTCTCAATCAAAAAAATCAAGTCTTTTTGTTTCTTGAATCTGTATAATGGCTAAATCTGAAGGAAAAGCAATTGGAATTGATCTTGGTACAACTTATAGTTGTGTTGGTGTATGGCAAAACGATCGTGTTGAAATCATTCCAAATGATCAAGGCAATAGAACAACTCCATCTTATGTAGCATTCACAGATACTGAAAGGGTTATCGGTGATGCAGCCAAGAATCAAGTTGCTATGAATTCCCAAAACACTGTCTTTGATGCTAAACGTCTTATCGGTCGACGTTTCTCTGATCAAACTGTACAATCTGATATGAAACATTGGCCATTTAAGGTTGTTCCAGGACCTGGTGACAAGCCTATGATTGTGTTATGATCTCTCTGAGATCACAAATTTCAGTCTCAACAATTCAAAGAAAATCTAAAATCGAATCGCAACTTTATTGATTCTCGAAGTTCTCGATTACAACAAACCAAAGCTAAGTAACTATTGAGCAGACATTATTGAATTACAGTAAAGGAGAAAGAGTGAGATCGAGAAGAAGAGAAACAGGAGATCGAAGAAGAAGAAGAGAAGCAGAAACAGAAATGGGAAGAAATTGCATTTCCAAAAGTTAATTCCTTATCTCTCCTCTAACTACCATTTTATAACAACTTCCTAACCAACTCCACGTGGCATCATCCTGATCACAGATTCTCATCAACTTGCATTTAATCCCAGCCCTTCAATATACCAATATCTGATCTTTTCACTAGACTCTTCACGGATCGATTCCCCACAGAACCACTTCTATATTTCAATTCATAACATTCCCTTTCCCATCAAAACATCCTTGACCTCAAGGATGAGAATCAAAACCAGGGAACTTAGCGTGCAAAAAGTCGTAATCTTCCCACGTAGCATCCTCTGGTGGAAGATTAGACCACTGAACCAAAACTCGCACCACAGCTGCATTGTTCCTTTTTACCATCTGGCGCTGCAAAATGGTCACCGGCTTTACCAAAAATTGTCCATCATCGTTCGTATAAGGTAATTCAGATTGAACTACCACACGATTGCCTACTTTCTTCTTCAACAACGAAACATGAAATACCGGATGAATCTTTGAAGTCGATGGAAGGCCTAATTTATAAGCCACTAACCCAATCCTTTCTGTTATCAAGTAAGGACCATAATACTTAGACGTAAGCTTCAAATTCTTTCTCAATGCAACGGACGTCTGACGATATGGTTGCAGTTTTAAGTATACCCAATCTCCGACCGAAAACTCACGCTCAGTTCTGTTCCTATCAGCAAAAAACTTCATTCTAGCTTGGGCAGTAGTTAAATTGTCCTTCAACAATTGAAGGAACTGCTGCCTGTGCATCACGACATCCTCTGCAGCTTGTACCACTGTTTCTAACAGAGGACCAATGGAAAGTTGAGGGGGAGTATACCCATACAATGCTTCGAATGGAGTACACTGCAGACCTGTGTGAAAATTCGTATTATACCACCATTCCGCAGCCGATAACCACTGTTTCCATTGCGTAGGCCGACTTGCAGTCATACATCGAAGATAATTTTCAAGGCACCTATTGACCCTTTCAGTTTGACCATCACTCTGAGGATGATAGGCCGAACTATAGTGCAATTGAGTCCCCAACAGTTTGAACATCTCTTGCCAAAATCGACTTAAGAAGACCTTATCTCGATATGAAACAATACAGTCAAGAGTACCATGTAATCGGTGGATTTATCTCCAATACAATTCAGCCACGGTTACTGCAGTATATGGATGAGCCAAGGCTATAAAATGAGCATACTTAGTAAAACGATCGACCACTACTAAGATCACATCCTTAGCTTTCGACTTTGGTAACCCCTCAATAAAGTCCATACTTATATTACTCCAAGCTTGATTAGGAATCGGCAATGGTTGGAGTAGACCCGGATATGCTGCATTATCGTCCTTATTACGATGGCAAACCTCACAATGAGCTACATATTCATTCACCATAGCTCTCATCTTAGGCCAATAGAAATAATGAGCCAACCTTTTGAAGGTGCCCAATTGACCCGAATGTCCGCCTAAAGGAGTATCATGAAAAGTAGATATGAGTTGTTGTCGTAAAGGTCCTGTAGATCCCACATAAACCTTGCCTTTCTTCCTTAACACACCATTAACGTTATGCCATAAACTAGGCCCATGCGCATCTACTGATAACAGTGTAATCAACTCTTGAACGTATGTATCCTCATTATAACTGTGCATAATCTCTTGTATCCACGTAGGTGTGATCACACTTACAGCCATAAGCAGGCCTGTGGATTGATTTTCATCGCTCTGTAGACCTTCTTGTCGTCTAGATAGAGCATCCGCAACTCGATTCTCCGTTCCTTTTTTGTATCGCACCTCATAATCAAGACCGAGTAATTTGGTTAACCCCTTCTGTTGAATAGCCGAAGTGACCCGCTGTTCCAACAAGTACTTCAAACTGTGGTGATCAATCTTAACCACAAAGTGTTTGAACTGCAAATAATTTCTCCATTTATCGACTGCATTGAGTAAAGCCATATATTCCTTCTCGTATATCGACTTGCCCCGATGTTTAGTAGCCAAAACTTTGCTGAAAAAAGCTATCGGCCTTCCTTGCTGCATAAGTACAGCTCCAATACCCCCATGACTTGCATCAGTTTCAACCACAAATTCCTGTGTATAATCAGGAAGAGCCAATACAGGCGTAGTCGTCATAGCTACTTTAAGGTTTTCGAAAGCAGTCTCGGCATCCACACTCCATTTAAAAGCCTCTTTCTTTAACAAATCTGTGAGTGGCCTGCTGATAGTTCCATAATTCTGCACATACTTACGATAGTAACCGGTTAATCCCAAAAATCCTCTTAAAGCTCGTAATGACTTAGGTCTAGGCCAATCCACCATAGCTTTAATCTTGTTAGGATCTGTAGACACCCCTTCATCAGTAATAATATGGCCTAAATACTCCACGTGAGCTTGACCAAAAGAACACTTAGCCTTTTTAGCGAATAGTACATTAGCTCTCAAAGTCTCAAATACAATCTGTAAATGCCTCAAATGCTCATCTCTGCTTCTGCTATATATCAATATATCATCAAAGAAGACTAAAACAAATTTTCGGAGAAAGGATTGAAAAACCTGATTCATTAACGCTTGAAACGTTGCTGGCGTATTAGTGAGTCCGAAGGGCATCACTCGAAACTCGTAATGTCCCATGTGAGTCCGAAAAGCAGTCTTATGCACATCCTCCACTCTCATTCTAATTTGATGATATCCAGCCCGCAAATCCACCTTCGAAAAGATTGCAGCACCATGTAATTCATCCAACAAATCATCCACTATAGGAATTGGATATTTGTCTTTGATGGTCAAGTCGTTCAAGCCTCGATAGTCAACACAAGATCTCCATGTCCCATCTTTTTTCTTTACTAATAACGCAGGTGAGGAATAAGGAGATTGACTCTCTTGTATTATTCCACTGCTTAACATCTCCTTTACCTGCTTTTCCAACTCGTTCTTTTGATGGAAATTGTACCGATAGGGTCTTAGACTAATTGGCATCGCTCCTGGTTTGAGAGGTATCGCATGGTCGAAGGCTCTAACTGGTGGTAGTGATTTTGGTTCTGCAAAAATATCCGAATACTTAACCAGCACCTCTTGAAGCCCTTCATCTACCTCCTCTTCCTCATTTGATGTCACCATATTCATCATAAAAAGATGAGCAACCATAGCCTGACCCTTCTTCAACATTTTCCTCATGGCTTCACTAGATAACATGCTTAAACTTCCCTCCTCTGCAATTCCCGGCAACACCAACTTATTGGTCTTTCTGCCTATAGTAACACACCTCCGTTCGTGATCAAACTTAGTTGGATTGTGTTTCTTCATCCAATTATTTCCTAACACCAATGCACAACCACCCAAAGGAATTATGAGCAAATCTTCTGTGAAAATTCTTTCCTGCATTTTCCACGAAAATTTTTTATAGTTAGAATTACACATAACGTAGTTGCCATCCGCTACTGTAACTCGTACTGGCGAGCAAGGACGAGGTTGATAGCCTGATGCAGTAACAATGTGCTTATCGATGAAGCTATGAGTGCTTCCTGAATCAGTTAATAACGCTAAGTCTCGCTTCTTCATAGTCCCTCCAACAAGGATAGTGTTCTCTTCTTTATTATGTCCCGTTAGTGCATTTAGACATACATCTTGCTGTACTTCTTGTTCTACTATTCCTTCGATAGTTATCTCTTCATTTTCCTCAGTTACCAACACAGGTTCATTGTCATCTTCATTCTCAATGATTCCCGTTAGACAATTCAACTGTCTCGTCTTACATAGATGCCCTGGACCATATTTCTCCCCACAACGAAAACACAAATGATTGGACTTCCTAAACTCGTAAACCTCAGGAGTAAGCCGGTAAGGACCAGTTCTGTTACCCGTCGCAGAAGAGCCCTTGTTACCCATCCCCTGCACAACCGGAGTAACCATTCGGTTAACTCCTTTACTTCTCTTGCGTGCAGCTTCAATAGCCATTTCCTTCATCCTCGCCTTCTCTACAGCTTCCTTCAACGTAGTCGGCTTGAACATTTTAACCTCAATTCTGATCTCCTCCTTTAAGGCTCCGATGAAACTAGAGAGAAAGTGAGCGTCGTTCAAAGCAGGATTACGGATAAGCATTTGAGCCTTAAGATCTTCAAATTTTCCTAAAAACTCATCCACAGTACCACTCTGCTGTAGTTTATTAAACTCCTCTACCACATCACCTACTTCAATTTCCCCAAATCGACTTATCAGTTCCTCCTTAAACTCGATCCAATTTGGAATTCCTCCACTTAATACCATTGATTGATACCAAACTTCGGTAACATCATTCAAGTATAACGCAGCCAATTCCACCCTCTGTTCATTACCCACCCTATACTGTGTAAAGTAGCGCTCACACTTTCGGATCCACACCTTAGGCTCCTGACCAGCAAAGCTAGGTAACTCCCACCTAGGTAACGCAACAGCATTCGGCTGAGCTCGGTTGCGATTGTCCGGATTCGGAATGGGCAGCAAACCTGCTCCCACATTCGGAACTGCCGGTGCTCTTTCTAATACTCCCAGCCTTTCCAAAATTAAATCCAATGCTCCTTGAATTCTAGCTTGAGCATGGCGTACCTCTTCCTGAGAATTCAGCAAATCGGCTAGCATTTCATCATGTCTAACTAGCTTATATTGAGTGATCTTCCATCGTGTTCCTTCAACCATTGCTCCTCCAACTGCACAGGTTCGAAGGCTCTGATACCAAGTGTTATGATCTCTCTGAGATCACAAATTTCAGTCTCAACAATTCAAAGAAAATCTATAAATCGAATCGCAACTTTATTGATTCTCGAAGTTCTCGATTACAACAAACCAAAGCTAAGTAACTATTGAGCAGACATTATTGAATTACAGTAAAGGAGAAAGAGTGAGATCGAGAAGAAGAGAAACAGGAGATCGAAGAAGAAGAAGAAGAGAAGCAGAAACAGAAATGGGAAGAAATTGCATTTCCAAAAGTTAATTTCTTATCTCTCCTCTAACTACCATTTTATAACAACTTCCTAACCAACTCCACGTCGCATCATCCTGATCACAGATTCTCATCAACTTGCATTTAATCCCAGCCCTTCAATATACCAATATCTGATCTTTTCACTAGACTCTTCACGGATCGATTCCCCACAGAACCACTTCTATATTTCAATTCATAACATTGTTGTTAATTTCAAGAATGAGGAGAAACAGTTTGCACCAGAGGAGATTTCTTCAATGGTTTTGATTAAAATGGAGGAAATTTCTGAGGCTTTTTTGGGACAAACTGTTAACAATGCTGTGGTTACTGTTCCAGCTTACTTTAATGATTCTCAAAGACAAGCTACTAAAGATGCTGGTGCTATTGCTGGGTTGAATGTAATGAGGATTATTAATGAACCTACTGCAGCTGCAATTGCTTATGGTTTGGATAAAAAGGGTTCAAAGGGTGGTGAAAAGAATGTCTTGATCTTTGATCTTGGTGGTGGAACTTTTGATGTCTCATTGTTGACTATTGAAGAAGGGATTTTTGAAGTTAAGGCAACTGCTGGTGACACACATTTAGGTGGTGAAGATTTTGATAACAGGCTTGTGAGTCATTTTGTGCAAGAATTCAAGAGGAAGCATAAGAAGGATATTACTAGCAATGCTAGGGCTTTGAGGAGATTGAGGACTGCTTGTGAGAGGGCTAAGAGGACTTTGTCATCAACAAGTCAAACAACAATTGAAGTTGATTCTTTGTATGAGGGGATTGATTTTTATGCTACAATTACAAGAGCTAGATTTGAGGAGCTGAATATGGACTTGTTTAGGAAGTGTATGGAGCCAGTAGAGAAATGTTTGAGGGATGCTAAGATAGATAAAAGTCAAGTTCATGATGTTGTTCTTGTTGGTGGTTCTACTAGGATATCAAAAGTACAGCAATTGTTACAAGATTTCTTTAATGGTAAGGAGCTTTGCAAGAGTATTAATCCTGATGAGGCTGTGGCATATGGTGCTGCAGTTCAAGCTGCAATTTTGAGTGGTGAAGGTGATCAAAAAGTTCAAGATTTGCTGCTTCTTGATGTTACTCCACTCAGTCTTGGTATTGAGACTGCTGGTGGTGTGATGACAGTTTTGATTCCAAGAAACACTACTATACCAACCAAGAAGGAGCAAATCTTTTCCACATACTCTGACAATCAACCAGCTGTGTTGATTCAGGTGTATGAAGGAGAGAGATCCTTAACCAAGGACAACAACTTTCTTGGTAAGTTTGAGCTAAAGGGTATCGCACCTGCCCCGAGAGGCGTGCCACAGATCAACGTCTGTTTCGACATTGATGCTAATGGTATACTCAATGTGTCGGCGGAGGACAAGACTGCTGGGGTTAAGAACAAGATTACTATCAACAAATGACAAAGGAAGGCTAAGTAAAGAAGAGATTGAGAGAATGGTTGAAGAAGCTGAGAGGTACAAGTCTGAGGATGAGGCAATGAAGAGGAAAGTGGAGGCGAAGAACGCGTTAGAGAACTACGCGTATAACATGAGGAATACTGTGAAAGATGAGAAGATTTCAGGGAAGTTGGATTCTTCAGAGAAGCAGAAGATTGAGAAGGCTGTTGATGAAACAATTGAATGGTTGGATAGGAATCAGTTGGCTGAAGTAGATGAATTTGAAGACAAATTGAAGGAGTTAGAGAAGTTGTGTAATCCAATCATTGGAAAAATGTATCAAGGTAATGCTGGTGCTGATTATGGTACTGGAAATAGTGGTGCAGGGCCTAAAATTGAGGAAGTTGATTAAAAAGATTGTTAATGTGAGCAAATAAGCACAATGTAAGTTTTTGAGATATCAAGTATTGTGACATGTAATGTGAAAGAAATTGGTCAATATTTTATGTTAATGTAATAAAAAAAGAAACCAAATATATTGAACTATTTGTGAGTTGTCTGCTAAGTGTATTGGTTCCAAGTTTAAGGCCTATATGTTGGGTTATCCCACATCGGAAGTGGAAGGGGCTGGTGGTCAATTTATAAGTGTGAGGGAAAGCCTCAACCTTTGAGCTAGCTTTTGGGTTGAGAAGGCCCAAGACCACCCAACATTGGTATCAGAGCCCAGGTTGTCAACAAGTCTCATCCCACCGGGAGAAAACTGGGTTGTCGCTCTCTCCAGCCCAAGGCCCGATGTGTGAAGGGGGAGATTGTTGGGTTATCCCACATCGGAAGTGGAAGGGGCTGGTGGTCAATTTATAAGTGTGAGGGAAAGCCTCAACCTTTGAGCTAGCTTTTGGGTTGAGAAGGCCCAAGACCACCCAACACTATATTGGATAACAATCTTTTATGCTACTCAATGTGACTTAGCAGGACATGATAAGATTTGTTTAGATGAGTATGAGGGCATAAGCATCATATTCCCTTGGATTGGTGAAAATTAATCGACTAATGAATTATTACTTTCTTGAAAGGAAATGAAAGTATCATATTCTCTTGAATGGGTAGATTTTCATGTCTCCCTTTCTAAGCGGATGGCGGCTCAATATAATTAGTGGTCTAAAGTCAACTTTTATTACATAAATTATTTTTCTCTTTAATAATTTTTAAAAGAAAAATTTAACATATAAATATATAGATTGGGCCTCATTCTTACTTTTATTGCATACATTATTTTTCTCTTCAATAATTTTTAAAAGAAAATTTAACATATAAATATATAGATTGGGCCTCATTCTTACTTTAATTAGAAGTTTTGAGTTTAAGTCTCGAAAAGAAATTTATTTTGCTACAAATCCTCTTTAATCAGCTTTATGTTTCTTATAAATTTTATAATATTTTTTTTTTTACAAATATAAAATATCGAACATCGAATAATCATAGAAAGGGAATTCTCCATTGGATACACAATGACTAGATTGTTTATAGACAAAGCTAAAATGGTGGGGAACTTCTGAAGTATTTGGTTGGCCATATACCCAAAAGTAGTGGAGGGGGGGGGGACTCGAAAAAGAAAAATACAACTCATAAGGTGAGTCAAAAGCAACCATATATGAACTCCCTTCGTCTTAATTTCGAGTGTCTTAGTCTGACTTGACACAAAGTTAAAAGAAACAAAAGTCAACTTCTTTCATTTTGTGATTTTAAAATGAAAGATGTGTATAGTTCTTTGTCTTAAACTTGTCGTGTAGAATGTTAAAATTAGAATACATAAACATAAAAAGAGACATGTTTTTGAGACAAAAGAAAAGTAAGAGACTTAAATTGCGATAAAGGAAGTGACATTTAGAAGATAATATATCCTATATAAACACCCTCTAATACTAGCTTATTATCAAGAGTAGGCACAAGTACTTTATTGTATATCCATCACTACCATATTTACTATTCAACTATTTTCTTAGCTCCATCAATGAAAATGACAACTATTGGTCTCTTTCCTTGTTTCATCATCCTTTTATGTTTTTTAGCCTTATTAACAAGCATGGCATATGAAGAATCATCTCATGTGTCAATAAGTGAGAATAACAAGTTTGGAATCAAAACTAAGCATTCCATAGTTGATGTAACAAAGGGACAGAGAGGAAGGGCACCATATAGTGGTGCAGATTTACTTCGTCGGCCACGACCAAATAAAAATTCAGCAATATCCCTCAAAAAACCTTCAATGTTTACATCAACAACCAATGCTATCTTCATATTCTGTTCTTTTCTTCTTGTATTGCTGCTTTTGTGATTTGTGACTCTCTAAGGTTAATGGTTTCATGTTCTGTTGTAGTACTATTTTGTTTGTTTTGTAAGTGAAAAGATGTATGTGGTAACAAACATTTTAAGAATGATGATGCATAATTGTCTATCTTCATTTTCACCTCAAATTTCTAATATTACCTATTGTGACAATGACTTAGTGAAAATGTCTGCTTGCTGAATGACAGATAACTAGATCAATCGAATATTGTCACACAGGACGTTTACAAGTTGATGGATAGTCACACCTAATTCATTTAGAAAGTATCGAGTTCATAATATCTCGGTGATCATGTAAGCAACATCATAAATATTGGATTTTATGATTGTTGGTTGGTTCTCAGAACACCAAGACTGCAAAACCAGTACTGAACTGAGAATTATCAGGACATCCAGCCCCGATCAGCATTTAAGATCCCTATAACAGTAATGTTTCACTACCGCAGCTTAACTTTCTCTTCTTGCAATGCTTCTATAAGAATGAGAGTTTAAAAATGAGATCCTAATAGTAATGGCTACACAAATATACATTATATGAGTGTCCGCATGGACAAACATTAGAAAAAGAAAGATCTCTCTAACTATAGAATTTATCTGTTCATTCTCACCCGAGAGATGAATAGATATGCTTGCCTGCCTCCTCCAACAGTCGAAAGTATTTGTCAAGTGTCATTTCAACTTTTTGAAGAGACAGACGGCAGACCATATTCCTTCACTTTCTACAGAAACTAGTAAAATAACCAATAGGGACTTGTCGGATAAGATATGCTCGAGTTAAAAACTTTAATATATACTTTTAGGATTTAACTTATGTTTTGCTAAGTTGGTTTCTGCTCCTTTGCTCAAACAAAATTGTCTAGGATTCGTTAGGAGTTGGCAAGGAATCACTTGCATTATAGTTTGGAATAAATCATAAGAATTCAACCTTTTAGTTTAGCATAAAATGAAATATTTAGCCAAATCAAATGAACAGTGGCTGAATTGTTTATAATAGTTGGGCCAGAGTGCCAATGCTAAAGGTGAGACAAACAATATCTTCTTGTGGAATGGGCATATGCCATTAAAAAGTTAGATGCAGACCAAAATAAAAGAAATCAAGTTGAGCTAAAGCAACTATAACACCACTTAGAAGAAGATCATATTCTCTTCTTCTGTTTTTTTTTGCCCCTTTATATCAACGGTTATTATGTTTGCTTACGTGTACCTCATATATTCCATCGAGTATCTGTTGCCTCCCAGGACAAGTATCAATTAAAATTTTATTTACCAAGGAATATTTGATCCTATTGAAATTTGAGTCATGGTTCTGTATAATTTGTACTCACTTCATTGACCTCTGGATCACATCTTTAGTTGTGTTATACAGACACCCTTTGATGAGTGTAGCCAAAGTCGGGATGACTCAGTTGGTTTGGAGGATGGTCATCCACACGGATGACCCGGATCAATCCCCTCTCAATGCCTTCTGAGTCGAGTCTGTCGCAGAGGGTTTGCCTAGTGCGGTTTAGTGGTTTGTAGGCTATTACACTACACAGTGGGGGTTTACCCAGTGTGCACAAAGTGCTCACCCACAGAGGCTGTGTCAGAGGTGGAAACGGTTGCGGGTTATCTTGGGGTTAAAAAAAAAAAAAAACATATTTATAAACACTTGTACAGCTTCCCAATAATATTCTGTTTTCTGTCTCTTTTTGCAACTGGAAACCACACAGACCAGCAAAGTCATTTAGCTCCATCCAATGAGAATAACTATTGGCTTCCTTCCTTGTTTCATAATCTTGTTATGTGTTCTAGTCTTTACAAGTTTCACATATGAAAATTCTCATGACTCAAGAAACAGAGGCATTCGCATCTTGAAACATGTAGCTGGAGTGCAAGAAAGAGAGAACGAGGGTGAAAGCGCAAGAAGAGGAGGTAAATTCCATTTAGATACATATAGCAATGAGTTTGAGTTAAAAACTAAGCATTTGATAGCTCATGTAGGGAAGGGACAGAGAGGAAGAGGACCAAATGGAGGTTCGAACAACCTTCATCATGCGCGTCCTTATAAAAGTTCAGCGTTATCCGTGAAGCAGCCCTTCATCTTCACATCAACTACTGGTGCCATATTCAGATTCTCTCTTCTTCTTATATTGCTATTTGTCTTTCCATGAAAAGTTCCTCTATGTTTGTAAATTTGTATGTAAGTGAACAGTCTTATGTAACATGCTTTATAAGATTGTTGATGCATTATTTGTCTTTCTTCCTCACTCCCCCTCTCAGGGCGTGGAGCTAGTAAGGGCCAGGGTTCATAAATTTTACTTTCTATACATGTTAAAATTACTTTTTTATGTATACATAGTAAAAATTGAACTTCCTTTTGACTTTTCTGTGTGTTTACTTCATATTTTAAACCCCTTTAATGAAAATTAGCAAGTAGCTAAACAGTCGTAACAGGATGCCTTAGAACAAGGTCCCATAAATAGGTAGCCTAACCCAACTAGTGATCCCAAGATTTGGTACGAAGCTTTTTGAGAAGATTGGTAAGATACTTGACTTCAGTTGAAGATGGGGAGATTGTTCTCTATTTCTTGTATGACCGACTAATAGGTGTTAAGCCAAGATAGATAACATAAGCAGAAGTACAGGTAGTTGATTTGAGATACTGAAGGAGACGTTTCATGATGAATAGTTGATTTGAGATACTGAAGGAGACGTTTCACTGCTTGCAAATGTGTGTGATATGGTTGATGCATAAATTAGGAGAGTTTATTAACAACATAACAGAGCTTATGTCTTGTCTAATAAATGAAAAAATAAATAGACAATATAACATCATATATTACTATACCTACAATTTTCAATGATTGCCTGGTTTGAACACGCGACATGACTTGCGAATTCCTAGCCAAAAACCAATCGAACTACGCACAACTTTAATTAAAGGAGTGTCACATTTTTATAATATATAACTGTAAAACTGTTTTGACGAAGTAGTGTCACGGGACACCCCATTACTCTTGCTAAATCCGCCCCTGGATATTGGAGCTTGCCAATTGCACTACAATACGGTTATATATATATATAACCGTTTCACTCTGAACCTCAAAGTTGGATTACCATTTCACCCTTATCTTACCCCTAAAGTAAATCAAATATTAATATTTATTTAATTAATTAAATATTAGTAGTAGTTATATTTAAATTCATGCATCAAACATGCAATTATATATTCCTGTACTAAATATGGTAATGAAGAGTCCATTAATCTTCAATTTAATTATAAGTGGGGGTAATGAAGAGTCTATCAAAAACACTCACTCAACATCATTTATATATCCTTCTTCAATTAAAATTTGTATCATCTTGCATTCTACATTAGGTTAGTCTACACCATTTGTAAATCTTTCATTCCAATTTGTATTTGTAATAATTCTACCAATTCATTTATTTGTGTTCTTTGGAAATTGTTAACCCAATAACCCAACATCAATAAATTAATAACACTTTTTCGATTCGATTTATCGATCGATTCAACTTCGCAATAAATTAATAACACTTTTTCGATTCGATTTATCGATCGATTCAACTTCGCACTCCCCTAATATGTCGGATGAATTACCTATATTTGAGATTATTTTGTCAGCCCTAGAGCGAATAAAGAAATGTTAAAAACAAATTCGTAACAGAAATGAGCGAAGAATGAGAGAGGAAAGAGAGAGACAAGCGAGATCTAGGAGGAGATACACACAATTGATTTGTATATTTAATCGATAATTATATTGTGAATATAATTGTATTAAATAATAAGCTTAGGTTAGCGTAGTAGAGCATTAAACTAACATGACTTTGGTCTGGCAAGTGTGCGACTGTGGTGTCGTTGCGGAATTCGTAACAGAAATGAGCGAAGAATGAGAGAGGAAAGAGAGAGACAAGCGAATCTAGGAGGAGATACACACAATTGATTTGTATATTTAATCGATAATTATATTGTGAATATAATTGTATTAAATAATAAGCTAGGTTAGCGTAGTAGAGCATTAAACTAACATGACTTTGGTCTGGCAAGTGTGCGACTGTGGTGTCGTTGCGGGGATCTCTCCTCACCATCGACTCGATACACAAGGAGAAGGAGGAGCTCTCCATTCTCACATCACACATATACATTGATTATCTTTTTTGCTCGGAAAAGGACCTATCTTCGACGCCATTATCTCCGTCATCCATCGGTTGAAGGACGGACATCCTTTTTCTCTTTCACTTTCATTTCATCGTAAGCTCTTTTTCCCTTTCACATTTCAATTCTCTCGCATACGGTTTTGCAGATCTGTTGTATTTCCATTGATTTGTACAATTCATTCGTTTATTTTGTTTCCTGTTAGATGATTAATTTGCGTGATTGTCTAATTACTTTCGATTGAATAAGAAGGAGTACCATAAAATTGAGATCCATATATACGATTACGTCCATTTGGAATAGAGGAGTTTAATTTTGTGCAGTGAATAGTGAGCTTGAAAAAGTTTGCATTGCGCATATCGTAGTAAGGAAAGGAAGTGAGGCACTTATTCGAATCAAATAGCTGAAACTACTATAACTCCTATTTTTTCTGCTTTAAGAGAAGCCTTCTAGCTAGTTTTAAAGTGTTGAAGAGAGAGATAGGATTTTCTAAAGATAGTTGTTGAGGAAGCGATTTATAACTGGATTGAGGCACAGAGACTAGTGAGTTCCAATTATACATGCTCAGTTAGGAAGGGTTTGAAGGTATTCATTTTTATTTTTTTGAAGAATAAGTATATCAGGCTTAATTGCAATTATGGATCAGAAAGAGGTCTTTGTCTGATACTTCTAGCGGTTTGATACAATCAACTTTCAGACAAGGTGAATAACATGGTCAATGATTGTAGGAGATATAACTTTATTGAGAAAGTACAGATAGATGAATGAGAATTGAGAATATGTTGGGGCTGAGGAAATTAAGGAAGGAATAGTACAATTTTACAAGCATTTGTACATGGAAAGGGGGAATTTGGAGACTGACATAGGACGGAATCTCATGTAGGAGTATCACCTTAATGGAAAAAGATACTTTGAAGAAAAGTGTAAAGAAAGAGGAGGTAGAAATGCAGATCACATTGGATTCACTATGATGCTCTTCATTGTTAGGTAATTGCTAGTGACATGGAATGTAATATTTAGACCACTAACCACTTCTATCACACATGGACTTCTGAGAAGAGTTTCACCTCTTCTTTCATCGTGCTCATCCCAAGAAGAATGAAGGTGATATAAAAGAATTCAAGCCCATTAGTCTTGTAGGGAGTGTATAAAATAATATACAAGGTTCTAGCTGGTAGGATGAAATTGGTAACTGATAATCTTATCTCAAATCTTAGAATGCCTTTGTTGGAGGAAGACAAACTCGTGATGCATCCCTTTCGTCAAATGATATGATTGATTTAAGGTATCCATCTCCTAGTGAATGGTACTCCATGAGGATTCTTTCGGAAGTTCGAGGGAATTAGAGCAGGAGAACCCCTAACCATTACTATTTTCTTTTTTTTAATAGATGCTTTCAGTAGGCTTATAAACTAAGTTGATAGGATTCGGGTGTGGGTGTTCGATATGCGTGGATCTAGAGGTTGAATCCTTCACGATCTAAATTTTCCAGTAGGCTTATAGACTAAGTTGATAGGATTCGGGTGTGGGTTTTCAATATGAGTGTGGGTCTAGAGGTTGAATCCTTCCCGATCCAAATTTTTCGGAGGTATGGATTTAGTTAAGGATACAGGTGCAAGGATTTGGTTAATAAACCTCAAATATCTAAAATTAGAGTTATATGTCTGAATTATTAGATATTAATGGTGTGTTTGCTATGGAGGAAAATATTTTTACAGTAAATGTTTTTCAATTTTCTCATGTTTGCTTGGTTACTTTGCTAAAATATTTTGAAAATTTTCCACGGAAAATTTTTCCTTCATACCAAACACACTCTACGTGAAAAATTAACAAGGTATTCCGAGGAGAAAATATTGATCAAGGAGGATTCCAGAAGGAGATATAAGGAAAAGGAATGATATAGAAATTTCTATATAAAAGACTTTCCGTTTTCTTCAATTTCACTTCACGCTTTGTTTTAATTATAGAAATCATTGCATTTTCCTCAAAATTCTCCCTCAATTTTTGTCAAAGTACCCAAAATTGGATTACCATGTCCGTTCCCACACCCAAATGGCGTCGACACAATGTAGCACTGAAATTGAAGGGTTCGAGGTAGATGATAATAGGAGGGGTAATATGTCTATATCTCATCTATTATTTGTTGACAATACACTAGTCTCGCCCGAACTACAATAGAAGGAATCAATTGCTAGTTGTAGATTGGAGAGGATCTGCAATGAAAGGAAGGTGAAACCACCCCGTCTCTTTTGGAGTATATGGAACGAGCAGAATAGAATATTGTTTCATGATAGTGAAATTGCTGTACAAAGAATTAAAAGAACTTATTTTCACTTTTTTTTTGGGGTAAAGAGAAATTACCGTGTATTATATCTTTTTCCATAACTGTGGTGTTTAGGCCAACTTGCTTTTACTTCAACTAACTTTACAGGATGTCTGTTATCTCCCACCAACACAGGTAACAAATAACTCTATCCTCTAAAACCTAAATAGATATGAAGAAATCACCTACTCCCTCGGTCCCAATTTATGTGACACCGTTTGACTGAGCATGAAGTTAAGAAATAAGGGAAGACTTTGTTTTTGTTTACCAAATTGCCCTTATTAGAGTCACTTTGGTGCTAATTTTTACTTTTTGGTAGACTTATCTTCACAATAAAATGTTAAGTGGTACCCAATAAGGATAAAATGAGGATGATGCCAATTAATAGTTGCCAAATAAGGAAAAGTGACATTCTTTTTGGAATGGACTAAAAAGGAAAGGGTGTCACCATTCCACATAAATTGAGATAGAGGGAGTAGTATTTTTTGCCTCTGCTGGAATTTGAACTTGGTGTGGACTGTGGAGACAATTTAGGACTCAAGAGAAGTGACACCATGTTGTATTTGATGATTAAAACTTGGGCGGAAGACTGTGTATGACTCAAGCAGAGTCGCACACACTTACTGTACTTATTTTTTGACACCTACTTAGTGTTTATTAATGAACATTTTTTACTTTTAAAAAAAATTGCATTTGCTGAAACATTGCACATACATAGGCAAAATGCATCAGCACTATCTCACTATCTTTTCTAAAGAGCCTAGAGTGTTGCCTGTTGTAGTATAAAACTGTCTTTGCAACACATTATGTGTTTAGTGCTTATTATGTTGAATTTATGTAGGTGCAGAAATTGTGTCAAGTTGCAAAAGATTCAGTGAATAAGCTATGGTTCTTGAAGTTAATATATCTTCACCTCATAGGAGGTCACAGTCACTGACTGCATTTTCAACTTCATCATCATCTAAAAGACAACAACCACGAGGTGATGAATTTGGGAGCTGTTCGACTCTACTTCAGCGCCACCGCTTCCTGTTAACAGCGCTTTCCCTCCTAGCATGTCTCTGCACTATCTATCTCTACTTTGCAGTCACTTTAGGGGCTGTTGACTCATGTTCTGGCTTGAAAGGAACTCAAAAAGCAGCATGCTATGTAGAGCATGGAAAAACATCGATGGGTAAAGGAAAACTCAAGTTCTTCTAGCACATCGATAAGTTTCTAGCTGAAAGAGCGTTTTGCTGAATGATTGCTCCTTTCCTTATGAGGGGCATATTCATGTAACTCAGTCTAACTATTCCTCACATGTTATTTCAGACTTGTGTGCAATAGTTTGTTTATAATATATCAAATTGCACAAATTTTGATCCAGGAAACTGTTTGACATCGGTGAAAATTTTCTGTTGCTAAGGAATCGATGTGAATGTTTGAGTGGCATTTTCTTAATGTAAATGATGAATCAACTGGAAATGTAGCATTATAATGTGCAAAATGTAAAGATATTTTTGATGGGTACGTAGGGATGGTCTATTAAAAGGGACAAAGAAGTTAGGTAATTAGGTGAGAGTTCTTCAAGTTTTAAATATTGAGTAAAAGTGACAAATAAATAAATAATATTAATTAAATTAAAAAGTATTTTCTAAATAGCCCCAAACTTTTAAGTTGTTCACTTTGCTCCTATATTCTTTATTTCTTTACCTTAAAATATTTAAAATTTTATCAAAATAGACAAAAAAAAAAAGGCCTTCTTTCTCAACTCCATTCTCTTCCCACCGATCCTCTTCAACTGCAACTATATTTGTCAATCCTTCTTTCTTTTTCTTCTTGTTCTTCATCTTTCTTTATTTGCAAAATTATGCTTTTATATAGAAGATCTATCAAGAAAATTTTAAAAAAAAATAATCAAAATATATATGTTTGAGTTTTTTACATTGTATTTGTTTTGTTTAAGCTTTGAATAAACTAAAAAGAGTACTATTGATAAGTATGAAAATCACATTGTGTCAATTCTTAGGGTGTGTTTGGTATGGAAGAAAATGTTTTCCATGGAAAATGTTTTCCTAGAAAATGTTTTCCATGGAAATGTTTTCCTAGAAAATATTTTCCTGGAAAACAAGTAGATTTTGGACTTATTTTCTCATGTTTGGTTGGTGAGTAGAAAGTATTTTCCGGAAATGATTTTTAGTGTTTGATTTATGAATGAAAAATGTTTTTGAGAGACATCTTTTATTTTTACTAGAGTAAAAAATAATTTATGAAACTGAAAATATTTTTAAAAATAAAATTATTATTTTTTTGGGGTGGGGGTGGGGTGGGGTGGGGTGGGGTAGTGGGTGGGGGAAGAGGTAGGAGTGAAAAAATAAAATTTTGAAGTTGATAGTATTTTTAAAAAACAAAATTAATTTTTTTGGGGGTTGGGTGGGGGTTGGGGGTAGGAGTTCAAAAATAAAAATTTAAAATTGAAAATATTTTTAAAGAGCAAAATTAATTTTTTGGGGAGGGGGTGGGGTTGGCTGGGTGGGGGGGCTGGCCGGTATGGTCAGGGATTGGGTGGAATTTTTTTTTTTTTAAATTGAAAATATTTTTTTAAATTGATATTTTTTCGAAAAAAAAATGTAATTTGAAATTGGAGGAGAGTATTGGAAAATGTTTTCCTTAATTTTTGAAGGAAAGTCATTTTCCTTAATTTTGAGGAAAATGAATTGATTTGGAAAATATTTTCCAAAACTTTTGTCCCAACCAAACATGGGAAAATTGGAAAACATTTTTTCCAGAAAATGTTTTCCTTCATACCAAACACACTCTTAATCTGCATTTAGTGAACCCAAAATGATTGTTTCAGTCAACAACTTTCATAGTTATCCGGACAACTATCGAATTTGTTTATTGAAATAATTAGATGTCTTTGTTGTTGTCCAACAACTGTCTTTAGTTGTCCGGCGATAGTAGAAGTTGTCCCAACAACTAGTGCAGTTGTTCGACAATTGTGTTTTGTTGTTGGTCAATTGAAGAATTATAAAAATGTACTTTTTATCATATTTATAACATGTACTTAATGATGCGATTATTAGATCAAACAACTTAATATTTGTATCTTAACAACTTTTAATTTGTATCAAAAGTTTCTAATTTTTATATTAACAATTTTTAATGTTGTTGGACAACTGTAACAGTTGAAGGGTCAAGTCCTTCAAACAACTGCATTAGTTGTCCAACGATATTGAAGAGTTGTCTAACAATATTGGAGAGTTGTCTAACAACTTTGCATAGTTATCTAATAATAATTGAAGATCGATCTAGCCATTTTGTATATTATTAGGTATAAACTAAGTCGTTTAATAATAATTGAAGGTTGATTTAGTCGTTTTGTAAACTATTATTAAGTATAAAGCAAGTCGTTTAATAATACTTGAATATCGATTTAGTCATTTTGTAAACTATTAAGTATAAACTAAGTCGTTTAATAATATTGAAGATCGATCTAGTCATTTTGTAAATTATTAAGTATAAACTAAGTTACTTAATAATAACTGAAGATCGATTTAGTCATTTTGTAAACTATTAAGTATAAACTAAGTCGTTTAATAATATCTGAAGATCAATCTAGCCATTTTGTAAATTATTAAGTATAAACTAAGTTACGTAATAATAACTGATGATCGATTTAGTCATTTTGTAAGCTATTAAGTATAAACTAAGTTGTTTAATAATATCTGAAGATCGATCTAGCCCATTTTGTAAATTATTAGGTATAAGCTAATCGTTTATTAATAATTAAAGATCGATTTAGTCCTTTTGTAAACTATTAAGTATAAAGTAAGTCGTTTAATAATTAATTGAAGATCGATTTAATCATTTTTTAAACTATTAAGTAAAAACTAAGTCGTTTAATAATAACTGAAGATCGATCTAGTCATTTCGTAAATTATTAAGTTTAAAGTAAGTCATTTAATAATAGTTGAAGATCGATTTAGTCTTTTTGTAAACTATTAAGTATAAACTAAGTTGCTTAATAATAACTGAAGATCGATTTAGCCATTTTGTAAATTATTAGTTATAAACTAAGTGGTTCAATAATAATTGACGATCAATTTAGTCGTTTTGTAAACTATTAAGTATAAACCAAGTCGTTTAATAATAATTGAAGATCAATTTAGCCATTTTGTACATTATTAAGTATAAACTAAGTCGTTTAATCATAACTGAAGATCGATCTAGTTATTTTGTAAATTATTAAGTATAAACTAAGTCATTTAATTATAGTTGAAGATTGATTTAGTCGTTTTATAAACTATTAAGTATAAACTAAGTCGTTTAATAATAATTGAAGATCAATTTAGTTGTTTTGTAAACTATTAAGTATAGACTAAGTGGTTTAATAAAAGTTGAAGATCGATCTAGCCATTTTGTAAATAATTAGGTATAAACTAATCATTTAATAATAATTGAAGATCGATCTAGCCATTTTGTAAACTATTAAGTATAAATTAAGTCGTCTAATAATAATTGAAGATAGATTTAGTCATTTTGTAAACTATTAAATATAAACTAAGTCGTTTAATAATAACTCAAGAT
Organism: Solanum lycopersicoides; assembly: GCA_022817965.1. Lineage (NCBI taxonomy): Eukaryota > Viridiplantae > Streptophyta > Magnoliopsida > Solanales > Solanaceae > Solanum > Solanum lycopersicoides. The sequence goes on along the minus strand of CM040629.1, from coordinate 85,919,766 downwards.
CGATATTAATTTTATAAATTATTAAGTATGAACTAAGTCATTTAATAATAGTTGGAGATCAATTTAGTCGTTTTGTAAACTATTAAGTATAAACTAAGTCGTTAAATAATAAATGAAGATCGATCTAACCATTTTCTAAACTTATTAGGTATAAATTAAGTGGTTTAATAATAGTTGAATATCAATTTAGTCGTTTTGTAAACTATTAAGTATAAAGTAAGTCGTTTAATAATAATTGAAGATCAATCTAGCCATTTTGTACATTATTAAGTATAAACTAAGTTAAGGCAAGTCATATTCATCCCAACAAGCAAGTGATCAATAAAAATACAAGCATATGTTCATATGCCGCACAAGAATGGTTACTTGACACATATTTTAGACGCTCATATGACGAGTCCGGAGCCTAAAGGGTAAAAAATGTTAACAAATATTCCAAAACAGTATATGAAATTTCTTTTTAACCAAAACGGCAAAATCGCTCACGGATGAGCGATTTTGTCAGCCGAAAAAAGTAAAATCGCTGCTATAGCAGCGATTTGTTAAATTTGATTTTATTTTTTTTTAATTTTTTTAAAAACAAAATCGCTCCCAAAGGAGCGATTTTCAAAATAAAAACCTTTTTTTATAAAAAAAAATTCATATGTCGCTGCTGAGGCAGCGACTTTGTTTAATTTTTTTTTTTTTTTTTGCTTCTTTTTTTAAAAAAAAACGTTTAAATTTGATTTTTTTAAAAAATTAAATTAAAATCGCTCCTTTGGGAGCGATTTTCAAAATAAAAACTCTTTTTTATAAAAAAATTTCATATGTCGCTGCTGAGGCAGCGACATGTTTAAATTTTTTTATTTTTTGCTTCTTTTTTTTAAACAAAAAGTTTAAATAAAAAAATAATTATTTTTTAAAATCAAATCTTTGCCAAGGCAGCGATTTTTTAATTTTTTTTTTTTATTTTTAAAATCAAATTGGAAAAAAAAAATTGATTTTAAATCGTTGCCTTAGCAGTGATTTGATTTTTTTTTAAAAAATTAATTAATTAAAGACAGCTATTTTATTTAAAAAAGAAAAAAAATTGTTTTAAACTTTTTTTAAAAAAAAAGAAGCAAAAAAAAAAAGACATATTAAACAAGTCGCTGCCTCAGCAGCGACATTTAAAACTTTTTTTATAATTTTTTTAAAATGTCACTATTGAGGCAGCGACTTGTTTAAATATGTTTTTTTTTTTGCTTCTTTTTTTTTAAAAAAAGTTCAAAAAACAATTTTTTTTCTTTTTTAAATAAAATAGCTGCCTTTAATTAATTATTTTTTTAAAAAAAATCAAATCACTGCCAAGGCAACGATTTAAAATCAATTTTTTTTTTCCGATTTGATTTTAAAAATAAATAAAAAAATTAAAAATTCGCTGCCTTGGCAAATATTTGATTTAAAAAAATAATTATTTTTTTATTCAAACTTTTTGTTTAAAAAAAAGAAGCAAAAAATAAAAAAAATAAAAAAATTTAAACATGTCGCTGCCTCAGCAGCGACATATGAAATGTTTTTATAAAAAAAAGTTTTTATTTTGTAAATCGCTCCCAAAGGAGCGATTTTAATTTATTTATTTTTTAAAAATCAAATTTAAACGTTTTTTTTAAAAAAAAAGAAGCAAAAAATAAAATAAAAAAAAAATTAAACAAAGTCGCTGCCTCAGCAGCGACATATGAAATTTTTTTATAAAAAAGAGTTTTTATTTTGAAAATCGCTCCCAAAGGAGCGATTTTGTTTTTAAAAAAATTTAAAAAAATAAATAAAATCAAATTTAACAAATCGCTGCTATAGCAGCGATTTTACTTTTTCCGGCTGACAAAATCGCTACTCTGTGAGCGATTTTGCCGTTTTGGTTAAAAAAAAATTTCATATATCGTTTTGGAATATTTGTTAATATTTTTTACTCTTTAGGCTCCGGACTCCTCATATGACCATGCATCATTCAACAAATTTTCAGACAAATAATTGAACATGCCGCTTTGCTTGAGTAGTTTGGGCCACAATATGAGAATGAGTTGAATTAATGTAAAAAAAGTCAGCTCACCACACACATGAATATTGCAATCATAAAGTTGAATCAAGGAGAAACTTTCACTTTCATCACCTTTTTCTTCTCCACTAGATTTATCTCCATCACTTTCATCATCTTCTTTTTTTCGCTTGAATTTTTGCTATTTTCGTTACTTTTTTCTTCACCTAATAGGTCACTGCTGCTCTTACAATTTTTTTTCCCATCTTACTAGATTGCTTCTCGCTATTTTCATCACTTTCTTATTCTGCTAATAAGTCATTGCTGCTCTTACTAGTTTAAAGTGTTGTAGTACCTCTTTTCTTAGTAGTCGTATAACTGTCATCATTTTCTCCAGCATCTGGATTCGGTGAAGATGTTTCAATTCTTTTCCTCTTATATTGACGCATTATATCTACACTAAAATAGTTAAAAAGTTAGTAAATGATATAAATTAACTTAATAGGATCAATAGAAAATGTGTAATTATAGTACATTAAACATCAATAATTATATTGTTTGGCCTACAACTAATCAATTGATCAACAAGTGAGCACAGTTGTCTAAGAACTGTCGTAGTTGTGGAAACAACTTATCTAATCGTCCGACAACTACATGCAGTTGTTGGACCATTTTGTATCTGAAAAGATATGCATAATTATTCCTATAAATAACTTCAGTAGTTGTCTAGACAACTGTAGAAGTTGTTGACTGAAACAACTAAATTGGCTAAATCATTAACACAAAATAATTTTATACGGACTAAAAAGCTCTTTTGAGTTAATTTTAACTTCAAGCGGAATAAAAGCAATGCAAAATAACAAAAGAAATATTATAGATATATGATAATGATTTTCTTCTTTATGAAACCCTAGTTTTGAAATAGAAAAGAGAAGAGAATTTACTAGGAAGAAAACACAATAGAAATTATTGAATAATAATTTTAAAATTGAAAAAAATTGAATTTTTTTCCAACTTATCGTTTCTTCGCCGTCCCAGCCTTTTGGTTCTATTCTATTAATGAAGAACTCTTCAAAGTCCTTTTAAGTTGGGAATTTATCAAAATTTTAAAAATATTATTTTGAGTCATTAAGTTTTAAAATTAGTAGTTTGGTCCCTTTTTATTAATGTTAAAAACAAGAAAATAGAGGAAAAAAAAAAAGGGACCCTGACCCTTTTTTTTAATTGAAAACTTAAGTGGCATTCTTACCTCATTTTCTCGGGTATCCTTTTCTGTACATGCATATGCAAACACTATTTCAGTATTTGCAAATAATATATGTTCTGAAGTTGTTGAAATACTATTAAGGAGCAAACTGGGATAGATAAAATCCTTCGACTCTTAACTAGAGATTTTGGGTTCAAACATATAATAAAACCACACTCATAGACTTTAAATCTGGAATCACCTGTAAGGGTTGTGAGTTTACACAATAGTGTTATTCTCCTCCTTGGCATATCCTCACAGTTAGGCTGTAGCATTTTCTTTCTGAAATCCTCTTTTCTTTTCCCTTACCTTTTTCTTTCACCATTCACCAAAGCAAAAAACAAAAACAAAAACTAAACCACGCAGAGAGTCGAAGAAAAGAGGACAAAAAAAAATTGGACATTATATTGCAATGAAGCTGAGTAAACAAGTACAAAAAGAAGTATTCCTACACTACTCTCCTTTTAAATGCTGCTGGCGACGATCATGGAAGATAATGCAAACAGAGGATGCGACCAGTCCCATTAAGTAGCCAGCCATAGCTCCATAACTCACACATACAGGCCATTCCTACAATCACAGATTTTGCATACATCAGAACAAACAGAGAAACCCAACATATCCAATTTACAGCCCGGATAGTTCTGCAGAATAGCAAATCAAAAGTACACAGACCACAACACATAACAGAAGTTTTGCCAGCAAAGGTGGAAGGGGGTAGTCTAGATTTCATCGAACATTGGCTACACAGTTTAGTTATAAGGTAAAAGGTTGGCTACTTGCTTTAAAGAGGATACTTAAGTTTAGAACACTAAATTCAATCAGTTCTCACACTCAAATTATCAGTCAAGAACAGATGAATCATTATAAAATTCACAAAAACACACCAATAATGGAAACGAAAAGTGAGGAAATTTCCAAACCGCAATAAGAGACCATTTTATTTTTGATCAAACAATCACGATGTGCTTGAGTAATTCACACCTTTGGCATATCCTGATAAGTTACCAACAGATGAACAAAAGCAAGATGCAACTTCATACACATTTTCTTTGTGTTAAATTTTCCACTTTTACTGTTCTTGTTTATGGTCCTTCACAATAACTTAGTCCATTGTCGAAATTATGTAATTTTTATAGAGAGAGAACAAGTCAAAAAGAATGTCTTGGCAAAGTCAATGAGCTTGGATGCAGCTACAACTCAATGAGTTTATAGCTACAACTCAGTACATTAAGACTAGATAGATATAGACATCTAATTCCAATCCCCCAAAAATTGATTTTTTTTTTTTGGTAATGAAAAAAACAAGCATCATCTTTTTAATGTTTCTGCACACTTACTATTGACATGTGTGATTAACTCATCTGAAAGCTTAAGCTATTAGGAGAGAATAGTCTAATACGCTTGTATTTATTCAATTATACACGCCTCCTCAAGTGTGGGATATATTGTCTTTTACATGGTCCAATCACGTAAATACTTTATAATAATGGATGCGGTGAGATGTGGACCTAGAGCTTCTGCTTGCTTTTATACTAATTTGAATTGCATGACCATCTCATTTAAGGTCTAATTGAAGAGACACACTCTTACTTAATTATATTTGCAGCAACGACAGACACCTAACATATCAAAGCACAAAGATGGAACAACATGAGTGCTAATCTAATGAATTTTGGTTAGATCAGGATAAGGCAGGAGCTATTTCTAATCATAATTCAAAAATACTCAAGACCTTGTCCAAGAAGTGGACTTACACCTAAGATTGCATTCACCAAAGGGGAGCATAATTGGAGCACAATGCATATCTGATTTCCTCCCAAAGAAAGAAACCAAAGAATGTAAACTTCTTCACTCTCGCTCTGTCTCTATGGTTTATTTTAGAGTAGGAAAGCAGAAGAGTTTTCCAACATGTGCCCTTTCTTTTTTTAGACAAGAAAAGGACATGTTGGTGCCAAGAAGGTGCAATCCTATACAAGGAAACGGAAAAAGAGTGAATGCAAAACAAATTATACAAAATGTACAATTCTCAGGGACGTGGGCTGTTTGGAAAAAAAGAACGAAGTACTATTCAGATTTCATGTTTCATCTACCAAACTGAAGTATGCTAAAGGTGAAATTTTAACTGATCTGAGTTTACAACTTCCTTGTTCGAAAGCTCAGCCAAATAGGAATATAGATGCTGATGGATTAGGTTTGCCTTGTAACTTTTATGTTTTCTATCACGAAACAATTTTTGTTAACAGACTTGTCAAACTTTGGGCAGAAATGATTTACTGAATCACATTATTGAATCTGAACATCAAAAGATTCAGGATGAAAATGGACCATAACCGTTACTGCAACTGGACTGACTTATGGACTGATCATTAGATGTCCCAACTATCCAAGTTTACAGCAGCATACCTGCCATGGCCTTTCCCAATCAAGTGTCATAGGCCAAGCACCAAACCATGCTCCAATAACAGCTCCATAGGCTGGTAGGCGGATCATATAGTCTATAAAACTAAATGCCCTGCAAGAATAAAACATGCAATATATCACGGAGAGTTCTTAGATCAAGATATCAACGCCCATTAATCAGGGGGACAGAAGTTACTTTGTTGAAGCAAATACTCTGTGCCAATGAGTCCAAGCTGAACCAAAAGCGCAAGTTGCCGGGACAAACTGCCAAGCAACATAGTAGAAAACATGAAAAGGACAACTATCAAAGCCGCAAATACAAAAACAATTTTATATCGAAGTGGCCAAACTAGACAGAAAGCCTGTTTGTTCTTGCTTTTCAATGATGAATGAACAAAGAGAGAGTTTCCAGTACAAAGTGAATGAGCCCTGAAAATTTCTTTTCTTCTTCAAACTTCAAAGTATTTTAAGAAAACATAAAATAAAACCACAACAGAAGTGGAGACTTTTTTGATATATTTTAAGGAGATAACTTTTTCGCAGGAAACAGAAGTCCACAGTTTGGATACTCACAGTGAATGATGACATCAGAAGAGACCAATTCAGGGTCTTGGTAAAATACCTACAGTAAGATAACCAAGGACAAATTGGATTAAGGACCATTAACTTAGCTCAACAACATCAAAGTAATTTCTTTCTGATAAATAAAATCAAAGCAAATAAACAACCATTAAGAATATTGATGGAGTAGTATAGGGAGAGGGAGAAGGATTCACATATGGTGTTCATTGACCTGGAAAAGTCTACATCAAATCTCTATGGGTGTTCTTTGGAATAGTTTGGAGGCTAAAGATGTACCGGTAGATCACATTGGAGCAATTAAGGACATGCACAATGGAGCCAAGCCCTAAGTGAGGACAATGGGAGGTAACTCAGATAACTTCTGAGTCGTGATGGGGCTGCACCAGGAATCAACTTAGTCCATTTCAATTTGCGTTGGTGATGGATGTACTTAACACGGCATATTCAGGGAGATATGTCATAGTGAATGCTTTGCCGATGACATGGTTTTGATTGATGAGACACATGACAGAGTTGACCATAGATTAGAGGTTTGAAGACAGACCCTGCAGTCTAAAGGGAGGGTTCAGATTGAGCAGGGCTTAGACAAAATACTTAAAGTGCAAGTTTAGTGATGTAACTCACGTGGCAAATGTAGAAGTAAGAAAGTATCAAGTACCTAGGGTAAAAAATTCAACGAGATGGGCAGATTAATGATGATGTTACATGTCGTATTGGAGGGGGCGATGGAATGTAAGCTCGCATCTGGTGTCTTGTGTGATAAGAATGTCTACCAAACCTTAAAAAGTTTTATAAAGTGGTAGTCAGACTAGCTATATTGTATGGGGTGAAGCATTGGCCGGTCAAAGAACTCACATGTTCAAAAGATAGGAGTAGCGGAAATGAGGATATTGAGATGGATGTGTAGGAATACTACAAAGCTATGATCCGGAACGAAGTTACTCGAGACAAGGTGAGAGTGACCTACTAAGTAGACAAGATGCAGTAGGCAAAACTGAGATGGTTCAGACATATGAAGAGGTGCATGAGGTTGACTATAGTAGTAGGTAGAGGTAGGTCAAAAAATTCTTGGAGAGAGATGATTAGAAAGAACATGACTCACATGCAGCTCAGCAAGGACATGACCTTAGATAAGAAGATGTAGAGGTCGAGAATTAGGGAAAAAGGTTAGTAGGTTGCGTTCTAGTTTCCCTTTTGAATATAGTAATTATTACTCCCCATTCAATCTTATTCTTCAATTTTAATATTACTTGTTAGTTCCTTAGCTTTAGTTTTTCCATTATTTTGTTGCTGCTACAATTTTTTTCTATTCTTTTGAGCATGGCTTTTCGAATATATTTACTTTATATACTTGATTTATTATATGTTTTGCATGAGCAGAGGGTGTATCAGATATGTTGTAAATTCTTCACGTAGTCAATGAGATTAGACATTGTGAAGAAATGAACCTTGGCCTTAACTCCGCCTCAAAAGCCAACTCATGAGGGGAGGACTAGGATTGCTCACAACCATAAAAAAACACCACAGCCCATTCCCCAACCAATGTAGGAGTTAACACTCCCCTTACAACCAGGACCAAACAACCAACAATTGGAGCGTGGATAACACAACACAAGGCCCAACATTGAAAAAAGTTACGACATGGATTAATGGATCTGACACTGATACCATGTAAAAAAAATGTAATTTTGGCCTAGCTCAACCTCAAAAGGTAGCTCATGAGAGAAGGATTGTCCAAGACCAAACAAGGAGACCACAAAACATTTCCTCAATCAATGTGGGGCATGAAAAACAAAAGCACAAGATAACTCCTAGGTTATAAGAGACAAAAACACAAACAACATCTCGGTATTAGATATATATAAATTTTATTCAACAGAGAACGTATCTGAAATCTGAATGGTAAATGGAGGTCATTTTGGAAACTCGGAGAACACTTAAAGCTCTATGGTATATGTAGATCAAACCACTTTTTGCCCAAGCTCCAGCATAGTTCACTTATTTTAAATACTTTAAATAGAGAGAAACAAATGCATATGATTACATACTCAAAACCAACAGGTGCTCCCAAGATAATAGCTCCCAGTGCATTAACAATGGCCCCTACAAACATAAAATAAGAGAAGTCATTCGCAATATCGAGTATCGACTATATTGGGGATATAATATTGTTAATATAGTCCCAGCTAATGAAACCTACTTCACTTGTCATGAAATATTTTGAGGTATTCTAAAGAGGAAAACCCCCAATAAAGGCAAAACACATGAATACACAGTTAATAGATGAATCATTACTTCAAGGGGCATATCCTGTTCCCAAGGAATTCATGCAACAGATGCATTCAGAGAAAAAAAGACATGCTTCTAAACCAAGTGATAAACTTATACAGTACCACAATCAATTAACATAGAGTCTCAATCCCTGCACTGGCTACATGAATTCTCATTATCCATTAATCTATATTTTTTCTTTAATACAGAGAATTCATTCAGAAACTTGCACAGATATTTCACTGTAAATCATTTCAAAATCAAAATGCAAATGCTTATTTTTTTTAAAAAGAAAGTTTCTTTTCCCAATGTAAATCCTTAACTTCAACTGACTGCGTGGAAGAAGGTTTTTCATCAATGTGATTCAGAAAAATGCTCTCTTATGTTTAAGGAATTCAACAATTATTACTCAACAAGAACAACCAATGTAGTCCCCATACAGCAAAGTCTCGGGAAGGTAGAGAGTGTACACAAACCATACCCCTTATCTCGAGAAGATAGAGAGTCTGTTTCAACAATGTATACTCACAAAAAATCAGTTTAACATCATTTCAGCATGTGTTTCATCAAATCACCACATATAGAATCGAACCAGAAACATATTTATATATTGAGAGAAAATGTAGAATTTTGTTTCGAAGAATGACTAACCTACAACAAGACCCACATACCCTCGTCCTACAGCTCGGAAATACTACAAAAACACAAACAATTTCGAAATTGAGAGATTGACAATTTTCAAAATGATAAAATTCAATATAATCAAACACACACACAAAAAAAAAGGGATTAGAATTATTACAGAGCATTGCACCATATCTTGTCGAAAATTACCGAAAAGAATCATCAGCCCAGGACCCTCAATTGCCTGAGAAAAAAATGAAGCCTAAATTCAAAATCGAATTACACAGATTACTCTCTATTTGTACCATATAAGTTAATTTTATAGATACCCAAATCATGACAAGCGTCAGTGTTGGATGTGTAATGAGATTGGTAGGGAATATAGTATGAGCAACCATGGAAGTTAAAAGCAGTATAATTCCAAGAATGTAATGAAGACGAACAGCTTGCAATGGTGGAATGGGCAAGAATACGCCATTTTCACTGATTAAAGTATCCATGACTACTGCAGTTTCTTCTTCTTTAATTATGCTGTAAATCACCAAGCTTTGTGCGTGATTATGTTAAATCAATGGAAAACACTATTGATTTTGGATGATAAAATAAATAGAGTACATGGTTCTTTAATTATACACTTACCAAATTTAATATCTTAAAAATGGAAAAGGATAAAAAATATCCTTAAATTACGTAAAAGAAATAAAAATGTTCTAGTTTATAGTTTGACTTAAAAATGTCTTTTACTATCAATATTTTAATCTAAAAATGCCCCTATAGTTATAAAATGACTCAAAAATTGCCCTTTTTCCTAATTAAAATATTATTAAGAAACAATATTATTCTTGTTTTCTTTCTTCTAAAATCACTTTAACAAATAAAAATGTAGGAATTTTTTTTCTTCTTAATCCCATTTTATCAATTAAAATAAAATAATTTTATGTGCCCTTTCGATAGATAATATATGTCATATATATAAGATCATAATATATCTATCATTAATTTATATAACAATAAAAAATATTGATGATTAAATAAAAAAAATTATCTTTTTTTTTTAATTAAAGTAAGATAAACATTTGTTATTTTTAAAAATAAACATTAATTTAAAAGAATGTGTCAAAAAGAAAATAATAATATATTTATTTGGAAAATGAGCTTTTTTGACCCATAAATTACAATAAGGCATTGTTGGACCAAAATATTGACGACAAAAACATTTTTTATCAAATTAAAAAAGGAGGATATTTTGTTCCTTTCGCATAGTTTAAGGGCATTTTTGAACTAAAGTATTGCCTGTAAGGACATTTTTGAGCCAAACTATAAATATATGACATAGTTTAAAGGCATTTTTGACCCTTTTCCCTTTTAAAAATTCAAGAAACTTATTGGGTTAATTTCTTAACTATATTATATTTAGTAACTAATCATTTTAATTATGGTTAGAATTTTATTTTAGTTAAATTGTATCTCATTCATAGTTAATTGTCCCAAGTCCAACTAAGAACTTGAGAGAAATGAAGAAATTGGAATGGAGAGGAGACAAATCCCATTTTTCAAATTCCTTTAAAAAAAATTCATATCTATAATTAGAGAAACTTAACCTTTTATTAAAAAAATAATCCTGTGTTACACTTAATGAAATGATTTATACCCCACAAAATTATTCTAAGGCTTACTTAAGATCACTGTTCCTAAATCACCCTATTACTACTTTGTGAGAAATTTCGTATACTCCCTCTATTACATTTTATGTGACACTTTTTGTTTTTCGAGAGTCAAACAATTTAACTTTGACCGGACATTTGCATATGGAATCTTCAAATTTTTTGAAATGAAATTTATATATTTATAAACTAAGTAAAAAGTACTATAAGTCACAATAATTGATAATTCAAAATGTCAAAAAGATCTATGTAAAACTTACGGTCAAAGATAGACTTTTTTGAATCTCAAAATGCGAAAAGTGCCACATAAAATGCGACGGAGGGAATATTATAAGTCTTAAATGGTGTCCAAAATCTAAGTTTTCAACCGAGAACAACCCTTCATTTTTTTCCCACCAGTTCGGACATGTTTTCAGCCCTCTACCATATAACCCTTATGCCCGAAACGATGTAGGAGCATTGTAAACGTAAGGAAAACGACCATGCTTTAGAAATTTCAACAAATCAAAGCATACTTTCAAAATTCAAAACTAACTCAAACTCCTGGTGACACCCAATTTTGACCCTCCACAATATAAATCAATCATCGGGTTTCTTCAATTTGAAACGATTTAAAATAATTAAACTAATGACATAAATTACCCCCTAAACTTGTACCGAAAAGTCAGTTACACTCTCAAATTATTGCGGCGACCTATTACACACCTAATCTTATTCAAAGTGATATTACCTTTCGAAGACAATCCCAGTTCTGTATGAAAATATTTAATGCACGCGTTTTGACACGTAAATTATATTATTTTTATTTTTTTAAATCGTTTTTTTCTTTAATATTATTTTAGAGATATGAAAAAGTAGAAACCTGACCATTCTTCCTCCTCTCGCCATACATTTTTCTGTTTCTATAATCCATTGAATGAAAAATGAGAAATTTGAAAAGGAAAGGTAGACAATGAGACGATTATGAAGTATAGAGATGTTGACAACAACGATAGGTGGAGGGACAACACCATTGTTGCCAGTGAACTTCAGATCCGTAAATTTTAAATGTGTAAAGAAGACAGATAGAAATCATTTTTTTAATGGATTTTTGATAATTTTAAGCAATAGAATCATGAATTTTATGTATAAATGTGATAGGATTTCCAATAGAAGTCATTATCTTTCTCATGATTTTTTCCGGTGATCTTCTCTGATGACTGCGAGTAGAAAAATCTCGAACTTTAACATAGATTTTGTTTTATTTTGCTGCTTCCTTTTGGGTGAATAATGAAAGTGAGCACATGACTGTAGATATTTTGAAATTTTTGTTTTGATTCGATGTTTGTTTGATCCTTTTGATGTCACAACTTGAGAAAACAATTGTTCTTTTAAGAGTTTCTCTTTAAGGATAGTGTATTGGATATGCTTCCAAGGATAAAGCGAAGAAATTATCAATCGTGACAAATGAAAATGAATTGTTGAAGAGGAAGAAATAAAAAAAATCTATGTATAAAAACTTTAAAGAAATTGGGGCCACCAATAAAAGGACCAAAAAAGAAAGAAGATTGATATAATTAATATGTTGAATATTAATTGTATAATGACCAATAAAATAATGCCACGTGTTCAAATTTATCATTTTAACATACATTTTCTTCTTCTCACGCACCTTAAAGAAAGTGAAGACACTTTCTCTGCCATGTCACCTTCAAAAGGGACATTAGTATCACTTTGAATAAGATAAGGTGTGTAATAGGTTACCATGATAGTTTAAATGTGTAAATGACTTTTCAATACAAGTTCAAGGGGGAATATATGCCTTTTGCCTTTCAAAAATATATATAGTTTGCAAGTTATTTTAAAATAGTTTGTCATTTTTTTAATTTTTTATAATATATATGATCAATATAATTATAATTAGTATATTTATGAATATTCAAAAATCGTCTCAATTTTTTTTTATATTTTAAATATTTTACTCAGTGGTTATGATTTTTTAATTAACGAGTTTCATGAAATTCAAAATACTTACGAGTTATATTTAATTTTATCATTTTAAATAATTTTACTAGTTTTAAATAATAAATATGTATATATTTTATTTGAAAATTATCACAAAAGATTTTACATTTTAGTACTTTATTAATTTACTTTAGTTTAAGTCATAGTTATACTTTTGAGTTAATTAGTTTATAATTAAATTAATTTTTATATTTTGTTAAGATTAAGAAACTCGTTAATTAATTAATATTAATTCGTCTTATTTAGGACTTAGTCGAATTAGTCAATTAAACTCAATTTAGCTAATTTCTTAATTTCCATTGCATAAGTGTGCAATTTCATTAAGTCATTTTCATAATTCATATACGAAGATCTCTTGCCCATATCTTGGATCAGTTTTTCAAAGAAAACTGGGCTTAAAATCAATTTCCCCGAGTCCACCTTTCAATCTGCAAAACAAGTCGAATTCCATTAGAAAAACCGACCCAACAACCCATTCTCCATACCCAATCCAATTCATTCAACAACATACGTACAATACCAAATAATTCCCAGCGCAAAACCCAACCTGACCGACCCCCTCTGCTTCTTCTTCCTCACTACGCAAGAACAAGCAGAATGCTGCGATAACTTTTCCATTTTTTCTTCATCGTAGCGCAAATCACAGGTAGCTGCAGAAAATCGCGAGAAATCAGTACACTCATTCAATTCCTCTGCAAACCCATAACCCTAGCGACCTAATCGATCAAATCGTTATTTTTTTCCATTATTCAAAGATCTTCCAAATCTCTTCTATTTGAAATTTTGCTTAACGATTTCCCCCCAAAATCGTCCCATCTTTTCCTGTAAATAGCCCCGTGTCTTCAGTGATTGAGGAGAGAGAAAATAAGTAAAGAGAAAGGTGTTACAGAGGAGTATCAGTGGTTATTCGAAAACGAAACCCACACTACAAATTTCCAGCGAAATTGGCCCATAAAGGGCACAATTTCATCATCTCTTTTACTCCTTTAATTGTTTTGATTATGCTTTGACTTATTTCTTTTAGCTCTAACCATAATTTATTTTAATTAACTTACTTAGATTCCCAAAAGAAGAGTTATTTTCTTTATGTTAGTTTACCTTTTAAACATCTTTTGTGTTAATTTATTTTATGTCTAGTATACTAGTCAAATTTTTATATCGTTTATTAAGTATATTTGTTCTTAAAAGGATAGCTAATCAAATAAACCAAAGAAAAACATATTTTTTTTTCTTTACTCTCTCGCTTTCAAAAGTTGGTCAAAACTTTGGTTCCCTTTTACGAGATAGTCATCATTTTAAGAGATAGTCATCATGTTTAGTTCAAATTATATATTTGTAAAAACAATTCGAATAAGTGTAATTAGTTCATAGGATAACTGCGTCTTAGCAGATTCTTCAAATGCATTAAAACTTCTTGAAGCGTAAACGAGAACCTCTTACCCGTTTTCTCTAAATTTATTAAGATTTAATCTGTTAAAATCTTTTAAAATTAAGTTTTCTTGATTTCTTAAAAAAATTAAGTGGAGACTCTTTTTAGGTATTTTTCTTAAATGTTTTATACTTGGAACATTTCAAAAAGTGAATTATATAAAGATAGATAAATTACGGCATAACAGAAATGACGACTCTGCTGGAGATTTAATAGGTTCCAACCATAACAGATTTAGGTAAATTATGATAGTTTTAACATATGCTTACTTGTTTGCTTATATTACATGCCTAATGCTTTATTCCTATGCTTATGTGATATAAACTTCTTATTTTGTTTACCTAAACTGTTTATTTGTTACTGCTTTATATAAATTGTTTATTTGATTCCATTCATATTTCTCCACTTCTTGGAAATTCACTCTATCACACGTACACGCAAGGTGTGCTTTGTGCACCCACAAACTTCTTTCAAAATTCCCAAAGTTAGGAGAGTTGACATATGCGCGGGGTGTCCGAATATTTTTTCGTGTAACCGCGTAGCCTCCTCACTCGAGTTGTCCACTTGGGAACTTGTGTCTAGAAAGTCAAATTTTAGAAAATATAAGATAGAGCTAAATCACCCCTCAATTTAAGTCATGCATACATATACCTTAGGGGAATCGATCTTGCCTATAAATTTCACATTTAAGAAGTCCACCTTTATGTCGACGAGTTTCACGACCCAACGACCAAAAACATATTTTGTGTAACGTGATAATGATAGACGGATCCAAGCCTAAATTTGACATAGTGAGTTTGGAAATTATATGTTCATTTTGTTTTTTGATTTGTAGGATGGATTCAGTCCCCCAAGTGCCCAAAATTAGGATGGTCGAGGGTTTCCCGGACAAATTGAAGACCTGATGGGAAAATTTTACTCCAAGTGAAAAGTTAGCAATTGCAAAAAGGTTGGGGTACCTCCCTATGCTATTCAATGTTAACCTAGACAAACATGTGATTAGAGCGTTGATTCAGTTTTGGGATCCAAACCGTGTTGTGTTCATGTTCAAAGACTTTGAAATAACACATACATTGGATGAAATCAATTATTTTACCAGTTTGAAGTATCGAGGAAAAGGTCAAATTGTTCCTCACAGTCAATCAGGAAAGAAATTTCTTCGCTACTTAGGACTAAAAAATTAAAAGAAACTTCGATGCTTCGAACATAATTGGGTTTCTCTAGATTACTTATATGAAAGGTATGGACACTAGAATAGTTACAAAGTGTTCAGGAAGGAATTCTCTTGCACTCTTGTTCATTAGCAAGCTAGACGTCCTATCACATTTGTTGTGGCTTTACTAGAAACTTTAGTGTTTCCATGAGAACATGGTCATATCAACACCTGCATATGTTCTGTGGCTTGTGTACTTTTTGAAGGTTTTAATGGAGAAGAACTCACTCTAGTTCCTATGATTTTAGCATTTATATTTTGAGCTCTTGGAAAATGTAAGAGAGGGAAAACAAACTTCTTTGAAGCTTGCAATCTTCTTTAACAAGTGTGGGCATTGGAACATTTTTACGAGCGTAAAAATATGGATGACATATGTTTTAGTAACGTAAATCATATTGACAGTTTTTTCGACAAGACGAAAATGTTTGTATCTCCGGTTGGCACTGATGACTGGTATGGATATCTCGCCTCCCGCACCAGTAACCAAATTCAGTGAAAATATCAATTACTCTCACATTCCCCGGCCTATATCAGATGTAGGAGGTTATACTATATCTAGCTTATAGGGTTGAAAGGTCTTCAACCATATGCTCCGATGCGCGTATTTCAACAGTTTGGTCAAGTACAAGTAATCTCTCTTCGAGCCAACATGAGGGCATCTGAAATTTCCTTCGGACCAAACTTCGAAGTCCTTAGATCCAAAGAGATACTTCATGAATGGAACAATATTCTCATGATGGACATAGGAAATAGTACAGAAAGAGAAATTCTAGAATATCAGGTGTGGCTTCGAGAAGATCGCAATATCATGAGTTAGAAGGCGAATAATATTTTGAGGATATTAGGACGACGATCTGGATAAGACATTCTAATCTTGGAACCAAAGTAGTCACTCCTGAAATGTGGGCTCAAATGGAAACTATAATGCAATATTTGGATAATGCAGGAGCAGGCCCTAGCAACGTAGGTGCGTCATTGTTACTTCTTCCGGAGCGTGGTTGATAACAACATTTAGGCCGAATCTTATATTTGTCTCTATTTGTGTCATTTTTATGTATTTTTAGTTTATCCTCTCTTTGTTGTACCATTTTATTAGTATTTAATGAATATTTGGTCTCTATTTTTCAAACTCGAGTTGTCACAAATTAATGGTTGGATCAATCTATCATAATCACATTATATTTGACGTTTAGGCCTACCTTTGACATAAAAAGGTCATAAATCTAGGACGCGATATAAATTGTTTGTGTATTGCTTGATATAATTGTTATGTATTGTGATGTGTTATTTTGTCTAAAGCAGAATTAATCCACTATTGTTTTTAGAGCACTCTAAGCATATATTTAAATTCACAACAACAAAGTCCGTCCAAATTATTCTTGAAGTCGTTCAAGTTTCTCAGAAATATATTAATCATTTACTCCAAATCTCTTAAAAAATTTATTCATTCGCCACAGGAAGGTCGATTTGCTAGAATGTCTGGAAAAGACGTCAACACACCAATTCCACTCATTGCTTCGGTTAGTGACGGAAAAACTAAGAGTCAGTGTTCAAAAAATTTATCAAGACTAAAGAGAGGATAGATGCAGCCAAAAGGAGACTTGCAATACTGGATCAAACTGAATGGACGCTACGAGAGAGAATTATTGAGGTTGACATGGAAACCTCAGTGAAAAGAAAGATTGCAAAAATCGATAAAGAGATAATTAATATCACTAAAGCAATTGCAAGGATCCCGAAATTGAGCGGGCCATTAAGAAGATAAATTTTGGGAATATATCTTCCATGAGAGAAGAAGGGAAAACAAAAGAAGGTTCAGATGACGAGAGCACTGGATCGTCACCCTACGGTTGAAAGGAAAGAAAAGAGTTTGGGGTACGTTTAGGTTCATGTAACGATCTTTCATGTTCGTCATTTTGTTTTTAAGTTTATTTGTAATCAAGAACTACGCGAGACTTGAGTCCATAGGGGTACGTAGGAAGCTCTTTTCGAGCCTAGTCTCTCTATCAATTTTGGGAAGGGTATGTTTAAGTTATCTTATATAATTCGAACTACGTCGGGCCTGATTTCTTTGGTGGATACGTAGGCATCCTACTTAAGGCTCGGTCCCTGTCTTTTTATTTTTTATTCTCCCTTATTAGTGAAAGATTCTGAAAGTTTCATCTATAAAGCATATGAGTGAAAGAATTTAACAGTGTTCTATGCAAGTCGACCTTCCTAATTCATTCAAAGAATTTTTTTTTCCATTTCCTCTCGTTCACCCAAAATATTTCCGTGAATTAATATGGTTGAAGCAAAATGACACTTATGTGTTTATTTTATGTCATTTTATTTGCGTATCTCGTTAAAAACAAAGACTAACATATATGTCTTTGAGTGATTTTTCTCTACATGTAAAAACTGATTTGTGTTGAAATCTAACTGGCCGACCATCCCTACTTTACAAGATCTAAAGCAATCACACCATCCTTCCGGATCATTCTTTGGACAAAGGCAAAAGAAAAATGACTGGTACTTCTGAAGAAATAGGAATATTTGATGTTATCATCAGAAATGCGGAACTGACTGATCAGATTGAGTTTATCTCTCAACTGATGCAATGGATTGCAGTTATGCAAGAAGAGCTTCAACAGACCAAGGATCTGGCCAAACTGGCTATTGCATCGAATGAACCACCCTTTGAAACTAGAATACCTCCTCCTCCTTTTCCATCATTAAGTTCTCCATTACCCAACTACTTCGCTACTCACTCCACATGACCTATCATTTCCACTTTTAATCCTCATACCATTGACTTAAGTGTATCCAATGCTCCTTATGCCAGTACTTCCTACCAAACACCACCACCACTACCAAATCAGAACCAAACACCTAATACTAATCACTCCCAAAACATCACACCAACATACCAAATCCCACACCCAGTTTCCAATAATCCACATATTTTGCCTAGCCAGTCGACATACCCTTCCGTAACATTCCAAACTCCACCAGCCTATATAACCCCTGAACCATGTCCTAGCTATCCCATTCAATCGGTGCTGGATCACTATGAATAGATGGATAAGGAGTGGAAGCTGAGAGAAGAAAAACGTGAACAAGAAATGAATGTCATGAAAGAGGCCATCTCTAAAGTAGTTAAAAGTGTTCAAACTTCAAGGAAAATCACAGGACTTGAGTATGAAGACCTTTGCATGCACCCTGGGCTGGAAATACCTGAAGGTTACAAAATTCCAAAATTTGAAACCTTCAATGGTATTGGCAATAACATGGCTCACCTACGAGATTATTGTGACAAAATCTTGGGTATTGGAAAAAATGATGCATTAATTATGAGGTTGTTTAGTCGAAGTTTGAGTGGGCAGACGTGAGAATGGTTCACATCTCAAGAACTCCGTCAGTGGTCTACATGGGGGGCTCTGGCCAAAGATTTTTTGGAAAGATTCCAGTTTAATGTCGAAGCTGTCCATGACAGATACTATTCGGAAAAAATCAAGCAAAAAACCACGGAGGACTATCGTGAATATACGTGTCGCTGGAGAAAAGAAGCTGCAAAGGTATAACTTGTGATGACTAAAAGTGAAATAACCTCTGCTTTTATTCGAGCTCAAGAGCCCGAGTATTATGAAATGATGTTGCCTATAATGGGACAAAAGTATTCGAAACTATTCAGAATGGGAGAATCCATAAGGGATGGCCTCAAATCTGGAAAGGGTTTAAGTCTCACTGCTTTGTAGGCCGCCAACAAGTCCTCACCATCCATGGCTACATAATTTGCTAGGAAAAAGAAAGAGGATGTGTCTGTTGTATCTTTTAGCCCGAGGCCAAGGCCACAAAGGTATTTTGGATCTGGTTCTGCCATTAGAAACTCCAACTAATTCTCCACCGCAAAGAATTCAAACCACCTCCACAAGCTCCATTACCAATCTACTATGCACAACAAAACTACCAACCATCCCTACCTATCTAACAAAATTAACCACCAGCCTACCAAAATACACCACCAAGTCACCAAGCTAATGTACCATCCTACCAAAGTCCTGGACAAAACAACCCAAATACCAGTAATTTACTTCGCCCGAACCTCGAAAGAAAGCCTCCTAGAGTTTCACTCTTTAAACAGAATCACGTACCCAACTCTTTGAGCATTTGAGAGAAGAAGGATTGATCCAAACAGTAGACGCAATGACAATTAATCCCACAATAAAGTTCTTCCGAGCAGATCAACGATGCACTTACCATTCTGGAGGGGCAGGACATAATACAGAAGGATGTATTAATTAAAAACATAAGATTCAAGATTTGATCGATAACAAAGTCATCACTCTTTAGGCTCCTGCCCCCAATGTGAATCTTAACCCATTGCCGAATCATGGGGGGAGCGACCATCAATATGATTGAAAAAAATGAAGATTGGATCTCTAATGGTACTATCAGTGAAGCAAATGTCAATTCACTCACATCAACAATGGACTCTTTGACCATAAAGGCCTGCCTAGAGTTTGTTGTAATAACTGCACCTCATCAGGCATTCGCTTTGGCAGAGGAAAGAAGCAACTAGCATCCCAAAGAAAATTTTATTGTCCAGACGGCTACAGCCCAATGGATGACGTGTTCTGGAAGATGTTATGTTCTAGAAGAGTTAGCTCATGAAACACGAAGAAAGGAGAGCCAAAAATGGCCGATCACAGAGGGTGAGGCTGAAGAGTTTTGGCAAAGAATGCAGCCTAAGGAGTATTCCATTGTCAAGAATTTGGAGAAAACTCTCGCTCAAATTTCTGTTTGGGCTCTATTAATAAGTTCTGAGTACCATCGAAAAACATTGTTAAAGGTACTTGATGAAGCATATTTATCGAACGGAACAAGTGGTGAGAATTTGGCCTCTATGGTTAGTAATGTCATTGGTAGTCACCAAATCTCTTTTCGACAAGAGGAGTTACCAATCGAGGGAGTGATTCACAACCATGCCTTGAATATCACCGTCAAGTGTAGGAACAAGTTTGTAGCTCGAGTATTAATTGATAATGGTTCAGGACTCAATATTTGCCCGTTATCAACCCTTACTTAGCTAAATTCTGATGTTGGAAAAATCCATCAGAGTCGCATGAATGTAAGGGCGTTTGATGGTTTGCAAAGAGAGACTAAGGGGGAGGTAGACTTGTGTATCCAAATGGGCCCTGCAGAATTTGTCATTGAATTCCAAGTGATGGGTATATCCACAAGCTACAATATGTTGCTAGGAAGACCATGGATCCATGCGGTCGGAGCAGTTCCAAATACATTGCATCAAATCTTGAAGTTCATCTGGGATGACCATGAAATTGTCATTCATGATGAAGGGAGTAATCGTAGTTACCCTGGCTTTTTTTTCCCAATTATTGAGGAATCCTCTCAAGGTACTGACTTTCACATGGTGGAGATAATGGGTGCTTCTTTTGAAGATACGACACCACAAGTACCAATGCCACCAGTGTGTAAAATGCTTGCCACAACTATGCTAAGAAGCGGTTTTGAGCCTAGGCATGGGTTAGGCAAGAATTTGGATGACATATCTCAACCTCTTCCTATCCCCTTTCAAAAATTTCGCTTTGGTTTCGCTTTTACCCCGACAGAGGAGGAATTATTTGAAGCAAAAGCGAGAAAGTAGCATGTCCTTGATATATCAAAGCCTATTCCAAGAATTGTACTTGTCATTTGTTGCTAAAGCTTTAGAGCCTGAGATTGATGGTCTAGTGGAAGGGATGGAAAGATTGTTTGATGAAGAAGATTGTGTTGTGATCTTGGAAGAGTGCACCATAACACCACCATCCGAGATGCCAAACTGAAGAGATTCTACAGAATTGGATGTCCAATCTACTTATGATTCATCGAATGGCTTGGTAGACAAAGACAAGATTTGAAGTTTTACTTTTGAAATTGTGTAGTTCGAACGAGGACCAAAACCACCCTTTATGTCATTTTATTTTCATAGTAATGTTTAAAAAGAAAATGATTCATGAGTCATGACCAAAGTTTGTACGCCTTTTCAAATTTCCAATGATAGCCTCGTATTTTAAATTGATTATTTTGTTTCTATAAATTACACTCCAATATATACATTTAAACTCTTTCTATCTAACATTGTTGATTTATTGTTATTTTCAGTAAAAGTGAATCTATACCTGCCAATGTCATGACATGTCACGAACACGTGAACCAAGTAAGGTAAATGAATATGAATATGAATAATATGATGAAGAAACTATGATGCATGAACACCTTACAAGGACTTGAGGAACCCTGAAGATGATAAAATCCCAACCTAGACGAGACAGAGATAGTAAACTTGGGAGATGAAGAGTTGGTCAGAGAAACCCGAGTTAGTGTCCATTTGGGAAAAACAGAAAAAAAGAATTGGTCAAATTACTCAGACGGTACATTTATGTGTTTGCATGGTCTTATGATGATATGCCAGGTTTAAGCACTGATATTGTTTCCCATAAGCTGCCTATCAATTCAGAGTGTTGTCCGGTAAAGCAGAAAGCCAGAAAGTTCAAGCCGGATTTAAGCTTAAGGATAAAAGAAGAGGTCATGAAGCAGATCAAATCAAAGGTCTTCGAAGTAACCAAGTATCCACTTGGTTGGCTAACATTGATCCAGTGGCAAAGAAAGATGGAAAAATCAGGATATACATGGATTATCATGATCTCAACAAAGCGAGTCCAAAAGATAATTTCCCCTTGCCAAATATCCACATACTCATAGAAAATTGTGCCAAGCATAAGTTGCAATCTTTTGTGGATTGCTTTGTTGGATACCACCAAATTCTAATGGATGAAGAAGATGCAGAAAAAACAACATTCATCACACCTTGGGGAGTCTACCATTATCGAGTGATGTCGTTCGGCCTCAAGAATGCTGGAGCCACTTGCATGAGAGCTATGCCCACCATTTTCCATGATATGATGCACAAAGAAATTGAGGTGTATGTGGACGATGTCATCATAAAATCCCGCGAGAGTTCGAATCATCTGACGCACCTGGAAAAGTTCTTTGACAAGTTACGAAGGTATGATTTGAAGTTGAACCAACCAAATGTGCATTTGGAGTACCTGCAGGGAAGTTACTCGGATTCATAGTTAGCAGAAGAGGTATCGAACTTGATCCTTCCAAGATCAAGACAATTCAAGACTTGCCTCCTCGAAAGACTAAGAAGGAAATAATGAGTTTTCTAGGGAGATTGAATTACATCAGTCAATTCATAGCTCAATCAACGGTGATACTTGAGCATATATCCAAGTTTCTACGAAAGGATGCGCCAACCAAATGGACCAAAGAATGTCAGAAGGCTTTTGACACCATCAAGAGTTACCTTTCAAATCCACCAGTACTGATGCCACCACGTGCAGACAGTCCTTTGCTATTGTAATTATCCGTCTCTGACAACACATTTGGGTGTGTGTTGGGAAAACATGATGATACCGAAAGAAAAGAGAGAGCTATATAATATTTTAGAAAAAAGTTCACATCCTATGAGGCTCGTTACACCCTTTTAGAGAGAACTTGTTGTGCTTTGACTTGGGTGGCTCAACAATTGCGACATTATCTATTGGCTTATATAACACATCTCATTTCGAGAATGGACCCGCTCAAATACATATTTTAGAAAGCAATGCCTACAGGAAAGTTAGAAGAGTGGCAAATGTTGTTGAGTGAGTTTGACATTACGTACATACTCAGAAAGCAATTAAGGGTCAAGCCTTGGCCGATCACCTTGCTGAAAACCCGTAATGAAGGATATGAACCGCTCATAACATATTTCCATGATGAAGATGTATTGTTTGTAGAGGAAGATATATCAGAATCATATCCTGGGTGGAGAATATTTTTTGATGGAGTATTGAACTCTAGAGGATCAGGAATTGGAGTAGTGTTGATATCTGAATAAGGGTAATATTATCCGGCAATAGCAAAGCTTAAATTTTGTGCACTAATAACATGGCTGAGTACGAAGCTTGTATTATTGGCATCAGAATTGCTCTTGACATGAATATTCAAGAATTGCTGATAATTGGTGATTCAGACTTGTTGATTCATCAAGTTCAAGGAGTATGAGCCGTGAGAAATCCTAAAATCTTACCTTACGTACAACTGGTACGGAGGTTATGTAAAATATCTAGGAAGACCGAGTTCTGACATATCTCTAGAATACAGAAAGAGTTTGTTGATGCCCTCGCAACCAATCATTCATGATACAACACCCACAAAAGAGTTACATTGACCCAATTGAGATAGGTTTAAGAGAACAACCAACACATTGTTCATATGTGAAAGCGGAATCGGATGGAAATCCATGGTATATTGATGTGAAAAGGTACTTAGAAGCTGGAAATTTCCCCAAAAAATCAACAAGTAGCCAAAAGAAAACAATCTGAAGAATGGCAAACAACTTCTTTTTTAATGGGGAGGTTCTTTATAGGAGGACTCCCGATCTGGGATTACTGCTATGTGTGGATGCTGCAGAGGCCACAAGTTTGCTTGAAAAAGTGCATGCTGGAGTGTGTGGGACGCACATGAATGGGTTTACATTGGCAAAGAAATTCTTAAGGACGAGATATTTCTGGATGACGATGGAAAATAATTTTGATTGATTTGTCCAAAGATGTCATAAATGTCAGATAAATGGAGATCTGATCATAGTACCTCCTCACGAGCTCAATGCAATGATTTCCCCTTGGCCATTTGCAACATGGGGCATGGATGTTAGTGGACCAATTGAGTCTGCTGCCTCCAATGGTCATAGGTTCATTTTGGTCGCCATTGATTATTTCACGAAGTGGGTCGAAGCTGCTTCCTATAAAGCTGTGACGAAGAAAGTTTTAGCCGATTTTGTTCGCAACAATTTGATATGTCGTTTTGGAGTTCCTAAGTCTCTCATAACAGACAATGGTGCAAATATGAACAGTCACTTGATGAAAGAGTTATGTGAACAGTTCAAAATTATCCACCGTAATTCAACTGCATATCGTCCTCAGATGAATGGAGCTGTGGAAGCTGCTAGTAAGAACATCAAGAGGATATTGAGAAAGATGATTGACAACTACAAATGTTGGCATGAAAATTTGCCTTATGCTTTGCTAGGTTATCGCACCACAATTCAAACTTCAACTGGATCAACTTCGTATCTATTAGTATACGGAACAGAAGCCGTGATACCAGTTGAAGTTGAGATACCATCTTTGAGGATTATTCAGGAAGCTGGATTGAGCGATGCTGAGTGGGTTCATGATCTATATAAGCAATTAACATTGATTGATGAGAAAAGAATGAGTGCTACTTTTCATGGTCAGTTGTATTAACAGAGAATGACTCACGCTTTCAACAAGAAAGTAAGAGTTCAAACATTTGAGGTTGGCCAATTGGTGTTGGAACGCATTTTCCCTTATTAAGACGAATACAAAAGAAAATTTGCACCTAACTAGAAAGGACCGTATGTTGTCCACAAAGCAATGTCAAGAGGAGCTTTGGTCCTAGCAGAGATGCATGGTCGGGTGTGGCACAAAACTATCAATTCAGACGTTGTCAAACACTACTACATTTGAAGAATGATACTTCTTTCCTTTATTTCATTGTAATCGCAATTTTCTTGTAATCATTGTCGCATTATTCTTTGAAACATTTCTTTTGTACGTGAACTACATTCGACCTGAATTCTCAAGAATGAGATACGTAGGCGGCCTATGTCGGCCTCGGTCGTTTTATTATCAAAATTTCTTATTTTTTGTTTACCCTCAATAGGGGAACTACATTTGACCTGATTCCTGCCTTAACGGGATACGTAGGCACCACAAGGGTTCGGTCATATTCCCAATAAGATCTCCATTTCCCTTCATAATGGAAACTTGGACAAAATTTTTTAGAGGATCTCAAAAATTCTACAAGAAGAGTTATTTCCTACATAAAAGGGTTAAATATCATGTCAAAATGTGCAATTAGGGTATGATTTTGAGGAAATCTAAAAAAATTGCAGGATATCATGACTTCCGTGATTACCATCATATTTGTTTTAAGACATCTAAATGGGACAGAATTTTTGAGAAGGATCTCAAAAATTCCATCAAGGGTACTTAGAACATTAAAGTCAACTTCAAGGTCCTCAACGTTACATACTCTTAAGGAGTTTTAAAATTGTCAGCAAGCTACCTATCTTGACAAAATCCGAGACAAAGGGTTTTGTTCGTGTTGTGCATGTCGTGACAATTAATTGGCAGAGATTTTCTTTAAAAAAGAAACTATTTTTCTAAAAACTTCATAAATAACAAGTGTTTTAATTTTAATATGATTTTTTCTTTTGTCTATTGTGATTCGTAGGGTCAACCAAACTTCCAAAGATAGCGAGACAAGAAGCAGACGGCTGGAAGAAATCAACAAGATTAGTGTTCCAAAACTAACATTTTTTTTGTATGCAGGGTAAAATAAGATCATCAAAGATAATATATTTATCAACCAACTATTTTGGGAGAACCTATCAGCGAATATCTGATAGTGAGTGAAACATCTCTACTTGACCAAAGAATACGAGATTCATAGTCAAATCCATCATCTACAACCGCCAAGAGGGCCATTCATATTCAAACGTCGAGAGGGCCATTCATATTCAAACCGCCAAGAGGGTCATTTATATTCAAATACTGAGAGGGCCATTCATATCCAAACTGCCGAGAGGACCATTCATATTCAAATTGCCAAGAGGGCCATCACAATCAAACCGCCGAAAGGCCATTCATATTTAAATTGCTGAGAGGGACATTCATCTACAACCGCCAAGAGGTCCATTATATTCAAAATGCCAAAAGGGCCATTGCATATTTTAATCACTGAGAGGGCCATTCATATTCAAACTGCCGAGAGGGTAATTCATATTTAAATTGCCAAAAGGGCCATTGCATATGAGAACGTCGAGAGGTCCATTGCATCTTCAAACACAAAGAGGGCCATTACATATTCAAACTGCCAAGAGGTCCATCCATATTGAATTTTTGAGAGGTCCATCATATTCAAAAGCCAAGAGGGCCATTCATATTTAATTGCTGAGAGGGCCATTCATATTAAATTGCCGAAAGGGCCATTCATATTAAATTGCAAAAAGAGCCATTCATATTCAAATGCCGAGAGGGCCATTGCATACTCAAATTTCCAAGAGGGACATCATATTCAAGCCGCCAAAAGGGTCATTCATATTCAAACTGCCGAGAGGGCTATTCATATTTAGATTGCCAAAAGGGTCATTGCATATGAAAATTCCAAGAGGGGCATTTATATTCAAAATCGCCGAAAAGGCCATTGCATATTTAAATTGCTGAGAGGGCCATTCATATTCAAAACCGCCGAAAGGGTCATTCATATTCAAACCGCCGAGAAGGTCATTCATAATGAAACCACCGAGAAGGCCATTCATATTCAAACTGCCGAGAGGTTCATTCATATTCAAATGCCAAGAGGGCCATTACATATTTAAATTTTTGAGAGGGTCGTTCATATTCAAACCGTCGAGAAAGCCATCATGTTCAAAACGCCAAGAGGCCCATTTATCTTCAAATTACCAAAAGTGCCATTCATATTCAAACTGCCGAGATGACCATCATATTCAAACCATCAAGATAACCATCAACATATTACATTAGTATATTTTACTAATTCGATATTAAAAAAAGAGTACAGTGAAGATTCATTCTGCAAATATGAGATACAAGCTTTTTTTGCATTACGCCAAACTGAAAGAAGTTGACGTAAAATATTCAAGGAGAACAATTAAGTTCTAAAATGGTAAATGACACTATTTATCCATTTAAATTATATTTTATACTAATGAGTTTTATCTCAGTTTTTGTCGAGAGCATACGAAAGGATGAATACTCAAATAAAACCACAGGTGTGCGGACGACATCAAAAAGGATGCAGCACAATGGGGAACTTTTTCTTTGTAGCGAACTGGGACATAGTCCGAAGAGGAGTATCAGACTCTTAGGACGCGAGTTGAGGATCGAATTCCACCCCAATCAAACCACACCCCTATCAGAAGGCATGTAAGTTTTTCTTTAGGTTTATCAATTTCAGTTTCGCATCCGGAATTTTTTGGATATTCACGAAAGAAATTTTTCAAGCCGAGTGACAATACACCAAGAGCTTTGGAAATTATATTCGTTTAAGTTCTTACTTATGGGTGTAAAGCGCGCCACATTTATGGCTAAGAGGTTGCAAGTCTCTTATACTTGACTTACTTGTCACTCTTCCAGAAACGAAGGTTATCTAGCATAATAGATTTTCTTTTCAACCAATCGAGTTGAACTACAAACAGCCTAATTCCTAAGGTTTAAGAATATGTAGGCGAACTCCATGTTAAAAAATCGGCTGTACTCCCACATCCTCTATCAAATTTTATTCTCGAGCATTTCGATCTCTCCATAGTTCAATATCGGAATAGCTTATGAATTCTTTCATAATCGTGCATAAAATCAAGCGTATTGAACTACAAGTGACCTGAACTCTCTTATAGCCTGAGATATGTAGGAAACTCAATTCCAGGGTTCAGCCATAATTCCTAAAGTCCGTACCAAAATCCTTTTCCTAAGGATGAAGATGTTGTCGGTCAAAGTTGGATTAGTCAATTTCATTTGTCTCGAACTTCTTTGCTTCAATCCAAGTCAAATGAGGGACATATGTTGACAGCCAATTTTGAACCTCCACAATATAAATCAATCATCGGGCTTCTTCAATTTCAAACGATTTCAAATAATTAAACTAATGAAATTTCAAAAAAAATATAGAGTTTGCAAGTTATTTTAAAATAGTTTGTCATTTTTTTAATTTTCTATAATATATTTGATCAATATAATTATAATTAGTATATTTATGAATATTCAAAAATCATCGTAAAAATATTTTATATTTTAAATATTTTATTAAGTGGGTTATGATTTTTGAATTAACGAGTTTCATGAAATTCAAAATACTTACGAGTTTTATTTAAAGTAATTTTGTCATTTTAAATAATTTTACCAGTTTTAAATAATGAATATGTATATATTTTATTTGAAAAATATCACAAAAGATTTTACATTTAAAGTACTTTATTAATTTACTTTAGTTTAAGTTATAGTTATAATTTAGAGTTAATTAGTTTATAATTAAATTAATTTTTATATTTTTTTAAGATTAAGAAACTTTTTAATTAATTAATATTAATTCGTCTTATTTAGGACTTAGTCGAATTAGTCAATTAAACTCAATTTAGCTTATTTCTTAATTTCCATTGGATAAGTGTGCAATTTCATTAAGTCATTTTCCTAATTCATGTGTGAACATATCTTTTCCATTTCTTGGATTAGTCTTTCAAAGAAAACTGGGCTCAAAATCAATTTCCTTGAGCCTACCTTTCAATCTGCAAAACAAGCCCAATGCCATCTGCAAAACCGACCCAACAACCCATTCTCCATATCCAGTCCAATTCATTCAACAACATACGTACAACACCAAATAATTCCCAGCGCAAAACCCAACCGACCGACCCGCTCTGCTTCTTCTTCCCCACTACGCGAGAACAAGCAGAAAGTTGCGACAACTTTTCCATTTTTTCTTCATCGCAACGCAAATCACGGGTAGCAGCAGACAATCGTGAGAAATCAGTACACTCATCCAACTCCTATGAAAACCCATAACCCTAGCG
This sequence comes from Solanum lycopersicoides, assembly GCA_022817965.1. Taxonomy (NCBI): domain Eukaryota; kingdom Viridiplantae; phylum Streptophyta; class Magnoliopsida; order Solanales; family Solanaceae; genus Solanum; species Solanum lycopersicoides. The sequence continues at coordinate 85,890,632 of CM040629.1, read as the reverse complement.
ACCTAATCGATTAAATCGCTATTTTTTTTCATTATTCAAAGATCTTCCAAATCTCTTCTATTTGAAATTTTGTTGAACGGTTTCCCCCCAAAATCGTCCCATCTTTTTCCTGTAAATAGCCGTGTGTCTTCAGTGATTGAGGGGAGACAAAAAAAAAGTAAAGAGAAAGGTGTTATAGAGGAGTATCAGCGGGTATCTAGAAATGAAACACACAGTACAAATTTCCAGCGAAATTGGCCCAAGAAGGGCACAATTTCATCATCTCTTTTACTCCTTTAATTGCTTTGATTATGCTTTGACTTATTTCTTTTAGCTCTAACCATAATTTATTTTAATTAACTTACTTAGATCCCTAAAAGAGGAGTTATTTTCTTTATGTTAGTTTACCTTTAAAACATCTTTTGTGTTCATTTATTTTATGTCTAGTATACTAGTCAAAATTTTATACCGTTTATTAAGTATATTTGTTCTTAAAAGGATAGCTAATCAAATAAACTAAAGAAAAACATGTTTTTTTTCTTTACTCTCTCACTTTTAAAAGTTGGTCAAAACTTTGGTTCCCTTTTAAGAGAGAGTCATTATGTTTGGTTCGAATTATATATTTTTAAAAACAATTCAAATAAGTGTAATTATGCAAATTTGTTAAAATTTTAACAACATGTATTTAATTAAATATTTCAATTAAGGTCCCTTTTTCTTAAAAATTCCAATTTAATATTACAAATCAATCTTTTTTTCCCAATAAATAAATAAATAGTAAAAATATAATTAACCTAAGTCACAAGATAACCGCGTGTTAGCGGACGCTTCTAATGCCTTAAAAACCTTCTTGAAGCGTAAATGAGAACCTCTTACCCATTTTCTCTAAATTTATTAAGATTTAATCTGTTAAAATCTTTTAAGTTAAGTTTTTTTTTTGATTTCTTTAAAAAATTAAGTGGCGACTCTTCTAAGTTTTTTTCTTAAATGTTTTATACTTGGAACATTTTAGAAAGTGATTTTTCTAACGATAGATAAATTACGGCATAACAACTCCTACTCTACTCAATCGATTTCTAGCATTAACAATCATTATGTTCTTAATGAAATAAGGAGATTCGAGATACGATCATTTAGTTTTGATGCTTGGCGCAGAGTGATCGGAAGAAAAAATTGAGTTTGGGAGTGAAAAATAAGAGAATGAGCTAGAACCCCCCCCTCCCACCCCACCCACCCAAACTCTTTCTAATCTCTCAGTATAGCGGTAGGGCAACCGCTACATCGGGATCCATGTTTGTAGGTTGGAGATCTTCTTGTTGCTTTGTCCGTTTAATTTCCTTGGCGTGTTTATTAGCAATGCCTCGTGTACCTGGACATTTGGGAGGAGGGAGTTTTCTATGATTGCATAAGACCTACATTCTCACTTGATTTTGTAAAAATTAGGCAATAGTATTCCACAACTGACTTTTCTTTTCTTCCGTCTTAAAAATTATTCAAGGACAAAGGATGGGTAAATTGGTGGCCAATTCCTTTGTTATTCAAAAGACACACCATACGAAATCTCGATTTTTAAAAATACATTGCCAAATTAAATTGGGGTGACACGATGAACATTTTGAATCTTGAATTTGATCCCGGCTGAGGTCATCCTGCCATAGCTTGAATATTCCTGGTATGGCGTTGCCTCTGTAGCAGCGCTGCTATAGTAGGGTTGACGGAGTAAAACCTAGATAATGCAAATTTTAAAATTTTGACTCTTCCTCTTCTGTGGTAAAATAGACGAGGGTTACTCCAAAAACCCTCCTAGGCTTCTTAAGCTTTGAAAAATTAGCGGGGAGGGATTTCAATGCAAAGAGAGTCAAAACCCATGAATTTCAGGCCTGTGTCCTTCAAGATTCGCCCCATGGAGCTAGAAACTCGTGTTGAAACCACTTCAACAATTGCTTGTCGTCCATGTAGGCTAATATTAATTAAACAGTTAAACCTGTCTTTAATTGTATAATATGTGATAGGTTATCGGGAGATTTTATGTATAGACCTTCGGGTACAGAGTCTGAATGATAAAATGTGTTGGTAGGGTTGTTGAGAGTGGTAACATACTTGTTTATAAATGTTAGTCTTATGATAGTTGATGGGTGTTTTCCTAGGCATGATAACTTGATGGTAATCAAATTATGTGCTCGAAAATTGTTTGGAAATGATATTTTTAGGTAGGTGATGGTTGTATGTTTCTTATTCTATGTGATTGTGGGAAATATGTGGTTATAGATTTGAAAAGAGAGGAAAGTGGAATGATATTTGTTTGTCAATCTAAAGCAATGGACTTTTCTAGATTAGTTGTGGTTATAACACGTGTATTTGTATTCAAGGTAATTGTGATTGTGTGACGTTGTGATTCTCAATTGGCTCGAGCACATCTTTTGATACATATACATTATATATCTTGATTGAAACGGGTACCATGACTAATACATATTAGCGGTTGATTCAGGAACCACACCTGAAATGAAATATCTATTGATTGATGTGAATACCATGCTTGGTACATGTTTAATATTGGTTATCTTGAGTATTACATCTTATACATTGTTTTTTGTGTGTTTATTTTATGAGTGGACTAAACTTATCTATAATATTGTATTTGTCACATGTTAGTCCATGAAAGGGCTGAATCACTGTAATTAAATTCTAATATGGTTCTTGTGTAGACCATTTTCTTGTTAAATAGCGTAGATGAAGTTTCAATGATCCTTGGATGGTCAGAATCTATTGGAAGGGGGTGTTGAACTAGGTGTTGGTTAAGTCGATGGGAATAAGTAAGAGTATTGTTAATGGTCCACTAAAGGCGCCGAGGCTAGGGTGTTGGCAGGGAGTCTTGGAAGTGGTGGCAACCCAGCTAATAGAATTGGTGGTGGATTTGAATTTAGGAATTGAATTCATAGGGATATTTTGTGTTAGTGGATAGACGGTTTTAGAAAATCTTTATGTGATAGAAGGACTAGATGATGATCCCGTTGACACCCAATTTTGATCCTCGACTATGAATTAATTAGCGAATTTCTTAATTCTAAACGATTTTGAAATAATTGGTTTTATTAGGCTTAAAGTGTTTTCTAAATTATTTCACATTAGTCTTATATTTTATAACTTTAGTCAATATATATTTATGATTTACATGATTGTATATATAATTAATATATTTTTATGATTACTCGAAAATCATCTCAAAAAAAAATTACTTTGTTTAAATATTTCACTAATTAATTTAGTTTTTATTCTTGAATTAGTTATTATATAATTAGTCGATTATTTTATTTCGTTAAAATTAAGAATCTCTTTAATTAAACTAGTTCATCGAGTTAATCATTTCACCATTCAGTTCCGAGTTGGTTAAGTTAATCGTATTTGGTTGCCGAAAGACTAAAATTGGGCCTCCTCCCAAATTTTCAGCCAGCACAACAACAAATTTATCCCCAGCCCACTCTTCCTTCACACCATTTTTACTCCAAGGCCCATTTTTGTTTTATTCAACCCACCTGCAATCCAGACCAAGCAATTTTAACAGCAGCCCACCTAATATTCCTTGACCCGACCCTTCTTCCCCTCTACCAGAGAAACCCAGAATGGCGTACTACTTTCAAAATCCAGCAGCAACACAGTGTGAGAAGATGCTCCAAACAACCTCAAAGTACGCACGACGCTTCTCCCACGCAATGGCGAGTAGACCAAATCCCGCACTCAACGTTACTAAAGTAACCAAAAAGCAATGAGTACAAGGTACTCTGTTCTTCTTTGTCTTCTTTCCCCTCGATCCCTTTCAATTAGTACAAGTTGCAGCGGCAGCAGAGCACGCGTCCCGTCCTTGGTGGCGTGTAATCGAGCCACGTCGACGCCAAGGCAGTAGATCGATCCTAGTCCGTTGATTCCTCCTTTCCTTTTTCAGAATGGGTTTAAGTTTTCAGAAAAAGGTGTTTGTCCAAAATTGGAATGGAATTCAAATTTTGAAGTTTGGGGATGTGTTTGAACCCGATTGATATTCGGTTTTCCCCACAAATGGATAACCCTAGCACCCCTCCTATATATTGTCTTTTGGCTTCTTATGAAAGGGAAGAAAAAATAAAAAAGATTTTTCAAAATTTTTTTTGAGCAAGAGAACGAAAGAAGAGAAAAATTCCTAAGGCAACGTAGCTGGAATTTCAATACTAAAAATACTTCGAGCGGTGCTCTTCCCGGAGTTTTGGGTTATATTGTTTGTACTCGAGTTTGTGTGGTGGAGGTCACTGCTGCCCATCTTTGTTCGTCTTTCCCATTTCGCTGCGTCAAAAAAGGTAAACTCCATTTTACTTTTGACTCGTTGGATCGATTGCTTTGTTTTCGCGAACTGAAGGGCTTCTATGGATTATTTTTATATTTTCTGTTGTTTGTTCCTGCCCTTCTTGATTTGGTATTCACAACTGTTAAAAATTTGTATAGTTGATCATGATATTTTGTGATTAGTATATTGGTCTATTTTGAATGTATGCATCAGTGTATGAAATTCTGGTTAGGTTTATTATAGTTTTTTTTTAATCCTCGCTGCCTTCTATGTTCAAATGCCAGAGTAGCAGATTGATTTAGATTTGCAGGTCATCATCTAGAGCTTTGTTTATCCGTCATTAACTCGATTTCGTCATTTATATTATCGATATCTTGATGTTTGGAGGCTAGACTTGAGTTTTGCCTGTGTGATGCTTTCTGTTGGTCTCATGTTTGCCTTCACTATTTTCTTCGTGTTTCGCTAATCAATAGGTTAGTACGGTTGACATTTAGTCTAAAGCATGATATTTGAGAAATATTGTATCGCCTTTCTGTGTTTCGATAAGATTTCCTGCATAGAGTAATAGCATGATGTTATCAATGGTCTTTGTCTGTCTCATTTTGCTCTAAGTTTTCGCCATCTCTAGCTACAAAAACTCATATGTATCATCAAATGTTTTTCCATCGTTATCATTGTTCCTTCTGTTGGGGGACTCTAACTTTTGCATTTTATTATTCAACTATGATAAGCTCCTAGATAACATAGCACATGTCGAGATTGAGATAAATTATGCATGCTTTATTTTGTTAAAAGCGAAGTTGAAATAATAAAATTCAATAGTAGGATGAGTAATTCGCAGGTTTGAGAACTTACTATTTCGGAACTAGCCATTGTGTGTATGTACTTAGGAGCTCTTTCTTTGTTAAATTTACTCTAAATTATGGCTAAGCAAAATTGTGTGTTAGTTTCCATGTACTGTGGAATAGAAATGGTGGTGTCTCTTTTAAATGTGTTTTTAGCATGAACTACTTTCTTGGTTCAACCGCTAGCGCCTTACTAGTAGAGTGCTTTTTTTAGGGAGAAATCGCGGTTTATTTTCCAAAACTATCTTTACTGCCTTCTCTCTTTGGAAAAATGCCATGATCAAGTGAAAATATTTTCTCAGTTATAAAACACAGGCTGTGGTCTTTTCTTTGAGGTTATGACATATTGTTATGAAAAAGAGACATCAAATGAGTTTCCACTAACATTGGTATTTTGCTTATCAAAGCACTAGTGAATGGGTTTTCTTTGTGTTGAAAATTTGAATCTATTAAATTCGAGTCTACAGTGATTTACTTACTAGCTCAATGGTTTAGAAGCTGATTATAGTTGTATAATCTATAATTGTTCCTTACATTCCGTTTCGTCTTCTTTTGGCATGAATCTGCACAGAGTCTCCATGGACTTATGCCTCAATCTTGCATTCCCTTTTGGGCCACAAGGCCCATATTTCCGTATTCAAATCAATCTATTGAATAGAAGAATAAGTTCCAAAAGGCGGACATGTCCCGAAGTTTAAGGAATCGAAGAAAGTCAGATTAAAAAATTCTTTATTTTCATATTTTTATATTTTTATTTGAAGTGGGCTTAAGCCTTTGTTGTATTTATTTTGTATTTATTTATTATCATTGTATTGTTAGTTTAGGGCAGGTGCAGAAGGAAATGGGTCAAAAATCCAAAAGAAATTGGTCAAAACCCCAAAAGAAATGGGCCAAAAACCCAAAACAGGTGAGTCCAAAATTCGCATCAAGGCGGACAGAAACCCGGATTTGGACCCAAATCTCTCTTCCTTTCTCTTTACATGCTTCTAATTATTTGTTATTTGATTGTCGATAGTCTTTAAGTTGGAAAAATCTGAATCCTCATAGAACGCCGCAAATGTTTTAATGACTTAAAATTGAATCAAGTTCAAATAGTTTTAAAATAATATTTTTTTTCAAGTTAGATGTTTCACTTAGATAAAAGCTAAGTATTCATTTCCAAACAACTCTAAATAATTTTTATTCCAAAATAATTCAAGTCATGTTTTAGCCAAATAAAATTAGTTGTCGGATAACCGCATTTAAGCGGACGTCTTAGGTGTTTTCACAACCTTCCTAAGAAGTTAATAAGAATTCCGAACCCTCTAAAGGATTTCAATCGATTTTTCTGTTAAACCTTTTGAAAACAATAGTTTTCTTGATTTTTTTTAAAAATTAAGTGGCGACTCTAAAAAAGTCAAAAAACGTACAAAAATATCATTTTTCTTTTTCGAATAAAATAGAAATGGCGACTCTACTGGGGACTTGGAAGATTCTAACCTTAAAACTAACATTATTTGGCTATTTGTGATAAATTGTTTACTTGTTTAGTTTACCTTAGTTTTTGAAATGTTGCATATCATGACATCTTTCCGCCAATTGGCAAATAGCTTGCATTAAGAAACAAAAGTTACGTGGCTTTCCACGGCTTTCTTCAGAAATACACAAGAGTTTCATTTGGAAGTATCAAATGAATAGTTGGAATGCGGTCATCCGACGTCGTTTGGTAGCTTCACCCCGTTGTTTGTCCGACTCGGGTAACCGTCAACTTGAAAACTATTCTAGCAAGCCTAAGCTAGAGCGAAACCAAAACAAAAAATCAAGCATTAGCCTAAGTCGGCTTAATACCCAAGGTGTATTAAGTCCATTTAGTAGAAAACCGCCAAAATCGTGTCTAAGGTCTTCGACCTCACAACACATCATTTTATGTGACATTTGAATGATGTACGTATGAAAACCAATCTGGGGTGGGTAAACCTAACTAATTTTTGTTTTGTAGATATGGATCGTTTTCCAAAGTTTGATATGATCATAGCGCCGCCACCCCAACTCAAAATGTGGCATGACAATCTTGACGGGGATCATAGAAGAACCCTCAACAAATACGTGGGTGCTCTAACAGAATTGATCAACATGAATGGTTGGCCAAAATTGGTTGAGGTCCTCACGGGATATTGGTATATCCAACGAATGGTGTTCCGATTTGGAACCGCCTAAATTACCCCGACTTTGGAGGAAATCAGAGACTGCATAGATACGGTAGGCACTGAAATAGAAAGGAAAGCAAGAAAACAAGAAGACATCTTTATCCCTAATAAGCCTTCTGTAGAAGATATTGCGGACTGGTTCGGGTTGGGGAAAGACTTTGCCTACTGGTTCCAAGAATCTCATGTAGCATTTAGAGATATTTTTATCCGATTTGGACATGCGACCTTCTACGCCACTTACAACCAAGAGTTCAAGATCTCCTACAAAGAATGGAATGAAATTCGTCCTCTAGCATTTGCTGTAGCATTGTTGGGAACAATGGTCTTCCCGCATGGCCCAAGTCTGAGCATCAATACTCGAGTTATAACACTCACGCATACTCTATTCAAAGGGTACGAGAACCAAGGAATAACAAAATACTAACCTATAGCTCCGATCGTCATGTCTGACATGTATCGAGCCTTGGGAAAGTGTAAAGAGGGGCATCGATACTTCCAAGGATGCAACCTACTTCTTCAGTGGTGGATTCTCAGCCACTTGGCAAAGGGTGCTAGAACTCATAAACTACATACTCTCGACAAAAAGAACAACCTTAAAGATTTAAATGACATGTTGTACTGGGCGAATATGGACAATCGGAGAACAAGGGAGAGATGGGCTCAAATTTTCTCCGAATTGAGAGAAGAAGATCTCCAATGAATGCTTGACCACTTCATCTCCAAAGAATTTGTTGTGGAGAGCCTCAAATAGATTGTGCTTCCTCCACCAGGTATTCGCGGAATTCGCCCTTACGCACCCTTTCGAGTCTTGGGAGGAGACAAATTGTACCTAAAGAGGCGTACTATGACACTTATGTATACGATATTGGAGACGATAGGGTGCCGGACGCGTCTTAAATGTTCAGAGAATGAAAAAGTGCCAAGCAGATGGATAAAACTACCATCGCTCCAGACCGATTTAATGTTGGGTACGATGAGGGTTGCAAAAAATGGTTGAAAAAAGACATACAAAGTATCTCCTCCCCAACCCCGCGTAGCTTTCGCAGTGTAACATACAAAGAATCCAAGGCAGTGGCCGAGCTACAAGAGGTAAAGAAAGAGGCCCAAGAAATGTACGCTAAGTTTGTCGAGAACCAAGACACTCTTGAGAGGGCGACTCAAGAGGTGAAAAGACTAAGGTGTAGTTATGATGATTTCGATACTTGGATCGAGAAGAAAATTGAGAGGATTCGATACGAAAGCTTGGAAGACAAAGGACGCCTAGGTGAAGGATTCTTGCTGATGCTAAGATATATGTTTCAGCAATACAAGACTCTGGGAGACGTCGATGGAGCAGGACCATCCGCACATCATAGTGGATTTCGCCTCTATGTGGGTTTTTATATGTATTTATGTTGTTTTTATCCCCTGCATGGGTCTTCCTTTATTGCACTTTCAAGTGGCCCCTGCGTGGGACTATCTTTAATATTTTATCCTTTATTTTCCCCTTTGTGAACATTATTATTCATTTGTGAAATTTATTTTGGGGGAATTGTTTATTGGGTTCAATTCACGCGTACATCATTCAAATGTGCTAGGCCTACCCTTGGCACAAAATGGTCCCCCTGTATGTTTTAGGACGCGATATATGTGTTATTAATTGCTTATGTGTTATGTTGTTGTGAATGAGGATATCGGAAATCCACTCTTTTCAGAAATTTCCAAAATATACATACAAGTCACTATCGCAAATGTCCAACCAAATTTTACGAGTCTTAAGTTTCTCATCCAAAAGATAAATCCCATCTCCAAATCCTAAACACTAGTCTACTCTCTCAGGAAAGGAAAAATTACCGCTATGGACAAAGGAAATAGTATACAGGCTGAGACAAGTGAAGAAAAGAGGACCAAAATACAAAAACAACGTGGAAAGCGTCTATATGACTTATTGTTTCCTCCTGGGAGCCCCGAAGAGGAAATCGACGAAGAGAGTTGTGAGGAAGCACTTTCCTGCAAACCTTCTTTCGAAGGACGTTTGGCAAAAGAAGATAAGAAAATTTCTCTCAAAGCATATCCGCATGAATGCCGAAAAAGGATAGAGGTCATTTTGTGCACACTCGTTTTCGAACATTATCGGTCCAGGCGTATGCTAGGACCCGTCGAAAGAGCATCATCCCAATAGGGATCACGGGATCTCCGCAAGACATGTAAGTGTCATCCTAACCAAAAAGGGCATACGATAGAAGAATGCATAGAATTCAAGAACGTTGTCCGTCGTTTATTCAGCATGGACAGTATTCCAAACACTTGGGGTGACAACGTCCTCCTTGTATGTGATGAACTACGGCTTGACATACCGGTCACAGAGAGGACCAGATTTTTTAATTGCGCGTTCACGCCCTTCAGGAAAACGATGACGGAAATCTACTCAGAGCTAGTTCAGAATAGCGTCTTCGACCATTTCTACAAGGGCATGGACATTCAGTATTTCCTTTAGTACGAAGTTCGGAAACGTTGTCCCTATCACAATGCCACGGACCACAATATTTAAAAGTGTCTTGACTTTCGCCACGACCTCGAATCCCTCATCGACATGGGAAATATTCAGGTCGAGATTGTCCCCCGTGGTTGAGATAACGTACAGAAGAAAGAATGACTAAGATATAGTCATCATTTTATCTTTAAAGCTCTGTTGTTGCCTTTCAATTTCCTTGTAATCGTAATGAATGAATGAAAATATTTCCCTTTGTATTCGAACTACGTTAGGCCTGAATTCCCCTTGTGAGATACGTAGGCATCCTTTCAAGGCTCGGACCCTATCTTTAAAATTTTTCATTCTCCCCTTTATGTTATAAGGAAATATGAAGACCAGATCAATGGACATCAAAGAAGGATGCAAGAAGACCGTGGCTCAACGTGATTTAGTCTTTCTAAGATAGTGTCAAACTAAAAAATAAGCAAACTCCTGCTTGTTAAAAAATCTGTTTCCGTCCTCACTCGTGGGTCGAAGATATTCCTCAAACATAGCAACTTGTGTGTTTATCTGCTCTATGTGTGATATTATGTGTTTTGTATTCTGAATCCAAAACAAAAAATCTGCCTTTGAGTTGTTTTCCTCCTCAGGTACTTTGAAAACTGATCTGTGTTGATCAAGCTGGAAGATCATCCCTACTTTACCAGATCAAAAGGGCCTGTGGATTCCTTCCCTAGACAAAGGAAAGGCAGTTATGGGGAATAGTAATGAAGAAGTAAGTCTCACCGACGTTGTGGTGACTCAACCCACCGTAGCGGATCAAAATGAGTTGATTTTGCAATTGATGCAATAGAATGCAGAGATGAGGGTAGAAATGCAGAGAAGGTAGGATTTGCCTCCGCCAGGATACAATGTTAATGCTGCAGATGGAAGGCCTCCAATCTACTTCCCTTCCTCGAACATAGATCCAGCTCAAGGCATGCGCTCGCTCATAATCCCCCGCTATAGACCCAACTACCCAAAATCCGCAATATGCTTCCGCCTCTCACCAAACTCCACCACCTCCTCAGAATAACCATTCCCAAATTCCATCTCATCCTCGAAACACACAACCTCAAATCGCTCCACCACCGAAAAGCCAAAGTCAAATCCAAATCAGAACACTTTTAATCCCCAAACATCCACCACCACTTTAATCAGAATACCAATCCTCAGACTTATCCCTAAAATTACCAAGTTTCCCGAAACGCTCAGAGTCCTTCCGTAGCTACAACCTTACCCAAAAGGACCACTTTCTAGATTCCCGTCCCTGCTGAGCACGACATACACGGTTCTAAGTTGGACCATTACGAGGAACAGGAAAGAGAATGGAGGGCGAAGGAAGAGGCAAAAGTTGATATAAAAGAGGAGATCAAGAAAGCCATGAAAGAGCTCCAATGCATCCCTGATATCGCCGGGCTTAGTTATGAAGATTTATGTATTCATCTAGATTTGGACCTTCCAGAAGGGTTCAAAATCCCGAAATTTGATACTTTCGGAGGAGTGGGGAACCCTATGGCTCATCTGATAGCTTACTGCGACCAACTGGTTGGAGTTGGTAGGGATGAAGCATTATTGATGTGGCTCTTCAGCCTAAGCCTGTGCGGAGAAGCTCTTGAATGGTTCACCTCGCATGAGACCAGGCAATGGCCCAGCTCGAATGCATTGGCCAAAGATTTTATCGATCGATTCGCTTATAACATAGAAATTATTCCAGATCGATACTCTTTGGAGAAGATGAAGCAAAAATCTACCGAGAGTTATAGGGAGTTTGCCTATAGGTGGAGAAAAGAAGCGGCAAGGGTAAGGCCGCCTATGTCTGAAAAGGAAATTATCGAAGTGTTCGTGCAGGTGCAATAGCCCGAGTATTATGACAGAATTATGTTGCTTGTTGGAGCAAAGTTTGTTGAAATAGTCAAGATTGGTGAGACTATTGAAGACGGTTTGAAAACAAGGATGATAACCCGTGTAGCCGCACCACCTGGATCCTCAGGGTTGTTGAAAAGAAGAGAGAAGACATGACTGCTGTTTTATAAGAGGGCAAGAAAAACCCAAGAAGATCTTCGTACTCCCACTCCCAAGGTCATTCTCGATTTTCTCAAAACTCTTATCAAGCTAGTCAGAAAAGTAATCCTCCTCTAGTATACCAAAATCCTCCTCCAATCTACCAAAGTCCACCCCCAAATTACCAAAATCCATCTCCCACTTACCAAAATCATCCTCCACTGTATCAAATTCCATCTTCTCATTATCAAGGTTTTGCTCCCAACTGTGCTAACATGCACTCGAGCTACAAAGCATCCCCTCCCGTTTATCAAGTCCAAGCTCCACTATACCAAAATTCCCCTCCGAATTACCAAGATCCATTGCCAAACTACCAAACAAATCCATATCCCAAAAATCAAGCTTCCCGTCCCAACAACAGAAGTTCCAAACAGACACCTCCTCCACAAGGCAGTTATGATCCACCGCGACCAAGATTTGAGAAGAAGCCTCCATGGAACTTCACTGTGCTCGTCGAAATCCGAACAAAACTGTACGAGCGACTAGCTGCAGCCGGATATATCCACCCTGTGGGTCCCAAACCGGTGGATACCAGTTTTAAGTTCTATAGGCCTGATCAAAGGTGTGCTTATCATTCCAACAGTGTTGGGAATGATACTGAGGACTGTATCAACCTCAAGCACAAAATTTAGGATCTAATCGGCCAAGAAGTGGTATCTCTACAACCAGCTGCACCTAATGTCAACACCAACCCTTAGCCGAATCATGGAGGCTTGAGCAAGTTATTGGGATTTATAGTTAGCAGAAGAGGTATTGAGCTCGATCCTTCCAAGATTAAGGCGATTCAAGAGTTACCTCCTTCGAAGACTAAGAAAGAGGTGATGAGTTTCTTAGGGAGGTTGAACTACATCAGTCGATTCATAGCTTAATCAATCGTGGTGTCTGAGCCTATTTTCAAGTTGTTGAAGAAGGATGCTCCGACAAAGTGGACTGAAGAGTGTCAGACTGCTTTCGACGCTATCAAGAACTATATGTCAAATCCACCGGTATTCGTTCCTCCGCGAGAAGGGAGTCCATTGTTGTTGTATTTGTCCATCTAAGATAGTGCATTCGGATGCGTGCTCGGTCAACACGACGGCACAGGAAAGAAGGAAAGAACTATCTATTACATAAGCAAGAAGTTTACCCCGTACGAGTCTCGTCATACTCTATTGGAAAAAACGTGTTGTGCTTTGACTTGGTTGCCCTAGAAATTGAGACATTATTTGTCTTCTTATACTACATATCTCATTTCCAGAATGGACTCGCTGAAGTATATTTTCCAGAAGGCGATGCCGACTGGAAAGTTAGCTAAGTGGCAAATGCTGTTGAGTGAGTTTGATATTGTGTATGTGACTCAGAAGGCAATAAAGGCGCAGGCATTGGCTGATCATCTTGCAGAAAATCCTGTTGATGAAAAGTATGAACCGCTCAAGACTTATTTTCACGAGGAAGAAGTATCGTTTGTGGGTGAAGACATTTCTGAAATGTATCCTGGCTAGAGATTATTCTTTGATGGAGTGGCAAATCACCAAGGAAAAGGTATCGGAGTGGTTTTAGTGTCTGAGTCTGGTCAGCACTATCCCATGGCAGCTAAGCTCCGATTTAATTGCACGAACAACATGACTGAGTATGAAGCTTGTATCCTCAGTTTGAAAATGGCCATTGACATGAGTGTCTACGAGTTGTTGGTTATTGGAGATTCAGATCTGTTGATTCATCATGTTTAACGAGAGTGGGCCGTGAAGAACTCAAAGATTATAACTTACGTACAGTATGTACAGAAGTTGTGCAAAAGATTTCGCAATATCGAGTTCAAACATACTCCTAGAATACAAAATGAGTTGGTCGATGCTCTTGTCACCATCGCTTCAATGATTAAACATCCAGATATTGATTATATTGATCCTTTGGATATAGAGCTGAAAGAACATCCCGTTCATTGTTCACATGTTGAAGCAGAACCAGAAGGTTTGCCATGGTATTTTGATATAAAGAAGTATTTGGAGTCCGGGAGTTATCCTGAAGATGCAACATCCAACCAAAATAAGTCGATACGCCGTATGGCTTTCAATTTCTTTCTAAATGGAGAAATCCTTTATAGGAGGACTCCAGATTTGGCTCTTCTCAGATGTGTTGATGCTGTTGAAGCTGCAAAACTTATTGAACAGATACACGCTGGAGTTTGTGGCACGCACATGAATGGGCTCACTTTGGCAAGAAAGATCCTTCGAGCCGGTTATTTCTGGATGACTATGGAGAATGATTGTTGCAAGTTTGTGCAGAAATGTCATAAATGTCAAGTACATGGTGATTTGATCCGAGTTCCGCCTCAAGAACTTAATGCTATGAGTTTACCTTCGCCGTTTGTAGCTTGGGGCATGGATGTCATCGGTCCGATAGAGTCAACCGCTTCCAATAGACACAGATTCATTCTGGTTGCTATTGATTACTTCACCAAGTGGGTGGAATCAGCTTCGTACAAGTCAGTAACCAAGAAAGTTGTAGCCGATTTTGTTCGTAAAAATATGATATGCAGATTTGGAGTCCCAGAATCCATCATTACTGACAACGGTGCAAATTTCAATAGTCACTTGATGAGAGATATATGCGATCAATTCAAGATCACTCACCAAAACTCAACCGCTTATCATCCTCAAATGAATGGGGATGTAGAAGCCGCAATAAGAATATCAAGAAGATTCTGAGAAAAATGATTGACAATCACCGAGGTTGGCATGATATGTTACCATATTCTTTATTAGGTTATCGAACGACTGTCAGAATGTCGACTGGGGCCACCCCATATTTGCTAGTGTATGGAACTGAAGCAGTCATACCTGCTGAAGTTGAGATACCGTCGTTGAGAATCATCCAAGAGGCTGAGTTGAGTAATGCTGAATGGGTTAGAAAGAAAATTGATCAATTAACTTTGATTGATGAAAAGAGAATGGTCGTTGTCTGTCATGGTCAGTTGTATCGACAGCGAATGATTCGTGCTTTTCACAAGAAAGTCAGAGCTAGAATTTTTGAAATCGGTCAATTGGTACAAAGGAAAATTCACACCAAATTGGCAAGGACCCTACATGGTTCGCAAAGTATTATCTGGAGGTGTTTTGGTCTTGTCGGAGATAGATGGCACCGCATGGCCGAAACCGATCAACTCAGATGCTGTCAAGAGATACTATGTGTGAAGATTCGGTTTGCATTTCTGTTATTTACTTGTAATCGTTCCATTTGTTTGCAATTGCTTGGTTTAAATTTTATCCCTCTTGTAATGAACTACGTCTGACCTGAATTCTCAAGACTGAGATACGTAGGCGGCCTATGTCGGCCTTGGTCACCCCATTTATCCCTTTAAAATATTTATTTATACTTGAACTACGTTCGACCTGAATTCTCAAGAATGAGATACGTAGGCGGCCTATGTATGACTCGGTAGGTTTCTTTGTAAATCTCTTATATTGTTAATCCTTGAGGGGAACTATGTTTGACCTGATTCCTACCTCAACGGACACGTAGGTGCCACAAGGGTTTGGTCATATTCCCGTAAGATTTCTATTCCTCTTCAATAGAAACTGGGACAAAATTTTTGAGAGGGACTCAAAAATTCTCAAGAAGAAGATTTTTTTCTCAACAAGTCAGGACTGAAGATATTTCGATATTTACAACTGGGACAGAATTTTTGAGAGGATCTCAAAAATTCCACGATTTGCTTAGCGACAGTTGAATAATAAGCCGACACCGTTAACTGGGACATAAATTTTGAGGATGACCTCTAAATTTCAAACATGGGTTTATCGACAAGTCTAGAGTGGCTTTGAATATTCCCCAACAAATAATCAGATATACCTCCAAGCATCAGACTCAAAGAAGTTCGCTAAGCCTGACGTGACATGACCCTTGGCAGTGACTTTTTCAAGATATTATTTCTCAAAAATTTATTTTCTAAAATATTTTCCTTTTTGTGTTTCATTTGTTTTGGCATAAAATACTTTGTCTTATCTATCAAGAGTTGGAAAATCAGGAAAATCAATCAAAGATAGCAGGACAAGGAGAAGACAGCTGAAGAAATCGACATAAATCAGTTTGTTTTAAAACTAACAATTTTTTCTGCTGGCGCATGTTTATATTTTTGCTCTGAAATCAGTTAATTCCTCCGATTAATGAATATGGAGAAATCAAAGGAGGAGAAATCTGTCCCAAAATTAGCGGTGTTCCTGTAGACGTAGGAATTATTTATATTGCTTTTACCGGAGACTTGGGAATATGGATGGTTTATTTCAGTCGCTTTTCAACAACTTGAAGTCTAAGGAACGTCTAGATAGATTCAAAGAAAGAGTTTACAATTTCCGTAAAGGACGTCATCTGCATCATAATCTCAGATATTATATTATACACTAACCGGATGGGTCATGTATTTTATTGTCGATAAAGACAATACACTACCCAAAGGGGTCATTTATTTTATTATCGATCAAGACAATGCACTATCTGGAAAATCATTTTATCGTTATTTTCAATTGAGACGATATGATTATCCAGAAGGCAACTAGAAGGTCACTATGTTGCTCGATTTAAGCACTATCTTCATTTGGTACCAAGAATGACATCAAGAGTTAATATCCATGCATCGCGGAAGATCATGCATCGCGAGTCAATATTCATGCATCGCTGAAGATCATGCATCGCGAGTCAATATTCATGCATCGCGGAAGACCATGCATCACGAGTCAATATTCATGCATCGTGAAACACCATGCATCGCGAGTCAATATTCATGCATCGCGAAACACCATGCATCGCATGTTAATATTCATGCATCGCGGAAATTATGCATCGCGAGTTGATACTCATGCATCATGGGTTAATATTTATGCATCGTGAGAAGATTTCATATCTCGCAGAAATTATGCATCGCAAGAAGATATTTATGCCTCGCGAGAAGATTTCATGCCTCACAGAAATTAGGCATTGTGAGAATATATTCATACCTCGCATAATTTATGCATCGCGGGAAGATCGCGGGAAGATATTCTTACCCCGCGAGAAATCGTGCACTGCCAGAGAAGGAATCGTGCATCTCAAGAGAAATATTTACCCCTCAACATCAACTGCATTCTTTATTTTGACAAAAGTAAACCGTCGAAGACGACATCAAGAGAAATATCAAAACTGTGTCATCATTTATTTATTTTGACATCAAATCAAGAGTACATTGAAGATTATATTGCAAGCATAAGACATAAGCTTTATTTGCTTTACGTCAAACCGATCGAGTTGACGTCAAATGTCGAGGAGAGCAATTAAGTGTCGACACGGTAAAAGACACTGTATCCCTTTTTAATTGCATTTTTATGCTGACGAGTCTTATTTCATTCTTTATTGAGAACATCCGAAAGGATAAATTCTCCAAAAAAAAAAAAAAACAGGTGCGGACAACATCAAAAAGGATCCAGCACAACGTGGAACTTTTTCTTAGCAGCGAACTGGGACATAGTCCAAAGAGGAGTGTCAAACTCTTAGGACGCGAGCAGAGAGAGACTTCCACCACAATCAAACCACACCCCTATCAGAAGGCATGTGGGTTTTCATTTGGTCTTTGACAATTTCGATTTCGCATCCGGAAATTTTGGTGTCTGTCGGAAGCAAGTTTCCTATCTGAGTGACAATGCGCCAAGAGCTTTGGAAATTATGTACGTGTAAGTTCTTAACTATGGGTGTGAAGCGCGCCACTTTCATGGCTAAGATGTTACAAGGCTCCTTTTCATACTCGATTTAATTTGTCACTTATCCGGAACCAAAGGTTATCTAGCATAATAGATTTTATTTTCAACGGATCGAGTCGAACTGCAAGCAGCCTGATTCCTAAGGTGTAAGGATATGTAGGAGAGTTCAATATCAAAAACTCGGCTGTATCCGAACATTCTCTCTTAATTCTTATTCTCGAGCATTCCGGTCCTTTCATAATTCAATATCGGGATGACTTTTAAATTCTTTCAAAATCGTGCGTTAAATCAAGCATTTCGAACTACAAGTGGCCTTAATTCTCATATAGTCTGAGATATGTTGGAAACCCCATTTCTGGGGTTCGACCATGATTTCTTAAAGTCCGTATCAAATTCTTTTACTAGATGAATATGTGGTCGGTCAAAATTAATTTGTTCAATTTCATTTTTCTCGAATTTCTTGCATCAATCCAAGTAAAATGAGGGACAGTTGTTGACACCCAATTATGATCCTCGACGATGAATTAATTAGCGAATTTCTTAATTCTAAACGATTTTGAAATAATTGGTTTTATAAGGCTTAAAGTATTTTCTAAATTATTTCACATTAGTCTTATCTTTTATAACTTTAGACAATATATATTTATGATTTACATGATTGTGTATATAATTAATATATTTTTATGATTACTCGAAAATCATCTCAAAAAAAAGATTTTACTTTGTTTGAATATTTCACTAATTAATTTAGTTTTTATTCTTGGATTAGTTATTCTATAATTAAGTCGATTATTTTATTTTATTAAAATTAAGAAGCTTGTTAATTGAACTTGTTCATCGAGTTTAATTATTTCACCATTCAGTTCCTAGTTGGTTAAGTTAATCGTATTTGGTTGCCGAAAGACTAAAATTGGGCCTCCTCCCAAGTTTCAGCCATCCAAACAACAAATTTATCCCCAGCCCACTCTTCCTTCACACTATTTTTACTCCCAGGCCCATTTTCATTTTAATCAACCCACCTGCAATCCAGACCAAGCAATTTTAACAGAAGCCCACCTAATATTCCTTGACCCGACCCTTCTTCCCCTCTACCAGAGAAACCCAGAACGGCCCAGAACGACGTACTGCTTTCAAAATCCAGCAGCAACACAGCGTGAAGAGATGATCCAAACAACCTCCTAGTACGCGCTTTGCTTCTCCCACGCAATGGCGAGTAGACGAAATCTCGCATTCAACGTTACTAAAGCAACGGAAAAGCAGCAATGAGTACAAGGTACTCTGTTGTCCTTTGTCTTATTTCCCCGCGGTCCCTTTCAATTCATACCATTTGCAGCAGCAAAAGAGCACACGTCCCGTCCTTGGTGGCGTGTGATCGAGCCACGTTGGCGCCAAGGATGGGAGATCGATCCTAGTCTTTCCTCCTTTCCTTTTTCAGAATGGTTTTAAGTTTTCAGAAAAAGGTGTTTGTCCAAAATGGGAATGGAATTAAAATTTTGAAGTTTGGGGATAGGTTTGAACCCGATTGATATTCGGTTTTCCCCCCAAATGGATAACCCTAGCACCCCTCATATATATTGTCTTTTGGCTTCTTATGGAAGGGAAGAAAAAAGAAAAAAGATTTTTCAGAAAAAAAAATGAGCAAGAGAACGAAAGAAGAGAAAAATTCCTAAGGCAATGTAGCTGGAAATTCAGCACTAAAAATACTTCGAGAAAGTAAGAGGGATAATAGTGTTAGCTTTGGAGAGCGGTGCTCTTCCCGGAGTTTTGGGTTATATTGTTTGTACTCGAGTTTGTGTGGTGGAGGTCACTGCTGCCCATCTTTGCTCGTCTTGCCCATTTCGCTGCGTCAAAAAAGGTAAACTCCGTTTTACTTTTGACTCATCGGATCGATTGCCTTGTTTTCGCGAACTGAAGGGCTTCTATGGTTTTTTTTATATTTTATTTTGTTTGTTCCTGCCCTTCTTGATTGGTATTCACAACTGTTGAAAATTTGTATAGTTGATCATGATATTTTGTGATTAGTATATTGGTCTATTTTGAATGTATGCATCAGTGTATGAAATTCTGGTTAGGTTTATTATAGTTTTTTTTTAATCCTCGATGCCTTCTATGTTCAAATGCCAGAGTAGTAGATTGAATTAGATTTGCAGTTCATCATTTAGAGCTATGTTTATCCGTCATTAACTCGATTCCGTCATTTATATTCTCGATATCTTGATGCTTGGAGGCTAGACTTGAGTTTTGCCTGTGTGATGCTTTTTGTTGGTCTCATGTTTTCCTTCACTGTTTTCTTTGTGTTTTGCGAATCAGTAGCTTAGTACGGTTGACATTTAGTCTAAAGCATGATATTTGAGAAATATTGTATCACCTTTCCGTGTTTCGGTAAGATTTCCTGAATATAGTTCGAGTAATAGCATGATGTTATCAATGGTCTTTGTCTGTCTCGTTTTGCTCTAAGTTTTCGCCATCTCTAGCTACAGAAACTCATCTGTATCATCAAATGTTTTTCCATCGTTATCATTGTTTCTTCTGTTGGGGACTCTAACTTTTGCATTTTATTATTTAACTATGATAAGCTCCTAGATGACATAGCACATGTCGAGATTAAGATAAATTATGCATGCTTTATTTTGTTAAAAGCGAAGTTGAAAGAATAAAATTCAATAGTAGGTTGAGTAATTCGCAGGTTTGAGAACTTACTATTTCGGAACTAGGCATTGTGTGTATGTACTTAGGAGCTCTTTATTTGTTAAATTTACTCTAAATTATGGCTAAGCAAAATTGTGTGTTAGTTTCCCTGTACTGTGGAATAAAAATGGTGGTGTCTCTTTTAAATGTGTTTTTAGCATGAATTACTTTCTTGGTTCAACCGCTAGCGTCTTACTAGTAGAGTGTTTTTTAGGGAGAAATCGCGGTTTATTTTCCAAAACTCTCTTTATTGCCTGCTCTCTTTGGAAAAAAGCCATAATCAAGTGAAATATTTTCTCAGTTATAAAACACAGGCAGTGGTCTTTACTTTGAGGTTACGACATATTATTATGAAAAAGAGACATCAAATAAGTTTCCAGTGACATTGGTATTTTGCTTATGAAAGCACTAGCGAATGGGTTTTCTTTGCGTTGAAAATTTGAATCCATTAAATCCGAGTTTACAATGATTTACTTACTATCTCAATGGTTTAGAAGTTGATTGTAGTTGTATATTCTATAATTGTTCCTTACATTCTATTTCCTCTTCTTTTGGCATGAATCTGCGCCGAGTCTCCATGGACTTATACCTCAATCTTGCAATCCCTTTTCGGCCACAAGACCCATATTTCCTTATTCGAATCAGTCTATTGAATAGAAGAATAAGTTCCGAAAGGGGGACAGGTCCCGAAGTTTAAGGAATCGAAGAAAGTCAAAGAAGTCGGATTAGAAGATTCTTTATTTTCATATTTTTGTATTTTTATTTGTAGTGGGCCTAAGCTTCTTTTTTTGTATTTATTTATTATCATTGTATTGTTAGTTTAGGACAGGTGCAGAAGGAAATAGATCAAAAACCCAAAAAAAATGGGTCAAAACCCCCAAAAAAATAGGCCAAAAATCCAAAACAGGTAGGTCCAAAATTACGGTCAAGGCGGACAGAAACCCGGATTTGGACCCAAATCTCTCTCCCTTTCTCTTTACATTCTCTTAATTATTTGTTGTTTGATTGTCGATAGTCTTAAAGTTGGAAAAATCCAAATCTCCATAGAACGCCGCAAATGTTTTAACGACTTAAAATTGAATCAAGTTCAAATAGTTTTAAAATAATATTTTTTTTCAAGTTAGATGTTTCACTTAGATAAAAGCTAAGTATTCATTTCCAAACAACTCTAAATAATTTTTATTCCAAAATAATTCAAGTCAAGTTTTAGCCAAATAAAATTAGTTGTTGGATAACCGCAATTAAGAGGACGTCTTAGGTGCTTTCACAACTTTCCTAAGACTTTAATAAGAATCCCGAACTCTTTAAAGATTTTCAATCAATTTTTCTGTTAAGTCTTTTGGAAACAATAGTTTTCTTTATTTTTCTTTAAAAATAAGTGTCGACTCTAAAAAAGTCAAAAAACGTACAAAAATATTATTTTTCCTTTTCCGAATAAAACAGATCCGATAAGAAGTTATAATGACTTTGGGTGGTGGAGTGTAACACCCTTAAACAAATTAAGGTGAACTCGAACTTCGTGATTATTTCTTGAGTTAATTTTGTAATAAAATGATTTATATTAGTGTCCTTAGGCAGTGTGCAAAGTTTGGTTAATTTTGGAGGTCAAAAGTCCAAGAACGTCCATGACGTTCGGAAGATATGCATTAGATAGTGTTTGTGTGTTCTCATGTGTTTGAGTCAGTTTTACGTGTTCGTTTTGTTTGAAATTGGTGTGGGATGTTCCTAAGACCTAGAAGAATATGTTTAGGGGGTTAAAGTTTGGGTACGACCCCACCTAGGACTTATAAGGGGCCCTAGAGAAGGGCCCAAGACAAGGACCCAAGACTTCCTTGGCAGTGTCCACCAACGAGGGTAAATGATGGCAAGTGGTCCAACCAACGGCCCGTCGAATTGCCCCATCGTTTGGACATGCAAGGTAGGCTAGCAAGGCCTAAAATGAAGCTAAGTATCAACCCACGAAACCCCACTAACGGACCGTTGATGGACATATGGTCCGTTGGTTGCATCCGTCATTTGAAGACTGTCCAAAAGCCGTTTTTACTGTAATGACTTGGGGTGTTTGGTAAATTCACCCCAAGTTTTTATGAACCTAAAAAGTCATTTATAGGTATTTTAAATATATTAAGGACTTCATGGGTTAAATGAGCTTGGTTTGCAGTCTTTGAGCTTTGCTTTACTTGTGTTGTTATTGATGTTTAGCTACTACCCTAAGGGATAATTTATGATGAATTGTTGAGTAAAATGTTATAGGTGATTGAAGCTTGGATTAAAGAGTAAGTTGATTATGTTTCATAACTCTTATTATGAAATGCTCTTGAGTGGTATGACCCACCTTTTTGGTGGCGGTGTTTACTTGTTGTATTTGGTTATGTTTGGTATGTAATATGAGTATGGATTTGAAGGCCTAGTGTGTGAAATGAAGTGATAATGATGAGGTTCATGTTGATATGCATTATGAAGCTTGAATTGTATGTTTTTGCCTAGATTATGCCTAAATGAAGTAAGTATATATGTTGAGCATGTTTAAGTGTGTAATGTGATAAATGAAGGTCTAATCATGTATAGAATTGAATCTAATGGAAATGATGCTTATGTGCAAGGTGTGCTCACATGTAGACACACTCACACTTGAATGAATGAATGAAGTTACGTTAAGTCAAAAGGGGAGTTTTGGGGTGAACACTCTTCGTGAGTTGAGATGCAGTGTTTAGTACCAACCTTATTACATCCTAAGATCTTTATAAGATAGGTCGGAAGATGAATGCCTTTCGTGAGTTAAAATATGGTGTTCATTCCTTAACCTATAGTATATAATGTTTAGAATCTGTGGGGAGTTATGCCTAGCGCAAAGCGGATATAAAGAAGGGGTGGTTACACTTCGTGTGTTGAGATGTTGTATTCCAATATACCTCTTGAGATGATTACTCCTCGTTAGTAGAGAATGTCTTACTAAGTACCAATCTCCTTATCCCTTACTATGCGCCTGCATAGGTGTAGCTATAGGAAAAGTCATGTAAAAGCTATGAGAATAACTTTACTCTAGGCAAGTGAGGACCCCTCATCTGATAGGGGTTAATATCGGGATTCCATATCTAGCTCTCATGGTCTATGTCGGTTAAGCTAACCCCCACAAAATTAATGAAAATTCTAAGTCTCCTAAAATAGTGTACTACTTATGGTAGGTAGTGGAGTCTTATATGCATTGAATAAACTAAGTCTCCTAAAAGAACGCACTACTAGGGTAGGTGGTGGTATGGGACGCTGTCTGTTCATTGCACTAAGTAGACCTTCCGAAAATGGAGTCTTGGTGCTAAGCCTTCTAAAAGTGTGTACTACTTAGGGTAGGTGGTGGAATAGGACGCCATCTACTCATTGAACTAAGTAGGCATTCCGAAAGGGAAGTCTTGGTGTGTTGCTTGAGTGTTCTTCTAATGTCTTGTCATTGAGTTGGGGCTTGTTCTCCCGAGGTGAGTAAGCCGAAAAGGGGTAGTCTTAAGGATCACTTTGATGTGTATTGAAGAAGGTGTATGTGTACTTCCTTCATGTCTTATCTTGGTGAGTCTTAGGATAACCTTAGTTAGGGAAACTCTTACGGAAATGAGTTCACTTCCTCTTTGCTTGGCCTTGGAAGTTCACTATTTTGGAATAGGGATAGTTCACTGTAAAGTCAAAATGAATTTACTGCAACATTTGGAAGTTTACTGTAAAATGCTTCTTTTTGTTAAAATTATGGAAATTCTTCTCTAAGTGTTAAATTATAATTATTATGTTGTTTTACTTCTTTATTCAAGAATGATTTAGTTAATTGGCATGAAAATGTGTTTTTACTAAAATGTCCCTTTTTGCATGTTTTTGCATGTCATACTTTGTACATTATTTGTACTAACCCCAAACTTTTCTATACTCTATAAGTATAGGTTTGGAAGCAAGGTTGAAGTCTAGAAGGCGAAGCTTGGGAAAACTCTCTCAAGATTTGGTATGTCATCATATATTCGAGGACATAGTCTATGTTTCTTAGTTTTGTTATTAAGACTTATTATGTATTTTCTTTCAATGTAAAGGGTCGTGTCCCTAAGATATTATGTTGTGTCTTTAAGATTGGTTTGTGACGATGAGACTTCCTTAATATTTTATGAAAAATGTTTCTTTTATTAAATTATTCATGAAAAGTTTTAATTCCGCACTACTTTTCATGTCTTATGTAATTAATGATAGTTGAAGGCCTTGTACAAGACCTCAAAGGGTCAAGTATGCTTTGTCTCGATCCAAGGGTTCTCCCTAACTTCTAGGGGGTATTTGCGGGTTGTGACAGACTTCGTATCAGAGCATAAGGTTATGGGGAATATTTTAGGGTCTAAAAGTCTCACACGCCACATCTAGTAGAGTCTTGGTCATTGGTGTGAGTCGTGACACATCCATGGACATGCTATAAAATGATAGAAGTTTCACTTTCTTCTCTATTCTAATGTCGTGTCTTAGAGTTGAGTTCTATAAGGTGTCTTCTCTCAACCTCTTCTTTTTGTGTTTATAGGACATGAATACGATGAGATCAACCGCTAGAAGGGAGAAGGAAACTGTAGCTAATGAGAGAATCCCTCTCCGTGTTGACCAAGTTCCTATTGTTGGACTAGGAGAAGAGAAAGATGAGGTTTCCCTTCAAGAACCTCAAGTGCCACTGGAACCTCAAGAGCCTCAAGTGGCCTAAATGCCCCCTATGCCTCAAGCTCCCTTTGTTAATAGGGATATGACTAATGCGGAGTTGAGGGCTGCCCTAATGAATTTGACCCAACTCATGACGGTTCAAGCTCATGTCGTCAATAATCACTTTGTTGTCCAAGCTAACCAAGGGGGTGTACCTCAACCTAATGCTAGTACTCCCGCCTTTAGGAATCGAGATTTCATGAGTATGAACCCTCCTACTTTTCATGGAACTAAGGTGGATGAAGATCCACAAGGTTTCATAGATGAGTTGTTCAAAGTGGTGGATGCTATGAGTGTGACTCCTAGGGAGAAAGCGGAGCTAGCCTCTTACCAACTCAATGATGTGACTCCGGTGTGGTTTGAGCAATGGAGAGGTGAGAGACCCTTAGAAAGAGGTCCGGTTGATTGGGAGGAGTTCAAATAGGCTTTCTTAGATAGGTTCTTTCTCTTAGAGTGGAGGGAGAAGAAGATGGTTGAATTCATGAACCTTCGTCAAGGGGGAATAAGTGTGCAAGAGTACTTCTTCAAATTTACCCAACTCTCTAAGTATGCCCCAACCATGGTAGCCAACCCAAGGGCTAGTATGAACAAATTTGTGATGGAAGTGTCTATCTTGGTGGAAAATGAGTGTCGTACGATAATGCTTCTTAATGACATGGATATTTCTAGGATCATGGTGTATGCCCAATAAATTGAGGAGTCCAAAATTAGGGAGATAAGGCAAGAGGGTAAGAGGCCTAGGTCGGATGATTCTAGTCACCAAAAACCTAAGAAGAGGTTCTATCACCAAGAGTCTTCCATGGGTAACAAGGATAGGGCTCCAAACCAACATTCCCAAGGTGGTGGTCATACTTTTGAGAGGACTAGGTGTACTTTTTTTGGAAAGCAACGTATGGGTAGGTGTCTTGCCGGTACGGATGTTTGTTTTGGGTGTGGTAATAAGGGCCAAGAGATGAGGGACTTCCCTAACATCAAAGCAAGAGTGAAGGAGGTCAATCAAGCTCCTCCAGGTGGTTTAGATCCCAATGCTCCAAAGAAGAGTCACCTCTAAGGGGTGGAAGCTAGGAAGGAATAAAATTGAATTTGAAGTCCCGGTAAGTCTTAACTCTTTATGATTGTTGTTTTTATTTTATAAGATGAGTTTATATGGTTTTATACTTCATATGATCATGCCTTCTTGATTAATTGCTCAAATAATGGATTTTTGAAAATTTAGCATGTTTCACAGTGTTACAGTGATGCTCACTGTAGGATTTTTGAATTTTAAAAAAATTTGTATTGTACTTGATTGAAGTTTCGATGTGTGTAAAAGTGATGTATATGAGAATATTTAATGTTGGAGAAGGTAGTTCCTCCACAAAAGAAGGATAAGGGTGAATTTTGAATTTGTGAAGTTGATGCAAAAGTTGATTGCGTTACAAAGTGTGTGAAAATGTAAACTTTGTGATCCTTTTTAGTTTTTGCTTTGATTGTGAATGTTTGACCATGAATATAATGTGTCATGTGTTTCTAATGGAGTCCTTGATTGTCTTAAAGTGTTTAGTGTCATTCGAGGACGAATGTTATTCCAAGTGAGGGAGAATGTAACACCCTAAAATGAACTAAGGTGAACTAGAGCTTCGTAATTGTTTCTTGAGTTAATTTTGTAATAAAATGAGTTATATTAGTGTCCTTAGGCAGTGTGTGAATTTTGGTTAAGTTTGTAGGTCAAACGTCCATGATGTTCGGAAGATATGCCTTAGATAGTACCTGTGTGTTCTCATGTGTTTGAGTGAGTTTTACGTGTTTGTTTTATTTGAAATTGGTGTGGGATGTTCATAAGACCTAGACGACTATTTTTAGGGGTTTAACGTTCGTATACGACTCCACCTAGGACCCACAAGGGGCCCTAGAGAAGGGACCAAGACAAAGACCCAAGACTACCTTGACAGTGTCCACCAACGAGGGCAAACGACAGTCTGTGGTCCAACCAACGGCTTGTCGACTTGTCCCATCATTTGGACCTGCAAGGTAGGCTATCCAGGCCCCAAATGAATCTAATTATCAACCCACAAAACTCCACCAACGGACCGTTGATGGACAGACGGTTCGTTGGTTGCATCCATCGTTTGACGACTGTCCAAAAGTTGTTTTTCCCGTAATGACTTCGGGTGTTTGGTAAATTCACCCCAAGTCTTTTACGAACCTAGGAAATCATTTTTAGTTACTTTTAGGTATATTAATGACTTCCAAACCCTTAGACCTAATTTTAGATGTCATTTCCTAAAACCCAAAACCCCTTTCTCTTAGAATTCTCCCCCAAACTCCATAGAAGCTAGAAGTCAAGAAAGAGATAGGAGGGATGTTAGTGGTCGAGTTCTTCATCAAAATCATTGGGGTTTCTTCTACTTAAGGTATGGTATCCATCATTGAACTCTCTTCATTCAAAGAGTCTCTTCTAATGAATTTTCAAAAATGGTTTTCAACCCTAACTTCTTCTATCTTTAACTCTAACTATGGATCTTGCATGAAAACATTTATAATGATTCAATAATGATGTTTATAATGTTAGTTTATGATTTTAATGCTAAAACTTCAATGAAATCATAATAAATCTTTTTATCAAATTGTGGCTTAAGAAATGGGTTAAATGAGCTTGGTTTTGTAGTCTTTGAGCTTTGCTTTACTTGTGTTGTTATTGATGTTTAGCTACTGCCATAAGGTCTAATTTATGATAAATTGTTGAGTAAAATGTTATAGGTTATGGAAACTTGGATTAAAAGATAAGTTGGTTATGTTGCTTAACTCTTATTATGAAATACTCTTGAGTGGTATGATCCACCTTCTTGGTGGCGGTGTTTACTTGTTGTATTTGGTTATGTTTGGTATGTATTGTGAGAATGGATTTTAAGGCCTAGTGTGTGAAATGAAGTGATAATGATGAGTTTCATGTTGATATGCATTATGAAGCTTGAATTGTATGTTTTTGCCTAGATTATGTCTAAATGAAGTAAGTGTATATGTTGAGCATGTTTAAGTGTGTATGTGATGAATGAAGGTCTAAGCATGTATAGAATTGAATGTAATTGAAATGATGCTTATGTGCAAAGTGTGCTCACATGTACACACACACTCACACTTGAATGAATGAATGAAGCTAAGTTATATCAAAAGGGGAGTTTTGGGGTGAACACTCTTCGTGAGTTGAGATAAAGTATTTAGTAGCAACCTCATTACATCCTAAGAGATTTCTAAGATAGGTCGGAGGATGAATGCCCTTCATGAGTTGAGATATGGTGTTCACTAGTTATCCTTAACCTATAGTATATAATGTTTAGAATTTTTGGAGAGTTATGCCTAGCACCGAGAGGATATGAAGAAGGGATGGTTACACTTTGTGAGTTGAGATGTTGTATTCCAATGTACCTCTTGATATGAGTACTCCTCGTTAGTAGAGAATGAGTTACTTAGTAGCAATGTAGCAATCTCCTTATCCCTTAAATATGCGCCCGCATAGGTGTAGCTATTGGGAAAGTCATGTAAAAGCTAAGAACGACCTTACTCTAGGAAAGTGAAGATCCCTCATCTGATAGGGGTTAATATGGGGATTTCATGTCTAGCTCTCATGGTCTATGTCGGTTAAGCTAACCCCCACAAAAGTAATAAAAATTCTAAGTCTCCTAAAAGAGTGTACTACTTATGGTAGGTAGTGGAATGGGACGCTATTTATCCATTGCACTAGGTAGCGATGTACCGTGGTTTCACGGTACTTTCAATGCTTTCTCCTTAAGTTTAGTGTGTGTCTAAATCCTTTTTGTATTGATTTTTGACGTAGTTTTCTCTTTATTTGCAAGAAATCTGTCCAAAGGAGAACACGGAGAATTTGAGCTAAAATTGCAGAAGTGACCACCTACGGAGCCCACAACAGTCTGTCATGACAGTGACGATCCATAGGTGGCACCCGTAGTGAGAAGAAAATGGATGTTGAAGGAAGTTGGGGAAGTCTAACCAAGTGTGGGACTACGAAAGCTCATGACGGACCGTCATAGCCACAACGGTCCGTCCTGCACATTCGTCGTGGTTGTCAGAGAGTAGTCCCAGTACCCAATTTCAGAAGATTCTAAGTGTCGTGGAATGGAACCCCTCCACGGACCGTCGTGCTTAAAACGGTCCGTCATACCTGTCCGTCGAGGGTAACAGAGAATTGATGAAGAAAGCAGCAGAGATATGTGCTAAGTATGGAACGACGGAGGCCACGACGGTCCGTCACAAGGGTCGTCGACTCAGACGCGTTTTGGACAGATTTTCCTTAATTAGATTCCTTCTTTTATTAGGTTTTGTTTATTATAAATAGTTAGAAAAACTTTGTTTTTGGGGTTAGACCTTTGGATATTTTTCAGTTTTATTGTTTAAGTATTGAACTCTTGATTTTGGGATTTTATCATACTTTTCCGGAATTGATTGTTAGTGTTTTTGTGATTTATTCAAGTGAATTTTTGGATTTTCTTCATTCTCATCAAAGTAAGTGCATGAATTCTTATAATATCAATATGATTTGTGTGATTATTAGCATGAGTAACTAAACTCCATAACTAGGGTTGTGGGAACCATGGGTAAATAACAGGGTTAAACATAACTAAAATAACAATTCTAGAATAGTATCTTGCATGTATTGTTAATTCTTTCGCTTAGAAGTCTTTTTAACGGATGGACAACGTTAGAACTCGCCTTATTGCTACTTGCCGGACCAAGGAGGTAGATAATAGGAAAAGAATTATCAACGTAGATTTAGTGTATACTATTTAATAGGCTAGTGTCGGTTGGTACGAAGTAACAACTTAGTCAAATATCGATTATGATACTTAATATGAGGTAAAGGTAAGGTTTAGTAAAGCAACACACGTAGCCGGACCAAGGTGCGGAGTGAAATTCTCTAGATGCCGGACCAAGGATTTAGAGATACCTAACTTATCACTTTGCATGCAAGATACTAGGAAAGAGTTGTTATAGCTAGAATTACCGAGTTAAGAGCCTGTGGGGAACACTTAAGCCCTAGTTACTCTCATTATTTGATTAAACTCCAATACTTGAAACTGTTACTTGTTTACTTTAATTTATCTAATTATTCTCATTGATAAAAAAAAAACCTTTAGTTATTTGTTTTCGAGAAATAGTTGACTAAATAGAAGTAATAATAGAATAAAGTTAAGTCTGAACCATTTTCCTCTTGGGATCGACCTTAACCTCATTAAGTTGGGTTCTTTACTTGATACGACCGTCTTACTTCTTTTTGAGAAGTAAGTTTGAGCGTATCAAATTTTGGCGCCGCTGCCGGGGAAAGTGGCTTTTAGATTAACTTTAAACTTATTACTGAACTTTAGTCAATATTTTCTTAATTTTACTTCTTCTTGTTGTTTTTGTCTCTTGTAGATCTAAATTCCATGTATGCCAAGGACGCGGAGTGGAAAAGATTACTTACTTCCACCTTACCTCGAACTCGAGCGTACACTGCGAAGGATGAATCGAAATTTGGGAATTAAAGACGATGATCACAACCACAACCTTTCACCTATAGTGTATGCTCATGGGCAGATATTACCTGACATTCGAGGGGAAGATGAAATACGGAGACAACAACTCATTCCACGCCCTCAAGAGTACTATAGGGGTTGTGATAACATCGCAGACTCTGATGGGCCACTTCTCTTGCCCATTCTACCACACGGTCACACTTTTATGGTAACCAGTAGTCTGATGCAAATGCTCACTGCCAGAGGTTTGTGATTAGGGCTACCTTCTGAGGATCCACATGCCCACATCGCTAAGGTAAGGGCAGTGCGTAAAAGTTGTGTAGGGAGGACCGATTTGAATATGGATGTAATTGGGCTAAGAGTATTTCCTCTCTCATTGACGGGAGAGGCTGCTATCTGGTTTACTGAGCTCCCTTATAGCTCAATCTTCACTTGGAATCAACTGAGGGATGCTTTCTTAGCACGTTACTATCCGGTCTCTAAGAAACTAAACCACAAAGACAGAGTGAACAACTTTGTGGCACTAGCAGGAGAGTCAATTAGCAGTTCTTGGGATAGGTTCACTTCATTCTTGAGAAGTGTCCCAAATCATCGCATCGATGATGAGTCTCTAAAAGAATATTTTTACCGAGAAATAGATGATAATAACAAAATGGTGTTGGATACGATAGCGGGTGGTTATTATGGGGAGTGTTCTTATGCCGAGATTATTTAAAAGTTAGAGAAAATCTCCCGAAATAAAAAAGCTTGGAGTACTAGGAAGTTAGATACTGGGAGAAACACCTTTGCAGTGCAATCCGCACACAACCCAACCACAAACGAGATTCGTGAAGAGATGGCTCAGATGAGAACTGAGCTTGGGTTGATATTAAAACATGTCACTAGGGGTGCAGAAAAGGTAAATGCGGTGAACTACTTGTCTAAACCACCACCGCCAAATGATGAATATTATTATGAGGAGGACTCCTATGCGGTGAATGAGCAGACGGGGGGGTTTCCGACCGAACGCCCAAGGCTCCAATAAGGAGAATTGGCGCCAAGGTCAAGGAAACCAAGGTCGAAATTATGGTAATTATAACCGCGAGGGTCATTATGTTCGAGATGGGAATTACAACCGCGACAACAACTTCAACCGGGGTAACTATGGTAACAGAAATGATAGGAGTGGGCCCTATGTTCCTTCTCAAAATTGTGAAGTTGCGCCTAGGGATGGTGGAGGTAGTATGGCGCGAGTTGAGGATATGTTGCACAAAATAATGAGGAGGTTCGATGCTAGTGATGAACACACTAAAGAGTTAAGGAGTGACTTAGCGGGTATCGGGCAGAAAGTTAATACACATGAAATCTCGATTAAGCAGCTTGAGTTGCAAATGGCCAAATTATCTCCGACTGTGAACACACGGAAACCGGGCACTCTTCCTAGAAACACTGTCCAAAATCCGAAAAATGATGGACACTGTATGGCAATCACTACTCGGGGTGGTAAGCAAACCATTGACCCACCTATGCCGTATGATGTAGAAAAAATAATAAGAGATGATGATAAGGTGGTGGAGGTTAGTGGTGAGTTAGAAGATAAAACGGGAAAAGAGGTTGAAGTGCCCCAAAAGGTGACTCCCATGCCTAGACCCCCCCCCCCCCTTCCCACAAAGATTAGTGAAAAAGACCGAGGATGGTAAATATCGGTGTTTTATAACGAGTGTTGAAACAGCTTTCCATCAATGTCCCTTTGGTAGAAGCTCTGGAACAAATGCCCGGTTATGCCAAGTTCATGAAAGATCTGGTTACGAAGAAAAGATCGTTCACTTTTGAGAATGATGATAGAATGCAGCACTATAATGCTATTGCTACAAGATCTCTAGTGCAAAAGAAAGAAGACCCGGGTGCTTTCACTATTCCTTGTACAATTGGGTTACTACATTTTGCGAAAGCATTATGTGATATTAGGGCAAGCATAAATCTCATGCCCCTCTCGATTTACAAGAAGTTGGGTTTGGATGACCCAAAGCCCACTGCGATGTGGCTACTGATGGCCGATCGAACGGTAAAAAGTCCTATTGGGATACTCCAGGATGTGATAGTAAAAGTGGAGTCGTTCATATTTCCGACCAATTTTGTTATTCTTGATTGTGAGGCCGATTTTGAGGTGCCTATTATTCTTGGGAGGCTATTCCTTGCTACGGGTAGAGCCTTGGTTGATATGGAAAAAGGGTAGATGAAATTTTGGTTGAACAATGAAGAAGTGACTTTCAACATTTGTAGGTCCATGAGGCAGAGTAGTGAGCTCCAATCGGTATCTGCCATATCCTACAAAGTCGAAGAGTCATCTGAGGTACAAATTGAAGAGCATCTGGGTGTAGAAGCATTAGCGGCAGTGATCATGAATTTTGATAGTGATTGCATTGAAGAGTATGGTTCATTGGTCTCAGCACTTGATCGAGGTAATGTTCGTTTTAAACCCAAGAAATTTGAGTTAGATATGCAACATCGCGAATCTCCACCTGCGAAACCTTCTATTGAGGAGGCACCAAAATTAGAACTTAAGCCTCTACCACCTCATGTGAGGTATGTATTCTTGGGAAAAGATGACACTTTACCGGTTATTATTGCATCAGATTTGAATGTGCATCAAGTTGAGAGTTTGGTGAAAGTGTTAAAAGGTTCAAAAGAGCTATTGGGTGGACTATTGCGGATATTATTGGGATCCCTCTCGGTATTTATTCTCATAAAATCCAATTCATGCCCGATCATAATCCAAGTACTGAGCACCAGAGACGTTTAAATCCACCTATGCAAGAGGTAGTGAAGAAGGAAATTAAGTGGTTGGATGCCAGAGTAATATATCCGATCGCTGATAGTAGTTGGGTATGCCATGTTCAGTGTGTACCTAAGAAAGGCGGAATGACTGTGGTCCCCAATGAGAAAAATGAGCTTGTTCCGATGAGACCGATGACTGGATGGAGGTTGTGTATGGATTACCGAAAATTCAATGCATGGACCGAAAAAGATCATTTTCCTATGCCCTTCATGGATCAGATGTTAGATATATTTGCCGGAAAAGGGTGGTACTATTTTCTTGATGGTTATTCTGGGTATAATCAGATTTCTATTGCACCGGAAGATCAAGAGAAAACCACCTTTACTTGTCCATATGGGACCTTCGCGTTCAAGAGAATGCCATTTGGGTTGTGCAATGCACCCGCCACATTTCAGAGATGTGTGATGTCGATATTCTCCGATATGGTGGAAGACACTATTGAGGTATTTATGGATGATTTTTCTGTGGTTGGTGAATCCTTTGAGCGGTGTTTGAGTCATTTGTCTGAGGTTCTTAAGAGGTGTGAAGACTGCAATCTAGTACTAAATTGGGAAAAATGTCACTTCATGGTGAAAGAGGGTATTGTATTGGGTCATCGCATTCCAGAGAACGGTATAGAGGTTGATCGAGCTAAAGTCGAGGTAATGGAGAGACTTCCCCCACCTATGTCTGTAAAAGGTGTGAGAAGCTTTCTTGGGCATGCAGGTTTTTACCGGAGGTTCATCAAGGATTTTTCAAAAATTGCGCATCCTCTGTGCAAGTTGCTTGAGAAAGAGTGTAAATTTTATTTTGATGAATCCTGTCTAAAGGCATTTGGTGAGTTGAAAGAAAAGTTGGTGTCTGCACCTATCATTATTTCTCTGGATTGGAGCAAACCATTTGAGGTGATGTGTGATGTTAGTGGGGTTGCTGTTGGTGTGGTATTGGGACAAAGAAGGGACAAAATCCTTCACCCCATTTACTATGCTAGTAAAGCCCTTAATGAAGCCCAAAAGAACTACACCGTGACTGAGCAAGAGCTCCTTGTAGTAGTCTTTGCTTTTAAGAAATTTTGCTCCTATTTGCTTGACACTAGGGTTATAGTGCATACTGATCATTCTGCTTTAAGATATTTGATGGCAAATAAGGATGCAAAACAAAGACTGATTCGTTGGGTATTACTACTGCAAGAGTTTGACTTTGAGGTAAAAGACAGAAAAGGGACCGAAAATCAAGTTGCTGATCACTTATCCCGATTAAAATATGAAGCAATGAGGGAGTTAGGTGTAAAGGCTGAAACTGATGATACTTTCCCTGATGAGCATGTATTGGCTGCCTCCCAAGACTTGATTCCATGGTTCGCAGATTTTGCAAATTATCTGGCTAGTGATATAGTCCCACCGAACTTGTCCTTTCATCAAAGGAAAAAGTCCATGCATGATGTTAAAAAGTTCTTTTGGGATGAACCATACTTGTATAGGAGTTGTGCCGATGGACTTATTCGGTGTTGTGTGCCGAAAGTTGAGATGTTGAGTATTTTGGAGGCGTGCCATTCGTCGCCTGTAGGTGGGCACCATAGTGGTATCCGGAC
The DNA here is from genome assembly GCA_022817965.1 of Solanum lycopersicoides. Lineage (NCBI taxonomy): Eukaryota > Viridiplantae > Streptophyta > Magnoliopsida > Solanales > Solanaceae > Solanum > Solanum lycopersicoides. Next base: position 85,855,754 of record CM040629.1, on the reverse strand, counting down.
AGCCCACAAAATCCTACAATGTGGCTATTATTGGCCAACTATCCACCAAGATGCTCATGAGTCCAAGGCTTGTGATAGATGCCAAAGAGATGGTGGCATTTCGAGGAAGCAAGAGCTCCCTTTAAATCCCATTCTTGTGATCGAATTGTTTGATGTATGGGGCATTGACTTTATGGGACCTTTTGTGAGTTCTCATGGGATGAAGTACATTCTAGTAGCGGTTGATTATAAGTCTAAATGGGTGGAGCTATCGCACTCACAAATAATGAAGAGAAGAGTGTCACCGCGTTCTTGAAAAAGAATATATTTTCCCGATTTGGCACCCCAAGGGCTACTATTAGTGATGGGGGATCCCACTTTTGCAACAAATTTTTAAGGGATTATTGGAGAAATATGGGGTTCGCCATAATGTGTCCACTCCTTACCATCCTCAAACTAGTGGGCAAGTTGAGGCGTCAAATAGGGAGATTAAGCAGATTTTATCAAAAATGGTGAATGCTAGTAGAACGGATTCGTCAAGGAGGCTTGATGATGCTCTTTGGCCTACCAGACATCATACAAGACTCCCATAGGAATTTCCTCATACCCACTTGTATATAGGAAGGCTTTTCACTTATCGGTTGAATAAGAGCATAAAACCATGTGGAAAATAAAGTTGGAATGAGACTGCAGAACAGAGGTTAAATGGGTTGAATGACCTCGATGAATTTCGCCTAAAAGCTTATGAAAGTTCAGCCCTCTACAAAGAAAGGATGAAGAAGTACCATGACCAAAAGATTGAGAAACGCGATTTATGGTTGGGGATTTGGTACTTTTATTCAATTCTAGGTTGCGCTTGTTTCCGGGCAAACTCAAGTCTAAATGGACTGGCCCTTACTTGATCACCTAACTATTCTGTTACGGAGCGATTGAGTTGGAAAACAAGGAGAGTGTGCGGTTTAAGGTGAACGGACAATGAATTAAAATCTATCTGGGGCATGCTGAAACGGCGAATGAAGTGATCGAGGCATACCATCTTGATGAAGTCTGAGTAATCAAGTGTCTTCCGTCATGCCGCGACGTTAAATCAAGCGCTGGTTGGGAGGCAACCCAATATGTATCCTCTAAGCCAACTATAGTTTTTTTTATGACTTTCTAGTAATAGTTGCATTTTCTTTGCTTTTCTTTTTGTTAGAAGTGTTGGCTACAGAGTAGTTTAGGGTCCGTGTCCAATAAGTGTCCAGATAATACAAAAAGAATAGCTTAATAGGTGTTAAATTTGCAGGTAGCACATCACCAGAAAATCTGCAGAAAATTGTTCTGCAGCACTCATTGACGGACCCATCGACGGACCATCACGCTTGCGACAGACCGTCGCAAGCATCCGTCGTGCCCAGGTACTAACACTTATGGTACCAAAGCAAGATCGCATGTACTCACAAGGGCGTTCAAAGTCCGTCGCCCCATCTGCCCGACTGGTCATTGGCTCTGACAATGAGCGTGACCCCGAATACGTGCCCCTAGGCACTGTCACTCCTACAAGGGCTACACGTACCACCAGAGTTACGCCCACGAAGGCGGCACCCGGCTTAGTCACTGCCTCCCAGTCTGAAGAGGAGCGCATACTGACCGGCACACCTTCTGGGTCGGATGCACAGACAAAAAGAGCATCGGGCTCCTTGGGAGTATCCTGGTCGGATGAGGCTTCCGGTTCAGAGGAGGTCTCCGGGTCTGCGGAGGCTTCCGTTCCCGCCACTTCTTCCCAATCTGCTTCGTATGATGAGGCCGATAGTGCTGATTCCACTCCAGCACCACAGACTGGAGCCCCCGCCCGGTTGCCGACCAGCCCAACCGGTGGTGTGTTGAGGGGCAGTTTCAGGTGTACACCGACGCCGAGCTGCCGAATGATAAGGGGGTCATGACCCGAACCCTTACACTGGAGAGGCGGGTCCTTACGGAGAGTTTCGCCACCATGTCGGCAATCCATGCCCTCTTCACCAGGCATCGGCTAGAATGGACAGCTCGTGATGTGGGCCGATACAGTGAGGAGTTGGTTCGAGAGTTCTACGCCTCGTATGTGGCGACTCTCTGATCCCATATAGATAGGCAGGCTTCCCCCGCCAACCATACCCCGCTAGATCACATCCCAGTCCGTGGAAAGCGGGTAGACATCTCTTTTCCAGCCATCCGCCGGTATCTATACGGCGAGGATGTTGATGCTACCCGAACTCCTCTCACAGCCGAGTTCGACTACCGGTGGAAATTGGTCAAAGATGGACGGTTCATGCGTGAGCCAGAGTTGAGAGAGACCACCAAGAAATGGATTGCCGAGTACTTGTCTGTTGATGGAGAGGCTGCTGACTGGGTACTTGAACCAAAGAGAGCCATCAAGAAGGCTAACCTGACCTTCCCGGCCATGTTTTTGTGGTTGATAGTCCGCCACTGCCTTTCCCCCACTACTGCAGACAATATTGTCACATGGGATCGCGCAGTTCTGATGGCGGCGATGATAGCGGGGTTTTAGGTGGACTTCGCTCGGCTTCTTCAGGCGGTCATGCACGAGAGGGCATTTAAGGTCACTTCTACTTACCCATTTCCGTGCATGGTTTTTGCTTTGTGCAGGTCCGCAGGTGTGCCCGTTTGGCACATAGGTCAGATCAAGACCCCGTCGGGCACTGTTGATATCAGCCTCATCAGGTACTAAGCTAGAACTTGCTCGGTTAGTCCTGCCAAAAGTAAGCCGTGATAAACAATTAGAAAAAAAATCATAGGCCCTTGTTTGAAATAGTCAATCTTGAGCCTAAAATAACAGAAAACCAAATGAAGTTATTCCCTTATTGATCCAAATGATTTGAGCTTAAAATAAATCTTTTTTTTTCACCCCAATTAATCTTCTCTGGGAACAATGTGTTAGCCCTGGTCCCTCCTTGGACATGTGCACCTCAGCTTATGCCAAAAGCATAAGTTGAGGGTGGTTAATGCAGAAAGCAACCTTGTTGTGGCCCTGACTCAAACTTGGGTATTGTGAACCTTGACTCATGGCAAAATCATGAGTTGAGGGTGGCTGTTATGAGAAATACTCCGGAAAGTGGGGTTGAAAGAATAAAGAGAAAGAAAGAACAAAATAAAAGTGATTTAAATAAAAAAAAATAAAAAACAAATAAACACAAGAAAAGGGAAGAGTCACTTGCACATAAAGAGAAGAAAGGGAGAATAGCAAGGTGAAAGAAAATTGAAAAATAGGGCGAAATAAAATGATAAAAAGGTAGTACGCTTAGCCGATATGTCAAGGAGGGAAACAAGTCACTAAAGTATACCTAAATATACCCTACCTGACCCTGAACCTATGTTACAAGCTAAGAAAGTCCTATCGTGATCCTAAGAGTTGTTATGGCAAACTTAAAGCAGTGAAAATAAGGGCAAGCCTATGGCAATATGTATAAATGAGTTGTGAAGTTGTTCTGAGAGTGAGTGTTGAAAAGTAATCCTTATACTCAAACTGAAGTCATTGTGTGAAAAATAAGGATGTTATTTTGAAGTGAGGACACTAGTTGCAATACAGGACAAATTAGCACCTTGGTGAGAAATCGAAGAGGATAGGTGTCAGTGTGTAGTGAGTCTGTTTCATGGTCTGATCCACATAATTCAAGCCTAATAGTGATAGCATGCATGAACATAATGAGAATAATCGGGATTGATAGCCAAATGATTGCGAAAGCTAAAATACGGATACTCTTGTACAAAGATTTTGTAGTGAGTCATATTGTGTCGCTTGAGGACAAACAATGAATTTAAGTTGAGGGTGTTGATGTACCGTGGTTTCACGGTACTTTCAATGCGTTTTCCTTAAGTTTAGTGTGTGTCTAAAGCCTTTTTCTATTTGATTTTTGATGTAGTTTTCTCTTTATTTGCAGGAAAACTGTCCAAAGGAGAACGCGGAAAATTTGAGCTGAAATTGCAGAAGTGACCATCTACGAAGCCCACGACGGTCCATCGTAACTGTGACGGTCCGTAGGTGGCACCCGTAGTGAGAAGAAAATGGCTGTTGAAGGAAGTTGGGGAAGTCTAACCAAGTTTGGGACTACAGAAGCTCACGATGGACCGTCATAGCCACGACGGTCCGTCCTGCACATTCATCGTGGTTGTCAGAGAGTAGTCCCAGTACCCAATTTCAGAAGATTCTAAGTGTCGTGGAACGGAACCCCTCGACGGACCGTCGTGCTTAAAATGGTTCGTCATACCTGTCCGTCGAGGGTAACAGAGAGTTGATGAAGAAAGCAGCAGAGATATGTGCTAAGTATGGAACGACGGAGGCCACGACGCTCCGTCACAAGGGTCGTCGACTCAGACGCATTTTGGACAGATTTTCCTTAATTAGATTCCTTTGTTTATTAGGTTTTGTTTATTATAAATAGTTCGAAAACCCTCGTTTTTGGGGTTAGACCTTTGGATATTTTTCAGTTTTATTGTTTAAGTATTGAACTCTTGATTTTGGAATTTTATCATACTTTTTCGGAATCGATTGTTAGTGTTTTTGTGATTTATTCAAGTGAATTTCTGGATTTTCTTCATTCTCATAAAAGTAAGTGCATGAATTCTTATAATATCAATATGCATTGTGTGATTATTAGCATGAGTAACTAAACTCCATAACTAGGGTTGTGGGAACCATGGGTAAATAACAAGGTAAAACCTAACTAAAATAACAATTCTAGAATAGTGTCTTGCATGTATTGTTAATTCTTTCGTTTAGAAGTCTTTTTAACGGATGGCCAACGTTAAAACTCGCCTTATTGCTACTTGCCGGACCAAGGAGGTAGATAATAGGAAAAGAATTATCAACGTAGATTTAGTGTATACTATCTAATAGGCTAGTGTCGATTGGTACGAAGTAACAACTTAGTCAAATATCGATTATGATGCCTAATATGAGGTAAATGTAAGGTTTAGTAAAGCAACACACGTAGCCGGACCAAGATACGGAGTGAAATTCTCTAGATGCCGGACCAAGAATTTAGAGATACCTAACTTATCACTTTGCATGCAAGATACTAGGAAAGAGTTGTTATAGCTAGAATTACCGAGTTAAGAGCCTGTGGGGAACACTTAAGCCCTAGTTACTCTCATTATTTGATTAAAGTCCAATACTTGAAACTGTTACTTGTTTACTTTAATTTAGCTAATTATTCTCATTGATCAATACCCCCCTTTAGTTATTTGTTTTCGGAAAATAGTTGACTAAATAGAAGTAATGATAGAATAAAGTTAAGTCTGAACCATTTTCCTCGTGGGATCGACCTCAATCTCATTAAGTTGGGTTCTTTACTTTATACGACCGTTTTACTTCTTTTCAAGAAGTAAGTTTGAGCGTATGAGGTAGGCATTTCGAAATGGGAGTCTTGGTGAGTCTTATATGAATTGAATGAACTAAGTCTCCTAAAAGAACGTACTACTTAGGGTAGGTGGTGGTATGGGACGCCATCTACTCATTGAACTAAGTAGACCTTCCGAAAGGGGAGTCTTGGTGCTAAGCTTTTTAAAAGAGTGTACTACTTAGGGTATGTGGTGGAATAGGACGCCATCTACTCATTGAACTAAGTAGGCATTCTGAAAGGTAAGTCTTGGTGTGTTGCTTGAGTGTTCTTCTAATGTCTTATCATTGAGTTGGGGCTTGTTCTCCCGAGGTGAGTAAGCCGAAAATGGGTAGTCTTAAGGATCACTTTGATGTGTATTGAAGGAGGTGTATGTGTACTTCCTTCATGTCTTATCTTGGTGAGTCTTAGGATAACCTTCGTTAGAGAAACTTCTACGGAAATGAGTTCACTTCCTCTTTGCTTGACCTTGGAAGTTCACTATTTTGGAACAGGGATAGTTCACTGTAAAGTCAAAATGAATTTACTGCAACATTTGGAAGTTTACTGTAAAATGCTTCTTTTTGTTAAAATTATGGAAATTCTTCTCTAAGTGTTAAATGATAATTATTATGTTGTTTTACTTCTTTATTCATGAATGTTTTAGTTAATTGGCATGAAAATGTGTTTTTACTAAAATGTCCATTTTTGCATGAATTTGCACATGCTATACTTAGTACATTATTTGTACTAACTCCATATTTTTCTATACTATATAAGTATAGGTTCGAAAGCAAGGTTGAAGTCTAGAAGATGAAGCTTGGAAAATCTACACTCTCTAGATTTGGTATGTCCTCATATATTCAAGGACATAGTTTATGTTTCTTAGTTTTGTTATTAAGACTTATTATGTATTTTCTTTCAATGTAAAGGGTCGTGTCCCTAAGATAATATGTCGTGTCTTTAAAATTATCTTGTGACAATGAGACTTCCTTAGTATTTTATGAAAAATGTTTCTTTTATTAAATTATTCGTGAAAATTTTTAATTCCGCACTACTTTTCATGTCTTATGTAATGAACGATAGTTAAAGAGCTTGTACGAGACACCAAAGGGTCAAGTACGCCTTGTACCGATCCAAGGGTTCTCCCTAACATCTAAGGGGTACTTTCGGATCGTGACATGGAGTTGGCAGTGGAAACGAGGCGGGGTGACTTGTGACAGAGTGTACAAGTTCAAAGGTAGACTATTGCTTAGTAGTAAAGGCAGTGATTAAAAGATCGGGGTTGTACAGTTTGAGTTATATGTTTCCTCTAATTATTTACATAATATTATATGGTCAATTTGAAAGGAATAAGAAAAGAGGTCTCACCAAAAACTGATAGAAAGATATCTTACTCAAGCATTTATCAGTCAGACATCAATAATAATATAAGCATCAACACACTTGTCAAATACAAAAAGTCTATAAATAATGAAATTCATATCCACATGAAGATCATGCCCATCGATTTTAGGAGAAACCTAAATTAAAGGTTGAAACTATAGATGAAAGAATGCTTTATCTCTAGAAAGAAATATTTCTAGACCTTCTGACCAAGATTGGGTGAAAAACAGGCTTGAGTGGGTGATATCTTAAAAGATTTGGAACATCTTAAGTAGTTCACATCTAACATTTGAATTGATTTCGTGAAGACTTAAAGATGGATTATGTTGAAAATTAAGGTTTGAGTTTGAAAATGCAACCTATTTTTAGGTTTTGATGAAATAGGCTCATTTTGCAACACATTTTTAATTGTAGCCTTTTTTTATAATTAATTTCCTAGTCCAATTTCAAATAGTCTTTTTGATTTATTGTTAGAGTTATTTATTGCATGTGTTTTCTTTTTCCGATCTAATAGAAGAAATGAAAAAAGAAGAAAAGAAAAACATAAATCTAAATATATTTAATACAAATATTAAAAAATATTATGCCAAAATCACTTTTCTTGCCACTCCAACAATAACATAAAATATAAAATATATGAAAGAACCCCATTTGTTCACTTATTTTTTTCATAATGATGATTTTGTTTTTGTTTTTGTTTTTGACAACAATTGGGGGTAAATACTAAAGAGTAAATAAATTTCAAGGGCATTTAGGCCCTCCCTTAGAGTTCTTCTTGTCCCTATAGCAAGGGCACTCATCTTTATGCCCATAAGTTCCAGAAGGAACGCAATGACATTCCTCACAACATATTTCACAGTACTTTAAGCATCTGTCTTGTCGTCCTGCTTTTGAACACCTTACGTTACACTTTGAATCACAAAAATCTTCTTGCAAAAAAACACAATTTCATCTTATTAATTATAAGAATATAATAAAATTCAAATAAAAAAAATATTATAAGTAAAGAATAAACATGATTAGTAGATGATCAAGAAATTGTCACATATATTACCTGAACCAGCTATAGTGGCTGGAATGAAGAAAGTAGTAAGAAAAAGTGTCACCAAAAGCAGAGTTGCAAAACTTAGCTTCATCATTCAAAGAATAATTATATTTCAAAGTGAATAAATTTCATATACTATATATTTATAGGGGGTGGGGGTGGGGAGGTTGGTAATTAGGGGTATGTTTGATAGGAAGAAAAATTGATTCATTCAATTGTTAGGAATGAATCAATATTGAATAATAATATTCTTTTCTTAAATTGAACAAATTATAATTTTTCTTAAATTGAACACATTATCCTTTTTTTTAAAAATATTAAACACCATTATATTTTTTTTCTTGAATTGAACACATTATATTTTTTCTTAAATTGAACATATTATATTTTTTCTTAATATTAAACACATTATATATTTTCTTAATACTAAACACATTACATTTTTTCTTAAGATTAAACACATTATATTTTGGGTAAAAAAAGACATAAGTATACAAAATAAGCACCTTAATAACCACTATAGAACAATGGTTTTAATTTTTCATCATCATAACATTAGTTTTCTTTCAAAAATAGAAAAGAATATTAATAAATTAAGAAAAAACGGAATAGTTGAAATAAAATAAAACCCGGAAAAGTAGAAAAAAAGAAAAGAAAAAGGAACCACGTTTTTTCTCTCAACTTTTTTTTTTTTTTTCAATTTTATTTTATTTACCTTCCACATTTAATTGAAATTGTTGCACATTCTCTCCTAGGTATTTTAACCAAAACAAAATTTCTACCTTCTTTGTTATGAAAATTTGTTCAATTATGATATGAACACTGTTTCGATCTAATTCAGCATAATGGATGATGATATGTATGTGTAAATAAAGAATGACGAAATTAATGATTGATTTACATATTGAATTTAAAATATTTAGTGTTCGTATTGTATTTTATGGCATATACAATGTTAAATATGTTCTCATGGTCTACATCTTATCCTAATTCAGTTATTATTGTTATAATTTTTTATAAGTGTTGGTATGTGTATGTACTTTTTAGTTTGTTGGTACATAGACTATGATGATGTATAAAGTGTGGTAACGACAATTTGTATAGAAACCTGGTTGTTATTTTACACTTTGTTTGGATCATTGTTATTCATTGTTTCATAATATATTATACTTTATTGTACTGTGTTGTATGGTAGATACAATGTTTGGGTAGATTAATAGTTTGTTGTTGTTTAATAACATTTTAATTGTTTGATTTGATTGTATCCTACTGTATTGTAATTTATAAATTTACTAAAATATCCTTAATTGTTCTAGGGTAGGAGGTTTACTAGATTTAAATAATTAAGGTAAAGGTAAAATAGTTTTTTGACATATTATGTAATATATTATTGGAAAAAGAAATTAAGTAATAATGAGAACACACCAAATGTGTTATTCCATAAAATAGGGGTTTTTATTATTACGTAACAACGAAATTTAACAATATAATACAATACATTTTAGATAACAATTAAAAACAGCATGATAGATATAATAACGATACAATACAATACAATATAATATAATGAGTAACAATGATCTAAACATAGTGTTAGTGTACAATATGGTGTTTTATATCAAATGGTATAAATTGGGGTTGGAAATTAAATGAGTACAAGATTGGCTAGTAACTTGATACTCCCCCGTCTACTTTTATTTATTTGTCATGTTGAGTTTTTCAAAAGTCAATTAACTATTTTCAAAATTAAATTTGATTACATTAATTCGATATTTTAAACAAAAAATTTAGGTATTCAAAAACTATATGAATAGTACTATAAATTGCAATTTTTTGCATACAATATGATGTAAAAAATACATCTTAAAATGTTGATCAAAGTTCTTATAATTTGATTCTAAAAATGAAATCATGACAGTTAAAAAGGCGGACGGAGGGAGTATATTGTATGATTTGTTTATATCTAATATTTAACATCTTAATATACATAATGATTTTTGTCATTTAAGTTTGTATAAAAGATTGGTTGTTATTTTTTGTGTTCATTATGATTTGATACTATCAAATGATTAATTTTGTTGACATACAAAATGAGTTTTAAATTCATGAATATTTAAAAGTTTGGTTTGTATTTTGGTATGTGTTATTGCTGTGAAATATTTTGGTATTGGGTAAAGTACGTGATTTTTTTTTAATTGAGGTATGTATATTGAAATTTTAATATAATAATGTTGTTTAAATTGGTAATTAGTTAAAGTTGGTGTATTTCATATCAAAATAACAATCAAACTATTATGCTATCTTATTCCATTCGCCCATAATTATTTGGCATGTATACTAAATATGAATATTAAAGATTAATTGCCAATACTAAAAATGGTTGTAACTATTACTTCATCCGTTCACAATTGTTTGTCAGGGTAAGGTCATGCACTCCCCTCAAGTAAAATTTAATATAAATATAATTTGACTAATATGATCCTACTATATCAAGAATATCAAAAGTCTACATAACTTTTCAATTGAACAAAATGGAGTAATTATTAAGGGAAGAATTGGAAAAGAAACCTAATTATTTTTTTGTTTAAATTATCAATTAATCTTGGACATCTATATATTTTTAGTATACCTGCCAAACAATTGTAGACGGAGAGAATATAAAGTAGATCCATTAAAAACTTAAAATTCTCAAGAAATTCTACATTTTTCAAAATAATTAATTGAGAAACTTAATAAATTAACAAAATTATTCTTCCTTGATTCGTCAAAATAAATAAGTAATTAAAGCCAAATAAGAAAAAGTATAATTAAGGACAAGAAAGTACAGAGTAACAACAATTAATGCTATTGGTAGAATACAGGGTAGGAAACGGAAAAAAGCTTTTACTTATTTGCAAAATCAATGCTATTGGGAGAATAGTGTTGGTAGTATACGAATTTTTTTTTTGTCTTTACTTACATGTGACAAAAATAATAATGGATAAAGAAGATAACTTATGTGACACAGAGCACTTGATATGGACAAAATATTTTATATAAATAAAAAATAAATTAACTATTCATATTAGTTAATTTTTACTTCACTCCCTTCCCCTGCTTCCAAAAATATATTTTTTTGATATAATTTTTATTTCTTAAGAAAAAAATTTCTATCCATCCCACTTAACCTTCTGATATCAAATTTATTTTCTTTGTCTTGTTTGGGTTTAGTTCATTTTTTTTTTCAAAAGTGTTTTTTAACTTGCATTTCTGTTATTATATTCCATACGCAAGTATTAAAAGAATATTTAAAAAATTTATATATGTATATATCTAACACAAAATGAGAAAATACAAATTATGTGTGTAAGATATATATATATATATATATATATATATATATATATATATATATATATATATATATTTTAAAAATAAAAAATAATATATAAAAATAATTGGAAAGTTGTGGTTGTTTGGGAGGGGGGGGGAGGGGGAGGGAGTTGAAGTAAGAACTTTTGATAAAAATATTACAAAAGAAATTTAAAAAGAAAAAATTGGTGGGATGGTGTAAGAAAAATGTTTCAAAATTTATTTACTTTTAAGATCAATTTCATATTTTTTGAGGTAGTTATACTTTTTAATCTTTAAGCTTTTCACTTATATAAATACTTAATTTATCCATATATAATGTCATGTGACAATATTTTTTTAAAAATAAAAAAGAAAATGTATAAATATATTGAGATGTATTTTTCAAACTAAATTTCAAAAAAAAATTACGTGTATTTTTGACCATTTACTAAATTAATAACCATCCAATGCAATAGTAGTGCGCTAAACCACCACCAATTATACTAAATCAATTGTCTAAGCATTAGACTCTCAATTACCCATTAATGCACCCGCATGAGCTGTAGTGTTCTGGTGAGTCCTTATTCAGAAGTTTTAAGTTCGATTTCTAGTTTGGAGAAAATTCTCTTATTGAATAGGTTTTGCTAAGCGCGATTTGAATTTAATCAGAGTTTCAATACAAACATTGAGTAAAAAAAAAAAGGAAGTACCCACTAATGCCTCTTGACTAATTTAATGGGGTTTTTCATTTTTTTAAAACAAATAAATTGTGACAGTTTACTGGTAGGATTTTTAAGAAACCCACTATTAATTTATGACGGTAGTTCTAACTCCCAAAAATAATCTATTTTGTGGAGGTTTTATGAGGGATGTTTGCAAACTGTGACAAATTTATATAATTTGCAATGGTGACAGACTCCTGCAATTTTGAAAATTTTGTTGATAGCTTTAGTTTTTGTTTTTTGTGTGCATAATTTGGTTTACTTTTGTTATGTATAAAGTTGTTTTTATTTTTCTGTTTATATGAAGAGACAAATTCAGAATTTGAAAGTTTGAATGCACAAATAATATTTAAGCATTAGCAAAGTCCAATTTTCAATTATGATTAATGGATAATGCCTATTTGATTAGTCATTAATAACTATTGAATGGTCACGAGTTTGTATCCCCCTATTTAGAATTTTGATGTTATAAATAAAACTCATAATAAAAAGAGTTTATAAAAATGAGTAGTTAGCCAAGATTGAACAGGTCCACAGGAGAAATCTCCTCATTTCTACCGGAAAACCAAAAGAAATTATATGGTATTTAAAGGTGCATTTTTTAAATTATATTCTGTTTTAATTAGTTTTTCAAGATATTTTTTTTGAAGTTAACGGGTGTATGTGCATCCATATCTATACTTGTGGGTCCGCCTATGTTTATAGGTACTTTAATACAAAACTTAGATGTCGAACAAGTCACATTTATTCTGAAAACAAAAGGCTAAAATTATCTTTGAACTAATCAAAATAGGTATGCACTGGTACAATTCGATAAAAGAAGTTCTTTTGATTGGGAAAAGCTAGGTGGCTTATAATTAGTCACCCTCGATCAATCATTCCTTCATGTAAATGAACCATCCGGGGGTGGGGAATCGGGTGCGATCATGATTATACCTAACACGTTATTGTTCAATATAGCCATCTCATACAATTTATAAAAAATAGAGTAATGTATATTTCAAACAGTGTTAGAGTTTAAAATTAAAATGATTAGATCCTAGTGTAACACCCCAAAAAAATCCTAAGCTAAGACCTAAACCATTCTTTATTTACATGTAAGCTCGTAACGGGTGATTTTTAAATTGTTCATATGTGTAAAGGACAATTCTTTAGTGTGAGAATGAATTTGAATATGAATTAAGGCCACTAGAATCCCCTAGCACAAAGTTGAGTTGAAAGCTTGTATATCGATTAAGTTTTGATGATGTAAGATTCTGCTTGGATCAACTTCAAATGATCATATCTCTCCGAATATAAAGAGTTAGGTGGCCCATAACCTATTAAAGTTATTTGAATCTTCTTTCGACGCCACCAATTTTGCGTCAATCCAATTTTTCAGTAAAAAGTTATGACCATTTTAGTAATATGATACAGTGCAGTGACGAATTAGTCGACGAAAAATTATTAAAAAGGGTCGTTTTTGTAATTTTTACCTCTAAAACAATTATAAACGAATTTCTTAACTAATATAAGACCCAAAACAATCAGAGTTTCATCTCTTAATCCCCATTCTCTTCTCTCTCAAACCCTTGTCACACTTCTTCCATTTTTATTTTACAATTGTTGAGGATATGGTGGAGTTTTTTTTTTTAAAAAATAAAGTAAAAGAAATATAATTTTTTTATTTTTAGAGTCGCCACTTGGAATTGAGTTTTTTAGGTGTTCCAAGTCACCTGATGCTTCCTAATTTAAAATTAAGAGGAAAAAAACTCTTTTATTTTGGTGTACGAAAAGAGAGATTGAGTAAGGAATTTTATTGACCGGAGGAAAGGTATTAGGCACCCCCCGAGTCTCGTGTTTCTAGCACGATCTCTTTATTAACTTATATTTGGCCAAAAATAATTTTTTGGATAAAAATAAAATAAATTTGCATTAGTTACTAGTTTTTTTTTTTTTTTGTAAAAAAAGAAACTGATTGGCCTAGGAGTATAACCGCATACAAGACCTTTTTTTAGAAAAGAATACACACCAAGGATCGTAACCGAACACATGATGGTATTTAAATTATTTTTTTTCAAAATGATAATTAATTATTCAACTTTTTTTAAAAAAATAATGATAAAAAATGAATAAAATAATATGTTGCAACATATAGACAAGAAAATGATTTTTTTTATTAATAATTATTTTTTTATCAAAAGAAACAAATAGACATTTAAGTATTACTAATTGACAGTAACAACAAAAGAATTTTTCAAAGAATAATAATTGAACCTCCTCTTAAAACAAGTAGTGATATACTAGTTTTTTTTTTTTTTTAATATATTGATAAAATTTCAGAAATAACCATTTCGTAAAATTTCTGTTTTATATAAAGTGGTCACATTGCTCTCTTTAAAAGAAGATTGCAAAAATAGCCAATTTTATCTAATAGTTAGATTACTAAGTCAAATTGGCCAATTTTGTTTTTTATTTTAATAGTCATTTCATATATTTATTTAAGAAAAAAAATTTATGAAAAGACCATATTTACACTTTTTTTTTTTTAAAAAAGATCAGATTTATATTTTTTTGCAAAAATGACCAAATTTATTATTTATTTATTTTGCAAAGAACGATCAAATTTATGTTTTTGCAAAAATGACCAGATTTACATCTATTTGCAAAAATGATCAGATTTATTCTTTTTGTAAAGATGATCAGTTTTAAATTCTTCACAAAAAAAAAACAGCTTATTTCTTTTTTATTATTATTTAAAAAAGTGATCAGAAACTAAAAAAAAAACTTTGAGATTGTTGTTTTTTTTTGGCAAACATGAGTTCACATATTAATTCTATGATGAGGTAAAATTAAACTAAACATTACATTAGTAATAAATATATATATGTACATAATAATAATCATAATCACATAGGAATCACAATAGACTTAAACTAAATTAAAACAAACTTAATACAAACAACTTAATCAAAATATAAAAAGAACATAAACTTTAATTCAAGATTACATTGTGAAATGTAAAAAAAAATACCTAGAGTTGATGACAAGCAAATAATGGAAGCAAGTTCAATTGAATTCTAAGGACCACCAAAGATGAATATATTTTTTTTAGAAGAGAACTTTTCTTTTTTTATAATTTTTCTCTTCCAATTTTTTTTGTTCTTGTTTTTTTTTAAATCTCTCTCAAAATCTTCTTTCTCTAAATCTTTTTTTTTTGTTTCAAAATTCCTCCCTCAAATGAAAGAAGAGAAGAGTTTAAATAGATTAAGAAAAATGAAATAATGTTCTTTTGTTGAAAACTAAACACCAATGCATGCTTGATCCTTTTTCTACCCAATGAAACTTTTGTTTTTTTTCAATAAGCATTATTGTTCTCCCCAATGAGCCACCAAAAGAGCCAATGAAAAATCTTTTTATTCTTTTTTTCTTTTCCTTTTTTAAGAGAAGACTATCGAAAATGACTTGCCTTTTTAGGGGCCCAAACTTTCTTTAATTTATTAATTTAATAAAAGACAATAGATCATTTGAAATTTTTTAAAGAAAATAGTCTCATTGAGTAGAATTCATTACATTTTAATCATACAAATCCAAAAAAAATAATTAGTTCCTTGACACAAAATTCAAATATTTTGAAGTAAAAAAATTACTAAATAAAAATAACATAAAAAATGCAGTAATAAGAAAAATAATCTTATATATATATATATATAAACACGTCAAAAATTAGGTGTTCACAACCCTAAGGCAAAATCTTAAGTAAAAATCAAAGCAAAAGACTTCCATTCGAGACAGTTTCAATCTTTTTCAAGATTATTATTCAAGGTAATCCTTCTCCAAAAATTTTATTCTTTCCAACTCAAATTCTTTCATACAATTCTAAATCATTAATAAAAATAATAATTCTTGGAAGAGGCGGAGCTAAGATTTCATATTAGTGGGTTCTAAATTTTTAAAAAGAACAATGATCTAATTTTTTAAAAATAAATTATCTAAAAATAGTATGCTAACCGGGATTCGAACACACATCTCGTGAGGACAAACAAATTTTTATGGGTGCGCAATGACCACTGGGCCAAACACTTCAGTGTTATCATTGGTTCGCAAGAAATATATATATACATTCTACTTCATAACTTAATACAAATATAGAATCTACGAAAATGTTAGTGGGTTCGGCCGAACCCCCTCGGCTACTGTAGCTCTGCCCCTGATTCTTGGCTATAGAATTTTCAAGAAACTAATTCAAAAAGCTTAAGAAAGATTTTCTCGAACTAGCAATGTCATAAGTTATAATTAACCATTGAATCCTAATCATTAATACTTAGCAAGATACTTATATTGTTTGAAAATTACTAGCGAGTAATTAACCATTGAATCATAATCATTAATACTAAGCAAGATACTTATATTGTTAAACTAGCAATGTCATAAGTTGTAAAAGCTCAGCAAATTCAGCAATAACATGAAATAAAATATACAGAAGAACCCCATTCATTCACACATACTTTTAATAATCATCATCTTTATTTCTCGACAAACATGGCACATGAAAGGATTCAAATAATTAAGGCTTTGTGTCTCTGTCTTTGTGTTTGACAAACAATAATCAGGATTAAGTAAATTCAAGGGCATTTAGGCCCTCCCTTAGAGTTCTTCTTGTCCCTATAGCAAGGGCACTCATCTTTGTACCCATAAGTTCCAGAAGGAACACAATGACACACCTCACAACAGGGACGGATCCAGGTTTATGGGTGGGGGTGCCACGACACTCACTAACCTGGTTAAAATTTGTATATGTATGTGTATAAGTATAACAAGTTGTATATATAATATACCTGCCACCCAGTAAATCATATGTTGAATGGCGCAACTCGCAAAGGGTGCACCTTTTCAATAGGGTGTTAAGGGTTCGGATCCCTATGACAGCACTAAAAAATTTATCTCTCGAGGGGCTTTCAGCTCTTCCTTTTTGTTTTCTTTGCTTCAGTTTCTTGCTCCCTCAATTACTTCCTTTTTTTGCTACTTCTTACTTATTTACTTATCTTTAATTGATACGAGTGTTACGTGATATTCAATATTAATTATAGATTAATATTAAATTTTGAACGTCACATATGATATTAATAAAAAATATTTAAATAGCCTTCTTTTTTTTCAAATGATGGATATAATAATGTTGAACCTTTTGAATGTAAAGTTTTTTTAATTTTTAACGTCACACTAAGTGGAGATAATTAGATTGAAACTATAATTTTTATTTTTTTCTCAATTATATGATATTAGATGATGTATACAAAGATGAATTTTAAGGTGAAAAATCTCTTGTTTTCTCAAGTTATAGAGAATAAGGTCTCTTATTCCTAAACAAATATAAATAAAAAAAAAAAACTATACAGGTGTATATCTTTAAAATTAGAATATTTAAAAGAAAAAAACTGTATTAAAGATCTATATATATTTGATCAATGTATTTATAAATATCGAGAAAATTAAATAACCCGAATCATAACCTAAAATGAAGAACCGACCCGTTATCATTTAGATGGTATGGCATCCCTAGCTTCCAAATCCTGAATCCGCCTTTGCCTCACAACATATTCCACAGTACCTTAAGCATCTGTCTTATTGTCCTACTTTTGAACACCTAACGTTGCACTTTGAATCACAGATCTCTTCTTGCAAAAAACACAATCTCATCTCATTAATTAGGATAAAATAAAATATAAATCAAAAATATTATTAATATAGATAAATATGATTAGTAGATGATCAAGAAATTATCACATATATTACCTGAACCAGCTATAGTGGGTGGAATGAAGAAATAAGTAAGAACAAGTGTCACCAAAAGCAGGATTGCAAAACTTAGCTTCTTCACTCAAAAGTGGAATTGTATTATTAATGAATAAACTTCAAGTCTGGATATAATACATATTTATAGGGGGGAGGAAAATTGGTAATTGTTTAACACCTTGGATCAAAATTAAACACATTATATTTTTTCTTAAATTGAACACATTATATTTTTCTTATACTTGAACACATTATATTTCTTCTAAAATTGAACACATTATATTTTTTTCTTAAATTAAACACCTTACATATTTTTTTCTTAAATTGACCACATTTTTTCCTGAAATTGAACATATTATATTTTAATAAAAACTGAACAATTTTTTTAACACATTAACTTTTTTCTCTTAAACTTCAACACATTATATTTCTTCTTAAATTGAACACAGTTTTTTTCTTAAAATTAAACACGTTGTTGTTTTTCTTAAATTGAACATATCAAATATTTTCTTTCAAATCAAACACATTATATTTTTTCTTAAAGCTGAAGACATTATATGTTTGCTTAAATTGAACACTTATTTTTTCTTGGACCTGGCTGAACACATTACATATTTTCTTAATATTGGACACATCGTCTTTTTTTCCTTTTTAAAAGTGAAACATTATATATATATTTTTCTGAAATTATTATTTGATTTCTTCTTTTTTTTTTTGGGTATAAAGTTTTATTTTTCTCTCTTTGTATTTGTATGTACTTTAAAACAAAATTCAGTTGTCAAAGAGTCACATTTATTCTAAAAAAAATTCAAAATTATCTTTGAACCATCCAAAATTGGTACTAGTACAATTTGATTAAAAAAAAAAAAAAGCTTTTGCATTGGGATAAGTTAGGTGGCTTATAATTAGTTGCCCTCGACCATAATTGTACCAACACATTATTGTTCAAAATAGCCACCTCAAACAAGTTATTTCTAACACTATATATAAATGATAATAACTTTACTCCTCATAATGTTTAAAACATACATTCCCTTCCACCAAAAGATCAAACTCTCTCCAATCCTACAATCACCAAGGGTGTTCAATCCCACAATGAACAACATTCCACAGATTCCGAACATGTTCACCCTTTGCATCAGTCCCAATCCTAGTTGGAAACTGCACTGCAAAATCATGCAGCCATATTCTCGATGGATATCAACGGGACAAAACTCTAATCATACTCCAAAACCAGAACTTTCTAGCACAACTAATAACAGAGGGAATGAAAATAGCAACGCAACATCTTGTCAATCACATGTGGATGACAAATATGCTAGACCCCATTGCTTCCAACCTTGCTCCAGACTTCATGCAAACAATACAAACATTATGGAATCTACCTCACCATCTATCCACATACCCAAACATGCACAACCTAGTGCAAACCCCATTCTTCACCCCTCCGAAATGATCAATGTGAACCCTCTTCTCTTCCCTTGGCAGCCCATGCCAGTCCAACAAGGGCGTCTAGTGTTTGTTCCTATGACGACACAAGGAATGTTACCAATAAACTCTCCTCCTCCCCAGCTATGGCCCCTCAAGAACCAGGAGAATTCTAAGGAGGACAACCTCGTTCACAGAAATATCAAGTCTCAGAAACTCAGTCCTTATGGTGTTTCCAGAGAACGAGGACAAAAAATACATTCACAATTGTCCACTAGCTCTGAAAAAATGCTCCTTCGACATAAGGCCTGCACTGAATAAGGACATAGCGAAGCATGTGGTAATCATGGCCCCAACTATGAGGACATCCCAAATTTCATCTCAGGAAGAGGGGGAAATTCTGAACCCTCAGATAACCCACAATCCAATGACTCAACAAACTAGCTTTATGGTGTGGAACACTATGGGAGTAAATAATGATAACTTTAAAAGAAATTTTAGGGAACTCATCCGTAATCATAACCCTTGCTTTGTGGCTCTTTTGGAAACTAAGATGGATGATCACTTTAACCTAAAAAATGAATTTAACTTTGGTGACTACCTTGAGGTCCCTGTACAAGGAAGAGTCGGAGGTATGGTTTTGATGTGGCTCACTAACATGGTTAATGTTACTCTGAAAAGAATGGATGATCAGGAACTCCATGCCATGATCCAGGTACTTCCCATCATTTTCTTGTTGTTTTCAGCGATCTATGCAAGTACTGATAGTTATAAAAAAAAGTTTTATGGAATAATTTAGAAAACCTTAACTCTTGCTTCCCTGGCCCTTGATTAGTTGTGGGAGATTTTAACGAAATTTTTGGACAACAGGATAAATGAGGGGAAGAAAAATTAATTCTAGTCGTAGCTCAAAATTTTGGAGCTGTCTATATGATTTTAACCTCATTGATCTTGAATCTAAGGGGTGCAAATATACTTGGTCGAATCACAGGCGTGGAAGAAAAGATCTCATTCTCGAAAGAATAGATTGTGTCTTTGCTAATAATGATTGTCTAGTTAAGTATCCAAATGCTCAAGTAACGCATCTTCCTAAGACACATTCGAACCACAACCATTTACTGATTCTCTTTTCAAGCCTAATTCTGGAAACTTGCCTAAGCCTTTTAGACTTTAAAAATTCTGGCTAGAAAATCTAGATTTTAAGAACTTGGTAGATAGGTGATAGATTAATAGTGATCTTAACACTGATATTTCCTTATTTAGGAATAAGGCCCATATTTGGAGTGAAGAAACCTTTGGCAATATCTTTTAAAAGAAGAGAACTATCCTTGATAGACTAAGTGGCATCCGAAATTCTCTTTCATCCCCGACGAGTCATTTTCTTTAAAACCTCGAAAGTACTCTCCTTGAAGAGTACAACAATACCCTTAAACTAGAAGAATACTATTGGAAGTTTCTTTCTAGAATAAACTGGATTAGAGACAGTGATACCAGTACTATGTTTTACCATCTTTCTGTCATTAATAGGAAAAGACGGAATAATATGTTTTTCTTCAAAGATGAGAATGATAATTGGATTACTAGACGTAAAAATCGTAGAGCATGCACTCTCCTACTACAAATCGTGTTTCACCACTGACCATTTTGCTACGTACTGGAACGACATTCACAATTCAACTCCTAGCTTTCACAAATTGGGTCTCTTCCCTCTAGACAAACCCCTAGTTGATTTTGACATTGTCCAGGCTCTTTTCTCCTTCAAAACCCTTAAAGCTCCGGGAATAGATAGTCTTCCTCCTCAATTCTTCCAAAAACACTGACATATTGTTAAAAATTATGTCCTTAAGTGTTGCCATGAAATTTTCAGTACCCAAAAAATCTCTACTGATCTAAATCAGATATTTCTCTGCTTTATCCCTAAGTTTAAAAATGCTAACCACCTTAAGAATTTCAGACAAATAGGGTTATGCAGCACTATGTACAAAGTACTTACTAAATTATTGCCAATCGTATCAAATCTTTTCTAAATGAGATGATTAGTCTCCATCAAACCAACTTTCTAAAAGGTTATAGAGCCTGCGATAATGCTATCTTAGTTAAAGAACTTTTGACCCATAGGTTGTCTCATGCTAAAAATTAATTTGGAAAAAGCTTTCGACAGGCTCGAATGGTACTTGTGGAACAAGCCCTCCGTCACTTTAAATTTCCTCCTAACATCTCTAGGCTTATTATGAATTACATATCCAGCGGTAACATTGCAGTCTTGATTAATGACACTCGTCCAAACTTTTTCTCCCCTTCTATAGAACAAGGTGATCCAATGTCCCCCATATATTTTTATCCTTCGTATGAAACTCCTATCCTCGTACATTAGCTATCAAGTTGATATCTTACTGTGGAAACCTATTAAAGTTAGCAAGAATGGACCCCTTTTATAGCATTTTTTCTTCGTAGACGATCTCATGCTCATTGTTCGGGCAGACGATAACTCCATCCACGCTATGGCTAAATGTATGAATATTTTCTCTCGCCTGTCAGGCCAAAGAATAAACTCTATTAAATCCAAGGTTATCTTTTCTAAATTTTTTAGCAGCAATGCCAAGCTATTAATTAAGCAACATTTCGATATTTCCCCGACAATTTTCTTTGGCAAGTACCTTGGGTTCCCCATTCTAAATAACCAACCTAGGCCTTCTAATTTTCAACATATTATCGATAATATGAAGAAAAAGTTTTCCTCTTGGAAGATTAATTTCCTCATTCCAGCTGACCGACTAGTCCTTGCTCACTTTACCCTCAATGCGATCCCGACCCATTCTATGCGATACTTCCACCTCCCTAACAAAATCTGTAACTCTATTGGCAAAATCCAAAGAGATTTTATCAAGGGATCCACCATGCATAAAAGGAAAATACACTATGTAGCTGGGGATATCGTCACCTTTCCTAAGGAGCATGGTGGTCTTGGGCTCCAATCAACCCACACACAAAAAAAATCCTTCTCACTAGTCTCACATGGCGACTCTTTACGAAACCCACCAATCTCTGGGCTCCAACTTTAATTATTAAATACAACAAAAAAACTATCCCTAACCAATCCTTTATTTGGAAAAATATTCTCACCGGAAAATCTATTTGTACCAACAACACTGCTTGGTCCATAAACAATGGCAAATCTATAAGTCTTTGGTTCCATAGATGGATTCTGGATACCCCCCCCCCCTTAGAGCAACTAGTCCAAGGCCTCCTCACTACGCAAGATGAAGAATCTACTATTTTCACCCTATGGATTAGTTCTAACTGGAACTGGGACAAATTTAACCTTCACATTCCACCGGATATTATGGGTAAAGCAAACCTCATTACCCTAAACTTCGACACTTCGATAAATGACCAGCCTTACTAGATGGGAAATCCTAATGGTTTATTCACTATCAAATCAATTCTTCACATTCTAAAACAGCCTACTCTCAACAACTTCCAGCATAATAGGATTTGGAAGATAAGAAATCCGAATAACATCAAATTCTTCCTTTGGTTGTGTGCTCTCAATAGACTGCCCATCAATTCCTACTTGCACCACATTGGTGTGGTCACTGAATCTATATGCAAAATTTGTAAACAAGGAGATGAATCTGATATCCACATATTCCTTCACTGTTATATAGCAAAAAATTCTGACTTTACTTTGGTATTTCCATACCTCAAATTTTCCCCCAAACACATTGGCTCAAAGTTTTAAAGGATATCTATTTGCCTCAGGACATCAACCTCTCCAGTTGGACTGACATTTTCCTTTTTAACCTTTGGAATTTATGGATAAATAGAAGTCATAACACCTACAACAACAAAAACTCCTCACTGCTACCCTCTGTGGTGAGGAACAAAACCTTGGAATATAGACGTTACTCAAATTGTGAACATAACTCGCAAGCCTCTGACCTTATGAGTATTAAGTGGTTTCCCCCTCCTACAGGAAATTTTAAACTTAATACTGATGGATCTTTTTCCAAGGATCACAGAAAAAGAGGAACTGGAGGTGATATTAGAGACCATGAGGGCCACTGGGTAATGGAATTCTATCATAACATCAATGCTCAAAATCATAACAGGGCTAAATTGGAAGCTCTTCTCGACGGCCTGAAAATAGCTTCAGAATATTCCATTGCACCAATTTAAATCGAATTGACTCCATTGAGGTAATTGAAGCATTAGAAGATACTCATCCTATTTAAGAAACTACAATTAATTCTTGGAGGTTGCTTATGAAGAGGTTGGGGAATCCACTGGTCAGCCATAAATTCCGACAAGCAAACAAGGTAGCAGACGTATTGTCAAGACTAGGTACCAAACTAACATCGTTCGTATCCACTGCTCCAAATCGTACTTTGTCTCTTATCAAGGATGATCGACAAGGATAAATATCTACTTAAAAGTATTAAGGACATCTCGTAATAAGTTAGCATGTTTTGGTAATCTAGTTGTATTAGCCAACTATGGCAACAATGTAGAGGCCAATAGGCCTCCCAACTCTGCAATTCCCATATGATATATGTATTATCTTATCATCCCAAAAAAACATAGTTTTAAAAAATCGAGTAGTATATATCTCAAACAATGTTAAAGTTTCAATTTTAAAGGATTAGATCCTAGCAAGAGTACATGATCTTCATGTCAATTAAGACTAAGATGTGTGTCACGCTACTAATAATTTAATTATATATATTAATCACATTCCCTCTGATTGCAGACAATTTAATTTTTCATCTAACTGTGCAATCACTATCTTCATTGTGCTTGACGAAAGGCTTGTATTTCAAACATTGTGATAAGTTGACTTTTTTTAAATACTTTTTCTACTTTAAATGATAAATTTATCCCTCATTATGTGGTTATATGGTCCAACAATGATTTGAATGGTATAATTTCACATGTTGGAGCCTTTGGAAAGCTTAAGGATCAATTGAGAATAGTTTTAAATACTTGAGAAAATTGGAAAAAATTCAATGGACCAAGTGGATCAACCATATAATTGGCCAAACCGATCACCCACTAGCTCACCCACACAACTCAGCCACATGTAATTGAGCGTAAGGATGTTTTCGTCATGCTTTTTGAATACCTATAAGAATAGAAATAGAACCTTGTCCTAAGTCACCTTTGTACCTTTTGAGCTAAGAAAAGCAACCATATCTAAATTTGGAAAGATTTGAAGGTTTTTGCCATGCCCCTGAGTCTATATCCTGGATGTAAGCACTCGAGAACTATTGTTGGTTTTCTAGTGGACCATCATTCTGGATTAATACAAGCGGAAGACTAATTCAAGCATACACAAGCATCAAGCTAAAATAAATGTTTACTAACAATTTACTGAATCTTAATACTCTTTAAATATACTGAGTATGAAACATAAATTTGAAATAAAACCTCTGAAGCTGAAAGACTCTCCAAAATTGTCTAATCTATGAAACCTCTACTGTAAAAACATAAGTTTCGGGACAAGACCCACGATACCTCAAAATGCTACTACTAATAACTCATAAAAATTGGATTCCTCCGAAAGTAAGGAGGCCTCAATAAAAAACTGACGAATGGGGGTAGGGATCTCAATGAAACTCATGTTGAGGATCCTAAGTACCTGAATCTACATCAACAAAAGATGCAGGTCGAATGACATCAATATATTGAATGTACGGTATGTAATGTAGTTGAATAACGCATAACTGAGCTCAAAATCTGTAAGTAATTTGAAAGTCTAGTGAAGGTAATTTAACTTAAATATAGTATAATCATGATGAAAAAACATTTAATCTCTTACGGTAAGGATGCAATAACAAAAATACTTAACTTAAGTATATACTTTATTTTACTTTACTTTACTTTACTTTACTGTACTGGTAGTTTCTCTAATCGATAACCATCACTATGAGCCTTATGATGATATAATGTCTCGCCCATGCTACCAGAAATACCCTATACCTTTTGGGGTGTAGAAAAAACTCGATTCATGGATCCACTAAAAGCTCTGCTCAAAGACGACAATGAGGAGTCATCTGAAAGTTGGTGTGATCCTATTTTATGCTAGCTATGTGATTTATGGAGAATGTGAGTTGTTTGAACTCATATAAAACTCAATGCTCAAGTAAAACTACGCTCTGATAGAGATGAGTTCTCAAAAGGACCTCTTTAAGACGTAACTACTATGTACTTAATATTTTTGAAAATGCTGAAAAACTCTATATACCTTCCAGCAAATAGTACTTTCTTATCAATGTGAAAATAATACCCACTTCAAGGATAATAAAACTTTTATTTATCCGATTGAAATGCTTATAAAAAATTCTTTATACTTTTCTTGAAATAATACTTTCTTTCTCAATGTAAAAATAATAAATTTGGGGTCATTAATGTTCCCCTTAAACTCTTCTCATAATAATGCTTTAAACTATGCGTGGACTCACTTTGAAATTCCAAAAACAATGTAAGAAAAATAATTGCAACAAAAGCTTTCAACAAAATATCATCAACTAGGGTTCATGTGAAATAAAAGTATGAATAACAACCCCAAAATCTCAACGCATAAAATATTAAAATCTCATAAATAAGAACTTAGAATACGGGATAAGGAACTCAATTCTTATCTAGAATTTCATGAGAGCAGTGGGTAAATCAATAGACTGAACTCTTACTTACTGAATTGAGATGTAGGGAGAGAGAACAAACTAGTCCAACACTATGATTAGCCTTACATACCTAATTATACAACTTTTAGACTAAAAACTTTGGTGGAGACTTGATTTATCTTGAGCTTGAGGAAGAACATTAGCTTTCTTGGAGGAATCCTTGAGTTTGGATAGAAAGTTTCCTCTTGTATCTTGATCTTAATTTTTGACATGGACGTTTTAGGATTCTTGATGGAGAAGAGGAACTCTAGGTATAGTTTGAGAGTTTAAGGATACTTAAATGATTAGATTGATGTGTTTAGAGGAAAATGAGTTATTTGAATGATATCCTTAGGTAAAACACTAAAGGACTAAAATATGATTGAAAAGCTCTGGAAAATATCAAAATAACCCTGAAAAACGTGTAGGGAGTTGCTAGAAAAAAAATTGTAGCAAGCCTTCACGAAAGCTCTACGGTTCGTGGAATATTCTAGCATCCGTAGTTGTCATCCATAGTAATTCGTCTGCCGCAAGAATTTACTAAAAATAAACATTTTAATCCAAATTTGTAGTGAGGCAAACTAGTGGCCTTTGAAAGAGGAATCATGTATATAATTTGAATAGTCATGGGCACCTTATGCATTAATATGCGAGAGATATTGATCGTTTGAAATTGACCTAAGTATAATCTTATATCAAAATTTAATCAGTGAGGAAGCTTCAAACTCACTTTATGCTAAGGATTTCTTGCGACCTTAATTAGGTGTAAAAATGCTAGGATTAGGGTTGAAAGGGTGGGAAAAAACAAAAATTAACCCCTCTTAAAAACTGACGGAAGTCATCTAAGAAGGGCATCTACGGTCTGTATAAAAGTTTACGGACCGTAGGCCCTTTTGTTAGAAACCATGTTGGGTTCTAGATCTCTGAAGTTAGTCTACGACCCTTTCTTTAGGCCGTAGGAATTTTGACGGGCAGTTCTACTCAATTATCATAGAAAGCTTACTGGGTGTTTCAGGACTGGAGTTCACAAGGCCCTTCTACGGACTGGAAGGTTCTACGAGCCATAGTTCAGTCCTTGAAATTTGGACATAAGAACAATTTTTAGATTTTGGTCCATGAACCCACCTAAGATTGGTAGATACTTCTAAGGCCATAGATGCTTCTATGCTTCCGCGGATCAGTCTAAAAGAATTGTTTCAAGATCTGATTTGAGTTGGAATTTTTATGGTATTAGAGTTTCATCTTACAATTTTATTTTGTTAGTTCCTAAGTCTTTATGATGTTTTTCATTTCTCTTTTTATCTTTTATTTTTCATTTAGTATGTGATAAGATTCCAATTGGGGATAAATCCAATCGAGTGGATGCAGAATTCATATAAAAGAAAAGTAACATAAATGAGAAATAGGGAATGAGAAGTGAAGAAAGAAGGTTTAATTGATTTCAATTAAATCAAGGAAAGAGAAACTTGAATACGAAAATAAATACCTCAATTAAATCCACAAATGAGCAACTCACATAAAATAAGTTAAGAAATTTCAAGTCAATAATGGAAACTCACCCATCACTAATTTATATTTAGCTACACGAATTAGACAAACCTTAAGAGAATCCACCCTTGAACTACTCTTCAAAGAGTTTTTTCATTCTAACGTCCAAAATCAATCTTCTAAGAAAAATGCTAAGGCATTATTTATAGGATGTCTCTTATAAAAGTAGTAATTTACACAATTATCGCAAAAGTGGCAATTAAGATCCTCCCATTCAACTCTTTGTTTCATTTTGAGCGTATATTGTATGAATATCTAAATTCTATAGTTGGGATATTGTAAACTCTTATGGTGTTAATTGATTGAAATTAATTTGTCTTGTATTATATTATTTAGATTGTGATTATGTACTTGTTATATTCTTATTTATCAAGTTGATGATTGCAAAAACTAGATTAAATCATTTTCATATTCTTCCATTTCACTTGAAAAAATAGAAATAAATTGAGTATTTAACAAGTAATATGAAATTGAGCATATTAAAAAATTAATTTTTAATACTACTTGATTAATGAAATCGAATTAGTAATAGGAAAATTTCTACTTTAGATTTATAAATTGGGTATTAGCGTGTGTATCCCTTTGGGTTTGCAAAGAATAATAGGAAAAGTTGTTAGAATAGAGAAGTTTTAGTGAGTAACTAATCATTGAAACATAATTATTAATACTAAGGAAGATACTTAGGGGTCGTTTTGGTAGAGTGTATTAGGAAAAATATACATGCATTAGGTGTGTGTATTAGTAATAACTTGTTTGTTACATTTTTTTGTTCATGTATAACTAAAGCATTAGTTATACATAATATTGTGTATTACTAATACCAGAAATTCTAGGTATTAGTAAGGGAAATTTTTCAAAATGTCAAATTTTAACATTTAAGAGGGCTCATTAGCAACACTTTTAATATTTAGTAAAAATGTCAAAATTTTAATTTGTTGGTATCTTATTATGTTTTTATTATTTGTTTTTATTTAAAGAATATAATTTTTAATAACAAAAGGGAGAAAATCAAGGGAGAGAATATTTTAAAAAAAGGTAAGATCACTATATTTTCTCACAGGTACATTTTCAAATAAAACTCAAACTTTGTTCTTTTTTTTCCTCCAAAATCTAACCTTTTTTAGTTAGTTTATATTCATTTCAATAGGTATGCCAATGAATCTATAGTTATTTAGAAACATATTTGTATTCATATATTTTTCATGTGTATTTATTTATTTCTTCGAAAATCTTGTATTTCGTATTCATTCTTAATATGTATTTTATTTGTATTTCTATTTATTCTAGTTTTTTATTTAGAATATTGTATAATAATGTACAAATACAAAAAAAATAGTATGATGAAAAAATGAGGATAATATGTTTTAGAAAAAGAAACATATCACTTAAAATTCTCATCATTTACAATTTCAAAAAAAAAATCTTTTTTCATAATATTAGATCAACTTCCTTTGTTATGTTTTCATTTATATAAAAATTGTATACCAATATTTTTTTACATTTTATGTGCTCACTTTACAGGTATCTCAATATATATGAATATGATTTATGAAGGGTACAAGATTTTTTATTTTTTTTTGGGGGGGGGAATAAAATACTTGGTGGAATAATAAATCTGTTGAGGAAGGATATAATATATCTAAAAATAAATACAAATTGACTATGAAATAAGAATACAAAATTCTAGAGAAACAGATAGCATACATATAAATAATATAATCAGGATAACAATATTCTAAAAAAAATACAATTAACTGTTAAGATAGCATACATACTGAAAATGATATAATCAGAATACAATATTTTAAAAAGATATAAATTGACTGTTAAAAATAGGATACATCGATGCTTAAGAAATAACAAATTCATATGAGATACGTATTTGAATGACTACAAATAAAAAAGAAATACAATTTCTTAATAAAAATACAAATGATGAGTAAAAGAAAAATAATTGACAACAAAATTAATATGAATATTATTCTAATATGAATACATTTTCGCAACCTTCTTCTTCGACTCTCTATTTCTTATTTGTCTGCTATGTTTCTTTTTTCAATTCTTTCACCAAATTCAAAACTGAATTTATGAATTAATAACCATATAAGCAAAATTTGAAATTATTAAATATGTATGAATACTTATGTGGATTACTACAAGTACAATCTACTAAATCTCAAATATGAAAACAAAATCATAAAAAAATAGTGTTTCAAATACTAAATTCCGAAATCACATAAATATTGATGAGTATGTTAACAAACTCATATAAAAATCGAAAAATTATGAAAAATCTGTAGTACATGATCCAAAATTCAACATAATTTTTTATTTCGAAACAAAATCCATGAAATCTCGCAAAATAAATGATGATTTCGAAAATACCTTTATATAATGAGAGATTCCTTGAATTAATCGATAGATATCGAATAAATTGGTATGAACTTGAATAATTAGTTCTTCTTCAACAATGAGAGAGAGAATAATGGTGAAAATGGTAAAAGAGAAAAAAAATTGAAAATCTTAAAGATGGAAATAAATTTAATGATATTAAAGTCTAGAAGAAGTATAAATGGATAGTGAATATATTAATGTTGGACTGTTTTGAGAAATAAAGGAAGACAATATCATATATTAAATATAAATTATTTTTAAAATATTGACATTTTGACATTTTGAATAAATATTTAAAGATATAGACGTTTTTACTAATTAAGTTAGGAATTGTGACTAGTTTACTAATTTTTCCTATTAGTTTAGTAATACATAGCATTTTAACACTTGCATTAGATTATGTAATTACAAAAGTACCCTCAAAGCTCTTTAAAAACATTTTCCATAGTACTTGTTGTCAGAAACCTATCATCTTTCTCTTTCATCACTCTGTACTTTGTCAATCGAAATTCAAGAGTAGGTTTTCTTCCTTTTGCTCAATCAAACATTGTTTGCTCATCTTCATAAGGTTAGTATTCAATCTTTCATTAAAATCTATATTTTTCAACATCTTTTTCACAATTTAAGATGAAATTTAGGTTTAGCTCATTTTTTAATATGCTTTGAGCTCGTCTATTTCACTCTTTATATGGTCGAAAATTAGGGCACATAGATACTTTCGCGTTATATAATTTTGATGAATGATGGCTAGATTCTTGAAGTCGTGTTGAATTGATGTAGTTATCACATTGTCTGTATCGGATCTCCCTTGCACATAGCTTATACTGTCTTATCAGTTTTTCGATGAATAAATGATCACGTTGAACTGCCTTATCAGTATTGCTCTTGTGTTTTCTTGTCCTTTGAATTTTGATATTATTGTAGTTTCTTGTACTTCGACTATCATATTATTTTGTTGTAGTTACTGTCCTGTTATAGGCTGCTTGGTTTAGACTCAAAGTTGAACAAAGTCTGCTAACCCTTTCAGAGAAATTAATATGCTTTGTTTTCTTTGTCTGAATTCATCAAGATGATAAAAATTTGATCTTTTTGTCTTTTTTGCTTCTTTTTTTAGAAAATAAAATAAAATTGATCTGTTTGGGTCAAAGGGGGTTCTTTTTTATTTAAAAAAATGATCTTTTTGGTACAAAAGGGAGTTCTTTTTTTTGTTTGAGGGTGTAAAGTGGAAGATGACCCCCCCCCCCCCACACACACACCGGGACTTGGGTAGGATGTTGAAAATGGTTTAAGAGATCATGTGTTGCCTAATTATGTTTTGATGAAAGGGGCTTCAACCTTTGATGCAAAGCTTGTAGTTTGTGTGGTCCAATTTGGGACTGTATACGCAGCAAACGTGAAACTAAAGAACAAGGAAGAACAACAATATTTAACGTGGTTCGGATCAAAATGATCCTATGTCCACCAAAGAACAACTGCACTGATATTTATTTCACTCTACAAAGAATACAAGTGAAATACTACAAGAGAGAGAACACAAATGCCTTAGAAGGTGAGAAGGCAAGTGAGAGGATGATTTGAAAATGAATTAAGAGCTACCTATTTATAGGAATAAATTCATCCTATTGATGTCATCCATGACATCACTATGTGTCAAAATTGTCAAGGTTAAGATAGCAAACTATTTTATGGTTTGCCTAACTTTCACCTACCAAGATACAATCTTTGACTTGTATTTTGTACTAATTATCTTCCTACCAAATATTCATATTAATTCATCTTCCATTTAGTTTGATTCCACAAGAACCAAAACCAACTCTTTCAATCACCACCTTGGTTTGTGTTCCAAGCATGCGTATAAACAACTCCGGCCAAAACTTCTAAGCTTACTGGGCAATCCCATTGTAAGAAACAAGAAGAATCAAACCTTTGTTGAACATACCAGCTCCACCTAGCAGTTGTTCTCTTAGAGTTGCATCAATTGATGCATACTCCCGCCAAGTCCTTGCAGTGTGCAAACTTGGCAAGCGGGACTATTTTGGTCAACATGTCTGCAGCGTTATCGTCTGTGATAACCTTCTCAACCTTGATAGCTCCCTTTTCTACGACATCTCGAATAAAATGAAATCTGACATCAATGTGTTTGGTGCGCTCATGAAATCTTTGATTTTTAATCAAATGAATAGCACTTTGACTATCACATTTTAGAATTGATTTAAGCTGAACTGAACTCAATTCTGCCACCAAACCTTTCAACCAGATAGCTTCTTTCACTGCCTCCGTTGCTGCCATATATTCTGCCTCTGTTGTAGACAAAGCGACAATCGACTGTAAAGTCGATTTCCAACTAACGGCACTGCCAACGAGAGTAAAGATGTATCCAGTTGTGGACCTCCTTCGATCAAGATCCCCTGCATAGTCAGAATCAACATAACCGAGAATTGAAATACCTTCACTTTTCCGAAAGGTTAGGCCAAATCAGGAGCTCCTTTGAGATATCTCAATATCCACTTGACAGCTTCCCAATGCCTTTTTCCTGGATTTGCCATGTACTTGCTTACCACACTTACAGATTGGGCAATATCTGGACGTGTGCATACCATAGCATACATAATGCTACCAACTGCACTCGCATAAGGAACCTTTGACATATGCTCCACCTCATCCATAGATTGAGGCATTTGTAACTCTGAAAGCTTGAAATGAGAAGCTAAAGGTGTACTTACAGGCTTGCTCATATGCATATTGAATCTTTCAAGAACTTTTCGGATGTACCTCTTCTGAGAAAGATGTACAACACCATTTTCTCTTGAAATTTCCATTCCAAGGATTTTCTTTGCAACTCCTAGATCCTTCATGTCAAATTCCTTGCTCAACAGTTTCTTCAAAATATTTATCTCTGTGATGTTGTTAGCAGCAATAAGCATATCATCAACATATAACAATAGATAAATCATAGAGTTACCAGACATCTTCTTGTGATACACACAACTATCAAATGCACTCCTCGAAAATCCATGTGTAGTCATGAATGCATCAAACCTTTTGTACCACTGTCTAGGGGATTGCTTCAAACCATACAAAGACTTCTTCAGTTGGCATACATGGTCTTCTTTTCCTTCAGCTAGGAAACCTTCTGGCTGATCCATATAGATTGTCTCTTCTAGATCACCATGTAAGAAAGCAGTTTTGACATCAAGCTGTTGAAGCTCTAAATCAAATTGTGCAACCAATGCTAGTAGCACGCGAATTGAGCTATGTTTCACGTCTGGAGAAAAGATCTCATTGTAGTCAATTCCCTCCTTCTGACTGAAACCTTTGCAACCAATCTCGCCTTGAACCTAGCATCTTCCACTTCTGAAATACCTTCTTTCTTTCTGTAGACCCATTTGCATCCAACTGTCCTCATCCCCTTTGGCCTTTTAACTAAGACCCATGTATCATTTTTGTGAAGAGACTCCATCTCTTCCATCATGGCTAACTGCCATTGTGCAGCATCTTTGCAAGAAGTTGCTTCAACATACGAAGAGGGCTCGAGATCCTTAATCTCTTCTTCTGCAGCTACGAACGCATGTGCAATCAGATTTTCTTGCTCTATAAACGTTCCGGTTTCCGTATCTGCCTTTTGTCCCTTCCCTTCGCAATTGTGTATGGTTCATTGGAAGCAAGTTCTTTAAGATCTGCATCTTTTGACTCATCAATTTGAGTCTCTTGATCCCGTTCCTTGGTAAGCTCCACCGGTAGCTCCACCTGCTCGTTGTTCTCGTTTCTAGATAACTCCACAGAAACTTTACGAGGATCAAGTATAGAGGATTCATCAAAGGTAACATCTCTACTAACTACAAATTTGAGTAAAGACAAACACCATAGTTTGTACCCTTTTACTCCATCTACATACCCTACGAATATGGCCTTTTTAGCCCTTGGTTCAAGCTTACCTTCATTAACATGATAATAAGCTGGACACCCAAATATTCGCAAGTATGAATAGTTAGAGGGTTCACCTGACCAGACCTCATTCGGAGTCTTAAAGTCAATCGCTGATGCTGGAGACCGATTGACAATATGAGAAGCAGTATGAACTGCTTCAGCCCAAAAAACTTTGGACATCTTAGCTTGTAAGAGCATACAACGAGCCTTCTCAAGAAGAGTTCTGTTCATTCTCTCGGCAACTCCATTCTGCTGTGGTGTGTGCCTGACCGTCTTATGCCTTGCGATCCCATGAACCTTGCAGAAATCATTGAACTCTTCACTGCAAAACTCCAAGCCATTGTCCGTGCGAAGATACTTGATTTTCCTCTCCATTTGATTTTCAACCAAAATCTTCCACTCTTTAAATGCTTCAAAAGCATCACCTTTTGTCTTCAGGAAACGCACCCAAACCTTTCGTGAAAAATCATCAATGAATGTGAGAAGATACCTCTTTCCTCCCTTCGATGGA
The DNA here is from genome assembly GCA_022817965.1 of Solanum lycopersicoides. Taxonomy (NCBI): domain Eukaryota; kingdom Viridiplantae; phylum Streptophyta; class Magnoliopsida; order Solanales; family Solanaceae; genus Solanum; species Solanum lycopersicoides. The sequence continues at coordinate 85,821,693 of CM040629.1, read as the reverse complement.
AGCTTAGAGGGACCCCATAAATCTGAATGGATGTAGTCTAGCACCTCTCCCGTCTTGTGCTTGCCAGTGCTGAAGCTGACCTTTTTCTGCTTCCCTAAGACGCAGTGCTCACAAAATTCAAGTGTGCTGATCTTCTCACCATTCAAAAGGTTGCGGTTGCTCAACATCTCCAATCCTCGTGCGCTCATATGGCCTAGTCTCATGTGCCATAATTTTGCCTTGTCATCATTAGATAACTGCACTGTAGATGCATTTACAGAGCCAATAATGGTGCTTCCCGCAAGTGTGTAGAGGCCATCCTCCAGCTTGGCCTTCAACATGACTAAAGACCCTTTAGTCACTTTCATAGTTCCTCCTTCACTCATGTACTTATAGCCTTGTTTATCTAAAGTACCCAGGGAGATCAAATTCTTCTTTAGATCAGGAACATGACGGACTTCTGTAATAGTCCTCACGATTCCATCATGGCAGCGAACATGAACTGAACCAATGCCAACTATTTTACAAGTTGCATTATTGCCCATTAATACAGTTCCTCTGCTTGTTTCATAGCTGCTGAACCAATCTTTTCGGAATGTCATATGCAGAGTACAACCAGAGTCTAAGACCCATTTGTTGTCATAGACTCCACTATTGCATGATGTTGTTAGTACATAATCATATCATTATCATTATCATGTACTTGCTCAACAATGGATGCACTCGCCTTTTCTTTGGACTTCGACATAGGGCAATCTCGTTCAAAGTGCCCCTTTTTGTGACAGCCCCAACATTCCGCATTCTTTTTGTTCACACGAGACTTTGATCTGTACTTCGATTTGCTCCTTCCCTTTGGCTAGTACGACCTCTTACAAAGAGTCCACTAGCTTCGTCACTTTTGTCTCCTTCAAAATGCATCCGCACATCACAAGAGTTTAGTGCTTGCCGCACTTGCTCAAGTTTAATAGGTTGTTTGCTATACATCATTGAATTCTCAATATCACGATATTTTGAAGTCAATGAAAATAGTAAAGAACATGCAAGCGTCTCCTCGTCCTTTTTAATTCCAGCAGTTTGTAAGTCCATCACAAGTTTATTGAACGCATCTAGATGGTCTTGCAACAAAGTACCTGAATCCATCTTAAATGTATGAAGACGCCGTTGTAACAACATCCTTGTTGTCACTGACTGGTCCTGGTAAAGCTCTTCCAGCTTTTCCCATAACTCTTTGGCCGTCTCTTCGGTACTTGTACTCACTTCACAAAGTACGTTAGGTGCAAGGGACAGTTGGATTGCACTCAATGCATCTCCTTCAATCTTTTCCTTGTCGGAATCAGATATCTTATCGGGGTACTTTCCGTCAATAGCATGGATTGAACCTTCCCTCCGCAGTAACGTTATCATCTGGATTTTCCAGATATTGAAGTTGTTGCGCCCACTAAATCTATCAATTTCAAACTTCATGGAACTCATTTTTTTTTTATTATTTGTTCTTCCTTTTCTACTACAATATTTGGAACTACAGAAAATCAAAGTAATCCTTTTCTGATGTGGAAGTTCAGACTGTGCTGCAACCACAGAGCATACTCAGACAGAACCTTGGCTCTGATACCAATTGTTAGCGGAAACGTGAAACTAAAGAACAAGAAAGAACAACAATATTTAACTTGGTTCGGATCAAAATGATCCTATGTCCACCAAAGAACAACTGCACTGATATTTATTTCACTCTACAAAGAATACAAGTGAAATACTACAAGAGAGAGAACACAAATGCCTTAGAAGGTGAGAAGGCAAGTGAGAGGATGATTTGAAAATGAATTAAGAGCTACCTATTTATAGGAATAAATTCATCCTATTGATGTCATCCATGACATCACTATGTGTCAAAATTGTCAAGGTTAAGATAGCAAACATTTTATGGTTTGCCTAACTTTCACCTACCAAGATACAATCTTTGACTTGTATTTTGTACTAATTATCTTCCTACCAAATATTCATATTAATTCATCTTCCATTTAGTTTGATTCCACAAGAACCAAAACCAACTCTTTCAGGAACTGAACAGAAGTTTGTTCTGGTTTTCTATATGTTGCTCGGATTCTTCAAAAATGTTGCTGCAGCTATGTTGGATTATTTTAAAATTCAGTTCTTTTGGAGGAGTACTCAAAATTTCATGGTTATTCACCTGCTGTGGTAACTGGAAAACCTATTGTAAGTATGCCAAAAATATCCTAGATTAGATTATGCACAAAGTTTGTAGAGGAAATGTCTTCATTATCTGTTTCGGTGAATTATTTGTTAATTTGAGCTTAGGGGAGGAGTATAATATAATACTTTATGACAAGATCTCGGTGGATCTCTTGGCAGAGATGCAGCTACCGGAAGGGGTGCTCTCTTTGCCACAGAAGCCTTGCTTAATGAGCACGGAAAGAGTATTGCTGGCCAGCGTTTTGTTATACAGGTTAGCAATGTCAAAATTTTCAAATTTCTTCTTTTGTGATTCGATATCCAAGCATGGATAAAGTCCATAACAAAAGCACACATTTTTATTTTAAATAACGACTACTTCTAGGCTGTCAGATAGATTGGTTGAGAAAGTTATGTTGTTAGTCATCCGTGGACGAGCAGGCAAATTTTGATAATGGTTTTCTTCATCTCAGGGATTCGGTAATGTTGGTTCCTGGGCTGCAAAACTCATCCATGAGCAAGGTGGGAAAGTTGTAGTAGTAAGTGACATAACAGGTGCCATAAAGAATGAGAACGGAATCGATATAGAAAGCCTATTCAAACATGTGAAGGAAACTCGTGGAGTTAAAGGTTTCCATGGTGCACATGCAATTGATGCAAATTCAATACTGGTAGAAGACTGTGATGTTCTTATCCCAGCTGCAAAGGAAGTATATAAATAAATAAAGTGTAAAGGGTATTTTTGTAAACATACACTTTTTAAATAGAAATTATGCAAGATTTGTTTTTTCTAATACATCAAACCAAACAGTTTATAAGAAATAATGCAGACATAACTAATGCAAGCATTACTAATGCAAGCACTAGTAATGCAAATATTACTAATACACCCTATTTTGCATTGTTTTTATACACTCTACCAAACGACCCCTTAGATTTATGAACTAGTTGTTTCATATTTGATGTTACGATCTCAATTCTTCTCTTAATAATTAAATTGAAAAGGGAAAAGGTCTAAAATATATTCGAACTTTGATCGAAATTATTGTTATGATATTAAACTTTGGAAATGACATTTTATCCCCTGCATTATTTAATAGTGTATTTTATAGGTATATATGTGCCCACGTGGACATAAAAAATATTACATAATTATAAATAGTAATGTGTCCGCGTGGGCACATATATACCTTTATAATACACTATTAAATATTTTATGGGGTAAGGTGCTCCATAAAATTTGGTATCATAGCATCAATTTCAGCCAAAATTGGAGTATTTTTCACCCTTTTTCCAATTAAAAACAAGTCATTTTTGTTGCACTCTAAGTATTTTTTTTAGCAATTTTCACATATAGCAAACACAAAATTCATATTTATATGGTATAACTATAGTTTGCGTAATTACGCTCCATAACAAACATAAATATGCATATTTCACTATAAATATACAAAAGAAAGCAGTTATATAATTTGTGTCTATTTCGGTATACATATACAAAAGATCAATTATATAATTTGTGTTTGTATAAAGCGAAAAAGAGAGAAAGGCAAAAGAGAACTGGGCAGGGAAATATTTGTATTGTATAATTATAAGTGTATAGGAAGAAGATATATGTATTTGCATGTGTATATACAATTTTCTCGCTTTATACAAACGGAAACACAATTTATATATTTCTGTTTGTATAAGCAACAGAGGTGAGGGAGAGTCAGGCGAGCGAGATCTGGGAGAGTGGCGAGCGAGATCTGAGCAAGTGAGATCTGGGAGAGGGGAATGAAAATACATGTATATATACAATCTTCTCTCACTTTATACAAATACAAACACATTTTATACATTTGCGTTTGTATAAAAGCTAGAGAGGCGAGGGAGAGAACGAGAGTGGCGAGCGAGATTCACCAGGAGAGAGGCAAAATAGCAACAATTTGGTATGGGGAACAATTAAATCGAATTACATTTATAACATTTAATTTTATTTAATAGTTTGCTATTATATATATAAAATTTTTTTTTTAAAGTCCTAGCTTAGTATTATAGTCAAGTTTTTGAAGTAATTGCGCTATCACTCTTGATGTTAATTAAATGTTCATGTGTTATATTAGCGGGACACTATAAATCTGACATTAAGATGATTTACTAATGTTAATTAGATGTCCACACAAATTATGAAAAGGACATTTGAAACATTTAAAGTGTGGGCTGACAGGATTATGATTAATAGTCAATAATAATTAAAGAAGTTTAATACATGAATTATTTTTTCAACACCCACAAGATATATCTTTAATGTACTTGACATGGTAGTTTGTATTTATAAATTGACAATCGTAGCAATGTTTAGTTGCTTCAACTGCTAATGTGATGATTCTGCTATAAGCCTTCATAAAAAAAAAATATTATGTAATTTTGTAAAGTAGCGTTATTTGAAATGTTGTGACTTTTCATGAAAAAAAATATATGTTGTAAGATAATTTTTGTATAGACATGACCATTCATACATAGATGAATTAGTATGTTGGTCTATAAGTGGCTAATCTTGTAACGACAATGATAACAATCCATATAAGTTGAATTTGTAACATGTACGGAAGTGCCATAAGTTTTGCATCAAAATAGGTTTTTCATAATGGAATATGAATATATTTAGCATATAAATGTTTGAAATGAAATTAAATGGTTAGAGACCGGGGCGGACCCACACCATACGGTGGGGGTGCACGTGCATTCGGTAACTTCCGAAAAAATCATATGTATATATGTATATCTATTTTGAAAACTGGTAGAAATTAAGATATAGTTAATAGTGCACCCATAAAAAGCATAGAAGTGCTCTAGTGCAATTGGTAGAAGCTAGAGATATCACTCAATAGATCGGTATTCAAATCCCACGTACTTAGGCCTTTTTTTATTTTAAGTTTAGCTTAGACCTTATATTTGAGCTATGTTTATATTGGTGCACCCAAAGCCTTCAAATGCTGGGTTCGCCTCTGGACTTAGAGATATGATTTTGAGATGTCGTGGTCACTACTGATGCAACCATTCGAAACTATTGTGATAATGATGATATCTCTGATATGCTTATGTGAAAGATTTGTTTATGATTTATATTTATCTTGTAGAATTTAGTTTTTAAAGATGTAGTATAATTTTGGGAAAATTATATATAATGGCAAACTAATAAATCAAATTAATTACTATAATCATCCTTTGATTTAATTGTGTCCCGTAGCAAAATGTTTGTCAGTCACCTCTTTCCCTCAAACTCTCGCTCACCACTCTCCTCTCTCTCTCGCTTCCTTTCACTTTTATACGAACACAAGTGTATAAAATCTGCTTCTATTTGTATAAAGCGAGAGGAAATTGTAAAAATACATATATTTTTGTTCCCCTCTCTCCCCTCTCCCAGATCTCGCTCTCCACTCTCCCTAATCTCGCTCGCCACCCTCGCCTCTCTCGCTTATACAAACAGAAATGAAATGTATAAATTGCGTTTCTGTTTGTATTCGTTTCTGTTTGTATAAAGCGAGAGAAAATTGTATATACACATGCAAATACATATTATTTCATCTTATACACTTATAATTATACAATAAATATACTAACATGCCCAGTTTCTTTTGCCTTTCTCTCTTTCTCGTTTTATACAAATTCAAATTGTATATAATTTCTCTCTTTCCCGTTTTATACAGTTCGATTCAATTTTATATTCCCTGCCCAAGTCTCTTTTGCCTTTCTCTCTTTCTCATTTTATACAAATTCAAATTGTATATAATCGTTCTATACACTTATAATTATACAATTCATTTTATACAATTCGTTTTATACAATTCTCTGCCCAAGTCTCTTTCTCTTTCTCATTTTATACAATTCGCTTCAATTGTATATGTATAGTGAATTATACATTTATATGTTTGCTATGGAGTGCAATTATGCAAACTTTTGTTATAGCATACAAATATGAATTTTATGTCTGCTATATGTAAAAGTTGCCCATAATAAATGTGTGAATGAATAAGGCAAAAATCCTTAAACTAAAATACAAGTGATGGGAATCCAATTTTGAGTTAGTATACACTCTAATAATACAAGTTCAACGGGTAAAATAACAAGTTACTTTGTGTTACTAATTAAATCACAAGTCCTCTCTTTATAGAGCCTAGATTCAAGTGTACTGTATACTGTTATGTGAGAAGCTGAGGGCTTGTTAAATGTTTGAAATAATAGGGGCATAGTGACAATCTCCATAATGCACAGTCTAGGGGTGTACAAAATTGAACCGAAAACCGAATTAAACAGTAAATCGAGTCAAACCGGAAAAAAACTCAAACAGGTAGTTTGGTTTGACTGGTTTGGTGTTGGGAAAAAAAAGGCGATTATATTTGGGTTGGTTTGGTTTCAACTTAAAAAATCAACCTGAGACCAAACCAACCTGACATTATACATATAATTTTAAAATTTTATTTTATACGTAAATTAAAAGTACTTACTTTGGTATAATTTTTAAATATCTCTTATACTTTTTCATAGTTTTTATCTTTTAATATATTTATTTCATGTTTGGAAGTTAGAAATCTTAATGATCTAATAAAGATTATAGTCGATACATGTTGGTAAATATAAATAAGTTCAAATAAAAATCAAATTAATACTACTGTAAAATGAAAATCAATTCAACACTAAGAATGACAATAATATTGAATATTTGTTTTTTAGTTTTACATTGATTTAGACAATTAAAATACATGATCTAGTTTTACTTTCTTTTAATATTAATTATTCATGTAACTAATCTTTACTAAACTTATTTTAACATGATTTTTAGTACTTTAAATTATGGTCAATTTCATTATGACTTATTAATTTGCAATATTTATTTTACGCGATTTTATTATTATTTTTTTGTCGGATATTATAGTGTCATTAATCATATCATATTTTTTATTATTTTCTTGAGAAATAACTTAGATAGTTATATTATGGTAGAATTAAATAAATATTTGAATTACAAGTAAATATATACAGTAACAGGGACATAGTAGCTAATTTCACCAATATACATATTGAAATGATGCCGCTTCAACCAAGATCTAAAGGGTTGGTCTTGTAAATATTCATGAAATCAGGACTAAGCTTTAAATAATATTATGTGTGTGATATTTTCGATTTTGACACATAGATTTGTGATTCAAATCTTTTAAGATACTAATTATTTCGTCAGAACTTTAACAAACTTGCACTAATGGAAATTTCAAATCTATTATGAGATACTCACTAGTATGCATGATATTATGAGAAATATTACCAATTAGTGGGAATTGTTGAATATTTTGTAATATGTAGAGGTCCTAAATTGAACAGATAACATTTGTTCGTTAAACAATATGTTATGAAAAGTTATTTGTTTATAAAAGAACACAACTTCTGTGAAAAGTCATATGGTCATGAAAGAACATAATTCTTCTTAAATATAATATCACGTCTTCATAAAAGAACACGACTCTTATAAAGAGTCATCTTTTAAGTTTTATAAATATAAAGACTCTCTAAAAGTAGCCTAAGAAAAATCTACATGTATAAACAAAGGGCTTTGTTGTATCCAAGAGAATTGTTTATATTTAAAGAAAGTAGCTACACGCCTCAAAGCTATCTTCCTCAATTATATTTCCTATTATTTTTTCAAACAAAAATGAATTTAACATTTTCTTATTTTCAACAAAATATACCTGATTATATTAGCTTAGGGAGTTATAATTTGTTTTTTCTCAAAGTTAAATGGCTATATTCTTCATGCATTTCTTTACGTTTGGAACTCTTATTCTTATTCATTTTCTGCAGGATTCACTTTAAGCAAGATATAACTTTATCCTAACGAGTACTCCAATCACCTCTCATAAGTTTTTTTTTATGTAACTTATATCTTACCTTTGCTGTAAAGTGTAGCATTTTTTGCTTCAAGTTATTCCAAATAGCAAAATAAACACAAAGAACATGGTTTATTTAAGTTCACATAAATCTCTCACTTCTAGTCTTCTATAAATATTTAAGTTTAACTTGTAGTTAATTAGCTAATCTTAATAATTTGCTTAGAAAAGAAGTGTGATACATTGATTGTTTGGCTTAGAGATATAAGAGTTTGGTTTCTCAGGTTATTATCTCATAATATTATCTTTTCTCTTGATTCGAAATTTTTATCAGCAAAAAAAAAATGTCTTTCTAAGATAATAATTAAGTTACTATATAAGAAATAAATTTAGAAATATAATCCAATTAACAAGTTGTGTGGTGAAAGAGCCAAGGGTAAAACATGACCGTCGTTTTGTTTTGTTAAGTGACTATACGAAAAATTAACTAAGAAATAATTTAGTTAACGAGTCGGTGAAAGAGCCAACAGAAAAATATGATTATGGTTTCGGTTAACTATCAGTATATTTTTAGTTCAAGGAAACATGTTCATTTTCTTATTTATATTGAAACTAATTTTTCACAGTATGTTATAAGTGTATATCAAGTCACATACATAATATACACTATTATAAATAATACTTAATATTATAAAAAAAAATTGTTAAGTAATAACGTGATTTGAATGAGCACTATAAATTATTATATATCCACTTATTATCAAAAGAGATAAGTATAAAAAACACACCTAAATTATTCATTTTTTTTAATTTCATATCTAAACTATTGAAAGTGTAAGTTTCATACCTAAACTATCACTTTTTAGTTTGAGAAACACATCTCAGTAGTGTGTGTAGTGCACTCTCTCTTTTATATGAAAAAACTTTGACCCATGACATTCCACATAGATAAAATATTTTATCTAGATGAAAATTAAATAATAAAAAATTAATATTAATTAAAAATTAAAGATTACTATCCATATAAAAAAATAAATTATTTTTCTTATCTCACTCCACCACCTCCTCCACGTACCCCCTCCCCCGCGAGACCCCAACCTTTTTTTTAAAAAAAAAACATTTATAAAATATTTTAAAATTTTCATATTTCATCCTCCCCCTCCCACCCCCCTCTCGATAGAAATTGATATTATTTTATTTAAAAGGGAAAATACATAAAATCACCCCTGAACTTGGCACGAAAACTCGCTTTAGTACTTAAACTATGCGGGTAATTATTTACCCCCTAATCTCTTTTAAAGTGAATTAAAATACACCCTAATATAACAATACCAGTCTCACAATGGCAAGTGCATTTCACACGCGCCATGTCATCGATCTGTCAGCGCCACATCAGCGTCACGTCATTGCCACATCAGATCCCATTCAACATATTTAAATTTTGATTTTTAATTCTTTTTTGTTCTTTTTATTTGCTCACAATTTTAGAAAGTAAAAAAAACTAAAAAATAAGAATTAATATAATAAAAATAATCTAAAAAAATCAATTGAAAGAGATTCAAAATCTCAAAATCATTCTCACAAGAACACTCAATTTTTAAAACACAAAATTAAAAAAAATAACTACTAAAAATTTAATTTGAAATGAAAATTTGTAGAGTTTCATCGAAAATAACTTCAAGTTCATTACATTAAAACCTTGACATAAAGACTAATATTAATTTGAAGCAAGAACAAATTGATGACTTTTCAATTTTTTCTTGTTCATCACATTTTTTGAATTTATTGATAGAAATTAAAGGAAATGAGGGTGGATGGATCCGTCTTGAAGAAGGACAAAAAATATGAAAATCATAACAAAGAAAAAGAAGAAGAGATTGTAAGACAAATAAATAGGGTAGGAGTGGGGGTTCGTTGGGGGTGGGGGCTGTCGAAGAAGAAGAAAAGGTAGTGCAAGTGGTGGTTGAGGATGGGAGGGGTGGATTGGGTGTGAGGAAGATGAAAGGACGGTAGGTGGGGGTGGGGGTGGGGGTACTAAAGGTTGGGGTGGTAGGGTATGAAGAAGATGAAGAAAAAAAAGATTATTGGATAAAATGAAAAGAATTGGGGTCCACTCATTATTTTTTTTCCTTATTTTTTTTATCTTTACGCGCCTCTTTTTTTTTTACTTGCCATGTCAGCGATTTGGGTGTATTTTAATTCACTTTAAAAGAGATTAGGGGGGTAAATAATTACCCGCATAGTTTAAGTACTAAAGCGAGTTTTCGTGCCAAGTTCAGGGGTGATTTTATGTATTTTATCTATTTAAAAAAATCAACCCCATCCTATTTAATTTTCCGCTCCTATTTTTTTTATTTTTTTTACGTTTTTCTTATTTTGTGTTAGAACTTACATATATTTTTAGGAAAAAAAATCTACTAGTGTACATAATATAACATAAAAAACTAAAAAATATAAAAAGTTTTGTGGCGGCAAGTAAATTTTTTTTTTCATATTTATATCTAAACACTGGGGAAAAAAATTGAAAGCGGAGGGTTAAGTGGGATGGGTAGAATTATATTTTTAAGAAAATAAAATAATATCTAAATTAGTATTTGATGAGGGGGAGGAGATGAAATAAAAAATAAAATACTTTTATAAAAAAAATTTAAACAAAATAAAAAACTTTACAAAAATGGTGTTGGGTAAGAAAAATATTTTACATTTTATTTTATAAAGAAAATATTATTTTTTTATAATAGTTTTTTAACTTTTAATTTTAACTGATACTAATAATTTATTTATTTTTTGTAAAGGTTGAATATTTTGTCCATGTGGAGTGTGATGTGAAAATTCTTTAAAATAAAAGAGAGAGAGTGTATTACACATATCATGATGAGAGTGGTATAAAAGAGAGAGGTGTGTTTCTCAAACTAAAAAATGATAGTTTAGGTATGAAACTCAAACTTTCAATAGTTTAGGTATGAAACTTAAAAAAAAAGTATAGTTTAGGTGTGTTTTTGTCACTTATCTCTTATCAAAAATAAAAAATTATATACCATATTTTGAACATAAACTATCTTGATGATTTTGGACAATAAATTAAAGTATTAAGATTTGTGTGAACCAATAAGAACAATATTGATGATTTTGGACAACAAATTAAAATTATAAGACTTGTCTAATAGTATTTGCATTTGACTCGTGTTTATGTCATATTTTATTTATCATTGTTTGTGAAGAAATGAAGCTATTGCATGTTCTCAAAATGATTGGCTCATTCTAGGAGTAAAATGTTTACTTTGATTTTGCCTTGAGAAAGCAAATTAGGATTGAGTTAATACTTAATTAGCATAATTTGAGGCATTAAATCTCATCTAAAAAATTTAACTTAGGAAGAATTATAGTGTGGAACATAATTAGATTTTCATTAGGTATATTATGCTATCCTTGACAACTTGTTCATGATTTTTTTATGATTTTGCAAGCTTAAACAAATTTTTAAATACTAGTTCACTAAAAAAATATTGCATTACAGAATGATACAAGAGAATTGCCAAAGAAAACTCTTATATTGCTCAAGGCTTATTTAACGAATGTCCCGCTATTTATACTATTCACCCAGAGATTAATTTGTAAATAAATTTTTTGTACAAGTCTATTTTAATATTCTATACATCACTAGAATGTTTCAAAGACCTCCCACACAAATTCATAAAATTTTAAAATCTTCCAAGAAAAAATCTCTATATGTTTCTAGAATACTCTACTACGATTGATCTTCTTTCTATGTAAGCCTTCTATATGAACAATTTTGTGTCACATGATACGTAATGATGATGTGACCAGTCATCATAATAGCCTAAAAAATTATAATGTAAATAGTGTCTCTTTCGAAAGAGCTAACTAAAACAAATTCACTAAAGTCTAAATTCGTCTAGAGACATTAGTGGAAATTGAAATTAAAAACAATTTATTAAGTATAATTAGTGGTGGTTTAACGCGCTAGCATTACATTCGATAGTTCAAATTAGTTTTATCTAATTAGTTTTTAAATAAAGTCAATTATTTAAAAATTATTTGGTGACGATTCCATAACTAATTTAATTGTCTTATCATATTGTTTCCTGTAAAATTTGACACTAATTATATTGCAACATCGGTGTACACTTTCTCTTTAAATAGTGAACTTGAGCGTCATCAGACTATAAATGATTTTCACCATTTGTATATTTATAATATCAAATAACTTCTTACACTTTTAAATTATTAGAAAACTATTGATAAGTAATCTAGAAAAGATTATAAACATTGATTGGTAAAATTTTTTTACCAATTTAGGGGTGTTCACGGGTTGATTTGGGTCGGTTATTGGTTAAAATCAAAATCAAATCAATTTAATCGATTTTAACTTTAACAAAATCAAACCAAACCAAACCAAATATGATGTACATTTATCGGTTTGGTTATTTTCGGTTTTGATTTGGTTCGGTTATTCGGTTATTAACCATACATAAAAATAAAAGAAACAATTCATTCAAAAGAAAAAATAGTTAGAATGAATGTCATTACAGAACTTTCGATCGTTGAATTTACTGAATAAAACTTCAAAATTCACTATTTCGGCAGTAGAAGAAAGAAACAATGACATTTTTAGTCCCACGAAGAATTTCGATAGACACTCATTTTAAGTAGATGACGGGCGATCGGATACATGAAACCAATAAGAAAAATGTTCTCACCTTGGACATTTTTTTTTCATAAGTAAATTATATATAAATTTTGATGAAACATATATAAAATCTTTAAAATCGTTTATGAATATAAATATTATGTATGTATAATAATAAAGTTTATGTATATAACTTGTTGGTTCGGCTCGATTATTTTTTCAATTTTTTCCGAATAAAACCATAACCAAACCAAATACTATTGGTTCTTAACAATTTAAAACCAAACAAAATCAACATCCAAATTAAATCAGTTTATTTATCGGTTTGATTTGATTTTTCAATTTAAATCGATTTTTATCCAAACCATGAACACTCGTAAGTACCATATAGATGTATATAATCTGAATTTATTATTTTATATTATAGGAAATGCATTTATTTACTTTAATTTGTCTGGTATTCAATTTTCTCAAAACAATGACTGAGAAGTAATGAAATAACTATATATAGAAATGTCCCTTCCTTATAAATGTCTTACTCTTTTACAGAAATGGTTGCATAATTTAATTCAATAGTTCTGAATTTGGATCTTAATAATTATTACTTTTTTTTCAAGAAACAATATAATGTGTTCAATTTAAGAAAAAGACTTGAACCCACCCATGATTGGAAGTAATTAAATAAATGAAAACATTTGCTCTTCAATTAACTTACTAAAGATTTTCGGTGAAGTGAATGTTGTTATTCATATTTGGATAAGTGAAGAAATAACTTTAGCTATGAAGTTTTAAAAGAAATATTATTTAATATATAATTGCTTTTACAATGTTATCAAATAGTAATATGTGATACTATAATAATATACAATTTGTTATTTAAGTTATTCTCATTTTTTTAAAGGAAAAATTGTTAACATTCATTTATTAAAAAATTATGACGGTCAACGATGTTAACTAAAAAATTTAACATAATTTGTGTAAGATCTGTTACGCGAACCTCAAACGTTGGACATTGAATGTGCTTAGGACGTAAGTCTCATAGAATTAAGTCAAGGCGTTTTGCTAGAGCTCGCCCCAAAGCGAGTCCCAACCGTGCCTTTTAAAATAGAGTTGTTGGCCAAAATCATCCTTAAACTATACCCCAAACTTTAACTACATCCTTAAGGTATCATTTTTAGCAGAAAACATCCTTTAAGTATTTTAAAGTGAACAATTTTCATCCTTAGAAAACTAACAAATCCCACAAAAATCAAGTCATTCCTTCCTAATTATTATTCTTAGATATGCCAAAAATATTATCTTGAACTTTTTTGGTAATTGAATTTAGCATTATGCAAAATCTTTTAATTTGACAATTTTTCATGAATTTGATATTAAAAATATTATTAGTTGAAATATGTTTCTTGTCAATTGAATATGCTAGAAGCGGTGTTTGTTGGAGACTTTCACTTCTAATAATGTAAAAAGAAACTCAAATGCGAGACATAATCGATATTTTGATCACTTCAATATTAGATTGACCCAAATCTAAATACAGGTTGACTATGAAAAAAGTAAAGATAATTAAGCTCCAACTTCTTCCGTTCCTAAATGAGAAAAATAGCAGTATGCCCTCACACCTTTCAAACATTTTTTAATTTCCGTAAGCAATAATGTCTAAGATTTAAATATTTTTTTCAGAAATTTCATACATAGCAAGTAATGAAATTATGCAGAAAAACTTTTGTTAATAGTCATGTGACTATTCATTTTTTTGTAGGATCCCTTTGACGATATCTAACATAAGAATGAAAATTGCTCATTTTTAAATACTTAAAGGATGTTTTTTGCTGAAAATAATATTTTGAGGATGTAACTTAAGTCTGGGATATAGTTAAAGTATGTTTTTGGCCAAAAATTCTTTAAAATACTACTATTTATTACCATATTTAAGAAAAAGACTTAACCCCATCCATGATGGGAAGTAATTAAATAAATGAAAGCATCTACTCTTCAATTAACTTACTAAACATTTTAGGGATGTGGTGAAATGAAAGCTGTCACATTTTGATATGACGTCAATTAACACTACGTCTACGCAAAAAACACCAGATTTACAGCCTGGACTCTATATATGGTTAGACATCACTTTCCTCCTAAGAGTGAGTTTGGTATACGTAGAAAAATATTTTTCGATTTTCTAATATTTGATTGATCAGATAGATATTTTGGAAATCAAACTCTTTGTAAATGAGAAAAATGACTTTTCAAATGAAAGCTAGTAAAACAATTTTTGTGAGTGACATCCCATGTTTCCACCGAGTCAACATCTCCAATCCCACCCTTGAACATCTGCTTCGTACTCCCATATCGTCCACATAGTATTTTGCTAGATTTAATATAAACACTCTTGGATAATATTTTTTTACTTGATTAGCAAATACTAAAATATAAGTAAAAGCCCCACAATTTTTTCAACAAAACATTGTCCTTCTTACCAAACACACCTTTAGCTACCAACCTTTCTCCCTATAAATATGTACCATATCTAGACTTGAAGTTTATTCACTTAAAAAATAAAATCCTTCATTGAATGATGAAGCTAAATTTTGCAACTTTTCTTTTGGTGGCACTTGTTCTTACTTCTTACCTCATCCCAGCCACTATTGCTGGTTCAGGTAATTTATTTATACATATATATGTCAAAGCAAAACGTACAATTATGGATTCGATCAAAATTAATAATTTTGATATTGAAATAATTAGGTATTTATATCAAGAATTTTATTGAATATGTATATACATACATATTAAATTTTGGATTCGCTTTAATCACTTATAATTGTTATTTTCCAATTCGAAATCCATAAAATTAAATTTGTAGCTTCGCCTTCACATTTACTAACCATCTTATCTTTTACTAATATTTTTTATCTATAGCAAAAATATTCTTTATTTTTGAAATTCAAGAATGTACACATTAATTTTTAGAAAAATTATTGTACACTCACTCTTCCAAGATAGCATATAATTATCAATTCCATATTTAAGGAAGAGATTACATTAATTTAGTCAAAGATTACCCCTTGTTTTCAATGTTTTTTTGGACATATCATAGTAAGTACTATATATGTTTAGTCTTTGATGTTCTTATATTAATGAGACGCGGTTGTGGTTTTGTATGTAGATTTTTGTGATTCAAAGTGCAATTTTAGGTGTTCAAAGGCAGGACGACAAGACAGATGCTTAAAGTATTGTGGAATATGTTGTGCAGAGTGTCATTGCGTTCCTTCCGGAACAAGTGGAAACAAAGATGAGTGTCCTTGCTACAGGGACAAGAAAAACTCTAAGGGAGGGCCTAAATGTCCTTAAATTTACTTAATCTTTTCCCCAAATTGTTGTTTGTCAAACAGAAAGATAAGAGGAACAAAACCTTTTTATGCCATGTTTGTCATGAAATAAGGTTGATTATAATAATAATAATTGAAAAAAAAACAAATAAGTGAACAAATTAGGGGTTCTTTTGAATATTTTATTTATGTTGTTGAATCTGCTGAGATTTTACAATTTATTTGAATATTTATTAACTACGGTATTTCATAGTAATTTTATTTGAAATATAATACTTATTTTATTTTTTATTTAAATTTTAAGAAAAAGACATGTATTTTATTCTATAACTCAAGTTCTATTAAGATTTAAGGGTCTTAGTACCATCCTAAAAGTATCACGAGGAAATAAATGGTGCTATGTTCTGCGGACTTTTTATTTTTATCGATAAATTCGTTAATTGAAACACTAGAGCGAACATAGGGGCATGGTGCGTATCAAATTATTCGATCGATCGCATCTAGATACTTTGATCGGAATCAAAAATAAATCTGGAAGAAGAAACGGAAGGGACTTTGATAATGAATTGTACCGGATATACTGTATATGGGCTTTTATTTCTTGAATCGTGAAGCTGACAGTAAATAATTAGATTTACTCAATATCTAGGTTATGCTATTATTAATTATTTCTTTCTTATAGAAATCAGTTGTATTTTTTAAATTAATTAATATTTGAGAAATTAAGCACTTAATTTATACTCTTAATTTTAATTAAATTCAGATTGTAACTTATTGGAATGATGATGACAATCAGGCCCACAGTCATGAAAATCAGGTCCATGTTACAGTCCCTAAATTCAAGTCTCATCTGAAAAATAAAGAGAAACAGATCGCAAGAGTTGTTTCTAAAGTCAAATTCGACCCAATGTTCAAGACTCAACATTCAGATCAATATTATTAATCAAGAAAGTCCATTCACTCACAACCCATCACATTCATTATCTTTTGTACATGACATGATATTCTCTTCTTAGATGCTTCTTCTAGAATTTGTATAGGTGTGCAAAGTTTGTTAGCTCTCTAGATTATTTTACATTTTTTGCCATTTTGTATTAGCATAAATAGTTGTTCCTTCTTCAATAAAATTAACTCAGAAAATATTCACATTTTGGTCTTCACTGTTCTTCTTATATATTTTCTACATGGTATCAATGCACCATTGAAGATCCTTCATATCTTCAATGACTAACTCTTCTATCACTGAGTTAAATTCACAGTCCATATTTCCTTCATCATTTTTCTATTAGAAGGAAAGAGCTATGGAGGATGGAGAAGATCCATACTCATCACACTCTCAACTCAAAACAAGTTGGGATTCACCAATGGAAGTTGCAAATCCCCTGTTGTTGGCAGCCCAAATCTGCATTCATGGAACAAGTGCAACATCATATCTCATTCCCCTCAGATTTCTCTTTCACCTTCACTTCTCAACAAAAATTGTGATCTTAAAAAGGCAACTTCATCATTGTTGTTTGTTTTCTCATTGGAACTACAGTAGATACCGATGCACCTTCACCGACACTTGATTCTGACGGATCTATCTCTCCGTCAGTCGTCGCTGGCTGTGCTGTCACTATTTTTTGTTTTCCTCTTCAGATCTGGACAGATCTGAAGTTTTTTTTTTTAAAGAGTAGAAAGTGAGATGAGTTTTCTCTCGATTTTTTACTGATTTTTCATTGTTTGATTTTCAGTTTTCTTTGTGATTATTTTTTAGTTTTCTCAAGGACTTTGGATGCCTTTGTGATGCATCTACATCAACTCAAAATCGATCCAAGATTTCACCAAAAGTTTTGTGTTTTTCTTGGGGTATCCCCTGGATAAAAAGGGTACAAACTTTTATATTTGGATTTTAGAATGATTTTTTTTAGTCAAGGTATGTTCATCTTCATGAATCGTTTTTTTCCTTCAAATCCATCTTCTTTTGTCCTTCTATATTTTCCTCTCTACGGCTTTGTGATGATATTACATCACCTCAATATCCTGGACATGGGAACAAGTCCCAGTTCACTTTTCATCGCTCAACCCCAACTTGAAGTTGTGGATTTTTCCTTGTTTATCCATGAACTTGGTTCATCAACCAGTTCCATTCAACCTATTCCTCCTTCTGGTCCAGTACATTCACCTATTTTGTCCTTTTTCAACCTTATCAACGTTCCTTCCTCTTCTCCCACATCTCTCTAGAGCTAGTCTCTTCTCATTCAAATGGGATCTCTTGATTTGCACTTGTAGGAATCATGTTATCAATCAGTATTAGACTTTCTGTTGGATTCGTTGCTCAGTATGTGTTGAAGCCAGTTTTTGGTTTGTTTGTAGCACAAGCATTTGGGATGTCTTCAATGTTCTACGCTGGTTTTGTCCTTACTATTGTGGTTCAAGGGCTTAATTATCAAATTATGCCAGTTTCTTCAGCAAAAATGTTGTGGCATTTAATATTCTCATCACCAGTTCAAGCACCATGGCTTCAGTTCTTGTTATAATTATTAACTGTCCTTCATATCGATTCAGTCGTTCCATTTGATGCAGTTGCAATGACTCAATTTTGTAGGTTGTTCTTATCCCCATCACTCTTGGTTAAGTGTTGAACAACTCTATATTTTTTTTTATGTCATTTTTGGTGGTTCACCCATCTCTTGAAAATCAAAGACACAAACCTCTGTTTCTTTATCATCTGGCGAAACTGAGTATCATTCAATGCGGCGCATAGTGGCTGAGTTAACCTGAACCAATCGTCTCCTTCATGATTTGGGAGTTCCACCAACTCTTCCCATTTCTGTTTAAATCAGGCCCAGGCCGCCATACAGTTCGCCAAGAATCTGCGCCATCTCAACTTGCAGATCTTCTCACCAAACCTTTATTTGGTCCCTCACATCATAAACTTCAGGGCAAGTTGGGTCTCGTTTCTCTCCCCGCCAACTTAAGGGTGGGTATTAGAATGATGATGACAATCAGTCCCAGGTCGCAGTCTTAAAAACCAGGTCCATGTCCCAGTCCCTAAATTCAAGTCTCATATGAAGAATGAAGAGGAACAGGTCGCAGGAGTTGTTCCTAAAGTCAAATTCGACCCAATGTTCAAACCCAACATTCATATCAACATTATCAATCAAGAAAGCTCATTCACTCATAACCCATTACATTTCATTATCTTTTGTACATAGCATAATATTCACTTCTTAGATGCTTCTTCTAGAATTTGTATAGGTGTGCAAAGTTTGTTAGAAGTTTGTTAGCTCTCTAGATTATTTTACATTTTCTGCCATTTTGTATTAGCATAAATAGTTGTTCCTTCTTCAATAAAATTAACTTAGAAAATTTCCACATTTTGGTCTTCACTGTTCTTCTTATATATTTTCTAAATAACTAATAGTTAGCTATTAAAATACATGAATAATTAAATTAAGTTATTTGGCCGGGCTACACCATTCACCGTCATAAAATGTAGCATCAAAGATATAAATTATTTTTTCACGGTTTATTATTTGAATATAATAGTTTTGAGTTCAAATTGAATTAAAAAGATCAAATTTCAAAATTAAATCCATCTTATTATTCACACTAAACAATTTTTTAACGAATAAATTATGCTATTCAATGAAGGAAGGAAAAATACTTTTTCATTTTCTGTTAAATATAAATTGATCAATATCATATAATCAGAGTGCAAATAATTGTAATTATATTCCGAAAATTATAACGTGTATAAATTTTAAAAGAAAATTTAGAAAACAAAACGAAAAAAAAAAAGCTGATCATTTTGTGTAATTTACACAGTACATTACACAAATTACATATTTTTATTTTATTTTTCTTCACTTATACTTCAAACGATACTTAATAACATAACATTTATAATACGAAAATAATAAGAAAAAGAACGAAATTCAACTAGTAATAATATGATCGTCGAAATAGATTGTAAGATATATAGAACTAATTTGTAAAACACTTTAATTGTAATGTCTAAAACGATAAGCATACATAATTTATATTAAAGTACAGTTGGATGTAACGATAGGATATATTAAAGTATAGTTAGATGTAACGATCGGATATCGTCGTTATAGAAAAGTTAAAGGGGAAAACTTTTGGGCGGGAAAATTTTTTGGTAGTAAATTGAAATTTCTCAAAGTAATTCATACTTGGATGAAATGGAGTCATCAAGATGTAGGTAAATCTGATAACAATCGGGTGATGATGTACCGTGGTTTCATGGTACTTTCAATGCTTTTTTCTTAAGTTTAGTGTGTGCGTAAGGCCTTTTTTGTAGTAATTTTAAATACTTTTTATCTGTGTTTGCAGGAAAGCTGTCCAAACGGAAATACAGAAGACTGTGTGAAATCAGTGCAGAAGTGATGACCTACGAAGCCATCGACGGTCCGTCGACCCATCAACGGTCCGTAGCTGGTGATCGTCGACTGGAGGTTCAAGCATTTGGAAGCAACTCGGGGAAATATGACCAAGTGTGGGGCTACGGAAGGATCGACGGTCCGTCGACTGATCGACGGACCGTCCTGGCAAACTGTCGTTTCTAATAGAGAGTAGTCCCAGTACCCGACTTGAAGAAATCACTAAGTATGGAAGGAAGGAGGCATCGACGGACCGTAAGTGAGACGACGGACCGTGTTGTTGGTCCGTCGATTGTAACAGAGAGGATGCAAAAGTGAAGGCTAAAGAAAAAGTTAAGTGTGGACCGACGGAGGCTGTCGACGGTCCGTCGTTCCATCAACGGACCGTCAGTTGGATCGTTGACTGAAGACACATTTTTGGACATATTTTCCTTATTTAGAACTCCTTTTAGTTTAGGACTTTATTATTATAAATAGGGTTAAAAACTCATTTTTGGGGTTAGACTTTTTATTATTTTTCATACTCTTGTTATTGGAAGTTGAACTTTGGATTTTGGGAATTACTTCAAGTTTCCGAAATTGATTCTTACAATATTTTCGTTAATTCAAGTGATATTTCTAGATTTTCTTCAAACTTGTCAAAGTAAGTACATGAATTCTTGTGTAACAACTATGAATTGTGTAATTCTAAGCATGGGTAACTAAATCCACAACTAGGGTTGTGGGAACCATGGGTAATTAACAAGATAAAACTAGCTAAATAACAATTCTAGAATAGGTTCTTTCATGTATTGATAATTCTTTCGTTTAGAATTTTTTTTAACGAGTGCACGCGTTAGAGCTTGCCCTATTTCTACTTGCCAGACCATTGAGGTAGGTAATAGGCAAAGAATAATTAACATAGATTTAGTATACACTACCTAATAGACTAGTCTCAATTGGTGCAAAGTAGTAACTTAGCCATACATTGAATATGATGCTTAATATGAGGTAAAGGTAAAGGTTAGTAATTTAACACACGTAGTCGGACCAAGGTACATGGTGAAATTCTCTAGTTGCGGACCAAGGAATTTGAGATACATAACTTACCACTTTGCATGCAAGACACTAGGAAAGAGTTGTTATAGCTAGGATTATCGCGTTATGAACCTATAGGGAACACTTACGCCCTAGTTTCTCTCATCACTTGATAAATACCAAGTTTTAATCTTGCTACTTGTTTACTTAGAAATAATTGAACATTTTTGTTACACAAAACCCCTTTTTATTTAACTATCTTTGGAAAGGACTTGACTAAATAGACGTAATGTAGATCAAAGTTAAGTCTAAACCATTTTCCTCGTGGGATCGACCTCAACCTAACAATTGAGTTCTTTACTTGATACGATCTCTTATACTTCTTTAGGGAAGTATAATTTGAGCGTATCAAATTTTGACGCCGCTGTCGGAGAAAGTGACTTTTAGATTAACTTTAAGCACATTACCGAATTTTAGTCAATAATTTCCTAATTTTACTTTTTCTTTTTGTTTTTGTCTCTCGGAGATCTAGCTCTAGTGTATGCCAAGTACACGGAGTCGAGGAGAATCAATACTTTCACTTGATCCAGAACTAAACCGTACACTTCGCAGAATGAACAATCCACACAATCCTGCTAATATTGGTGATGAGATCAACCGTCAACTTTCCTATAACTCGATCTATACTTGGAATCAACTGAGGGATGTGTTCCTAGCACGTTACTATCCGGTGTCTAAGAAGCTCAACCACAAAGATAGGGTGAACAACTTTGTGGCATTACCAAGGGAGTTAGTAAGCAGTTCTTGGGATAGGTTCACCTCATTCTTGAGAAGTGTTCCAAACCACCGCATTGATGATGAGTCATTGAAAGAGTACTTCTATCGGGGGCAAGATGATAATAATAAAGTAGTTCATGATACGATTGTGGGTGGTTACTATAGGGAGTGTACTTATGTAGAGATCGCTGAGAAGTTAGAGAAAATCTCCCGAAATAATAAAGCTTGGAGCACTTGGAAGTCGGATACTGGGAGAAACACTTTTGCGGTGCAATCTACACACAACCCATCCGCAGATGATATTCATAAAAAGATGGCTCAAATGAGAACTGAGCTTGGGTTAGTGTTGAAACATGTCACCGAAGGTGCGAAAAAGTAAATGCAATGAACTATTTGGCTAAACCACCACCGTCGGTTGACAAAAACTACTATGAGGAAGATTCTTACGCAGTGAATGAGCAAACGGGGGGTTTTCGGCCGAACGCCCATGATCCAATCAGGAGAATTGGCATCAAGGTCAAGGAAATCAAGGTCGAAACCATGGTAATTACAACCGAGAGGGTCACTATGTTCGAGATAAAAACTTCAACTGCGATAACAACTTCAACCGGGGTAACTATGGTAACAGAAATGACCGGAGTGGGCCCTATGTTCCACCTCAAAATCGGGAAGTTCATCCTAGGGATGGTGGAGGTAGTATGGCGTGAGTTGAGGATATGTTGCAGAAGATGATGACGAGGTTTGATGCTAGTGATGAGCACGCCAAAGAGTTGAGAGGTGATTTAGCGAATATTGGGCAAAAGGTGGATGCACATGCAATCTCAATCAAACGTCTTGAGTTGCAAATGACTCAATTGTCTTCTACTGTGAACCCACGTAAACCGGGTACTCTTCCTAGCAATACTGTTCAAAATCCAAAAAATGATGGACATTGTATGGCAGTCACTACTCGAGGTGGTAAGCAAACCATTGATCTACCTATGCCGTCTGGCGTAGAAGATGAGATGAGAAGAAAAGATGAGGTAGTATAAGCTAGTGGTGAGTTGGTAAATGAAGCAGTGAAAGAAGCAGAGATGTCCCAAAAGGTGACTCTCATTTGAAGACCACCACCACCATTCCCGCAAAGGTTGGTGAAAAAGACCGAGGATGGTAAATATCGGCGTTTTATTAATATGTTGAAACAACTTTCCATCAATGTTCCTTTGATAGATGCTCTTGAACAAATGACCGGTTATGCCAAGTTCATGAAAGATATGGTCACTAAGAAGAGATCTTTTAGTTTTGAGAATGATCATCGGATGCAACATTGTAGTGCTATTGCTACAAGGTCTCTTGTGCAAAAGAAAGAAGATCCGGGTGCTTTCACTATTCCATATACAATCGGGTTATTACACTTTGCTAAAGCATTATGTGATCTTGGGGCAAGCATAAATCTCATGTCTCTCTCCATTTATAAGAAGTTGGATTTGGGTGACCCAAAGCCCACTGCGATGTGGTTACTGATGGCCGATCGAACAGTGAAGAGTACTATTAAGATACTCCACAATGTGTTAGTGAAGGTGGAGTCATTCATATTTTCGGCCGATTTTGTGATTCTTGACTGTGAGGTGGATTTTGAGGTGCATATTATTCTTGGGAGGCCATTCCTTGCTACCGGTCGCGCCTTGGTTGACATGGAGAAATGGCAGATGAAGTTTTGGTTGAACAATGAAGAAGCGACTTTCAACATTTGTAGGTCCATGAGGCAGAGTGGTGAGCTCCAGTCTGTATCCGCGATATCCTACAGAGTTGAGAGTTCGTCGGAGGTACAAATAGAAGAGCGTCTTGGTGTTGAGGCACTAGCGGCAGTGATTATGAATTTTGAGAGTGATGGTATTGAAGAGTATGGGTCATTGGTTGCGGCACTTGATCGAGGTGATATTCGGTTTAAACCAAAGAAGTTGGAGTTAGATATGAAGCATCGCGAGTCTCAACTCGCGAAACCATCTATTGAGGAGGCCCCAAAATTGGAGCTTAAGGCTCTACCACCTCATCTGAGGTATGTTTTCTTGGGAAAAGGTGACACTTTGCCGGTAATTATTGCATCAGATTTGAATGCGCATCAAGTAGAGTATTTGGTGGAAGTGTTGAAGAGGTTCAAGAACGCTATTGGGTGGACTATTGCGGATATTATTGGGATCCCTCCCGGTATTTGTTCACATAAAATCCAACTCATGCCCGATCATAAGCCAAGTATTGAGCACCAGAGACGTTTAAATCCACCTATGCAAGAGGTAGTGAAGAAGGAGATGATTAACTGGTTGGATGCCGGAGTCATATATCCGATCGCTGATAGTAGTTAGGTGTGCCCTATTCAGTGTGTGCCTAAGAAAAGGGGAATGACTGTGGTCCCTAATGAGAAAACTGAGTGTGCCAAGAGGCATCGACCCAGAGAGAGTGATGAGGCTCGGTCTATCAAGAAGGATTGCACTGAGTTGGAGGCCGCGAGAAGAGCCTCTTTGGTAGATGGGGAGGCCCGAAAGATGAGGGCTCGTGAGTTGGCTGCTGGGGCGTCTAGCTCCAGGCTTGAGGATGTTTAGAGGAGCACCACTGAGGGTGCAGACATTGATGCAGACACTACTGATGGTGTCCCTACTACTGATGGAGCGGGTTCTGGGCAACCGGACCCACCTGCTTGTTGATCTTCGGCGCTATGCGCCTCAGGTTTGCTTCACCTACCACCTTATTATTATATTTCTTATGCATTGGGGACAATTGCATTCTTTCTTATTGGGGGCGGGGTAAATGGAAAGTGAGTGTTAGGGTGAAGTCTGAGTACCCCAACTCATGATCCACTCTTGGGGTTTTCTTGACTGTGTTCTTTTGCCCCAAGAGACTGGTTATTTTACTGTTGAACCAGCTGGTTTAGTATCTTGTACAAAGTGTGAATGTGAATCTGAAGCATGATGGCTAAATACAATGATATCCCGTTCTAAAGAGAATGCTTGCATGATTAGGCATAGTGAATGTGAATGTGTTGGCTCTAAGCATGACATAGAGATACACATTGCATGACCCTCAATCTAAACTCAAACTAGGTGTCCGATAATCTGGTAGGGTAATGAGGTGTTAAGAGAGTGTGAGGAAAGTTGCATAGTCCACGGTTGGTACCTATCCAGAACTTGCCCGGTTAGTCCTGCAAAAGTAATCTGTGTTAGTCAATTAGGAAAGGATCATAGGCCCTTGTTCAATTAGTACATTTTTAGCCTAAATGAAAGAAAACCAAATGAAACTAATCCCTGTTTGATCCAAATATCTTAATCTTACAATGAACCTTTCTTTTCTACCCTAACGAATCTTTTCTGGGTATAATGTGTTGGCCCTGGTCCCTCCTTGGACATGTGCACCTCAACTTAGGCCAAAAGCATAAGTTGAGGGTGTCTAATGAAGAAACCAATCTCGTCTTGGCCCTGACCCAACCTTGTATTGTGTACCTCAACTCATGGCAAAACCATGAGTTGAGGGTGGCTATTATGAGTAATGTTCGAAAAGTGGGGTTGAGAAGATTAATAATTAAAAAAAAAAGAGAAAAGAAAGAATGAAGAAGAGAAGTGACTCAATTAAAGTTGAAATCAAGTAAAGAATTTGAAAGAAAATAAAAAAAAATTAAAATAAAAGAAGAGTCATTTGCACAAGAAAAGGAAGAATAGGGCATAATAGACAATGAAAGAGGTATGACGCTTAGCCGTAATGTCAAGGAGGGCAACAAGTCATTAAAATGTATCTATATGTACCATACCTGACCCTGAGCCTACGTTACAAGCCAAGAAAGTCCTATCGTGATCCTAAGAGTCTAATATGGTGAACTTAAAGCAGTGAAAATAAGGGCAAGCCTATGGCGACAAGTATCAATTAGGTGTGAAGTTGTTCTGAGTGAGTGTTGAATAATAATAATTATACTCAAATTTGAAATCACTGTGTGAAAAAAGAGGATGTTTTTTTTTGAAGTGAGGACACTAGTTGCAATATCGGAAAGTTGGTGCCTTGGTGAGAAATAAAAGAGGAGAGGTGTCGTGCGTGGTAAGTCTGTGTCATGGTCTGATCCAAATAAAGGAGCCTAGTGAGCCTAAGAGTAAAAGCATGCACTAAAAGCAAAAAAAATTCGGGATTGATAGCCATATGATTGTGAAAGCTTAAAAAGAGAGTACTTTTGTACAAAAGAATTGTGGTGAGTCATAGTGCGTCGCTTGAGGATAAACAATGAATTTAAGTTGAGGGTGTTGATGTACCGTGATTTCACGGTACTTTGAATGCTTTTTCCTTAAGTTTAGTGTGTGTCTAAGGCCTTTTTTTTTTTTTAGTAATTTTAATATATTTTAATATGTGTTTGCAGGAAAGCTGTCCAAAACGGAAATGTAGAAGACTGTGATGAAATCAGTGCAGAAGTGATGACCTACGAAGCATCGACGGTCCGTAGGTGGTGATCGTCGACTGGAGGTTCGAGCATTTGGAAGCAACTCGGGGAAATTGACCAAGTGTGTTGCTACAGAAGGATCGACGGTCCGTTGACTGATGGACGGACCGTCCTGGCAAATCGTCGTTTCTAACAGAGAGAAGTCCCAGTACCCGACTTAAAGAAATCACTAAGTATGGAAGGACGGAGGCATCAACGGACCGTAAGTGAGACGACGGACCGTGTTGTTGGTCCGTCGATTGTAACAGAGAGGATGCAAAATTGAACGCTGAAGAAAAAGTTAAGTGTGGACCGATGGAGGCAGTCGACGGTCCGTCGTTCCATCGACAAACCGTCAGTTGGGTCGTTGACTGAAGACGCGTTTATGGACAGATTTTTCCTTATTTAGAACTCTTTTTAATTTAGGACTTTATTATTATAAATAGGGTTAAAAAACTCATTTTTGGGGTTAGACTTTTTATTATTTTTCATACTTTTGTTATTCGAAGTTCAACTTTGGATTTTTGGAATTACTTCAAGTTTTCGGAATCGATTCTTATAATATTTTCGTTAATTCAAGTGATATTTGTGGATTTTCTTCAAACTTGTCAAAGTAAGTACATGAATTCTTGTTTAACAACCATGAATTGTGTAATTCTAAGCATGGGTAACTAAATCCACAACTAGGGGTATGGAAACCATGGGTAATTAACAAGATAAAACTAGCTAAATAACAATTCTAGAATAGGTTCTTGCATGTATTGATAATTTTTTCGTTTAGAATTCTTTTTAACGAGTGCACGCGTTAGAGCTTGCCCTATTTCTACTTGCCGACCAAGGAGGTAGTTAATAGGAAAAAAGTTATCAACATAGATTTAGTATACACTATCTAATAGGCTAGTCTCAATTGGTGCGAAGTAGTAACTTATCCATACATTGAATATGATGCTTAATATGAGGTAAAGGTAAAGGTTAGTAATTTAACACACGTAGTCGGACCAAGGTACAGGGTGAAATTCTCTAGTTGCCGAAACAAGGAATTAGAGATACATAACTTACCACTTTGCATGCAAGACACTAGGAAAGAGTTGTTATAGCTAGGATTATCGCGTTATGAAACTATGGGGAACACTTACGCCCTAGTTTCTCTCATCACTTGATAAAGACCAAAGTTTTAATCTTGCTCCTTGTTTACTTAGAAATAATTGAACATTTTTGTTACACAAAACCCCCCATTTTATTTAACTATTTTTGGAAAGGACTTGACTAAATAGACGTAATCGTAGATCAAAGTTAAGTCTAAACCATTTTCATCGTGGGATCGACATCAACCTAACAATTGAGTTCTTTACTTGATACGACCGCTTATACTTCTTTAGGGAAGTATAATTTGAGCGTATCAAATTTTGGCGCCGCTGCCGGGGAAAGTAAATTTTAGATTAACTGTAAGCATATTACCGAATTTTAGTCAACAATTTCCTAATTTTACTTTTTCTTTTTATTTTTGTCTCTCGCATGTCTAGCTCTATTGTATTCCAAGTACACGGAGTCGAGGAGAACCAATACTTTCACTTGATCCAGAACTAAACCGTACACTTCGCAGAATGAACAATCCACATAGTCCTGCTAAGATGAGATCAACCGTCAACTTCCTCCGCCGGTTGATGCTCATAATCAAGTGATGGTTGAGAACCCTGATGAAGGTGATCTGAGGAGGCAACCTCCTGCCCCACGCCCTCAAGAGTACTATAGGGGAAATGTTAACATCACTGACTCTGACGGTCCACTTGTCTTACCTCCTCTACCACATGGTCATACTTTCGTGGTAACTAGTAGCTTGATGCAGATGCTCACTGCTAGAGGTTTGTTTTTTGGGCTACCATATGAGGATCCACATGCTCACATCGCCAAACTAAGGTCAGTGTGTAAGAGTTGTGTAGGGAGGCCTGACTTGGACATGGACGTCATTGGGTTAAGAGTGTTCCCTCTCTCACTGACGGGAGAGTCTTCTATATGGTTTACTGAGCTTCCCTATAACTCGATCTATACTTGGAACCAATTGAGGCTTGTGTTCCTAGCACGTTACAATCCGGTGTCTTAGAAGATCAACCACAAAGATAGGGTGAACAACTTTGTGGCATTACCAGGGGAGTTAGTAAGCAGTTCTTGGGATAGGTTCACCTCATTCTTGAGAAGTGTCCCAAACCACCGCATTGATGATGAGTTATTGAAAGAGTACTTCTATCGGGGGCAAGATGATAATAATAAAGTAGTTCTTGATACGATTGCGGGTGGTTCCTATGGGGAGTGTACTTATGTAGAGATCGCTGAGAAGTTAGAGAAAATCTCTCGAAATAATAAAGCTTGGAGCACTAGGAAGTCGGATACTGGGAGAAACACTTTTGCGGTGCAATCTACACAACCCAGCCGCAGATGAGATTCGTGAAGAGATGGCTCAAATGAGAACTGAGCTTGGGTTAGTGTTGAAACATGTCACTGGGGTGCGGAAAAAGTAAATGCGGTGAACTATTTGGCTAAACCACCACCGTCGGTTGATGACTACTACTATGAGAAGATTCTTACGCAGTGAATGAGCAAACATGGGGTTTCCGGCCGAACGCACATGGCTCCAATCAGGAGAATTTGAGCCAAGGTAAAAGAAAATCAAGGTCAGAACTATGGTAATTACAACCAAGAGGGTCACTATGTTCGAGATAGAAACTTCAACCGCGATAACAACTTCAACCGGGGTAACTATGGCAACAGAAACGATCGAAATGAGCCCTATGTTCCACCTCAAAATTGGGAAGTTGCTCTTAGGAATGGTGGAGGTAGTATGGCGCGAGTTGAGGATATGTTGCAGAAGATGATGAGAAGGTTTAATGCTAGTGATGAGCACGCCAAAGAGTTGAGAGGTGATTTAGCAAATATTGGGCAAAAGGTGGATGCACATGCAATCTCAATCAAGCATCTTGAGTTGCAAATGGCTAAATTGTCTTCTATTGTGATCCCACGTCAACCGGGTACTCTTCCTAGCAATACTGTTTAAAATCCAAAAAATGATGGACATTGTATGGCAGTCACTACTCAAGGTGGTAAGCAAACCATTGATTTACCTATGCCGTCTGGCGTAGAAGATGAGATGAGAAAAGAAGATGAGGTAGTAGAAGCTAGTGGTGAGTTGGTAAATGAAGCGGTGAAAGAAGCAGAGATGCCCCAAAAGGTGACTCCCATTCGAAGACCACCACCACCATTTCCGCAAAGGTTGGTGAAAAAGACCGAGGATGGTAAATATCGACGTTTTATTAATATGTTGAAACAACTTTCCATCAATGTTCCTTTGATAGAATCTCTTGAACAAATGCTCGGTTATGCCAAGTTCATGTAAGATATGGTCACTAAGAAGAGATCTGTTAGTTTTGAGAATGATGATCGGATTCAACATTATAGTGCTATTGCTACAAGATCTTTCGTGCAAAAGAAAGAAGATACGAGTGATTTCACTATTCCATGTACAACCGGGTTATTACACTTTGCCAAAGCATTATGTGATCATGGGGCAAGCATAAATCTCATGCCTCTATCCATTTACAAGTAGTTGGGTTTGGGTGACCCAAAGCCCACTGCGATGCGGTTACTGATGGCCGATCGAACAGTGAAGAGGACTATTAATATACTCCACAATGTGTTAGTGAAGGTGGAGTCATTCATATTTTCGGCCGATTTTGTGATTCTTGACTGTGAGGTGGATTTAGAGGTGCATATTATTTTTGGGAGGCCATTCCTTGCTACCGGTCGCGCCTTGGTTGACATGGAGAAATGGCAGATGAAGTTTTGGTTGAACAATGAAGAAACGACTTTCAATATTTGTAGGCCCATGAGGCAGTGTAGTGAGCTCCAGTCGGTATCCGCGATATCCTACAGAGTTGAGAGTTCGTCGGAGGTACAAATAGAAGAGCGTCTTGGTGTTGAGGCACTAGCGGCAGTGATTATGAATTTTGAGAGTGATGGTATTGAAGAGTATGGGTCATTGGTTGCGGCATTTGATCGAGGTGATATTCGGTTTAAACCAAAGAAGTTGGAGTTAGATATGAAGCATCGCGAGTCTCCACTCGCAAACCATCTATTGAGGAGGCCTCAAAATTGGAGCTTAAGGTTCTACCACCTCATCTGAGGTATGTTTTCTTGGGAAAAGGTGACACTTTGCCGGTAATTATTGAATCAGATTTGAATGTGCATCAAGTAGAGTGTTTGGTGGAAGTGTTGAAGAGGTTCAAGAGAGCTATTGGGTGGACTATTGCGGATATTATTGGGATCCCTCTCGATATTTATTCACACAAAATCCAACTCATGCCTGATCATAGCCAAGTATTGAGCACCAGAGACGTTTAAATCCACCTATGCAAGAGGTAGTGAAGAAGGAGATGGTTAAGTGGTTGGATATCGGAGTCATTATCCGATCGCTGATAGTAGTTGGGTATGCCCTGTTCAGTGTGTGCCTAAGAAAGGGGGAATGACTGTGGTCCCTAATGAGAAAACTGAGTGTGACAAGAGGCACCGACCCAGAGAGAGTGATGAGGCTCGGTCTAGGAAGAAGGATCACACTGAGTTGAGGCCGCGAGGAGAGCCTCTTTGGTAGATGAGGAGGCCCGGCAGATGAGGGCTCGTGAGTTGGCTGCTGGGGCGTCTAGCTCCAGGCTTGAGGATGTTGAGAGGAGCACCACTGAGGGTGCAGACATTGATGCAGACACTACTGATGGTGTCCCTACTACTGATGGAGCGGGTTTTGGGCAACCGTACTCGCCTGCTTGTTGATCTTCAGCGCTATGCGCCTCAGGTTTGCTTCACCTACCACCTTATTATTATATTTCTTATGCATTGGGGACAATTGCATTCTTTCTTGTTGGGGGTGGGGTAAATGGAAAGTGAGTGTTAGGATGAAGTCTGAGTACCCCAACTCACGATCCTCTCTTGGGGTTTTCTTGCCTGTGTTCTTTTGCCCCAAGAGACTGGTTATTTTACTGTTGAACCGGCCTGTTTAGTATCTTGTACAAAGTGTGAATGTGAATCTGAAGCATGATGGCTAAATACAATGATATCCCGTTCTAAAGAGAATGCTTGCATGATTAGGCATAGTGAATGTGAATGTGTTGGCTCTAAGCATGACATAGAGATACACCATTGCATGACCCTTAATATACACTCGAACTAGTTGTCCGATAATCTGGTAGGGTAATGAGGTGTTAAGAGAGTGTGAGTAAAGTTGCATAGTCCACGGTTGGTACCTAGCCAGAACTTGCCCGATTAGTCCTGCAAAAGTAATATGTGTTAGTCAATTAGGAAAGGTTCATAGCCCTTGTTCAATTAGTCAATTTTTAGCCTAAATGAAAGAAAACCAAATGAAACTAATCCCTCTTTGATCCAAATATCTTAATCTTACAATGAACCTTTCTTTTCTACCCTAACGAATCTTTTCTGGGTATAATGTGTTGGCCCTGGTCCCTCCTTGGACATGTGCACCTCAACTTAGGCCAAAAGCATAAGTTGAGGGTGGCTAATGAAGAAACCAATATCGTCTTGGCCCTGACCCAACCTTGTATTGTGTACCTCGACTCATGGCAAAACCATGAGTTGAGGGTGGCTATTACGAGTAATGTTCCAAAAAGTGGGGTTGAGAAGATTACTAATTAAAAAAAAAGAGAAAAGAAAGAATGAAGAAGAGAAGTGACTCAATTAAAGTTGAAATCAAGTAAAGAATTTGAAAGAAAATAAAAAAAAATTAAAATAAAAGAAGAGTCATTTGCACAAGAAAAGGAAGAATAGGGATAATAGACAATGAAAGAGGTAGGACTCTTAGCCGTAATGTCAAGGAGGGCACAAGTCATTAAAATGTATCTATATGTACCTTACCTGACCCTGAGCCTACGTTACAAGCCAAGAAAGTCCTATCGTGATCCTAAGAGTCTAATATGGTGAACTTAAAGCAGTGAAAATAAGGGCAAGCCTATGGCGACAAGTATCAATTAGGTGTGAAGTTTTTTAGAGAGTGAGTGTTGAATAATAATCACTATACTCAAATTTGAAATCACTGTGTGTAAAAAAGAGGATGTTTTTTTTTGAAGTGAGGTCACTAGTTGCAATATCGAAAGTTGGTGCGTTGGTGAGAAATAAAAGAGGAGAGGTGTCGGTGCGTGGTGAGTCTGTGTCATGGTCTAATCCACATGAAGGGTCCTAGTGAGCCTAAGAGTAAAAGCATGCACTAAAAGAAATAAAAATTCGGGATTGATTACCATATGATCGTGAAAGCTTAAAAAGAGAGTACTTTTGTACAAAAGAATTATGGTGAGTCATAGTGCGTCGCTTGAGGACAAACAACGAATTTATATTGAGGGTGTTGATGTACCGTGGTTTCACGGTACTTTGAATGCTCTTTCCTTAAGTTTAGTGTGTGTCTAAGGCCTTTTTTGTAGTAATTTTAATATATTTTAATTTGTGTTTGCAGGAAAGCTGTTCAAAACGGAAATGTAGAAGACTGTGTGAAATCAGTGCAGAAGTGATGACCTACGAAGCCATCGACGGTCCGTAGGTGGTGATCGTCGACTGGAGGTTCAAACAATTAGAAGCAACTCGGGTAAATTGACCAAGTGTGTTGCTACGGAAGGATCGACGGTCTGTTGACTGATTGACGGACCGTCCTGGCAAATCGTCGTTTCTAACAGAGAGTAGTCCCAGTATCCGACTTGAAGAAATCACTAAGTATGGAATGAAGAAGGCATCGACGGACCGTAAGTGAGACGACAGACCGTGCTGTTGGTCCGTCAATTGTAACAAAGAGGATGCAAAATTGAAAGCTGAAGAAAAAATTAAGTCTGGACCGACGGAGGCAGTCGACGGTCCGTCGTTCCATCGACGGATCGTCAGTTGGGTCGTTCACTGAAGACGCGTTTGTGGACATATTTTTCCTTATTTAGAACTCTTTTTAATTTAGGACTTTATTATTATAGATAGGGTTAAAAACCTCATTTTTGGGGTTAGACTTTTTATTAATTTTCATACTTTTGTTATTCGAAGTTCAACTTTGGATTTTTGGAATTACTTCAAGTTTCCAAAATTGATTCTTACAATATTTTCGTTAATTCAAGTGATATTTCTGGATTTTCTTCAAACTTGTCAAAGTAAGTACATGAATTCTTGTTTAACAACCATGAATTGTGTAATTCAAAGCATGGGTAATTAAATCCACAACTAGGGGTGTGGGAATCATGGGTAATTAACAAGATAAACCTAGATAAATAACAATTCTAGAATAGGTTCTTGCATGTATTGATAATTCTTTCGTTTAGAATTCTTTTTAACGAGTGCACGCGTTAGAGCTTGCCCTATTTCTACTTGCCGAACCAAGGAGGTAGTTAATAGGAAAAGAATTATCGACATAGATTTAGTATACACTATCTAATAGGCTAGTCTCAATTGGTGTGAAGTAGTAACTTATCCATTTATTGAATATGATGCTTAATATGAGGTAGAGGTAAGGGTTAGTAATTCAACACACGTAGTCGGACCAAGGTACGGGGTGAAATTCTCTAGTTGCCGGAACAAGGAATTAGAGATACATAACTTACCACTTTGCATGCAAGACACTAGGAAAGAGTTGTTATAGATAGGATTATCGCGTTATGAACCTATGGGAAACACTTACGCCCTAGTTTCTCTCATCACTTGATAAAGACCAAAGTTTTAATCGTGCTACTTGTTTACTTAGAAATAATTGAACATTTTTGTTACACAAAACCCCCCTTTTATTTAACTGTTTTTGGAAAGGACTTGACTAAATAGATGTATTCGTAGATTAAAGTTAAGTCTAAACCATTTTCCTTGTGGGATCGATCCCAACCTAACAATTGGGTTCTTTACTTTATACGACTGCTAATACTTCTTTAGGGAAGTATAATTTGAGTGTATAAGGTGATTTAATTATGAATCTGATCACGTGAGTCAATAAATAAGTTGTTAAAGAACCCGTACGGCTTTATGGAAATAAATTAGGGAGAATAGAACTCCCGAATTGATCTTAGTATGAACGGTATTCTCTGGGTGTCATTGGTTGAAGTTGTGTTGTGAAATGAGTATTTTGGAATGATTAAAATAGCTCATTGTTTCTTGCAAGTCAATAAGGCAGGATTTCTGCCGCTAGGGCGGGGTCGCTGTAGCGGGTTTGGTGCCACTGTGGTGGGTTTGACGCGACTTAAGTTGTAAATAAATCCCGAAAACATCTTTATTCTGCACTTCCCCACTTTGAGAGTTTAGAGACGACCCCATACGAGTTCTTGACATTTTTTCACCATTTTTGAAGCTAACGATATGATTCTAACTCCTTGGATCCGTTTTTGATCCGTAGAACCTATTTTCTTGGGTTATTATCAATGGGGGAGGGTTTTGATCTAAGAATTATGGTGGAAAAGCCCTAATCTAGATATGGAGATCTAGGATTTGATCTACGATTATTAGAATTATTATTAATCCGGGTAATTAGTGATTGTTTATTTATTCCGTATTATATTGATTGTTTGTATACCAAGAACAAGCGAAACGAATCTGGGAAGGGTAGGATCAAGCTTATTAGGGTTTCAAGCTTTTTGAGGTAGGTGATGATTGTGATTTTATGATTGTGTGATATATATTTATTCTTGCTTCATTATGATAATATATGTATGATTATCGATCACACTTGTTGTAAATGAGACAAATGAATAGCTATATGCTTGAATCAGTCTTCATTATATGATTATTGAAAATATATTTGTGAATGTGATTGTGGTGTGTTCATGGATCGGTTACCACGTTCTGGCATAATTATGGAATCGATTGCCAAGTTCTGATATAAATATCGGATTGTATATAACGTTCTGATATGCTAACAATTTGGGTTTGGGTTCCATGAGAGGACCAACTACTTGTGATAAATGTATGTAGTTGAGCATGTGATAATCAATATTGTATATGTTCAGTATTTGCATATTTATAACGTTGTATTGGCTTGCTTATATTACACTTAGTGGTATAGCCACGTTATCCTACAAGTACACGGTGGTTGTGTACTGATACAACACTTGCTCTTATTTTTGTTGAGTACATAACATCTTTCGGTGGCTATTGACAAACCTAACTTAGAAGATCTGGGATTATTTGAATTCAAGGGTGAACTAGTTCTTTCAGGCTGCCTTGAGATTCTCTTTAAGTCTATGTCAACATTTTGGACCTACACTAGTTCTTTATATGTTTCTTATGTTAGTTGGGTTGTACCCGTTTTCTTATTGAGACTTGGATTATTATTAGTAGTTTTGATACATTGATTTTCAGGTTCTAGGTTATTTTCTTCCGCATTTTTTAATTCATTGTTAAATTCTTGTTGAAGTTTATGGGAACTTTGTTATTTCATTATTTAAACCTGCTTTCGTAGATTTAAATTGTTAGTTGGTTAGTAGTTATGGTTCTCCCACTAGAGGGTTAGTGTAGGTGCAACTCACGATGGTCTGGATCGTGGCAAAGTTGGTATTAGAGCCTAGGTTCATTGGTCTTGATGTACCAAAACGAGTCTAGTAGAGTCTTGCAGAACGGTACGGAGACGTCTGTATTTTTCATCGAGAGTCCATAGGACTTTAGAAAATCTCTCTATTTTCTTTTGTCTCCTTTCGTGCTATAACTTGGGTCCAATTGGTATCTAACGATTCAAATTAGTATCTAACTTCCTTCACTCTTCCTTTCGCAAATGGTTAATATTAGGTTCAACGACGTTTGTCCCGTCGCTCTCGTCACTACTTCAATTGAGGAACCCGCAAAGAGAGGTTGTGATCGAGACAGAGGCAGAGGAACAATAAAGGATAGAGGTCGTGGAAAAGTAGCACCTACTAGGAATGAAGCTCCTGTTGAGAATGCTCCTAGAAATGAGGCTTCTCTTGTGCACCATGAAGAGATAGTTAAGGATGTTGAGGTTGAGGATGATGAGGAACTTGGGCACGAGGAATAGGTACCAACTGAGACTATCGGGGTTCCTTCCTTGGATCCAGTGTTAGCGCAACAAATTATGTCATTCTGAAAGGTTTGGGTTGTCCTGGAGTGCTTCTCTCTATTCAAGAAGCTCAGGATCCCACCAATCCCCCTATGGCTAAAACTCTCCCCAAGGTGGGTGAAAGTGGAGGTAATGATGTTTTCTTCCATCCTTTGTTAGGTTCTGTTATGACTGGTAATGAGCATTAGATGTTGACTAAGTTCTTAAAGCCAAAACCTCATGTGTTTCTTGGTTCTGAGAATGAGGATGCTTATGAGTTCATTTTAGATTGCTATGAGAGGCTTCATAAGTTGGAAATTGTCCATGAACATGGAATAGAGTGTGTGACCTTTCAGCTCCAAGGTGAGGTCAGACATTTGTGGAGAACTTATGTGGAATGCAGATCTTCGACTTTATCCCCACTCACTTGGAATCAGTTACATGCTTTGTTCTTAGAGAAGTATGTTCCCTTATTTATATGATTTTCCACGTCTCCATGTTGAAGAAGTGCATGAGTGATCCTTCATTGATCATACCAATCGAAGATATTGGGATCAACAATGGCCTATCTTATTAAGAGATTCCGGTTTAGATTCTAGATAGCCAAGTTTGCAAGTTGAGGACTAAGGAAGTAGCATCAGTCAAAGTTATTTGGAGGAACCAATTTATTGAGGAAGCTACTTGGGAAGCTGTGGAGGATATAAAAAAGAGATATTCACATCTCTTCGAATCTGGAGAAATTTCAGATCAAGGTACTAATTCTTTTCTTAGTACTTTTTAATTGAGATTGCATGTTGTATTGCATTTGCTTGTTGGGTATTTGAAGTGAATGATTGATACTATACCTTTAGCCTTGTAAAAGTCATATCATTCGAGGACGAATGATCCCGAGGGGGATATTGTAACACCCCGTAACTAGAAAGAATTAGAAAAAAAATTAAAAAGAGGAAATAGTCATTTTTTAAAAGTATTAAAAAATCTGAAATTTTTTAAGTGTGTTTAAGTTGAGTTATTGGTCAACTTTAAATGACCATAACTTCTAGCTAAATATGAGTTAAGTATAGTTCCAACTATTGTTAAAAAAAATCTTGGAATAATCTTTCCAACTCCGTCGAGTTTACGCAATTTCAAATTTGTATGAGTGTGACATACACATTCCAAGATGGGTTGTTCAAATAAGGAAAGTCCAATTAGGATTTTGGAAGGGTAATTTAGTCTTTTCCATACCCAGTTAATTTAATTTGTTTAGTGAATTTATTAAGGGTCAAATCAAAATTTGGTCAGTTAGAGAAATTTGAAATTCACGCTAGGGCTTGGAGAAAAGAGAAAATAGGAGAAAAGAGAAGAAAAGCTCAAGATTCGCCAAGATCGTGTGATTTGGTTGTGGATTTCGCCAAGGAATTAATCTTACCAGGTATGTGAGACTTTCACAATATTGGATTCATTCACCCACACGTCAAATATGTTTTATTTATAGAAATTCGTTCTAAAAAAGTTGAAAGTTGATGTTGTTGATATGTATTCTTGAATTTGATGTCGTTTTTGAATTAGGATGAATTGAAAAGTATTTGAGATATTTACATTGAGTTTTAGAGTTGTTTTGAGTTAGGTTCTTGGGTACATTTGTTGGGTATTTAAATGTAAAGATAATTTGAGATAATTTGAGAAGCATAGTCGCGTTTAAGCGAATTGGGACAGGAAGACCAAGAAGGAAACTAGCGGAGCAAATCAGGGCACTGGCTCCGAGTCGCGGACCTGATCTCAGATTTGGGTAAAGTCCTTTCACATCATGGAACGATCACAGACCTTTCTGCCTCAAAATCAATTTTTCGACCAGAAATTTAAATACATCTTGCGTCGCATACCAGCTTTCAAGCAGTGATTTCTTGATATTTTCTTATATTTAGCTATCTAAAATCATTCCTAAACATCATAAGATCTTTTCTATCACAAATCTCAATCCTTGAATCCATAATTCAATTTGAGGATCAGTTAAGAGCAAGTCAAGAAAAGTAGAAGAGTCAAGTCAAGAAGATTTCACAGAGTCTTCCAAGAGTCTTTTACAAATGATTTAAATTTGTTTTAAAACTTGAGTTTTGAGTTTAGTAAAGAGTAAAGTTGAAATTCATTTCTTCAAAAGTATATGTGGACTATGTATTCCCAAAGAATTTAAGATGTTTTCATATTTAAACAAGTAAGGAAACTTTGATTTTCAAAAGAGCCTTCGACCTAGTTTTCAGAAAAGAGTAAATGCTTTCACAATTAAGCAAGAAGGGAAACTTTGATTTCCAAAATATCCTTTGAGCTAAGTTTTAGCGATTATATCATACCATAGAAATAAGTTCTATTTTAAAACATAAAGAGCTACTATATTTTGGGACTAGTATTGAGCACCGATATGGAAAAGAGTTCAAAAAATTCCAAACCGCCATAAACCATGTAACCATCATGAGTAGAAAAGAGTCATACTTTTTAGATGATTCATTCAGTGCTTTTTAGCATAGACCAGTGGATCCACTTAGTAGTTCATGTTCTATACCCCCGGCAAGGTATAAGACGACCCTGAAAATGCGAGGCAAAATGATGTATTATCATAATAACTCTTACGTGATGGTTGTCGGTTAGAGAAGCTCCCACAGAAGTAATTGTGTTCTTATATACACAATTTATTTGTATTTTTACATACATTTCACAGTTATATGAATCTTTTCATACATACAACATTGACATCATGTTTTAAATAAAAAATTTTTGTATTGCATTTGTTTTAAACTACTTTATATTGGAATGAGTTCAATATATTGAGTTGAGTTGAGCCAGGTAAGTTCTTCAGTTTCTTTCAAGCTTATGTTGTATTTAGCATTTCAACTCACATACTCGTACATTCAATGTACTGATGTCAGTTGACCCACATCGTCTTATGATGCAGAGCAAGTAACTAGGATCAGCTTCCAATGCATCGTTGATCCAGTTGAGCATTCAGAGTCTTGTGGTGAGCCTCCTTGCTTCGGAGGATCTCTTTAATTACTTTCAATTTTATTATTTGTTCATTAGGATGTCGTGAGCCTATACCAATATCCATCTCAGTTGCTTATAGGCTTCATAGGCAGACAATCAGTTAGTTAATTCATTTGACACTATTTTATATTTGGCTTATGTTCAAATTTGAGTTGCCCGTTTGGCTAAGTTAAATGTTTATTTTTAAAACATTTTAAATTTGAGACATTTGAGTTATTTAGCATTTGAAATCTTTCCTCGATGTTTGAAGTCTTTCGCTGAGTAAGTAAGTCAGGTCAAAGGTTCGCTTGCGGCCAACAATAATTCTCTAGTGCAGTCCCACCCAAGGTGTAGGATCGGAACGTGACATTTAACAACCACCCTTTTGATAAACCAATTTTATCATGATAAATAGAAACATAATTTAAAAATAACTGAAACATCCAGTCCCTAGAAAGTTAACTTAATGGTTAAAACGATTATGCTGAATAATCTATAAGGATTCAATAAACACTTAATATAGCTCAACTATTACAAGTACCACGTAATCCCAACTTCACATCCTGGCCTTTGGATTTATATAAACAACCCATAATACAATAATCACCTGTAACAATAATAAAAAATACATAGACTCTCAGTCACAATCACAAGTTCATTACATGTGATATTCGATCCAACCAACAATCACAAACAATCAAATAGCAAAACCATAATTTACAATCACAAGTTCATTACATGTAATTACTTACATGATGTCATTTCTTATGCTTCTCTACCATGCGTTGAAGAAATGATACTACAAAGAAGTAGACATGCATACATACACAAACTGAAAACATACAACTGTCACTTACATATATACGCCTATATATCAATAGCGCAAAATATTGGACCCCATTATGAGTTGACACTCATTGTACAAGAGCTACTAATAGGATATAATATATATATAAATGAGACACGACTCCCACCAAGAGAAAATAAGGTGTAGAAGATGTTGGAGATCATCGTCTTCACCTAAGAAACATTAGTGGTCCTGCAATTTGACATGCCAAATGGCATAACCAGAGTAGTATCAGTACAAACAACACGTACATGTAAACATCATCAGTCGACCGAAATCCACCACCTAATATAAAGTAAGCATTCAGAAGAACACATGCAATATGAAGGTTTACACCACCCAAGTGTTTTTCCTTAATCTATTACACCTTGATCCCAACTTACTACCTCATTCTGCTACCAACTGATCTTCCATTAAAAACATGATCCTCTCGCCACTAGAAGGCTTCCCAATCCTACCTTGGTCAGTTATACCCTAGAACACTTAACAAACACACCTTATCCACATAGATCAATCAATAACAAGACTCTCGGTGATCAATAAAACCTGACCAAACACATTAAATATGTCACATATGATCACATACAGGCCCATTCATGAGTCCAACTAACAGTAACACCCAAGGATCCTCTAAGGCATAGTGTACAATGTTTAACATAATATCTCAATCTACGCCTGAACCATTCCAACATTAAAGCACATCACCCTATCACCCAAGTATCAATATGTGACAAATACAACATATTAAATAAATTTGTCCACTCACGAAACCAACATTTATCAATCATAGTACAGAAAGTAAATTTGGTTCTCTCATAGAACTCACACACAAACTATTAGTGTATCGACATGGTACTCGAGCCGACCATTAGTATTTGATACTATGGGTGGTATTTGAGCCAACCTTGAGTATCTTATATCTACATTGTACTTGATCCAAACAACATTCACAAATGGCATGCACAATCACAATTAATAATCACACTTTCGACCATGAATAAATAAACATGTTTATTACATGAGATTATTAACATGACATCATCTCACATTAACATTTTAGTTTTCTTCAGTTGCATTGAGCAAGTAGTATTACAAAACAATTAACATGCATAATTAAATAACTTGGAAAACATACAATCACCGCATACCCTAAGGATTCCTCGAAAACTTCTAAGCATAAAATAATCACCACTTACCCTAAGGATTCCTCGAAAACTCCTAAGCATAATACAATCACCATGATTTTCTCCCCGAAGACAACACCCATATATTTCATACAGTCAACCATAACTAGTCGGTCCATTGTTGGCCTAAACCATAACTCAGCCACCAATTCAACCATTTAAACTTTGTGCTTGTAAGCCTATGAATGGAATCTCCCATCAATTTACAAGAATATTGTAAAATAGAAAGTAAGTGTAGCTATTTAGTTAAGAAAACTAGAATACCTGGACGCGAAGCACTTGCTGAAAAATGTTCATGATCCTGGATCAGTTTAGGTAAATCCTGATGAATGTAGATAAAAAATCATTGGATTTTAATCTCCCTTTCACTGAAATCCCTCCCTATCATTATTCCTAAGCTACGAGTGGCTTAAGAGAGTTTTTGAAGTAATCCTTGCCTAATTTTTATATTCCCAAAGTAGAAGAAAATAAAAGACATTGTTTTATATAAATTTGATTTGGACAATCAACTATAGTGGTCATACATGTACTATAGCAACGTCTCTTCCCCATGGCAAGCTGACGTTAGCCCGATTCAATTCAAATTTTAAAACTTTTGTTGTGTGTCTCAAATTTAAAATTTGACATAAAATTTCTTCAATTTTTGAGATTCCGCATGAGGTGCCTTTGAACAATGACGAATCAGATCATTACCGAAATTTCTTAGAAGACATTCCATTTTAGCCTAAATCAATGGCTCATATAATCACGCAACAATAGAAAGGGTTGGGAGCATTATGTATAACAAAAAATCTCTTCACATTTGACGAAGACATAATATCGTTAGACAACTACTCTCTAGTGAAATTATCAAAATTTACTATGTAAAGTCAAGAGATTATGTGTTGAATTCTCTTACAAAAGACTTAAACTAGAGAGGTAGTTCAAAGATCATTGAAGGGAATAATACTAAGACTGGGGAAAAGTCATCGTGATAGGATCTACCTAGAAGCCTAGAGATCCCAAGATCTAGTTTCAAGTAGATCAAACAAATTCATTGGTGATAATTTAACATTGTCAAAATAAATTTTATGGTCCATTTTCGTGATATGATGTCGTTAGTAAACTACTCTCTAGTAGAACTATCACAATTTACTATGTATAGTCAAGAAATAATTGTTGGATCCTTTTACAAAAGGCTTAACTAGAGAGGTAGTTCATGTTGGGAAAAAGCGGATAAACACAAAACTATATATGATAAAAGTAATGGAAATAAAATGATAAAATAATGACACCAAGAATTTTACATGGAAACCTTCTAAATAAGGGAAAAAATCAC
The DNA here is from genome assembly GCA_022817965.1 of Solanum lycopersicoides. Classification (NCBI taxonomy): domain Eukaryota; kingdom Viridiplantae; phylum Streptophyta; class Magnoliopsida; order Solanales; family Solanaceae; genus Solanum; species Solanum lycopersicoides. The sequence goes on along the minus strand of CM040629.1, from coordinate 85,778,675 downwards.
GGGCCAAGAGGAGCAACTGATATCACTATAGTAAGGAACTTTACACTGTGTAGTCACGAATACAATACTCAAAGTGACTACTACACACACAAAAGGAACAACACTCTTTTGATTCCCCCTTACTAAAATATCGCTCACACTCTATTTTTCTTCACAGACTATTTTTCTTGTATAGTCTATGGAATACCTCACTTTGCTCTCATAATGGTTTTTCTCTCTAACTTGGTGTATTCTACAAATGAGCAAGAATGCTCTATTTATAGAAGGATAAAACCATGCCTATGTCACTAATTACATAGGTAAATATAGCAAAGTCAAAAATGATTGCAAATCTTACCAATTTGTCGACCACCAAATCTTTTATTTTCAACTCCAATTACTATTCCTTTTTAACAATTGCTTGTAGCAATTGAATAGCAAAAGTTGACCAAATAATGGGATGGATTAACAGCTCAAAGATCGTCGATGGAAATAAGACTAAAACCTCGGAAAAATCATCATGGCAGCAACTCTGCTGAGAAGTCTAGAGATCCCAAGATCTAGGTTTAAGAATATCAAATAAAGTCATTGATGACGGTTTAACATTGTCAAAATAAATTTTATGATTCATTATCGTGATAAGACGATAATGTTCAGTAACTTGGTTAGGACATTAAAACCTTTTAATGATTTGTAAGTTTGATACAAAATATATCAAATGGTATATCTATGAGATAACATATTTAGGAACCATCTATGTATGTGTGAAGTATAAGCCATAAAGTGTTCTCTATGCATTTATAAACCATAAAGTGTTCATGGCTGAAATGGTCAAACAATGAGAATAAAATATAGTTAAAGAATTAATTGTATGACTTATGTTGTTTTGGTAATAACATAAAGGACTAATAGTTTAAGTATAGTCTTTAATACCAAAGAAAAAAGATATGTTTTTCCATTTTTTAATATCTAAGTAAGAAGATCATTAGTGTGTATTAAATTATTATTGAATTATTGCTTTGAAGTTATCATTGTTATACTCAATTGTTGACTGAAAGGTTTTGGTTTGACTGCATCAATATTTCTTCACCTAAGATGGCTAATAAAAGTCTTTACTGTTGACTTGTTTATTCTGTCTATTTCATTACTTTTTATTTTTTATGTTAATAATTATACAAGATAAAGTGTGATTTTAAGTCAAATGCATGTTTAAAAGATTTTGACTGCTAACTTACAGCTATGTGATAGTCATATTCTCTATAATTCTATTTTCTATTTGTAAGTTTTGGATTTGGGTCACCCATGTGGATCGACCCGACCCGAATAAATTCAAGAATTTCTTTTCTGAATAAAAAAATTAATAAAAAGAAGGAGAAAAAGATAAGTATTAATTTTAAAAAGGTATGGGAACAGTTACTATGTAACTGTTCAAATATTAATAATCACACCTTTTTAAATTAATTATTTTTTCCTTTTCTTTTCACGGGAACGCTTCAGAAAGAAAATTCAGGAAGAACAAAAAAAAAACTTCTAAAGTTTATAATAAAAACACAATAAAACATTTAGTTTGTGAAAACTATCTTTGTTTCCTAGTGATTCAAAGAAGGATTTGGAGCAAATTATTCAGTTCGTGAATTTTTTATTCCGCTGCAACAATCAAAGTTACACAAATTTATACTAAACTTTGTTTAAATGTTTTCATTGGTATCAGAGCCACGGCTAAAAGCTCCATGATATGGTAGTTGAAATTATGTATTGATTGTGTGTTATAAAATATATATACATATATCTTGTGTCAAGAATATCTATACGAAGATAAGTATAATTAAGAACATACCTTCAATTCTTCAACTTGGTATTCTGATGAAGAGATGTCTTTTATATTTTATTGGGAAAACAATCAAATATGCTCAATTTTTTTTGTTTAGTATAGAAAAAAAAAATCTCTGTTTTTAATGAAGCATGAATTTTTTTTTGATCTGTTTTTTTTTTTTTTGAAGTTTTTTAATCTAAATAAAAAAAAGTTGAAAAGAGAGAATTTGAGTTGGATAAGGACTTGAAAAAGTCATTATTCTTTTTTTTTTTAATAATAATAATATTAAGAGTTTAAGGGACAATAATACTCTTTTTTTATTGAAAATTGAAAAGAAAAGGAAAAATAAATGATCCCACACATTTTTCCTTTTTTGGAACGTGTAAGCTTTTTTCTTTCCTTTTTTTTTTTTTTTTTTTTGCAAAGATCAAGAAGAATAAGGGATGGTCCCACTATTCAAATAAATAAATAAAAGGAAAAGTGGATTTCTTTTGTCCTTTTCTGTTAAGAATTAAAAGAAAAAGAAAATAAGATGGTCAAATTTTGTTTAGTAAAATACTTATACCATTTTCTTGAAATAATAAAGTATTATTATTTTATGAAAAAAAGACAATGGTTTTGTAGTTTTTTTTTTTTTAACAAAGTTTTCATTTTAGTATTTAATTTAACAAAAGTTTTTTTTTTCAAGTGGTCAAATAAGATTGTGGTTCTTTTTTTTTTTTAAAAGGTCATGAGTAATCTTCATTATTTAATAAAGAATAATGATCACTTGACTAGATTATAATTTTAAATTAGTTTAATCCTTAAATTCCTTGAATATTTCCTTGTTTTTTACGAAAATTTGCGACATATGTTGTCGCATTAAATGGTATTAACCATATTTTTCATTTTGTTCCCATTTCAGATATGGCTGAACGGGAACATGCTCAAACTACTCCAAGTGGGAGTTTTCAAAGTCGATCAAAGGGACAAGGTAAAAGAGTAAAGTCGTCGTAAGACATGTTTTCGAGGGCGTGAAATCATACAGATTGGTGTCCCAAGGGCGACACAAAGTTTGTCAAGGAACCTAAGGGCCATGCGAAGAGAAAAAGAGAGAAAATTTAAAGAATTTGAGTCAATGAAGATGTCCCCTAATGTGTCAGCACGTGATTTTATTCACATTTTTGAATTAAAATGGGCTGAACTGGCTGATTATAAGGAAATTTCATATTGGAAAGCCTTAGCTTATTTAACAGACACTCTCTGTGAACCTTGGGGTAGTAGATTGACTGATGTTTATCATGACATATGGCCCAGTCAGCCTTTCAGGGTTTCCATTAGTTGTCTTGAAGACTTGTGGGAGAATTTTAGTCTTTGAATTACTTGTAATCTTCAGTTGCTTATTTTTTTTTTAATATATGAATTATGTAGCTTGTACTAATCTCAAATTATGTTATTAAACTTAAAAATTCTTGTTATCAAAGTCTACAATATATAAGTAATACACATTAAGAAATTAGATAGAATTTTGATTAAATATTTAATTTGTAGATGATGATTGGATGCGTACGTATCTTTTCGATTTTACATCAAATATGAAATCTTTATGAGAAATAATTTGCTTGAATGTGTATGTCGCATGCATAATTGGTTAAAATTCTTGCCTAATTATATGTCAATAACAGACATGGCATCAAAAAGTATCATTGTTGACTTAAACAAAGGTGAAAAACTTAACGGTGATAATTACGACATCTGGAGTCGTAAGATATGGTATGTACTGGAAGAGCAAAATGTTTTGGAAAGTATAAATCATGTTTTGAATGAACCAGAAGAGGGTAATACTGCACAACACAGAAGAAATCTTGAAGCTTACAAAGCTTGGAAGAAGGCTAACCCCACTGCACATGGAATAATAGTTAGTTCTGTAGTTGATGACCTCATACATGAATGTGAGGAATTCCCTACTGCTCATGCTATGTGGGAACATCTGCGAGAAACGTATGGGGGTACGTCTGTTACCCGCCTCCGACAGTTGACTATCAAATTTGACACTTACAAAAAGAGTCATGATTAAAATATCAAACAACACCTTAGGGTGATGTCAAACATGATAGCTCAACTCAAGAGTGTTGGTCATGTTCTTTCAAATGAGCAACAAGTTCAAGCAGTAATTCGGTCTCTACCCAATAATTGGGAACATTTGAAGGTTAACTTGACCCATAATGATAGCATCAAAACTTTTTTTGATGTTGCACGTCATGTTGAATTTGAAGATGAGCGCCTTGGTGCTGCTAAGACTGCTTCTAATGCGTTTGTGGCAGAGTCAAGTGGTACAAAATCTTCAGGTTTTCAGCGCAAGAAAAACTGAAAAAGAAATGGGAAAGACAAAGAGATTGGAGAAGGACCCTCTAAGAAAAAGAAGAAACCAAATTCCAAGAAAGGAAAACGGTTTTTTAAGAAGAGAGACAAGAGCAAAATGAAGTGCTACAATTGTCAAATGTTGGGGCATTTCGCTCGTGAATGCACTGAGCCTAAAAAGGTAGCATTGCTAAATAACGCATCTCTAAGTGCCACATATGTTTCTAGCACTTCTTTACTAACTGAATCTTATCCTATGTGGATTGTAGACTCAGGATCCACCGATCACATAAGTCGAGATAGAGAGGCGTTTGTGGAGTTTCGTCGAGTTTCATCCAAATCAAGGTGGATCTACGTAGGAAATAATAATAGACTTGAAGTCAAAGGTATAGGCACTTGCAAAGTGGACTTGTGTGGTGGCCATTCCTTGATGTTGCATGACGTCCTATATACTCAAGAGATTCGACGAAACTTAGTGTCTGGTCTGTTCTTTTAGACGTTGGTTTTGATTTATTTTTTAGTCGTAATGGTGTTAGAATAACTCTAGATAATATTTTATATGGTTTTGAACTTCGTTATGACCGTTTTATCGTATTAGATTGTAATCCTTCAACTTATGACTATTATGTTAACCGTTGTGTAATGACATGTTATTCAAGTAATAATGATGTTGATGTTATTACATGGCATGCTAGATTAGGTCACATAGGGAAAGATCGAATGAATAGGTTGGCAAAAGAAGGACATTTAGGTTCTTTCACCAAAATTGAAATGCCAACTTGTGAAAATTGTCTTGCTGGAAAGATTACACGCAAACCATTTGGAAAGGCTAAGAGAGTTTAGTTTCCACTTCAATGATTCATTCTGATATTTGTGGTCCAATAATGTAAGGGCAAGGTCTGGTGCTACATATTTGATTACATTTATTGATGATTTCACGCGTTTTGGCTATGTCTATTTGATTTCTCATAAATCTGAAGCACTTGAGTGCTTTAAAAGATATAAGAATGAAGTTGAAAATCAATTAGATAAAAGCATAAAAGCTTTAAGAACCGATAGAGGACGTGAATATTTGGCAAAATAATTTGAAGAATTATGTACTGAAAAAGGTATTATCAGACAGTTAACTACTCCTTATACACCTCAACAAAATGGTGTAGCTGAAAGAAGGAATAGAACATTATTAGACATGACAAGATCAATGATGGCGCAGGCAAATTTGTCTATCTCTTTCTAGGGAGATGCTTTATTGACTGCAGCTTATATATTGAACAAAGTGCCTTCTAAGTCAGTGTCTTCCACTCCTTATGAACTTTGGACTGGTCATAAAACAAACCTGAATGATCTACGACCGTGGGTTGTGCGGCTTATATTAAAGATCATTTTGGTGAGTTTGGTAAACTAAGTCCAAAAGGAAAGAAATGTATCTTTATAAGGTACTCTGAACGCTCTAAAAGATATGTGTTCATCGATGAACTAGAGGATGGAAGTATTACTGAAATTGTATCACGAGATGTCAAATTTTTGAAAAATGATTTTTCCCAAAAAGGTGAAATAGGTGAAGTTGAGCCTCTGTACGAAATAGTAAATTCAGAAGATCAGGTAATGTTGTGAAACTTACTTGATAATTCAATGGATCAAGAAATGATTCTTGGTCCGAGTGGGAGTTATGAATCTCAAAATCATATAGAGGAATCTGAACTTCAAATACGTAACAGTACAAGAAAAAGTGTACCTAAACGATCTTTTGAGATTGAGGATTATGTTTTCCTGGTATCTCCCACAGAATTGGATGAACCTAATTCTGTAACTGAGGCCTTATTAAGTCCTGAAAGGGAAGAATGGTTAAAAGCGATGAAAGAAGAATTAGAGTCCATGAAAACCAACAAAGTCTGGATCTAGTTGACCTTCTAAGGAACGTAAAGCTATTGGGAATAAATGATTCTTAAAGTTAAACGTAAATCAGATGGGTCAATAGAAAGACATAAAGCACGATTGGTTGCAAAAGGTTTTACTCAAGAAGTTGGAATAGACTATGATGAAACTTTTTCACCAGTTGTGAAGTTTACATCCATACGATTACTTTTAGCTATTGTTGCACGTTTAGATCTAGAATTACACCAAATGGATGTGAAGATCGCTTTTCTTAATGGAGAATTAAATAAAGAAATCTACATGGAACAACCAGTTGGTTTCGTTGTTAAAGGTCACGAAAAGAAAGTTTGTAAATTGAAAAGATCAATTTATGGCCTAAAGCAATCTTCGAGGCAGTGGTATCTGAGATTTCATAAGGAGGTGATGTCATTTGATTTCACCATGATCGATGAAGACCATTGCATCTATGTGAAAAAGTTCAATGGAGAATTTGTAATTCTTTCTCTTTACGTAGATGATATTTTATTAGCTGGTAATAATTTGGAGTATGTGAAAACTGTCAAGTCATGGCTTTCAAATTCATTTGATATGAAAGATATGGGTGAAGCAGACTATATATTGGGTGTTAAGATCCAAAGAGATCGTTCCAAGAAATTTTTAAGTTTATCTCAAGAAACTTATATAAAGAAAATATTGGAACGTTTTCGAATGAATAATTGCAAATCCATGGATACTCCTGTATCAAGGGGTGAAACTTTAAGCCTTGAAATGTGTCCAAAGACTGAAAAAGAAAAGAAAGACATGTCTCGAGTCCCTTATTCTAGTGCTGTCGGGAGTTTGATGTATGATATGATGTGTACTCGCCCAGACATTTGTTATGTCATAAGTCTAGTTAGCAGGTATCAATCCAATCCTGGAAGAGATCATTGGAAAGCAGTTAAAAGAATATTCAGATACCTGAAGGAAACTGCAGATCATACACTGTGTTATAATGGATCTGATTTACTCATAAGAGGTTATTCTGATGCTGATTGGGCTGGTGATCGGGATGATAGAAAATCAACATCCGGTTATGTTTTCTTACTAAATGGTGGTGCAATTTCATGGAAAAGTAAGAAGCAAACTTGCACAGCTCTTTAAACAATGGAATCTAAATTTGTGGCTTGTGCGTCTGCAGTACAAGAAGTTGTTTGGTTAAAGAGATTTTTTGAGCATTTGAGTATTGCAAAAAATACCAAGGGTCCCATGATTCTATATTGTGATAGTCAAGCGGCTATCGAATACACAAAGGATCCTAAGTATCATAGCAAAACCAAACACATCGACATCAAGTAAAAATTTATGAGAGACGTAGTGGCAAATAGAGAAATAACTTTGCAATACATTCCTACACGTGAAATTACAGCTGATCCTTTTACAAAGGCCATCTCTAGAGACTTGTTTGAAAAACATGTTAAGGCTCTAGGTTTACGTAAAGTATGATATTTTACTATTGTAAAACGAATTGATTGTTATAATATCTCTTATATATATATTAAACAATTGAATTTATGTTCAAATGTAGTATGCATGTGATATTTTATTTTATTTTTGGAAATAAAATGTGTCGAACAAGTCGCACGATTGACTCTCTCACACGAGCAATCACCTCTTACGTCGAGGAACGTGAATAGATGAGTTTCACCACCATATTAAGACTTGTTTTAAGAGCCAGACAAATGTTTCTCTAAGAAAATGAGTTTAAAGATTACAAGAAAAGAGAAACTAGGGTTAAACATCTTGAGGTGTTTAGACCGAGATCTGTACGATGTTGGATAATCCGGATGATGAGACACATATACCAGTATAAGGTGAAAACATCGTAGCACGTGTTTCATACCACGTGTGTCTTGCGATCAACGGGTCAATGAAAGAATATTCCCTGCTTCTTCATTGTGTGAGACCCAGAAAAGTTGAAAAGACTTTTTTCAATGAAATACCCTTTGACCTTTTGCTGTTTCTTGAAGTTTCAATTGATGTTGCTACTTTAGCATGTTACTAATAGCCATGAATGATTCGGCAATGCAGTGCATGTCTAGGAAAGCAGTTGAATAGGAGCAGATAGATTCAAGTAGAAAGGAAAGACATTAAATGAATAATAAACTTATATACACAAGCCGGCTATTGCACTAACTATATTGGCATTGAGTGTAATTGTGTGTATAAAGTTAAACATGAACTCGAGTTAACCTCTTTAAGAGGATGAGGGATCGAATAAGTAACTATTGAAGTAGTGAATGAAGTCTGGGGTATTGTGAGTAATGATTTTTTTTAAGAATAATGAATTCTTTCCACATGTGATTGAATTCCTATGTAGGGCTTGTAAAACCTTAAAGGTAAGCTCGTGATGCTCACAGGTCGCACGAACTATTTGTCGTATGAATTGTGTGTTTAGTTGATGTTATGTTGGCTTGGGTCTTGTCCACCATGTGCGAAGTGGGAGATGTAAGTTTTGGGTTTGGGTCGCCCATGTGGATCGACCCGACCCGAATAAACCCAAGAATTTCTTTTCTGAATAAAAAATTAATAAAAAGAAAGGAGAAAAAGATAAGTATTAATTTTAAAAAGGGGTGGGAACAGTTACATTCAAATGTTAATAATCACACCTTTTTAAATTAATTATTTTTTCTTTTCTTTTCACGGGAACGCTTCAGAAAGAAAATCAGGAAGAACAAAAAAAAAAAAAACTTCTAAAGTTTATAATAAAAACACAATAAAACATTTAGTTTGTGAAAACTATCTTTGTTTCTAGTGATTCTAAGAAGGATTTGGAGCAAATTATTCAGTTCGTAAATTTTTCATTCCGCTGNAATGTGTATGTCGCATGCATAATTGGTTAAAATTCTTGCCTAATTATATGTCAATAACAGACATGGCATCAAAAAGTATCATTGTTGACTTAAACAAAGGTGAAAAACTTAACGGTGATAATTACGACATCTGGAGTCGTAAGATATGGTATGTACTGGAAGAGCAAAATATTTTGGAAAGTATAAATCATGTTTTGAATGAACCAGAAGAGGGTAATACTGCACAACACAGAAGAAATCTTGAAGCTTACAAAGCTTGGAAGAAGGCTAACCCACTGCACATGGAATAATAGTTAGTTCTGTAGTTGATGACCTCATACATGAATGTGAGGAATTCCCTACTGCTCATGCTATGTGGGACATCTGCGAGAAACGTATGGGGGTACGTCTGTTACCCGCCTCCGACAGTTGACTATCAAATTTGACACTTACAAAAAGAGTCATGATTAAAATATCAAACAACACCTTAGGGTGATGTCAAACATGATAGCTCAACTCAAGAGTGTTGGTCATGTTCTTTCAATGAGCAACAAGTTCAAGCAGTAATTCGGTCTCTACCCAATAATTGGGAACATTTGAAGGTTAACTTGACCCATAATGATAGCATCAAAACTTTTTTTGATGTTGCACGTCATGTTGAATTTGAAGATGAGCGCCTTGGTGCTGCTAAGACTGCTTCTAATGCGTTTGTGGCAGAGTCAAGTGGTACAAAATCTTCAGGTTTTCAGCGCAAGAAAAACTGAAAAAGAAATGGGAAAGACAAAGAGATTGGAGAAGGACCCTCTAAGAAAAAGAAGAAACCAAATTCCAAGAAAGGAAAACGGTTTTTTAAGAAGAGAGACGAGCAAAATGAAGTGCTACAATTGTCAAATGTTGGGGCATTTCGCTCGTGAATGCACTGAGCCTAAAAAGGTAGCATTTCTAAATAACGCATCTCTAAGTGCCACATATGTTTCTAGCACTTCTTTACTAACTGAATATTATCCTATGTGGATTGTAGACTCAGGATCCACCGATCACATAAGTCGAGATAGAGAGGCGTTTGTGGAGTTTCGTCGAGTTTCATCCAAATCAAGGTGGATCTACGTAGGAAATAATAATAGACTTGAAGTCAAAGGTATAGGCACTTGCAAAGTGGACTTGTGTGGTGGCCATTCCTTGATGTTGCATGACGTCCTATATACTCAAGAGATTCGACGAAACTTAGTGTCTGGTCTGTTCTTTTAGACGTTGGTTTTGATTTATTTTTTAGTCGTAATGGTGTTAGAATAACTCTAGATAATATTTTATATGGTTTTGAACTTCGTTATGACCGTTTTATCGTATTAGATTGTAATCCTTCAACTTATGACTATTATGTTAACCGTTGTGTAATGACATGTTATTCAAGTAACAATGATGTTGATGTTATTACATGGCATGCTAGATTAGGTCACATAGGGAAAGATCGAATGAATAGGTTGGCAAAAGAAGGACATTTAGGTTCTTTCACCAAAATTGAAATGCCAACTTGTGAAAATTGTCTTGCTGGAAAGATTACACGCAAACCATTTGGAAAGGCTAAGAGAGTTTAGTTTCCACTTCAATGATTCATTCTGATATTTGTGGTCCAATAATGTAAGGGCAAGGTCTGGTGCTACATATTTGATTACATTTATTGATGATTTCACGCGTTTTGGCTATGTCTATTTGATTTCTCATAAATCTGAAGCACTTGAGTGCTTTAAAAGATATAAGAATGAAGTTGAAAATCAATTAGATAAAAGCATAAAAGCTTTAAGAACCGATAGAGGACGTGAATATTTGGCAAAATAATTTGAAGAATTATGTACTGAAAAAGGTATTATCAGACAGTTAACTACTCCTTATACACCTCAACAAAATGGTGTAGCTGAAAGAAGGAATAGAACATTATTAGACATGACAAGATCAATGATGGCGCAGGCAAATTTGTCTATCTCTTTCTAGGGAGATGCTTTATTGACTGCAGCTTATATATTGAACAAAGTGCCTTCTAAGTCAGTGTCTTCCACTCCTTATGAACTTTGGACTGGTCATAAAACAAACCTGAATGATCTACGACCGTGGAGTTGTGCGGCTTATATTAAAGATCATTTTGGTGAGTTTGGTAAACTAAGTCCAAAAGGAAAGAAATGTATCTTTATAAGGTACTCTGAACGCTCTAAAAGATATGTGTTCATCGATGAACTAGAGGATGGAAGTATTACTGAAATTGTATCACGAGATGTCAAATTTTTGAAAAATGATTTTTCCCAAAAAGGTGAAATAGGTGAATTTGAGCCTCTGTACGAAATAGTAAATTCAGAAGATCAGATAATGTTGTCAAACTTACTTGATAATTCAATGGATCAAGAAATGATTCTTGGTCCGAGTGGGAGTTATGAATCTCAAAATCCTATAGAGAAATCTGAACTTCAAATACGTAACAGTACAAGAAAAAGTGTACCTAAACGATCTTTTGAGATTGAGGATTATGTTTTCCTGGTATCTCCCACAGAATTGAATGAACCTAATTCTGTAACTGAGGCCTTATTAAGACCTGAAAGGGAAGAATGGTTAAAAGCGATGAAAGAAGAATTAGAGTCCATGAAAACCAACAAAGTCTAGGATCTAGTTGACATTCTTAAGGAACGTAAAGCTATTGGGAATAAATGAATTCTTAAAGTTAAACGTAAATCAGATGGGTCAATAGAAAGACATAAAGCACGATTGGTTGCAAAAGGTTTTACTCAAGAAGTTGGAATAGACTATGATGAAACTTTTTCACCAGTTGTGAAGTTTACATCCATACGATTACTTTTAGCTATTGTTGCACGTTTAGATCTAGAATTACACCAAATGGATGTGAAGATCGCTTTTCTTAATGGAGAATTAAATAAAGAAATCTACATGGAACAACCAGTTGGTTTCGTTGTTAAAGGTCAGGAAAAGAAAGTTTGTAAATTGAAAAGATCAATTTATGGCCTAAAGCAATCTTCGAGGCAGTGGTATCTGAGATTTCATAAGGAGGTGATGTCATTTGATTTCACCATGATCGATGAAGACCATTGCATCTATGTGAAAAAGTTCAATGGAGAATTTGTAATTCTTTCTCTTTACGTAGATGATATTTTATTAGCTGGTAATAATTTGGAGTATGTGAAAACAGTCAAGTCATGGCTTTCAAATTCATTTGATATGAAAGATATGGGTGAAGCAGACTATATATTGGGTGTTAAGATCCAAAGAGATCGTTCCAAGAAATTTTTAAGTTTATCTCAAGAAACTTATATAAAGAAAATATTGGAACGTTTTCGAATGAATAATTGCAAATCCATGGATACTCCTGTATCAAGGGGTGAAACTTTAAGCCTTGAAATGTGTCCAAAGACTGAAAAAGAAAAGGAAGACATGTCTCGAGTCCGTTATTCTAGTGTTGTCGGGAGTTTGATGTATGATATGATGTGTACTCGCCCAGACATTTGTTATGTCATAAGTCTAGTTAGCAGGTATCAATCCAATCCTGGAAGAGATCATTGGAAAGCAGTTAAAAGAATATTCAGATACCTGAAGAAAACTGCAGATCATACACTGTGTTATAATGGATCTGATTTACTCATAAGAGGTTATTCTGATGCTGATTGGGCTGGTGATCGGGATGATAGAAAATCAACATCCGGTTATGCTTTCTTACTAAATGGTGGTGCAATTTCATGGAAAAGTAAGAAGCAAACTTGCACAGCTCTTTAAACAATGGAATCTAAATTTGTGGCTTGTGCGTCTGCAGTACAAGAAGTTGTTTGGTTAAAGAGATTTTTTGAGCATTTGAGTATTGCAAAAAATACTAAGGGTCCCATGATTCTATATTGTGATAGTCAAGCGGCTATCGCATACACAAAGGATCCTAAGTATCATAGCAAAACCAAACACATCGACATCAAGTATAAATTTATGAGAGACGTAGTGGGAAATAGAGAAATAACTTTGCAATACATTCCTACACGTGAAATTACAGCTGATCCTTTTACAAAGGCCATCTCTAGAGACTTGTTTGAAAAACATGTTAAGGCTCTAGGTTTACGTAAAGTATGATATTTTACTATTGTAAAACGAATTGATTGTTATAATACTCTCTTATATATATATTAAACAATTGAATTTATGTTCAAATGTAGTATGCATGTGATATTTTATTTTATTTTTGGAAATAAAATGTGTCGAACAAGTCGCACGATTGACTCTCTCACACGAGCAATCACCTCTTACGTCGAGGAACGTGAATAGATGAGTTTCACCACCATATTAAGACTTGTTTTAAGAGCCAGACAAATGTTTCTCTAAGAAAATGAGTTTAAAGATTACAAGAAAAGAGAAACTAGGGTTAAACATCTTGAGGTGTTTAGACCGAGATCTTTACGATGTTGGATAATCCAGATGATGAGACACATATACCAGTATAAGGTGAAAACATCATAGCACGTGTTTCATACCACGTGTGTCTTGCGATCAACGGGTCAATGAAAGAATATTCCCTGCTTCTTCATTGTGTGAGACCCAGAAAAGTTGAAAAGACTTTTTTCAATGAAATACCCTTTGACTTTTTGCTGTTTCTTGAAGTTTCAATTGATGTTGCTACTTTAGCATGTTACTAATAGTCATGAATGATTCGGCAATGCAGTGCATGTCTAGGAAAGCAGTTGAATAGGAGAAGATAGATTCAAGTAGAAAGGAAAGACATTAAATGAATAATAAACTTATATACACAAGTCGGATATTGCACTAACTATATTGTCATTGAGTGTAATTGTGTGTATAAAGTTAAACATGAACTCGAGTTAACCTCTTAAGAGGATGAGGGATCGAATAAGTAACTATTGAAGTAGTGAATGAAGTCTGGGGTATTGTGAGTAATGATTTTTTTTTAAGAATAATGAATTCTTTTCACATGTGATTGAATTCCTATGTAGGGCTTGTAAAACCTTAAAGGTAAGCTCGTGATGCTCACAGGTCGCACGAACTATTTATCGTATGAGTTGTGTGTTTAGTTGATGTTATGTTGGCTTGAGTCTTGTCCACCATGTGTGAAGTGGGAGATGTAAGTTTTGGGTTTGGGTCGCCCATGTGGATCGACCCGACCCGAATAAACCCAAGAATTTCTTTTCTGAATAAAAAATTAATAAAAAGAAAGGAGAAAAAGATAAGTATTAATTTTAAAAAGGGGTGGGAACAGTTACATTCAAATGTTAATAATCACACCTTTTTAAATTAATTATTTTTTCCTTTTCTTTTCACGGGAACGCTTCAGAAAGAAAATCAGGAAGAACAAAAAAAAAAAAAACTTCTGAAGTTTATAATAAAAACACAATAAAACATTTAGTTTGTGAAAACTATCTTTGTTTTCTAGTGATTCTAAGAAGGATTTGGAGCAAATTATTCAGTTCGTAAATTTTTCATTCCGCTGCAACAATTAAAGGTACACAAATCTTATACTAAACTTTGTTTAAATGTTTTCACTATTAAATATTTTTTCTTTCACATCAAAATTTGAAAGGGAATCCCACTAAAGTAATAGCATAATATATACTTTTTAACTTAGCTTTAACTAGTAATTATATTATTAATTTTGGGTGTGCATAAATAATCACTTAAACTTGTATAAAATTGAACATGTAGACATACACGTCCTATATGATATATTTAGGAAACCACGTAAGACATGAATTGTCATGTAGAATGTGTGTGCCTACTAATTTAACTCTATACAAGTTTAAGCATTTGCTTGTATATACTCAAAATTAAATAATATAGGTATCAGTTAAAGTTAAGTTAAAAGAATATTTTTTATACATATTATGCACCGTAATTTATATATGGGAGAAATGATCATGACAGCCAGAAAAGGTTTCCAAAACTCATGAACTTTTTGTTTATATGTTTCTTAATTAATTTGTCACATATCTTCCCACAAATAATAACACAGATTTTTTGTTTACTTTATTTAGTAAGTGTACACAAATTATACACATTCATCCATATATTATATTATATTATACATGCGCCGCCGATTATTTTTAATTTGCTTCGATTTGGTTGAATTGTCACCCTTGAATTTGGTCCTAGGCAATTCACATGACCCCATAAAAGATACCTTTTCCCTTAGCAGACTAATTTGAATAAAATGAAACACTATCACATGGACTATATATTAGTTTTGCTTTACCCAAAATTAATATCTTCCCCAAAATGCCCTCAACAAAACATTAATTAGTTAGTATATAAAAGTGTGTCCTTTTTTGTTTTCTCTAGGGAAGTGGAAGTGATGTCTTTGATATGGGAAGTAGTAGTTGTAGTTAGTATTGTGTATGTGTTGTATGAGTTACTAAATATACATAATAGAAAAAAGTTACCTCCAGGTCCAAGAGGGCTTCCCATTCTTGGACATCTTCATTTGTTAGGGAAAAACCCTCACCATGATTTTCAAAACTTAGCCAAGAAACATGGTTCAATTATGTATATGAGACTAGGGCTTGTACCAACAATCATTGTCTCGTCTACTGACGTAGCCGAGAAGATCCTCAAGACGTATGATCATATCTTTGCTAATAAGCCTCATAACGAGGCTGCTCATTATTTGGCGTATGGACAGAAGAATATTATATTTGCAAAGTATGGACCATACTGGAGAAATATGCGTAAATTGTGTACTCAACATCTTTTGAATAATCAAAAGATCAACTCATTTCAATCCTTGAGAAGTCAACAAGTTGAGCTTATGATCAAATCACTTCAAAATGAAAGTCGTGATGAACGTGTTGTTGTTGATCTTAGTGAAAGAGTCGCGTCTTTGAATGCTAACATGACTTGTTTGATGGTGTTTGGTAAGAAGTATATGGATCAAGATTTCGATAAGAGAGGATTTAAAGCTGTACTTCAAGAGGTTGTTCATTTAGCTGCAATAACTAATCTTGGAGATTTTTTCCCTTTTCTTGGCGTAATTGATCTTCAAGGACTCACACGTCGTCTCAAGGATCTTTCAAAGGTGTTTGATGAGTTTCTTGAGAAGATAATCGATGAGCATGTCGAGTCTCATGATGAGAATCAAACCAAAGACTTTGTAGACACGATGTTGGAATTTATGCAATCAGGAAAAGCAGAATTTCAGTTTGATCGTATCCATATTAAAGCTGTTCTCTTCGTATGTTATTTCATCCTTCTAATTATATTGTAACACGATTAAATTTATTCGTACTAATTTCCCCTGTTTCCTTTTTTTTCTATAACAGGACATGATTGTTGCAGCAATTGACACGTCAGCAACAACGATAGATTGGATACTATCAGAGCTTCTTAGACACCCTCACGTGATGAAGAAACTACAAATCGAGATAGAACAAGTTGTAGGACTTGAAAGAATGGTTAAAGAATCTGATTTGGAGAATTTGAAGTACTTAGACATGGTTGTAAAAGAGGGAATGAGGCTACATTCTGTAGTGCCAGTAACGCAACGTGAAGCCATGGAAGATTGTGTTGTGGATGGCTTTAACATACGAAAGGGAACACGAATCATGATAAATCATTATGCAATTCAGAGAGATCCAAATGTTTGGTCCGAGCCTGAGAAGTTTTTGCCTGAGAGGTTTATTGGAAGCAATGTAGATGTTCGTGGACGTGACTTTCAACTTTTACCATTTAACTCTGGTAGAAGAAGTTGCCCTGCAATACAATTGGGGATTATCATTGTCCGCCTTGTCGTTGCGCAATTGGTGCATTGCTTTGATTGGGAACTTCCAAATGGTATGCAGCCTTGTGATTTGGATCTTGAGGAGCACTTTGGGATAGTAACATCCAAAGAAAAACATTTAATGGCTATTCCTACTTATAGACTAAACGAATAATGAAAATACAAATTTTCATTTAGATATCAGGATTGTACTTTTTGAATCTTTCTATCGGGTTCGTACTTTTATGATTTTTGTATGCTTCACTGTAGTGATAGGGTCTTTCGAAAACAGTATCTCTACCTCCACGAGTTACTAATAAGGTCTGTGTACACTCCACCCTCTTCAGACCCCCACTTTATGGAATTTCACTGGGTATGTTGTTGTTCTTTCACCTGTAGTAGTAATAATACATATTAGATTTTCTGGTTAGTCCTCTAATCTCCAAAGGATATGTTCCTGCAATCTAAGCTTTAATGATCTTCATTATACTTATTCAGACTGACATAATTTGGACTAGTTTTATTTTATCTATTTTGTAGAATTGTACACAAAAGTATAATAGTACAAAAATATGTTATTTAATTTAATTTCATTTTATATTTATATCTTTCAATTATAGATATTTAAACTTGTATAAAGTTGAACAAAGTGACGCATGTGTACTGTATAACATCCTACATAACAATTTGCATTCTAAATGATGTCCTATATGTATTATATCATGTTGGACTCATGTATTTACTTGTTGAACTATTTTATAATCTAAGTTGATATTAAAATTGGGTACTTAGTTTACATATATACACTAATTAGTACTATGTTTCCTATATAAAAATTGTGTTGATTCCAAAATGTATACATCCATCGTTGAGTTCATTAGTCAATAATAACGGAGTATGTAGGGAGGGTATGAGGACAAAATATATATAGTAATTGGTCAAAATTGGACAAAAAATAAAAAAAGAAGTCCATGAATCTCATCTCATATATAAAGTATTTGTCGTCCCTTTTTTTATTATCATGTTGTTCCTTTTTTATTATCATGTTGTTACTTTTGTTGAGAGTTACTTTGACTATGTTTCAAATTTAAATTATATTACATCTATTTCATATTTTTAAATAAAATATTTAAATATTTAAAATTATATGAATAGCAATATAAATTGTAATTATGACGAAAAATGTATCTTAAAGTTATTCAAAATTCATATTATTGACTTTTAAGAAGAAAATTATGATAATTAAAAAGGAACGGATGGATAATAAATATTCTATATATAACTTTTCTTACATTTTAGTATTTAGTACCAAATCAAACAAAAAAATTCTATATATTAGAGCTGATCTTTCTTGACTACCTTAATAAACAACTAAAAGTTGCAATATATGATAAGAAAAGTAGAAATTTTATTATTACTTCTATATCTCACCATCCAAGAATTGATGGGCAGATTTGTATGGATCATTTGGATGAATTGAAGTATGAAAAATTTTAAAATGTAAATATTAGTATTTAATAAGATCCCTTAGCATACTTTTAATATTTATTAAAAATATCAATATTTTAGTTTGTTATGTATCTAATTTATATTGTTTTTATTTATTCTAGTTGAAAGAATACAATTATTTAATAATAGAAAGGAGAAATTTAGGAGAGAATATTTTTAGGAATTACCTGTATACACACCTTTATTTTTCATAATTTCCATTATTTCCTACTATTTTAAAATATTTCTAAAATCCCTTATTTTTCCGGAATTCTTAAGTCAGCAGATAGATTACTCCTAACACAACTACCCACGTTCCCTTCCTATTTTTGTTCCTTAAATCTCTCCCTTATTTCACTTCCATAATCTGATCAGTTACATCCTTGATTCCAATTTGAATTTCAAAAGGTTTCTCTCTCTAGTTACAATTGATTTCAAATCAAGTTTTCATCTTCTCCATTCAACTATTCTTCAATTTTATTTTATTTTTGAAGCTTTCATATTCTTCATCTTACGTTGATTGAATTAAATTCATCTAAGATTAAAAATGCTAGTTCTTATGAGAACGGCTTCGTTTCTAATTAATTTCTCTGTCAGTGTTGATTACAATCCCTAATATTAGTCTTATTTTTCTGTCGAGGTGAATTTTTCTGATTTATTTTTGATGTGGGTGTACTTGAATATTCTTCCAATGGTACAGGAGCGACATAAAAGACTGATGATCAATCCAAGATAAACAATATTAGTTCATCAAGTTGTAATGAGTATTAGATATAAAATTTTGACAGATGTTTAATATTTCCCTTTGTTAGTTGTTTAAAAAATTTGATATACTAATGACAAAGTATTGTTCTCGTATTGTCATGTATCATAAGTTAAAGTATTATATAGATACATAAAATTCTAATTTTGTTCTCGTTTTGAATAGGTGTTATAAATGTATGAAGTTATAAAGTACGTACACATTGTAGAATAGATTATAATTTGTAGAATCTTGTATCATAAACAATATAACTATACCTGATACATAATAATGAGTATGTGAAATTTAATTAGTATCATATATAAGTTTTATTTGCACTTTATCAAGTTGTAATGAATATCTATATCAGATATACTATTAAAATACATTATATTTGCTATATGTATCATATACTTAAATTTTAATAAGTACCAAATTCAAAAATTTGTTGAAATGTATCATATTCACATATAAGATACATTACAAGTACTAATTTAAGTGTTTGTCATTTTGTTTAGATTACCTTCGTACACGATATGCAACCCTATTATGAAAAAATGGTACTAAAAAGGCTAAGGCAGGATATGTAAGTGAAAGAGAATTCACCAAGGTTTAAGAGTGAATTCACATCACTAGCTCAAGACGATTTGGTTAATGTTGAATAAGATTATCTAGCAATTGTTAGATATTTTTTTATATTGTTGTTATATTTTAGATACATTAACTCTAGCTTTAGAGTTTGTTATTTTTATATATTGTTTTAAGATATTCGTACTCAAGTTTTAGAGTATATGTAAAAATTATTTATTTTGACTTTACCTTTCATTATTTTTAGTTGTTATTTACTGTATGGATTGCCATACACATTTGTCTTATATAAACTAATACAAAATTTGGATAAAATCAAGTATAAGACTCATTAATGCATAAACACATAATATTATTTCTTCTCATTAATTTTAGTTAATTGCTGATACAGTTTGACACCTATCCAATGTAATGCAATTTATAACTTCATTTCTGATTCAATTATGTATTTACTTGATAATTTTGTTTTACTTATTTGTGTATTGATTTGTGTGGATACAATGAATAATTAGTTGTAGTTAGTTCTTGATTCATTTACGTATCTAATTGCCAAATTAATTCTTACTTATTGTGATACATTTATAGATACATTTTATTTCATTTTATGTACTACTTTTTCACAACCTTATTGTATCAGATACTTTTCTACTAGATCAAATAAAAATTTACATGTATCTGATATGTTATACTAACAACATACTGAGTCACATAATAATCTATTACATATACATCAAACTAGAATTGAATCAAATTGAAATCAGTAATGTATCATGATTTATATGTGCATATACAAATTCAAAAAATAAGAAAGAAATTCACATGTATTTAATACTTTATATTAACAGTAACTCACACATCTGCAAACTCATAACATATACATCAAAATTTAAATGTATCAAGTTATAATCAGTAATGTATCATGACTTATCCAATATACAAATTCATGAATGTGAAATACTGATTAAAGCAATATGTGTTGCATTCTTATTGTTATCCGATCTTTAACTCGAAAATTAAAGTTATGATAAATAAACATAATATTTTTGCCCAAGTTAATTAGAAAATAATAATTTTCAATTGTCTTCATATTTGAGATTTGCCACCACAAAATAAAAACAACCACCAACACAAAAATAAAGATACCAAGAAAGTTGGAAAAGGAAAAATAAGTCATGTTTGTACATGTAATATAGAAGTCATCTAATCTTCACGCTGCTTATTAGCTAACTAGACTTCATACAATCGCACAACGAACAAGAATTAGAGAAGAAACATATATGTAATAAAATGATCACCATCTTCGAAATAGATATATCATTAATATACTATAGTATAAGTTGTCCCAGAGCTAGAATTATGATTTACAAATTTAGGCCTCCAATTCTTTTATACCTCAGCTAAAGATGGATATAATGTTGGTTGAACTATGCTAACTGTAATATGAGGAACAAGTTGAAAATTCAACTATCCTTGAGTGACTTGAGACATCAACAATAGCCATCTTCAGAAAGTACTTCATCCCTTCTCAAGACCTCCTCTTCACCTACCCTTAACATGGTTCCCCTTCTCCCTATTATACCTAATACCTAATTAGTTTTGCACAAGATATGAAGCATCATTATGGAGATACGGTACTGAAAAGCTAAGTTACACTCTTTTTGGACATGATATATCAAATACATTATTTATCAAATTTCAACAAAATCATTCATTACATTTACAATTTATCATATTTACAAAATTTAATAATTTAACAGTGTTATTAATTCATCATCAATCGAAATGAACACAAATCTAAACAAATTTGTATTTCATAATAGCAACATTTCAATATATTGTATCGAAAATACATAAAATCACAATACATTAAAGTGTATATACTGCTATAGTGGAAAAATTATTGAATTGAAAATTATAAAGTGAAACATCAATGTATTCTGAAATAGTCTATTAAAAAATCGGTGTCAATCATCTTTAGGAAATAAGTACAAGTCCGTCTGTTGTGACCTTCTTGCCCACAACATCCACAACAGTTTGTGTTTGTTATTAGCTTTTCATTTGCAGTTTTCTTCCTCTTAGTCGTTAAGGCATCCTCTTGTATATCGGTGGCAACACATTTCTTTCAAAGCGGACTCATGAATTGACCATACATAACTGCTATTATACCAGATACCTTACAAAATGGCTACTAACTTATGTATCAGTCATAAATATTATACTAGAAGGTACAACAAAACAACAAGATACATATCCATCTATATTGTACATACTTTAATAATTGTGTCTTATATATAGAGAAACTGACACAATAAGTTATCACAACACTTTCCTGAAGAACAATATATTTACAACTTTCAGCAAATGTATCCGATACATTATTGAAAACACATCAACAAACTCATATCACAAAATCCAACACGTACAGAGAAAGCTTATCATTATATAATGTATCTAATAAAAAGATATGTAATGTATCAACTTACAACAAATAATGTATCTTTATCAATTTATTCATATATAAAATAATTTATCACGAACAATTATATAGGCTTATCTTTTTCAAACTTGCAAAATATGTACTGATAAATTATACTATACGCACATTGCAATTCCAATCACAAACACCAATATATACAAAAACATGTATCAAATACAAAATATATAATGTATAATCTACAACACATAAAGTAGCAGACAATTTGATTACACAACACAATACTACAAAATCACAAACCCTTTTGGTCACATCTTTTAACTCAAAAATAGAAATTATGTTTTATTTTGTATTTTGCCATTACAGCCACCAAAATTGTTTTATTCTTAAATTGTTGCTTCACTAACACTTTGATATCGTTCATATCTAACCTCAGTTTTCCAGATTCATGAATACCTCAATAAGATGAAAATATTTATCTTGAATCTTATCAATATTAGATTATGGACAAAATACAGATATACCATGCACAAGGAGAAGAATTTGGATATTTCATTAGTTTTCTAACCTTCATACCTCACCTCGTTCACCCAAATTTTTGAATGGATCAACAAAATCGATGTATTCATCTTTTGTATCAGCAACTTCTTTGAATTTTATTAAATTATCACTTTTTCGATATTAATGATTGTTCAATGAAGAAGATGTAAATTAAAATTTTGATATATGTACATTTGTTACCTATTAGGATATAAACTGATAAGAATTAGTTAGGCGTTAATCAAGGAAATTAAAATAAGTAAAAATAGATTTAGGTGCGTTAATCAAGAAAATTAAAATAAGTAAAAATAAATTTTACCTGATTTGTTCCTTTTTAAGCGCAACAAGAATTTGTTTACAATGTATCAGAATAATGTATCCGGATGGTAGGTATATATCCGGCTGCCTCCTTTTTTAAGGGATTTTTGTAAATTGAAAATTAGTAGGGACAAGATGTAATTTAGATCTTAGATTTCTATAATTTATACGTATTTTTAAAAAGGAACATATCACTTAAATACTCATCAGTTACAAATCCAATATTTTATAAAAGAAACATATCACTTAATATCTCTCATCTTTCCCAAAAAATCAAATTCTCTGTCTTATTCATCATTCTCGCATGAATTTGGTGGCGGCAGCAATGAATAATCAAAAGGTTAATCTAATGTTTAGCTATTGTGAATAAATTCAACTTCATCCTCACGATCATCTATCATATATTGGCGGCGCATGTGATACCAAAATTCTCTTTGTTGAAGTGAATTCGATTAAATTTGCGTTTTTTTTTTGTTTGACAAGAAATTTTTGAAAACGGGATAATTTCATTCACAAACAACTTTGGAGAAGAAATTTTCAACTAGAACTTTGATATAATCGGCGAAATACAATCGATCAAGTATTCCTTAACTGAATCATTAATTTGTTTGAAAGTTTTGACATGAACGTTTTTTTATTTTCTTGGGTAATTATATTTTTTTTGAATGACGAGGCAGAGTTTTACAAATGCACAAGTGAATATAGATTTGAATTTGAATTAGGAGAAAAAAAAGAAAATAGCAAACGAAGAAGATAGAGAGAGTCAAAGAAAGAAGGTTGCAAAAATTATATTCATACTAGAATTGTATTCATATTAATTTTTGTTTGTTAATTATTTTTCTTTTACTCAACATTTGTATTTTTATTAAGAATATTATATTTCTTTTTTAGTTTGTATTCCTCTTAATACGTATGTCAAATGGATTTGTATTTCTTAAGTATAAATATATCATATTTTTTTCACATTAAATTTGTATTTTTTTTTAGAATATGACAACATTCCTCAACTGATTATATTATTTTCACTTTGTATGCTATTTTTTTCAGAATTATGTATCCTTTCTTAAATCGTATTCATATGTAATGATTGGATTATATTGAGATACAATCACTAATATTTTTGTAATAGTACAATTTTAGTCACTGAGATATGATTTTTAGTTTTTCTATAAAGTATCAATTTTAATTTGAATGGTAAAGTGAACACATATTCTACTAAAAAAAAGTGAGCACATAAAATACAAAAGTTGTTGGCATACAATTATGATAAAAACATGGTATAAAAAAAAATACACGCTTGTTGTCATTGAAATTGATATTAAAACACAAAAAATGAGCACAATAAAAACTAACTTCAATTGAAATACAAAAATGACTTTGTTAGTTTATCATTATGATGAATGAAAAAAGAGATACAAACTTGTTTGTATACAATGTGAGAGTTAAATACAAATTGATCACAATAAAATATTAACCTCAATATGATATTCAATTTCAGTTTGAATGATAAAATAAGCACACAAAATACAAAAGATGTTAATCAAAGGTGCTATGAATATCTTTAGAAATATATTTTTCAATTTTTTTAAAAAAATACCAAAAATAACGGGAGGGAGTTGAAAAACAAAAAATAATTGAAAGAGGTAAATTTGAGAGATAAAAAAGATTTTAAAAAAAATATATGAGAGAGAAAGAGTTGAAAATATGTAATTAAGGTGCGCAAATTGAAAGTAAATTAAGATAAACAATATTTTCTAAAATATTGACATTTTGATATTTTTACTAATATTTATATAGTATGGAGGTTTTTACTAATTAAATTAAATTTCTTTACTAAATTGCTATTTTCCCCTTATCATCAACTTTAAATCCAGTGTGAAGGAGGAATCTCTTGAATTTGAGCAATTTCTTCATTACTTAATTACCAATCCAAAACTCTTCACTATTACACTAGATCCTTAATGCAACCTATATATATAAATACTTATTACATATATTTCTTTTGTCTCAATTTATCTGAGTTAATTTCATTTGATATGAAGTTTAAAAATTATAAATAGATTTTTGAAACTTTTGATCTAAAACAAGTCATAAATATTAGTGTGACTATAAGTAATTTGATTAAACGTAAAATTGATATTTTATAATTAAATTATGTAGTAACTAAATATGAAAATGTCATTCTTTTGAAGAGTGATTGAAAAGAAGAGTGAATCATATAAATTGGATAGAAGGAGTACTAATTTTGCAAGTAAAGTAAATTATTTTATTTTATTTTTAAAAAAAATACTATTTCATTGGGAGATGGATGACATCTTAGAGGCTAGAGCATGTTTGATATTGTTGTTGGAAAGCCAAAATCACTTATTTAACAAAAAAATATTTTTCAAATAAATTAAAACACAAATTATTATTATTATTTTTAAAACACTATTCTAAAATCTATTTTTTTAAATGCTTCTAATTAATTTTACCTGCAATTTTAAAAAAGATTCTTAGGGTTTGTTTGATATGAAGAAAAATATTTTCCTCGAAAGAAGATATTTTTTTAATGTTTGATTGGTGGATGAAAAACATTTTCTAGAAAATATTTTTTATTTCTGGCTTGAAACTAGAAAATACTCTTTAGCAAATAATTTCTGACCCAAAAAATCAACCCTAATAATCGAATTAAGACCCGACCCTGACACCCAAACTAGGATACGACCCGAACGACCGTGAGATCCGACATTTTACCTGACCCAAACTTCGATCCTGAAATATTTCTCAAAAAAATTAAAAAATATGGGACGCGCAAGGGGGGTGGGGGTAGGGGTGGTGTAAAAAATCAAAATTATTAAATTGAAATATTCTTCAAAAACAATTTTTACAAAAAAAAATTATGACGGGGGTGGCCCTGGGTGGGAGGGGTGGAGAAGGCGTATAAAATGAAAATTCTAAAATTTGAAATATTTTTCAGAAATAATTTTTCTTTTAAAAATAAATTATTGACGGGTAGCGAGGGGGTGAGAAGGGAGTGGGAGTAGCGTAAAAGATGAAAATTTTAAACTTTAAAATATTTTTTAGAAATAATATCTTTTTTGGGCGGGCTGGCAGGGGTGGCCATAGTGGTGGGGGTAATGTAAAAAATGACTTTTTAAAATTTAAAATATTTGCAATATTTTTAAAAAATTAAATTGACGGGGCCTGAGTGGGGGGGGGTAGTGGGTTGATTTGGGGATAGGGTGAAAAATTATTTGAATTTTAAAAATAAGAAAATTTAGTTATTTTTTTCTTGATGGGGAGGGCCGGGTAAAAGGATACGAGGTAGGGTGAAAATATTGTAACTTAAGGATGAAATAGTATTTTGGAAAATGTTTTCCTTAATTTTGGAAGAAAAGCCCTTTTCCTTAAATTTGAGGGAAAATGAGTTGATTTAGAAAACATTTAAGTCAATCAAACATGGGAAATTGAAAAATATTTTCTTTTTTACCAAATATGCCCTTAATAAGTAAGGTGTAGGTGAGTGTGACCAAATTAGAAATTGTGTAAAAAAAGAAGGTGAAATGACCTGGGAGACCCTTGTACTTGGTTTCGTTTGTCACCTGGACCCTTCTAATCACGACTTTGTCAACTGAACATTCAAAGTTATTAAAACACATTATTTCAAACCCTTTTGACCGTTGACTAAGCTTATGTGATGTTTTTTTTTTTTTGCTGAATCAGATCAAGAGAGTGGTTACACGCGT
Organism: Solanum lycopersicoides; assembly: GCA_022817965.1. Lineage (NCBI taxonomy): Eukaryota > Viridiplantae > Streptophyta > Magnoliopsida > Solanales > Solanaceae > Solanum > Solanum lycopersicoides. The sequence continues at coordinate 85,752,261 of CM040629.1, read as the reverse complement.
TTAAAAGAAGTGAAGACAATTATTTTTACAAAATTCTAAAAAAAATAAAGAAAAATATAACAATTAAAAAAAAAAACCATTCCCCAATATGTTGTATTTCTTTCTTCTTCCTCCTCATAATTTCAACCAACTCCTACGTACCATCACCACACACACATCTTCTTCAATCCCTTCCAATACTCTTACACACAAGTCTTCCTCTTTATCTTCTCATATGATACCTATCATTTGAGATTTCTATAATGATTTGGAAAAAGATATTTATTTAAATTTGGGTAAAAGATAGGGGAGAAAAGAGGTTCTAAATTGTGAAATAGATGCAGATTTTGGATGAGTTTTTTAAAAACAAATGTTTGATTCTTTCAAAATGTAAGACAATTTTATCGAGAGCATTTTTGAAGAGTTTATTATAATGACCCATTTTTGGTGTCCTTCTCTTCTTTCTCTCATCCTCCATTTTAGTTACTTTATTTTTTACCACCATTAAAATAACAAAATTTATAATAAAAAACACAACATAGCTTTGCTTTTCTCTGATTTCTCTCAACCTAAAAAATTAACTAGGAAAAAAAAAAGAATGATTAGTAGCAAAATAGATGAAAAATATGGGAATTGAAGAAAAAATTGAAAGAAATCAAGAAAAAAAGAATTTTGAATATTAGTTTGAGATTTCTTTTTAAAAATATTATTTGTAATTAAAAAAATGATGTAGCAATATATTTATGATGTGGATAGTGAGTTGTTATCCACATCAGCGTGATTGAGAGACACACATGATCAGAGGGGATTAAAATACAACGTTTTAATAATTTTAAATGTTCAATTGAAAAAATTGTGAATAGAAGGATCTAGGTGACAAACGAAACTAAGTACAAGAGTTCTTTCTAGTAGAAGAGTTGATTGGTCTAACAAAAAGAGTACCTTCCTTATTTACTTTCAACGTTCTAGCCACGAACAAAGGTAGGGTGGAACTGAAGTTCACTCACTCTTCTCATATCAGAACAACAATAATATCCACAATATAGTCTTATCGAAAGTTTTATTTATGGGTATAATGTTTATGATTTTAGATTGCTTAATCAAATCACATTAATAAGATGTTTTTAGTATATTTTTATTTGTCATCTAATTTATTATTAACATAATTCGTGACACCATAATTCTTTCAAATGGAACAATGATAAGTGTCATGCTTGAACTTGAAAGGGTCACGGTAGACAACCTCCACTATACGTTAATCACTATATATCACTTCAACAAGAGACTAGATTAGTTTGGTATATGTCCACAACAACTATCTACGCAAGTCAATATTACACCTTCGTCCACATAATTTGTCCTGTTGTCTGTTGACTTGTATCTTTTTAAAGACAATTATATTAGTACTATTATTTTATTTGTTATAAATTATTTAAATATTAAAAGAAGAGTTTAATATATATTAATATCAAATCAAAAATTATAAAATAGTAAATTATAGAGTAAAAGTCTCAAAAATATTTTAATTTTGACCGAAAATATTGTTACGATACCAAACTTTATGAGGAATTTTTACCCCTGCACGATTTATATAATGTATTTTGAAGGCATATATGTGTCCATGTGGACACATGATATAATTATGCAATATTTTTTATGTTCACGTAGACACATATATACCTTTAAATACATTATTAAAGAGAAAATGATCAAAATGATCCTTCATCTATGAGGGTTACTTTATGTTGATCCTTAATATATTCCACATGATCTATATGGTCCTTAAAGTATATGAAAGGATGATCATTTTAGTCCTTTAACACTAAAACTAACGAAAAAAAGAAAAACTTTAAAAAATCTGATAGATTTAACAGATTTGCTTTCTTTCACCATCACCACGTTAGACCCTTCTCCTCAACTTCTTTCTTTTGCCATTTGAGGTCATGCTCTTTATCCCATAAGAAAAATAATACACACTATACTCATTTCTCATCTCCATCTAAACAACATTTTTAAAAGCTTCCATTATCATACATAAAGAAGAATAAGAAAATCAAATCATTAAAACAAATGTAAACTAAGTAAACATTTACGGGAAGGATATAGCTTTTGTTGCATATAATCCTTTTCAAAACTACTATTTTTTAAGCCATTTTTTTATTCTATTTTTAAAATTAAAGAATAAATATTGAAAGGTAAAAAACAAAAATTACAAATATTCTTTTGAAATTTGAAGAAGATTTTGTGTGCATAGAAAATTTTGACAGCAAATATTGTATAAGAAATGGAAAAAGAAAAAGACGAAGGAGAAGAAACCAGTGCGCAAGATACATGGAGAAAGAAGGCGCCACTAACTGTGGGTGGGACCCACAGTTAAATTTAACATTTTTTATGTTTTCCGTTTGTGATCATCCTTTCATATACTTTAAGGGCCATATAGATCATGTGGAATATATTAAGGATTAACATAAAGTAACCCTTATAGATGAAGGACCATTTTGATCATTTTCTCCACTATTAAATAGTACTGGGATAAAAGGTCATTTCCAAAGTTTGATATCGTTATAACAATTTCGATCAAAGTTTTCCCTTTAATTTGAGTCCCAACAAATTTTAAAAAATTCTTTTATTTTTTAAATTTTGTGCTTAGTCTAATTAAGACACATAAATTGATAACGGAGAAAGTAAATTAATGCTCATATCAGTGTTAAGAAGATTATAGTGTTATCTATTACTACCTATTGTTGTTATTAGGGGTGTTCATGACTCAATTTGAATAAGTTATTAGTTAAAATCAAAATCTAACCACTTTAGTTTGATTTTTAAATTTCTAATGTTAGTGAAAATGCACTAATTCCAAGCGTAATATTTTTTGGCAATTATGACCTGATGGATTCCTATACTTGTATGAGTTCGTATTATGAACCTTCTACTTAACTTTTTATCAACTGAATTCTTAAACTCATTAAAACACAATATATCAAACCCCTCAAACCATTGATCATTCTTATGTGACATTAAGATGGATGAGGTGGCAAGAGAGTGTAACCGCACATATATAAAGGCAAGTGAATAACATATTTAGATTTTAAAAATATAAAATAATAATTTTTTATATAAAACATCTTCTTCCCCTCACCTCACCTTCTTCACTCATCCCCCACCACCATCCCCGCCCTAACCTTCCTTTCCAGCCCACGCACCACCCTAATTCCCAGCCAACTCCCAACTCCATATCTGCCTTAACCCCCTCCCCCCCCCCTCTTTTTTAGCCATCCCCAACCTCAACCCTATTTTCAGGTTGTAGTGGCACCTCACCATTTTTGCCTCAACTTTTTTTTCAGTCACCCCACTCTATTAGTAGACCTTTTTTTTTTTTTTTTCCATTTTAGTTTCATCAAATACCACAATTAAAGAATGAATTTTTCAAATACAAAAGGCTTACAAATGAAGGAAAAGAAAAGAAAACAAAGGAGGATTAACTTAGATTTAATTTTAGATTTAAGATTTTCTATTCAAGACTTTCATTTTTAATAACCCTCTTTTGTCGTAAGAAGACAAGCTTAAATGGAAGAAAAATATATTAAGAGGGTGGAGGGGACGGTGTTTGTTGGATGGGTAAGATGGACGAAAGTTGGAGGAAGGTGAGAGACATAAGAATTATATTTTAAAGAATTATTTATCTTTTATTTGATATTTTGATTAATAATTTTTAAAATAGTTAATAAAGATAATTATGACGTGCTATTAATTTATGTGACATGGATTTGACATGTCATGTATTTGAAGGAGAGTAGACTATACACATGATAGGAGGTGTATAAAAATCATCTTTTGATTAAGTTTAAGGATTTAGTTGGTAATGTGTTAAGTAAAAGGATCCACAATACAAACGCACAGGGCTCCATTAGAATTTAGATCATTTCGCCTTAATATAATTATCTTGTTTACCAAAAAAAAAAAAAGTAATATTATGACTTCTATACCTCACCATCCCAGAACTGATGGGCAGATTTGTATGGTCCATTTGGATGAACTAAAACCATGTCAACTTTAAATCCAGTGCAAGGTGGAATCTCTTGAATTTGAGCTATTTCTTCCTTACTTAATTCCCAATCCAAAATTTGTAGGTTCTCTTTCATCCTCTCCTTGTTGAAACTCTTCACTATTACACTAGCTCCTTGCTCATATACCCATCTTAATGCCACCTATAAATATTTGTAACATAGACAAATTAGATAAAGTCAATATATTGTGTAAAGATTTTCTTGGAAATAATCTCAATGTGTGAGCATATATGACCAAATAATACAGAGATAAGTATTGAAAACGCTTTTAAACTTCGCACGGGTTATTAATTTCATTTAAGAATTATTGACAACCTTAAAAACATCTATCTACTTGACTAACTAAATACACTTCATATCTGTCATTTTATATAGCAAGTAGTCTTAAACTCCTCTAGTAGCACGAGACTCTTAACAAAATGTCAAGAGGAGTGTTGATAACACCTCGAAACTTTGCGAGAATTTAGGAATGTATTTCACTCATGTTGTAAGATCAGAGATGTATTAAAATGTAGTTAATCAAGTAAAAAAGTATTTTTAAAGCTATGAATAATATAATTCGAAAATAAAACTATAATTTATGGCGAATTTAGGAATATTCACAATGCATTTTCACCTGAGCAATACTCTTGTGTTTGTGAATGGCAATATCTTTAAGGACAGGGCTCTCCATAACAGAATGGGTGCCCCAAGGAGTTATCCCATTAGCTCCAAGTGGAGACCATGCACTCACATGTATTCCTTTTTCCTTGCAAAACTCTAACATCTTCTCCTGCCTCCATGCAACATGCATTTCCACCTGTAAAATATTAGGAGTATTCAATTTATTTGACCTGTTTCTTGTTATTCTGTTTCAAAAAGATGGATTCTAGCCATTCTTTAATTTTAATTGTTCACTTAATATGTTTAATGTTGTAGATTAAACAAATTAAAATGGATAAAGTACTACTTACTAGTGATTTGTAACTAAGGGCCTGTTTGCTGGGGCGGACCCATAGAGTCTGTCGGGTGCTCGAGCACCTATTAACCGTCTCAGGATATATATATATCTATGTAGAAATTAAGAGGTGTCCATATAAAATAACATAGAGCATCTAATGAATAAATGATCTAACTAGTCCATTGACTTTTGGGTGGTGCTTAAGGCTTTTGTAGTGTATTGAGCCCGGATTCGAATCTCACTGTCAACATGACTTTTTTATTTTTTTGATTCCGTCACTTTTAGAGCACCCACAACCTAAAATCATAAATCCGTTTATATGGAAAAAAACATTCTTCAAAAAGTATTTTAAAATTTCTCCTTGTTTGTTTAGTTAAAATTTTGAAACAATGACTTCCCTACTAAATCAACTTATAAATTAATGCATATTTTAAGATAATATTTTTGACTTATTTACCAAACACAAAAAAAGTAAGTAGAAGAATCAACTTATTACTTGGTTAACTGCAGGAGGAATGGTAGCATAGTGTAGGATTTGAGAGAGCTTAGTGCATGTAAAGTTGGAGACACCAATAGATTTGGCTAGACCTAACCTACAACACTCTTCCATGGCTTCCCATGTCCCTCTCATGTCAAATGGAATTATATCCTCTTTGTCAAACCTCATTTCCTCATCCTCACTATTAACCTTCTTCTTCATTGTCACTGGCAAATGTATTAGGTATAAATCCAAGTAATCCATCTTCAGCCTCCTAAAAATTACAATTAATAGGATTAACATTCATTGACTTTATAATTAATCATATCATGTACTTATCTGTCGAGTTTCATCAAAAACAATATTCGATGTCCCATTTTATGTGACACTTTTCGTTTTTCGAGAGTCAAACAATTTAACTTTGACCGGATATTTTCGTATGGAATTTTCAAATTTTTTGAAATGAATATTTGCAAACTACGTAAAGAGTACTATAAGTCAAAATAGTTGATAATTCAAAATGTTAAAAGGATCTATGAAAAAATTACGGTTCAAAGATAAACTTGTTTGAATCTCAAAATGCGAAAAGTGCCACATAAAATGGGACGGAGGAAGTAATTATGTTTCTACTTGAAACAAATAGGTTTTGATGTAATATATGAATCATCACTATCCATATCAGTCTATGTTGTACTAGGAGCCAGCGACAAAATAAGAAATGAAGTTATCCAGAAAAAAGTGAGAATTGCCTCTATGACAGATAAAATAATTAAGGGAAGTAAGATTGAGACGGTTTGAGAATATTAAAAGGAGGTGCATAGATGCCCCAGTGAGGAGGTACAAGAGGTTGATTGTACGGGGTACACAGAAAGGTAGAGGTAGCCCAAAAAAGTATTGGGAGAGGTGATTATACATGACATGACACAACTTCATATTTGTTAGGTCTTAAACCCAACTCACTCTCCAAATATTATCTCAAAGGGAGGAGGATTGTCCAAACCTTATATTATAAGGACGCCGCCCGTTTCACTAATTATTACTGTAAGACATTTGTCATTCTTTAACACCTACCTCACTCCCAGTGCGTGGACAAATTTGTTTTTTGGGGGGCCAACATTGGGTGAGATGAGTCCTACTCTGATACCATGTTAAATTAGGTTTTAGGCCTAACTCACACCCCAAAAGCTAGCTCAAAAGGAGAAGGATTTTCCCAAACCTTATAAGGAGTCCACACATCTCATTACTTACCACCAATATGAGACTTTTGTCATTCTTTAATAATATTATTGAGGACATGACTCTAGAATAGGAAGGAGTAAATGTCGTGTATAAGGGTAGAAAGTTAATTAGTAGAGGCAGAGTATTTTCTTGTCTTTTTTTTTTTGTTATCTATAGATCGTTGTTTCAATTATCAGACTAATTTTTTGATGATATATATAGTTTCTTTCTTGTAGGTTCTACGGTACTGCTTATTGTATTATTGTTATGTGTTTTCATCATGTTTTACTTGAGTTTGATGCAATTGAGCCAAGAATCTTTTGGAAATAATCTTTCTACCTCGATAAGATATGATAAGGTCCAAGTACACTTTATCCTTTCAAAACCCCACTTAATAATTTTCAGTAGATATGTTGTTGTAGTATTTCAGCCAAAAATATTATTAAAAGAATAATAGTAATAATACAATAGAAACAATAATGATAACACTATAATCTTCTGAAATGATATGAGCATTTAATTTACTCCTTTCGTCTCAATTTAATTGTCTTGATTTGAATAGACATGAAAATTTAAAAATAAATAGACTTTTAAATTTTGTTTGTTTTAATTAAATTAAAGATGTATGTACTCCTTTAAATCTCATGATCTTAAACTTATCAGATAGAATATTGAAAATGAAAAACTTGTTAAACATTAAAAAAAACACTTTTTAGACAAAAAAAAAAGTGTAAAACTTAAAAATTAGAACAAGGGGAGTATATCACAAATAGATCATTGATTTTCAACTAACCACAAGAAGAAGAAAAGTATTTACGTACCCAAGAGTTCTTTTTAAGGCAGGAAGAACAAGGTGGCGATGAGTTTCCGTGCACCATAATTTAGACGTAATAAACACTTGTTCACGACTCTTAATGAGTCCGCGTTGTATGGCTTCCGCCACTGCTTGGCCAAGTGCTTCCTCAGAGCCATAGACCGCGGCTGTGTCAAAGTGACGATAACCAATTTCAATGGCATCTATGAGTGTTGAAACTAATTGATCATGTTGTGGTAAGGAAGGTGCTGTTCCCATCCCTATAAGAGGCATTTCATGACCAGAATTCAAATTCACATTTGGCACTAACATTTGCTTCATGTTCATAGTCATGACCTAGCTAAAATGAATAAGTGGTAAAGGTGTGACGACCTAATCTAGAGATATGTGATATACTTGGAAATAAAATTATGTAAAAATAAATATCTACTTTTATTTATGCAATTTAAAAATCAAAAAATGATATCTTATCTTTTGTTTATTTTATTTTTTATCAAATTATTGACTTGTGTTGATAGTTGATGTGCACCTAAACCAAACTGATCTTATCTCTTGTTTGATTTGTGGTGGAGGTTGTCCAAAATGATCCTTTCAAGTTCAACATATTGTTCAAGATATTAATTACTACATTATTAGGGGTCGTTATAGAGTATTGTAGCACAATTAATACATGCATTAGTTCTATATGTATTAGCAGTAAAAGTACTTTGTTTGGTGCACTTTAAATTTCATGTTAGGTATTATTAATCTGTGTCATCTCTTGCCTTTGAATTTTTAGGTCAATGTCGTAGGCCCTCAATTTTTGGGGCCCTCAAATTTCTATATATAAAAAATCATGTTTATATATATATATATATATATATATATATAAATAATTTTCTTTGCTAACACTAACATTATTTATCCTTTTTAACTCTTTATATATGCACTCTATTTCTTTAAATCTTTGATAATTAGAGTAATATTCTGTCAAAAATATGAATAAATAGCCGAAAAGTGTTCAGCAAAATAAAATATTATATTATTTCTTTATAACTTTTCATATTAAAGTAGGATGCAAGTCATCAACTTTTTGAATGAGATTGTATGATTCTAACTCTTATCTTTATTTAAAATTTATCAACTTATTACTTATAGAACTATATTTTCGATTCATATAATAATTGTCTCAATAAAATGATGTTTAAATTGATAAAATCTTGCTTCAAAATAATAATTGAAAAAAAAAATTGAAAAAAAGTATTTTAAAAAAGATATTAAGTGTAATAATTTACATCTAAAAATTTAGAAAAATAAATAAATACAAACAAAATTTATTTAAATTTTAGGCCTCTAATTAAAATTTCAGTTTAAGCCTCGAATTATGTTGAGTCGCCCATGTTATTAATCCTTGCATTAGTTATACACTTTATTGTGTATTAGGGAGTGTATTATTAATAGCATGGATTTCTAGGTAGGGAAAAGGCATAAATCCCCCCTCAAACTTGTACCCAAAAGTCAATTTCACACTTCAACTATTATGATGACCTATTACACACTTGTTTCTTGTTCAAAGTGTAATTAATACCACCACGAAACTGACGTGTAAATAAAATTAAAAATAAAAATAAATTAGGCGCGTTTGATTTGAAATAAAGTCAAAAAAGAATTTTTTTCAACCCCCCCCTCCCTCTCCGTTTTATTCTTTCTCATGTTCTTCTTCTGTTCTCTTATTTCCTTCATAAATGTTCTTCTTTCATTTTCTTCTTAGCACATTTTTTAAGATTGCACTCAATTTCATTTTCTTCTTATCATATTTTAACAATTTTTCATTCAATTTTATCATTATACTTAGAAAAAGTAATTTTTTAATTTAAATTTCACAATGATTTTAGGAATTTGAGACTTTGTTGTCTTAACTTTCCACTTTCTCCTTCAAATTTTTGAAACACAAAGCTTACTCAAACACCATGGATATAAATGGGCCGAAAAATAGAACAATCTATCCTAGAAACGCCATAGATCTGAAAAAATATATTTTGTACTCAAGTTGGAGGGAAAAAGCTAATTGAAACGAAACCCATGGATCTTAAATATGTCGAAAAGGGATAAGGTAAAGGGGTTTGATTTGGTGTTTGTCAATGACCGATTTAGTGTTTTGGGTGGCTGAGGTGGTTGTTTGGTGGTGGTGGTGGCCGTTGGTTGTTCTTCGCCGGAGAAGACAAAAAGAATTGTGATATAAATTCAAATGAATAATTTTCTAGTTGATATAGAAGTGGATAAGATTTAGATTGGAAGAAGATATGATTATTAGAGAATTTTAATAATTAATTAGGAATTAATTAGTGTAAAATAGAGTTAATAAAAGAAAAAATATTAATAAAGAAAAGAAAAAAAAAATAAAAAAAAATATAATTTCTAACGTGTTGCTGACATGGCGCTGACGTGATGCTGATGTGGCAGCGATTGTAACACACCACATACCGTGAGAGTGGTGTTATGCATCTCAAGGTGGTATTAAATTCACTTTTAAATAGTAAGAGTGTGTAATAGGTTATCATAATAGCTGAAGTGTGAAACTGACTTTTGGATACAAGTTTGTGGGGGGGATTTGTAATGCAAAAGGATTTAATGCATGCATTAGCATTTTAAAGACACAATTACCCCTCAAAACCCCTTTTATATTTTTTTTTTCACCATAATTGTGGAGAATATTTATAAAAATAATTTTATACAATACATGTTATATTTAATACACCAAACCAAACAATGTATATGAAATAATTTATGTATAATTAATATAAGCATTACTAATGCAAGCATTTCTAATACACTCTATTTTACATTATTCTTACACTCTGTCAAACTTCTACAAGCATAATGCTGATAGTTTTTGATATTTTAAATTATTCGCATTTTAAAAATATCGTGAAATATTATTATATAGATTTATTTTGATACTTTTGATCAACAAAAAGTTCAGTCCATATTCTATTTATTAGTTGGATCAGCCAAAGAGTTTATAATTGAGTTTTAGTACTTAAATGGGTCCTTGTGTTTATATGGATTTTTCTTGAATACCAAAAACTAAAAAAATATAGCAATTATATATGATCTATTTGATTTTGTTTTTTGTTTTTTATTATATGTGGCTTTAATTTTTGTACATCTATCCACAATCTCAAGGTAAAATCGAAAGTTGAATTCTGTTTTTTTTTCTTTTTTTTTTTAAAGAACAATAATTGTAGTAATGCAAAATGAATTTGTTTGCAAATCTTTGTTATGTTAGAGTTACCCATTTATAGTTTTGGAAAAATTAAATGGTTTATAATTTATTTTTATACAATGAGATATGAATTTTGCAATAAAAGCACAAATTTAAGTGATAACAAACATCAAATCACTTGATAAATTTTAAATCAGGTAAACACACTTCAACATTTTTTGTAGCATTCAAATTTCTGATGAAGCCTTTGTATATGGGAGATGTTTATATAGAGGTTTTTATCATCAATTCTCATTTCTAATATAAGAAAGTTTTAGTAAAATTGAAAGAAGGAAATGTAATATTTCATTTCTTGTGATTTTGCTTTTAATGGTGAAATGATCATTTTGCCTCTCCTCAGTGTTTTCAGGCTTAGTTTGTATTACAGAATGACAGTGGCGAATTCTGTAATTTACAACTATGGGTGCTCACTATTTTCAACTTATATCAACCAAAGAGCGTAACTGCGAGCTAAATTCGTCAACATAGGTGTTATTTTTTCAATGCAATAGACAATCGAAATATTTGGATTGGTTCAAGAAAAAAAAGGAGGAGAAACAATATACTTTCACATACAATTGTAGTTACCAAAAAGGCAAACAAAAGGAAGGGAGACTCTTTCGCTTTTAAATTGTAAAACTGAAATAAAGGTGCTAAAACACATTTTTTTCCTTCCCTTTTATTTTTTCTAATTAGACTGATGAGAAGAAAAAGTTAATAGTAATGGAAGATCATGACTGTCTATATTTTTTTTGGAGATTAAGTTACATAATAGACATAAGAAGTAAGCGATTCAAGATTTTAAGATCGAGGTTACTTTTTAAGCTATCGATCATAAATATAAATGTATAAATTTAATACTTGTCAAAAGAAAAATAATTATATTTATATAAGATAGCCAAAAAAATCAAAAAGAAAAATAATCTTCAAAAAAGAATTTTGTTTTAGAAAAATTAGAAATAGGACAATTCGTGAAAGGGGGAAAAAGTAAAGGTAGAAAGAAAAGAGTTGATTTTAAAATTAAAAAAATGTAATTACAAGGAATTGAACCTGGGCATTTAGACCTTGAGAACCCATTTTCAACCACCATGCCAACTAATACATTTGTTTATTGGGTGCTTGACTTTTATTTTATACGATATTACCTTAATTTTGATATAAATATACATCGTTCGATACGAGCTTAATGGGTGCTCGAGCACCCGGGCAGCCCCATGTGGATCCGCCCCTACAGAATGATTAGTGTGGTAATTTTGGTGATTTGATCATTTTAAATTGAAATTCTTTATATGAATGAATTTGTTTAACATTTCGAGTTCCGAGCATCAGGTGGAACTTTCGTCAGTTTCATCGCGTCTACAACGTCAATGAGCTAGTTAGACGGTCTATAACGTTCCAAAGCCTTATGTTGAGTTTTCGGTGTTTTGGGCTAGAAGTAGAATCTGAAGTCTTAAGAGAGGTTCGGGAGGATATTTATGTCATTTAGTCTCTTTTCAAAAATCTAGCGATTTCGTTGAGTCTCGAATGTCAGTTTATGTGGGTAGCAAGTTCATTTTATTTTTATCGGACTTCCGAACGATTTTTGAGTGTTCGATAGGAGACTTGGACTTATGGCTTTTTTGTTTTCCAATTGGTGCAATGGGACCGCGTTCACGGGAGGATCTTGGCGCGATCATGGGTGAACAGTGTTTCGCGATAGCGACACTATTCTTCGAGCTTGAGAGTTTAGTGGGTCGCATTCGCAGTATACTATCCGCGTTTATGGAACCCATTTTTTTTTACTTGGGCAGAACCTTTTGGAGCTTAGGGGAAGGCGATTCTTGGAAGCATTTTTGTGTAAATCTGCGTGGGTAAGCTACCAATTTCTTTACCCGTTCCTTCAAAGTTTAATCTCCCAAAACTCTTTTAAATCTTGATTTCATAGTGGATTTGGAAGGGGAAAAAATCTCACAAAGTTGAAAAAAATGTAAATCCCTGATAAGATTAGATTTTGGGATTTTTCTCCAAATCAAATCTCCAAAAATATCGATAAAATCGCAATAAATACATTGTAATGATCTCATATTGTATTGAAATCGATAATTTAAATTACACATGTAACTATAAGAGTTTATCATTCTAATTGCTCCAAGCTAGGGATAATATCTTAAAAGATCACTCAACTTTAAGTATTGATCTAGCAAAATCATTAAAGTTTATTTTCTATCAAAAAAACACTCAACTTAGATTTTTATATCAATAAGATCACTCAACTTTAGGAATTGATCTAACAAAGTCATTAAAATTTGTTTTGTATCAAAAAAATCACTCAACTTAGATTTTTATATTAATAAAATAACTCAACTTAGACATTTGTGTTAGTTAAATCACTAAACAAAATTTATCATTAATTTTTTTCGTTTCATATAAAATAGACCCTACAAATAAATAAAATTAAGAAAACTAGTTTAATTTTTTTATGGGAAACTTCTTTAGTGAAACAAATACCTTTATCTTAATATACTAATTACTAAATAAAAAGAAATAATTAGGAGTTCTATTTATTGGTCCACTAGTGTATTTGTTTTTGAGGATTAGCACAAACCAATTATCGATGAAATTTGTGTTTACAAATCTAATTAGGACTCATTAGAGAATAAGAGTACTAAAATAATAATTAAAATTGTGACTTCAGTTAACTTTCTAAATATATTATAACTGACAGCTTTTCTTTAACAATGCAAAAATTAAACAATAGTGCTCTAATAAAATTTTTCTTTTTTGTTTTGAAACTTTTTTCAAAAAAATAAAATAATAATAATGTATATATTATTGTACTTCTTCATTGAAGCTTAAAATTATTTTGGCTCTATTAATCTTAATCTTTTCTTATAACGTTAATTTTTCAGCTTAATTTTTTGCTTTAACTAGTCAATTTTGTGTAAATATTTTTTTTAAAATAATAATAATAATAATGTCATAATGCTTACATACTTTAATATTATAAAAGTATGTATTTCATTAATTAAATTTGTTCGTAAAGTTTATTAACAATTTAATTTTTATTCATTTACAGGGTTCATATTTATATGACATAAAAAATAATTTTTTTTATTATATCAAATGTTTTTTTAGTGATAAATTTAGTTAAATGATTTTATTGATATAAAAGTCTAAGTTGAGTGATTTTATTGATACAACATAAAGTTCAATGATTTTGCTAGATAAATTTTCTAAGTTGAGTGACCTTTTGAGATATTAACTCTGATATTATTGATATAAAAGTCTAAGTTGAGTGATTTTATTGATATAAACAAAGTTTAATGACTTTACTAGATAAATTTTCAAAGTTGAGTGACCTTTTGAGATATTAACTCCCAAACTAGTAACAAATCCTTCCAAGGAAGAAGTAGAAATAAAAAGTTAGAATGGAGAGAGATCATAGATTAATCTCAGTAAGAGACAAGTTCATATCATTGTCCTAATAGACTAATTTACTCTTCTATATATAAGCCTTTTCCCGGGGTCCAAATATAATTTGACATATTGTCACATAGATCCTTCACATCAGTTATATTCATAACATACATATTCAAAATTAGATTACCTAAATCAATGAAATTCTGATGTATTCTTTGTATGACTTTTTTCATTTTGATTAAAAAAAAGTGAAAGAATCTGAAAGGAGAGAGAAGGAAGAATAAAAATGAAAATAAGCGGAAATGAATGAATAGAGAGAAAATGAATATTTTTTAAACAAGGAAAAGTGAGGTTGGTGGGAGTAAAAATATGATATATTTTAGGGAAAAGGGACGAATTTACCCTTGAACTTTAATAAAAGGTGCGTATATACCCTCCGTTATACTATGCGTACACGTATATCCCTACCGTCCAAAAAGTGGTACATATATAACCTTGTCACTAACGGACTATTATTTTATAACACGTGTCATCATCCTATTATACTACCCGTTTCACCACTTTTTTGACCCATAACCATAACTCGCCCCATAACCCGCCCCATAACCCATTAAAAGAAGGGATCCCTTAAAAGAATCCTAAACACACACACCCTAATCTAAACACCCAAAGAAAGATCCGCCACATATCAACCAAATATCTCTTCTTCGTCCGATTCAAGTTCGTCTTCATCGCGACGACCATAATTAAAATTTCATCTATCTATCGTGTGTTGGTCATAATTTCCTATTTCATCTATCTATCGTCTCCTTCAATTCAGACCTAAAATCATGTCAGAAAGTTCATGTGATTCAATTAGTAACTCCATGATGATGACTTGTTTTTGTGGTGAATTGGCTCGTTGTTTCATTTCAAGGACTCCATTGACCCCGGAAGAAGAAGATTTTATAGATGTTCTAAACCTAAGGTACATTTTTCGCCTAACAGGAAATTAAAATGATTTGTGATTGTATTTTGGTGTTCATGATTTCTTCTTTGTTATTTTTATTAGATTGAGAATTGTGGATTTTGAAGGTGGGAAGGCAGTTCTTCAGAAAATTCTTCTATTGAAGTTAATTTATTAAAGTCTAAATTGGAAGTTGTTACGTTGAAAATGGAGAATTTGAGAGAGTCGTTGAATGCGGTTAAGATTGAAAGAGACAATTTTAAGAAGAAATTGGAGAATTTAGAGAGTTTAAACTACTTCGAGGTGAATAAATCAAGAAATTTAAAAGCTAAAGTGTCGAAGTTGAATATGTTGTTCATATTGCCATTTACTGTGTTTGTAGTATTTGTTGTTGCAATTTTCAAGTGTTAGTTATTTCAATTGTTTCTTATGTATTAGTGATAGTGAATCTTATGTTATGAATGTTGGCCATTATTTTCTAGTGTTGCTTCAAACTTATTGGGAATTTCAAGTGTTGAATTTGAAACATTATTTTGTGTCTTTTGCCTTAAAATTTGTAGTATTTAGTTGTGTTATATTAGTCTTTACGTTGAAGATGGATAAAGTTGTGGTATTGCCTTTATGTTTTTCTTGAATAAATGTTTCATATCTCATTGTTTCCATAAATTAGAAAGTAAAAGCAAGATTGGAAAGATACATAACAAAACAACAATAAAGAGCAATGGAAAGATACATAACAAAACAACTTAAGAAAAGTGCAACTCATTTCAAATCACAAACTGCATACTACATTAACAGAACCCAATAGATACAAGACACTATATATGACATTCACTTGGTCATATATAAGCAAAACGATAGTTAGTTTTAGTTGATACGCTCAGTCTATACAAAAAGTAGAAGTGAAAATTAAAACTACAACTATAAGTTTAAGGCACCTGCCTACACAAAACATACCAAAAAAAAAAGTTTAGCCTTAACATCATTTACGGCACCAACCTACACAAATAGTAGAAAAAACTGCTCCAACATATACAAAACAGTACCAACAATAGCATCATTCGGCCTCAACTTCTGTAGCTGATTTGTAGTAACTGCACCCTGTCCATTCCAAGTTAAGCCAATTGGTGCTATGAGAAGATTTGTAGGTTCACTAACACCAAATTTGTCACCTCTGAAGCCTATTACTCTACTCTCAATTGGTTCTTGTGGGTTCTGTCTCTTTCTCAATCTTCATAGAAAAGATTTTCTGAGTTCTTGGCCTTAGCCTAGGGTCTTCATCATCATCCTCAGCTACTGGATAATAGCTGCTTGAAGAAGTATATTCAAACTAACTTTCTTGTGTTGGTTGTGGGGATGTGCAGTTGATATCTTCCTCATAAGCTTCGTCTTCATCTTCATCAGCTAAACCTCTCCTAGGCTGCCTCTTTTTCCCCCTGTCAGTTTCTTTTCCTTCCTTAGCAGATTGTTTTCCTTGCTTCTTAGTAGGTTGTTTCCCCTGCTTTGCCTTATTAATCATAATAGAAGATATAGAATTAAGTAGTGAAATAGAATAAGTATTTGATGAAATTAAAGATTAAAGAGAAATGAAAATTACCTTTTCACATTCTCTTGGATTATGATTTTGTTCTCCACAATTACTACATGTCATCACTGTTGACATCCAATTTTGACCCTCCCCGATAGTAATTAACTAATGAGCTTCCCGAGTTTAAACAATTCAAAATAATTGATTTTATAAATTTCAAAATGTATATATATATAGTAATAATAATAGTCTAGCTTGCAAGCCATTTTACAAAAGTTTTAACGCTTTTTATAAATTTTTAGCTAATGTATATGCTTATATAATTAGTCATAATTATTCGTATAACTATTTAGATTTTATTCATATTAATATTATATATATATATATATATATATATATATACATATATATTTTGTTTTATATAAATATTTGGTTATCTATTTACTATACGACGTTTTATGTCTTAGTTAAATATTTCGTAATCAAATTAATTATTTTATTTTGTTAATCTTAAGAAGCTTGTCGATTAATTCTTAATTAAGTCATCTTATCCGAACTTTAGCTTAATTGGTGAATTAAATTCATTTGGATGAATTGGTTTCACTTTTAAGCCCGCCCCAAAAGATTTGGGTGTTGGACTCTCTTTTCTAATTATTCCCCAATCACATTTTTTTTCCTAAATCCAACTCCAAAATAGATTCAGCCCATTTTCCCTCTAGAGATAAAATCGACCCAACCCCAATTTGACCCAATAACCCTTTTCGGATTTTAATCAGCCCATTTGTTTTAATTTCTCCCAACTTTCAATCTTCCAGCAGCCCACCTTCCTCTTAGCCCTTCCATCCCTTTTTATCATAAGCCCAATCCAATTCCCTCTTCAGAAAACCCAACTTTTCCTTTGACCCGCCTCACCCCTTTTCCCTTCAGAAAAGAGAATTCTAGAACGTGATAGCAGCGATTGAAAGACTTCTTCAGCGGCAATAAACGCGTGAGGACACCGCCAATCTCACACGCGCCTCGTTGTTTCCCCAACGCTAGAAGCCGCAGCTAACGGCTCCAAACGGAGATAGACGGAAGGCAGTACACTGTAATCTTGTCATTTTCTCCTTCCCTTGCAGTTCACAGCAGTAGCTGCACAGATCACGCGTTATCGTCCTTTCGAGTTCAGGATTGAGCCACATGGCGCGAGAAGGACGACATTTCTTATCTGGGGCGTCGATTCCTCCCTTTCCCCTTTTGGGATGGGACGAAATAGGGGGGAATTCTTCAGAAATTGGTTGGCTCTGTTACAGGAAAGAATTCAAATTTTGAGTTTAGGTGGATTTTGAACCCGATTACAATTCGGGTTTTCCCTGCTCTTTTGACCTAATCTCTCCGTCTATATATTGTCTCTTTCTTCTACATCAAAAGGGGGGAGAAAGTTTTTTACTGGAATTTTTGGGAGGCAGTCAGCAGTGAGAAAGCTAGAAATAGTGGTTCGTTTCTTCTTTCCTCTTTCATTGATAGGCACAACATAAGAAAATTTCATATCAGAACCAAAAATTCGAGCGAAATATCGCGATTTAGAAAGCATTCGAAGAGAGGGAGAGTGTCGGTGTTAGCTTGAGTTTCTGTCCAAACTTTCATTTGGACGCTTTTGTTCAAGTTTTCTTGCGTTGAAGTTCGCTGACTCTTACTCGTGGCTGCCCAGCGTCGCTGCCCTCGAAAAGGTGAAGTCTCTCTCTTTCTTCGCCTTGATTGTTTCTCTTAAAAGTATGTTGGTTCTTTTCTACGCGGTTTTAGTCTAGTCTGAATTTGCTCGTTGTTTGGTCGCTGAAAATATGGATAGACAAATTTAGTATTTTGTCTCCTCTTTTTGTTTGTTGCAGCGTCTGATTGTTTAAAATTTTTAATGTAGCGGGTCTTTTCTTTCATCGTTTTTCTTTGAAAGACGGGTTCATTCATTTGGTTTGTGATGAAATGAATTAATAATACTTTTCTTATCCGAGGGTTGTTGTTTTCTCCATATTATTCTGTTGTGCTGGTTGTGTTTTGAGCAAATGATTAGTCCCCTTCTTTGTTAGCATTTTGTAGTGCAAATCAAATATGAGTTAGGTCCTAAAATGTGTTTATCATGTTTTAAAGGATCTTATTATTGCCTTTTATTAGTATATATATTATATACTTGCCTGTTTTTTTTTCTTTTCAATATTTTTTTTTCTCTCTTTTATGCATTTTCTTTTCTTCTTTTCATTTTTAAAATGTCATAACTTGGGCTTTATCTTGGAACTCCCTTGTGTTAAGACTTTCGATAGTCTAATGTGAATTCCTTGTCACTTTCTATCTGGTGTTATTTTCTTTTTTATATATATATATTATATTTTACTTTACATATCTGTTTTTTTTTTGTGTTTTTTTTCTCTTTCTTTTTCTTTTCTCTTGTCCCTGTTAGAACATAGCATAATTAGTAGGAGTTTTCTCTTGTTAATCAAGTGAAAACTCGTGTGTCTTTCTGAAGGCCCGCGCTCGTCGGGTTTAGTCATAATTTGGGAAAGTATATGCCTGATAGAATTTTAAATTTTGTTTGAATATTGCGATGAAATAAAGCTTGTTTCCCTCCTGATTATTGCGGTCATGGCTTAAGCATTATCTAAAGTGATTTTATTTTTCATAGTAGTTAGAATTCGCATAATAATCTGCCCTCTTATGAATTTTTCTATGATAATCTCTTCTGTTAATTTCCTTGTTAGTTTGGATAGTTGGTTTTGATAACTTTATAAAGGGCATAGTGCATGAATACAATCCTCCATTATTTCCAGTTTGGCTCAAGAATGGGTATTGATACATGTGATTATTTTTGCTTTCGATTTTCCTTAAGTTGTACTCTTTTTCTCCGTCTTTTTATTCTTATATCTGTTATTAATTAACATACTAATTCATTAATATTAAGTGACTATTATGTATATGTATCTTATTTTACTTTCTTTATTTATTATTTGTTTCATTTATTTACTTCTTTAAAAGTCGTTGTCCGGTATGCTTCTGTGTGACTCCCTTTAGTAAAATCGTTTGTTAGACACATCTTTCATGGATAAAAATGTGTATTTTTCATTAAGTTAGCTTTTTTTTTTTTCTCTTGCAATTATATTAGTTGGACTATATATTTACTCCTTTCATTTTAATTTGTGGCATGTGAAATCTGTCTGAGTTCAACAAGAACTCTCATCTCTCCCTTTGCATTTCGGATGAGCCATCAAGGCTTAATGTCATCTTTTCGAGGCAATCCATAAAATTTGGTGGACAGATTTTTGAAGTTTGAACTAGCATGAAGATTGAAGAAAGTCGGAGAAAATTAGAAGATCCATTTTATTTTATTTTTGTATTGTATTTATTTTTCGGGCATAAGCCCTTGTCGTCTTTTGTTTTACTTTATTTGTTTTGTGTAATTATTTGTTTAGTTTAGGACAGGTACAAAATGGGTCGCAACCCAAAAAGAAAAATGGGTCAAAAACTCAAAACAGGTGGGTCCAAATTCCGGTCAAGGCGGACAGAAAATCCGTATTTGGACCCAAATCTCTCTCCCTCTCTCTTTTTACATGCTTTTAATTATCGTTCGTTGCTTGATTTGTCGGTAGTTTTAAAGTTAGAAATCCGTATCCCCGCAAACGCTGTATTGTTTTAAACGACTTAAAATCAAATCAAGTTTAAGTAACTTCAAAAATAATAGTTTTGGAAGTTAGTTTTTTTTTACTTAGATGCAAATTAAGTGTTCATTTCTCAAACAAAATTGTAGGTTTTAGCCAAATAGATTAGTTGTCGGATAACCGTAAGTTAGCGGAACGTCTTAGGTGCTTTCAAAACCTTCCTAAGATGTTAATATGAATCCCGAACCCTTTAAATTATTTTTAAATCAATTTATTCTGTTTAAGTCTTTTGAAAATACTAGTTTTCTTGATTTTTTTTAAAAATTAAGTGGCGACTCTAAAAAGTCAAAATTCTTACAAAAATAGATTTTTTCGATAAAACAGAAATGGCGACTCTCTGGGGATTAGGAGGATTCTAACCTTAAAACTAACGTATTTTGGCTATGTGAGTTAACTGTTTATCTGTTTATTTATTGCTTTATTGAACTGTTGCATTCATGGCATATCATAACTCCGTAAACGACAACTATTCTATTTTTCACTAAAGGACGATTATGCGGGTTCGCAGTCGTTCATTAACCAAAGATTTTCTCGGGGCACCCTGACGAGTGTAGTTGGCTACTTGATAGTCAACGATCGTTAACTGTCCCAGCCCAAGTAGTCCGCTTGGGTTACCCTTTCCACTCTAAATACAACCCACTCTTAGTTAAACTAAGATAGAGCGAAACCCAATCCCGAAAATAGCGCATTGGCCTAAGACGACCCAACACCCAAGGAGTGTTGGGCCCATTAGAAAGACCACCTTGAGTCCAAAGAGCCCACGGCTCGATAGGACGATCATATTGTGTGTTCTGAAGGATGTATTGCGTGTTTAAATGTTTGTTGTATCGTGGGGGGTGGAAATTAATTGGTTGTATGTTTTTGTAGATGTCGAGTCAGTTTCTTCATTTCAACATGGTCACCAAGACCCAGACATTCTCCGTGTATGGTGGGACAACCTCAAAGATTGTCAAAAGAGAGAAATCTCGATTCACCTGGGTCACTACCTTCGATAATGGATTTCAAGGTTTGGCCCACGTTTATCGAGGTTATCACTCGGTTTTGGGATGACAAAAGGATGGTGTTTCGATTTGGATACGTCGAATAACACCAACACTAGAGGAAATTAAAGACTGTATAGACTCTATTGGGACATGTGGTAAGAGGAAAAAATGTCCCGATCATCATATCCTTCTGCCAGATAGGCCAACTGCCGGAGAATTGAGAGACATATTGTTACTAGTAAGAGCTAACTGGTTGGACGCCCAGAGCATACCACTAATGAGATTCTTCGAAAGATGGGGGCACGATAGCTATTTCGAGCAATTTCCAAATGAATTCCATAATCACAGTACTTGGAGGCAAACCCAAGTCATTGCATTCTCCGCATGCCTTTTAGGAACTATGGTTTCCCTAAAGATGGAGAAAAAGATATCGACACCCGAGTCGTGATGGTAGTGGACGCCATTTTCAGAGGATAGGCAAGAAACAAGAAGAAAAGAAATACTGCAGTTTGGCCCGGTCATTTTGGCCGACATTTATCGATCTTTGAGTTGTGTAAGAACGGATTTCCGTTTTTCCAAGGTTGCAACATTCTACTTCAATGGTGGATGACTGAACATCTCTGCAAAAGGACGGTGCTCGACCACAAGAATTGGCCAAGCCAAGCCAGACGAGTCCCCTGATAATTATGAATTCTACCTAAGCATCCGCAGATTCCCAATTCATACCACCAGGGTGCGTGGGCAAGGGTATTTTATGATTTGAGAGAAGGAGATATACAATGGATGTTACCGAACTTCAATCCGAGAGGATAGCAGCACAAGGGGCCAAACTTCCATTTTTAGTCCTTCCCGGCATCAGAGGATTACGGCCTGACAACCCAGCTAGGGTGATGCGGCAATTTGGTAGAACACAAATCCTACCCGTCCAAGGGGATGCTAGCTCTTTTATTGTCGATTACAGCGAGAACGGCAAAATACCTTTCGCCAAGATCATCCTCCAAGAGTGGGCCGGACGTGTCAACATGAAATGGGATATGGCTGAAAACAGATATGAAGCTGGGTATGTCGATGAATACAAGACATGGTTGAAGAATGATCTCTGTGGTGTAGTGAACCCAACACCACGCGCAGGTCGAGAAATTGAAGATGTACAGACAAGGCTTCAAATCCATGCATATCATTTTCAGCAAGAATGGGACCGAAGGGAGCAAGAATTTCAGCAAAGGGAGCAGGAATTTCAGAAAAGGGAGCAGAATTTCAGAAAAGAGAGCAAGAATTTCAGCAAAAGGAGCAAGAATACCAGTTCCGAGAGTTAGAAAATCAGAGGGTTTTGGCTGGGACGTCACAAGAATTAGCTGATACAAGGACTTGTCTGATGCGTTTGGATACGATCCTGGACGAGCAGATGAACACTCTACAAGTCGTACCAACATCTTCCAAAGCTGCGTTCGCTGAGCCGTACGTGTTCACAAGCAAGTGCATTATCCGCGAAGAAGTAAAGAAAGCCAGAAGAGGAGCAGAGCCATCAACTTCTAACTCCCTGCGTGGGATTGTTTTCTATCTGTATTCGCATTATACCCCCTCCCTGAAAATGTACCCCGTTTTGATTGAAGTTATGTAACGAACGTTATAATTTTAATTAAAGTTATTTTGGGGGGTGCAACAATATGTTTCAAATGATGCAATACATCCTTCAGATTCGCTAGGCCTACCCTTGGCACAAAAGGGTCACATGCATGATTAGGACGCGATATATGTGCTATTTAACTGCTTATGTGTTGTGTTGCTGTGAATGAGGATATCGAAAACCCACTCTTTTCAGAAATTTCCAAATATACAAACAAGTCACTGTTACAAAAATTGTCCGACCAAAATTTCCGAGTCTTAAGTTTCTCACTCAAAAGACATCTCTCATACGACAAATCCTAAACATTACTCTATTGTCTCAGGAAAAGCAAATCACTGCTATGGATAAGGGTAAGAATATCCAGATGAGGCTCACTGGAGAGGAGTTACAAAGAAAGATAGAACAAATCACACGAAAGATTCAAGAGGTCAGAGAGGAGGGGCTTAGGGTCGAAGTTGCCACGTCAGTCTACAAAGCTGCGACTGCAACACTGGACGAAGAACTGATGTCAAAAGAAAAGAGGAAGAAAAGTATTGAGGAAGAAAAAGAGGATCTAAGCCAAAAATTGGACATGCTTCGATTACAAATTCAAGAAAGAGAGGCAAGAGAAGCGGAGATAGATTCGGAAACCGCGAGTCTCTTGGCCAAAAATGTGTCACTAGATGAAGAACTGAAAGCGGAAATGACGGAATTCATCGCTATGGAAGAAAGGATGTC